>JARJEI010000002.1:2095000-3295000 GCA_029955415.1 Lottia scabra | reverse complement strand
TTGAAATAAATTTGAGATTTCCACTGTGTTGGTATTTGACATTTTATCGAGTTTTTTATGGGCTCTTACTATGTGCTTGTATTTATTGGATGTTATATCATTTGTACCTTTGTACTTTATTTTCCTTTATTAGCTGGATCCATATAGATATATATATATATCTGTTAAGGCATTAAAGCGCTTAAACATCCCTTTACTTTAAGTAAGGTTGTTATCATATTCTACATCCATACTTTGCACTATACCCCTCGATGTCACTTTAATATTCATCCGGTTCAATATAAAAATTTGTTTCAAGAGTATTGGTGTAGAAAAAGTAATGCTTTTTGATCATCCAAACTATATTAGGAAAATACAGAATTATTTTTCAGATGTGGTCTAGGCTCAATTGGTATAAGATTATAAAAATGAGCAACACAATGATAATTAAAATCTTAATGATTTAGTATGATTATAACTAATTACAAAATTAGAATGGAAATGCAAAATAATGATAATAAATTGATTATAATATTTGTTGAAATTTCCATAATGGTAAATAATATAGGAAATGAAATATTCAGTGGAAAATTGTCAACATTATATATGTAGTAAAAAGTGAAAACATATCGTAAATCTAAATAAATGAATACCAGACATAAAATAGGTATAGAAATACAATAAAATGTAATTATAAACTTTCTTTCTCATAAAGAATAATTGAGAAAAATTAAACATTAATAAAGGTATACAAATAAGTATAAAAAGTGAAGCATTATAAACTTTATGCATTAAGGTATAATAATCATAATATAGGAATGAAAGATATATATATGTGTCATTTGTCAGTGTCAGTCGTCAAGTCATCAAGTCGGTAATATCATACATATAAAAATGTATATATATTTACATACATGTACGAGGTGTATATAAATTATGTATATATAAACGCTCATGCATTATGCGTGTTAGGCTACTATAGTATGAATGAACGATTACATAATAATATCTACGCCTAGTACTGAAAAGCTGAGCATTAAATATGTTTCAAAATAACAACCAGATTTAAATTTTGCCATTATTAAAATAGCTAGTAAATCTTTAATATTTAGTAGGCTAGGAACACCAAAGAAAATCCATGCATAGCATAGGCCTATACAAATTTAGAGTGTGCGCAATTTTCACTTCCGGTGGTATTGAATTGGCATTAAGCAATTATAATTTAGCATTTTTCATCTGTCGTACCGGTGTAGCAGTTTGAAATGTCCACCGTGATAGGATGTCCAATTTTCTTTACGCATGCGCTGATCGAACTGTGACACGCGATTTGACGCGAGAAGGTGACATTTTACTTCCACCAGTTTCAGATGTCCAATTTCATAGATATTTTACATTTTCTCAAAATATTTTGTTTAACTGATTATTAAAGATGACATGAAGTTAAAATTTAATTCATTTTCTGTGTTTTAAAACGTTTCTCGTTATCAAACAATACATACAAACTCAAGAGAAGACAAAATAAGATGATTGCTTTTTCTCATGACCTTCTAGCCTACCTAGTTGCTAAATGCTACACAAAGAAACTTGCCTTCGATTAATTCCTAACAACTCTTTTAAATCGTGAATTCGGCTACTAATTCTTACTTAGTTTATTTTAGAAACGAATCTCAATGTCAAATCCTTCAAATTTTAATTTTATGGCCTAATCTAAAACATACAAGGAGGACTGGGGCCGTAAGCAAGCCTTTAAGTTTAAAACTAAAAGCCAAAAGGTCACTTCGTCTTCGACTTCATGCGTTAGAAAAAGGCATTCTCCCGTTTTGTTTACAAATGTCAGGCGACGACATTACGCTGAATGTTAGTTTTCTCTTTGCAAAATAATGCGTTCTTTCTGGATGAAACAATCAAGATAACATGAAAAAAAAAAGTGATTCGGTGTCTCCGATTTTACAAACTTCCAGTCATCTCTCACACTCACAGTCTTCTGCGAAAATCTAAAAATAATAAGGACACGGTTAAATATTTAATAAAAGGAAAGGGTGGCCCTATTATTATTAGCTTTAGGCCTAGAACACGGGGAGAAGAAAGATTATAAATCTCAACACAAAGGTAAGATTCTTGTGGTAAGCTAATCATTTTATTACAGGTGGGACCAACGAATATCAATAGAGGCCTAGCTACTCAGTAGCTAGGCCTAGTAAATGGATGGAGATGTGCTTAAAAAATACCTGATCCCTCCGAACGTATTATCATTATTAGGCCTAGGCCTATTATTATTTTTATTTTTTTTTGCCTCTTATTATTTTATAAATAGAAATATTTTTACCTCAAAATAATTCTGAGAGTTTATGAAAATCAATAAATTTCAAAACATAAATAATTGTTAGACAAATGTCATGAATTTTTTTTTTAAATGAGACAAGAAAAAGACCTATGAACAACTCTTAAAATACAACTGAGAGACTAAGATGTAGACCAAGATGTAAAAATGATTTTTCAAAGGGAATTTTTAGGCTTGCTTTTCTTTTTTTTAATTAGACCTGATCTAGATTGTTATTTTTTTCTTATTATTATTTTAGGTAAATGCAATGACCCACGGAATTCTGATAATATTTCCAAGAGAAAGTTATTCAGCAACAGAAGTGAGAATCAAAAGTCACAAGACAGATGTGCCAAAAAAAAAACAAGGACTTAATCATCAACAAAGTGTTGTTTCAAATTAAGAGCCACCTTGAGAGTTATAACTTATATTATTTTTCTGATTGCTTTATATTTTTAGGCTAAGGATGCTTTTATTCATTTATTAATTCTACTGAATGTACATTTATCATTAAATTTTATAAACTTTTAATATTATTTTTGTATATCTTCTGTTATCTACTAGTCACAACAATTAATGCACTTGAAAATGTTGAAAAATTGAGAAAAGCTATAACCCCAATAGGCATCATCTATAATAAAACCCTGTCACTACCAGTACTATCTTACTATTCATTTTCTGTGGATTATACTTTTTCAATTTGTTTATGAGAATTTGAATATCAATAATGAATAATAACATTTATTATAGTCCTCATGGTGATAAAGAAGTAGAAATGATTTTTACTAATGGATGTTAATGTTGATATAAATATTCACTTAAAAGTTGTTGGTAAAATATGATTTACAAGCAAACAAATAATGTGAATAATAATCAAATCACCATATAGGAATTGGGCCTAGTAGATCAAGATGTGAAACAACAAATCACGATAGCCTACGTATCAGTCTGTAGGCCTAGTCTGTAACTTGTTCGACGTCTATTTTTAGTAACCTATGTCAAGGCGACCTATGATAAGGTAGTTACTAAATACTACACATTTACACTTTTCAAACTTTAAAATTTAAAACAGAAAAATATCCATCTTTCGAAAATGGACATCCTATCACGCTTGGACATCTCAAACTGTATCGGTCACAGTTTGAGATGTCCACGGCTAGTGCGCATGACACGATTGGACATCCTATCACGGTGGACATTTCAAACTGCTACACCGGCGTTCCATATATAACAACCTAATTGCGACTTAGTTTTATGACGTCAATTATTGTACGGTAGCCCAGTAATTTCGAATTGGAACTTTAGTTTAATGGTGCGAAACACATAATTAGGATTTGATTGGAACTACGAACCATAGTTGTTTGTGACTGGAATGGAGCTCTACGCAGTTATGTAATACCTCTATGAAATTTATTGTGATGGTATTTTTTTAGTAAATAGATGTAGGCCTACAAGATGTTGTATCGATATATTTCATGCAAATAACTCCAATTGTGATGGACCAGCTTAACTTATTGGAGAAAAAAATGGAAAATGTTTAACCAAAATATTTAAAACCGAGGACGAACGAATGTGCAGGATTATGTCACAAATGGTTTTTGAAAAATATCCTTGTTTTGAAGAGAACAAATCGGATTATGAATTATTTGCAGAAATGGTCGCCGGTGAAAAAAATGGATTTAAATGTATTATCCTAAAGTGCCCATTTACAGAATGTATATTTTGTAAGGAACATTTGCATACCATTTCAAAACCTTCATTTCCTTTCATATATAAAGAAAAGGGAATGTTCATAGCAGCAAGTTATACATCAGAATGTCGTGTTTGTGATTCGAAGCCCAGATACAACAACTCATTTTACAATACCAATATTGATGAGAGAAAGACCAAAAGATTTTACTATAAAATTGAAGTAGGGGATAAGCCGTCTCGGAGTTCCGACTGCGCGTGCGCGAGCTTCTTGGTTTTTCCCCGGGTCAGAGGTCACGGCATACAAACAAGTGGCTAGCAAATTAATATGCAACCTCGCGGACTCCCGCTCGCTCGGCCCTCAGAGCAAATCCTTCTCTCGAAGTCAGGTGCCGGATTAGCATAAGCTTCGGCAACCTTCCGAAACCTTAGTTATTTTCTGTAAAATATTATATGTAATGTAGAAATAAAATATTGTTTAAATCAAGTGGCTAGCAACCATAGTCATCCTATTCTTTATATTATTAGCTAGATGGCCATTTTTTTCGGTGCCATTTTTTCCTACCTAGCCTAGGAAATAGAATGATTATTTTGTCAAATAAAATATATAGAAGAATGCCCGTGTGTGCAGTGACAGGCTGTGGAAATGGAACTTATGCCATCAATAAGCAGAGTCGGCTCTAGGTATTTGGGCCCGGGGCAATGTAAATTTCAGCGCCCCTATTATGCCTACACATGCCGATGCCTACGTGGGGGGGGGGGGGGAGGGGTTGGGTTGGAAGGGGGGTTTATCCCTGTGCCTCGACTAACACTGTGACTAGGCACCCAGTGGCGGTATTCTGTCGCCCAGTGAACACAAAAGTCAGTCCCGGTCGGCAGTCCTATATTGTTAAAATATCGCTAGCAATCGAAATTCTTTAATGTAAAATATACCAATCGAATTAGGACAGAGAATTTGTGAGTCAGTTCTTTTCGTCAGAACATAATTTCTAAGCTGAACATTTTAACATTTGAGATTTGTGATGACGGCGATGATGATGGTCTGGTTGTCGTGAATAAATGTTTTGGAATAATTCTTCTGTTGTTTTTTTCGACGTGTTTAGTTTCAAATAAATATCAAATGTCGCCGCATTTCATATAGAGACTATTTGTCTGTTTTCCGGCGATCTAGCTAGTTTTCAACTTCGCCTGTTCAATTAACTGCCGCCCAGAAACAATTCCTTAGACGAGGCACTGGTTTACCCCACATCCAAAGTTAGAAGCGTTTTTGTAATCGAGATATGATTAAGTGAGCTCTAGAGATTTTTAGAGTGGATTTTTGCTTTTAGTATAACACAAAAGCATGCAGTATACCTTTCCAACCGAGGCCAGAGATCCGGAGAGAAGCTAATGGACCCGTCTCATTAACAGGTTTTCCTGAATATTTATTACATTCTATTACTATTAGGCGTATTTGTTCACTTTACAAAAACTAAATTCAAGACTATGAGGAATTAGGCCTAGGCCTATGTGGATTTCCTTTGTATTCCAAAAGTATAAAAAATGCTTGTGTTTGAATGAATACCATCTATGTCCACCCGTGTGCACATTAAATATTCCTATGCAGTTGGAAATCGAAGAGTTGGCCCTCATTGCACGCTGCATGGTTATAGGCCTATGTCTGTCTTTAGATAGTCTAACACTGTTAGTAACAGCGCATAAATATAGAAACTTTATTTTATTTCATTTCATTTTACAGGAAAGATGGGAAGACAGGGAAAAATTCATCTTTTTCCCCCGTTGTTGGCAAACCTCTTGCCCGTAAAAAAGCTTGTAAACGGTCTTTTCTTCATAAAACAAGATCATCAAACGTGGCCATGATAACTAGGCTACCGGTATATTTTGACACGTTGTTTATATGCCGTGACCTTTGACATTACCCAGAAAGCAGTGCGCGCGTGAAACTCCGAGACGGCTTATTGCAAAGAGAATTATTTCTTATGTTCTTCTCGAACAGGTTTTTCTACGAATTATTTAAATTTATGTTCGGAAGAAATAAGAGTTATGGGAGCGCCATTTGAAGCATTAACTGAAGTTTTTAATAATTTTCATTCAAAACAAGTTTCGGAATATATAGCAATTAGGGTGCATCAAACGCCCTTATGTCAGAATTCAGTAACGGCGCTATGATTTCCTTGTTCCCTGTCCTTCAAAACCCCTAAATGTGAATTTTTATCAAAATTGACGAATGCCTACTGGGTCCACCGGCATGTGGAAAATTTGACCTTGACCTTCAAATGATTTCTTTGGTTCTACTTGACATTCTTATAATTTGCAGTGGAATGAGAGCTAGGAACTTGTAAAATATCAAAATCAGCCATTTTCCATTTTATTTTTGTTTTGATGAGTGCTAGAATTTCTGTTTTAAGTTGGAAATTGATAGAAAATAGCTCTGATTGCTCTTTATAGATTGTCATCTTGGTCTCTGGTCAAATTCTCAAGGACAAATCTAATCACATTCATAACAACGCACCATTTGGTTAATTTCCCGGGAAAATAACATCCATACTATACTAACAATACCCAAAACATCTAGTCCTAAGTATATACCTCATTTTTTGTGTCACTACTCAACACAGTAAGTCTGACAATGGCTAGTTCAAGTAGTATTACAAGAAAAGATAAAGAAATTTTTGGTCTTGGCCCTGGAATCACCTTACTTGATGCTGATATAACAGGCATTCGTTTACCAACCAATCGCCAAGTTTTGCGATGTTATCTCTACCACAAAGAGGAAGGAGCAGCTTCAAGAAGATCAAAGCGCGATAATGCCAATATTGTTTTAAAAAAAATCATTCCATTCTATCTGTAGGCAAATGTTCCAAGGCTAAAAGATAAGAGTGCCTGTGAAAAAATAATGCGCCTGGCGGAAAAGAATGCATCATTGCGAGAAATACCACATGATAGACGTTCAACTTCATTGACCCTTCAGAAGTTGAAAGAGGCTGCTGATGATTTGGAGAAAACGTTCCCTATGTGGACAGGCGATGCAGAGAGAACTATGACAAACGACGAGGATGTCGTTTTCCTGAAGTCCATGAAAACAGACAGAAAGTATTCCTTTGGTGGCCACGATCAAGTTCTTGACTCTCAGGTAAGACGCAAGGAAGCCCGCCAGACTCGGTTTGAAAATTATCGAGTGAGAGACACTCTTGCTGCTGCACAACTCTTCACTAAAGAAGATCTTGAAGTTTCAATGAGTGATGATGAGTCCAAGCAACCTAGTACGTTGGCTGCAGCCAACAAGGAAAGATCTCATCACCGAAGAGTGAAGACGGGAACAGATTTGTCTGTGCCACATAACGTTCTGAAATCACCAAGCTTAGTGTCCCTGGCTACCAGGATCGGCATGACACCTTCGCAACAGGTAGCTTATACCAGAGAAATGATTAATGTCTGCGGAGGGGATCCAAGCACAGCATCTTTGTCTTATGCTTCAGCAGATCGCAACCGTAGGTCAGTAGATGATCAGATATGTAAGAAAATAAGGCGCGAATGGATTCCACCTATTTTTGCAACTGTTCATTGGGATGGGAAATCCAATCAGACACTCACTAATAAAAATGATCATGAGGAAAGATTGGTTGTTGCCATTGGGACACAGGATGTCATTAAAATACTTGGAATCCCTGCTTATAAGTCTGGAACTGATCGTAGAGCCGGAGATATAATCACTGAAAAGGTTATGAATCTTCTCGACTCATGGACCTGTAGGGACTCTGTGATATGCATGTGCTTCGACACTACTGCCTCAAATACTGGCAAGATAACTGCAGCATGTGTTACATTGCAGAATACTATTGGTAGAGCTTTACTCTGGTCTGCATGTCGACATCATGTTGGGGAAGTAATAATCAGTCAAGTTTTCAAAGACCTGAAGATAGAGGTTTCAAAGTCCCCTGAAATTACTATATTTGTAAAATTTCGTGAGCAGTTTGAAACCCTTCCACACAGTTCAGATGAGATCTTGACTACCTTTGTGATGCCTGAGGATGAAGACATTCGAATCTGGAGAGATGAAGCTGTCAATTTATCTTCCACTTGCGTTGGCTTGCAAAGGGATGATTACAAGGAATTTGCTGAACTGTGTGTGTTGTATCTCAGCAATGACGGTGTAGGCCAAGGTTATCGCTTTCGTAGACCTGGGGCAATCCACAAAGCCAGGTGGCTTGCTAAACTGTTATATGCCATCAAGACAGTTTTGCTAAGTACTCAAATTAAAGACTTGCCCAGAGGTACGATCTGCAATGAAATCCAAATCACGAAACTAAGGCAATTTGTGGATTTCATCACTCTCATATATAGCTCCTGGTGGCATCGATGCCGATTTGATACTGATGCTCCTCTCAATGATCTCAATTTGTATAAATCATGTCTGAAATATCGACGAGTGAACAATCAGGTGGCAGACAGTGCTTTGAGCGCCCTAAAGAGACATCTCTGGTATCTAAGTGGAGAAATGATACCTCTCGCTCTGTTCAGTGAAAAGGTCAGCTCAGATCAACGTCAGGCAATTGCTGATAGATTATGTCAATATGAAGACAGGAGAGATGCCTTTGAACTGGTAAATCGTTCGGGAACTGAATTTGGTAAGCCCAATTTCCCAGAAATCACAGAGGATACTACACTTGCTGACCTCATCACAGAGGATTCTTGGCTCATTTTCCGGCTTCATAATTCTAATGTGAACTTTCTTCACTCACCGGTAAATGACTGGGAATCATCAGATTCGTATCAGTCATGCAAATCACAAATCAGATCCATCAATGTGATAAATGATCCCGCAGAGCGAGTTGTCCAGCTAGGAACTCGTTGTTTAGGTGCTGCAAAGGGTGAAGACCATTACCAGAACGTCATTCAAGTCACAGAGGACAACAGAAAGAATATACCAAACCTGAGAAAAAATCCTTTTAAATGAACATGAATCTCTTTGGGGTTTGAAATAAGTTAAATTTGGAGTGAAACACACTGGTATTGCTTCAAATTTTTTTTTAGATTAATATCGATCAATATGACGAATTTGGTCAATTTATGCCAATTTTCGAGTTGCTTGTGGACCCAGAAGAAAATCTTCAATTCAATTAATATTTTGCATGACCTTTTTATTCTTTTGGGAGAATGCTTCTGTACCATCGCCGTTTAGCGTTTCTCAAAATTTAAAAATCATGGGGCGTCTGATGCACCCTAATAGCAATGAACGTTTTCAAAAGAGTTGTTAATGGTGAGGATCAATCGAAATTAAATCCACAGAGGTTGGAGGAGGCCTGGTTTTTGTACAGAATAGTAACCTTGATTAATAGGAAATTCATCGAAGTTGAAAGGCATGATACGGGATCGCTGAATATAGAGAAGGTGTGTGAGGATTTACAAGAGGTGAGCATAGATTAACTTTTAGTCAGTTTTTTCTAATGTAGTCTTCGTGGGTAATCATAATGCGGTAAAACAAACCCACCTTTTTTTATATCACATAAGAATTCGAAGTGTATTTCTCATATTTAATATTTTCATACATTTTTATTTGTAAAAGGGCAATTTCTGTCATAGTATTAAATTTAAAAAAGATTATGTATATGTCGGCGATTACTTGGAATATAATACTTTTGATTGTGTTTGTTTTTAAAGGAGTTTGAAATAATACAAGAAAGCTGGGTTAGTCATAAGTGTGATATTAAAGGCTGTGCGGAGGGTTATTGTACAATTGACGGAAATGAGAAACTAAGAAGAAGTATATGCTCAAAAGGAGGTGATAAAATTAACACCGAAGAAGGCCTTTCAATCAGAGATGTGTGCATTAATGATCCCGAATTTGGTGGAAAATACAAAAAGCCATTAAAGTAAGTGATATTGTATTTAACAATTCGACAAAATCAAGTTGATAAAGGTCATGGTGTCTTATTTTTAAAGTTTTTTGTTTTGGTTATATTAAATAATAATTCATGTACCGACTTTTTTGTTTTTGAAATGCAGATTCTGTACAGAGCACACCAGTGAAATCGACAAGACAATTGATGGTGTAAATGTCGTAGGAGAAAGTAGAATTTATAGTCTCCGGAAAAGGAAATGTCCATTTTCTGCTCAAGGTAAAAACATACGCTAATAATATAATATAATACGTTAACAGGTTTGTCACCAGGCCAATTTGAGAGCCTGTTAAAAATCAAATGCGAAGTAATGGTTAGCCCTACGGTTCTACATAAGCAAGGAATACTCATTCATGCGGAAAATTAGGATGAACACTCACGCAATTTCAAGGAAATTTTATAAGTTTATTCAATTAAGGCTGCCAGTGAGTACCGTTCGGCAATTCGGATAGCTGGGTAGGTCCACCCGGCGCCGCTCGGCGTGGTGACAACCCTGAATACTTATCTTGTAACTCTTTTTGTTTAAGAGTGTGATCAAATTGTGAATATTGCTGTTATTTTTTGTTCAGATTTAGAAGATAGTGCAATGAAAAAATCAGGATAATTGAAAAAGAAACCAGAGTTTGCAAAGATAAAAACAAAGTGAATAAATTAGTGGAGTAATAGTGAGTTTTTGTGAAATGTACACACACGAGTCTTTAACTCAAGCGTTCCTTTTTATTAGGAGAGTTTTTTGAAAATCCAATGAAACATTATCACATTTGAAATATTTAGGATACGACCGGGCTTGTGAATTGAAGCCCTTCATTTCAAAGTTAGCGCACATGAATGTTACAGGTGCGAAGTATATAATGGATCGAGTTAAATTTTTAGTTGACATTTTTCACATGTTGAAACATACCAATAAGAAGTGTTGTATGCCATTGAATGGCAATCCGGATTGTGAGTTCCATCCAAAGCATTTTCAAGCCCATACACGGGACAAATACTGAGAGCTGTGAACAGTCTTTCAAAAAAATCAATAGATATAAATTTTCTTCAAGAATGTTAACACGATTCAAGAGATTAGTGTTTTTCATAATAATATGCCATGATCATAATAAAGTTCATAAATAAAATTTTGAAATGTATTTTAATTTTATGATTTTAAGAGTGGTGCAAATCGATATGTGGGAAAGGTGATAATCAGGAATAGGTGTCCCATTCCCATAGCACGTAATTAGTTTACCATCCTGGCCCAGTGCACCCAAAACAGTCTTACAGCATGGATATCCAAGGGTATATCCAGACCGCATTTTTCATGTTCATCCATGCAATCGGGAATTTGATAAGATTCAATTCTTTGTAAATTGAGTTAAAAATCCACAGTTTGACGATCGTATCGATCGAGTTCCCTAAATAAAATTTAGCTGAGTTCATTGAATCGACAAGTTGAAGTCGATTATATCGATCGTGACGATATGGAACGTTTTCCCATCAATGAAATTTTGCTGAGTTGATTGAATCGGCAGGTTGAATACGATTCTAACGATCGAATAATTACTTGAATCGATCCAGTTGATTTTTGGTGTCGAATCAATCGATGGGTGAATCCTGTACCTTAATGACACATTGTGTTTACAAGCTAAAAAGAAGAGCAAGGGCAATAACTGATAATTATTGTTTTTCAATTTACTCGATTTACAATAGGGTTCATCCTTTGGTGATTATAAAAATTCATGTCAAATTTGTTGAAATTTTAGTTAATATCATGATTTTCTTATGTAGGCCTAACGCAATCATGGCTGTGTCCCCTTCTAATCCACGTCTTACTAGTCAAATTGAATTCAATACAATTTAGGCCTAACAAAGCCTTTCATTATGAAGAATTGAAATTGACATAAGCTTAATGCAAGATATTGAGGAGAAGTGAACTCATTTAATTTACAGGTATGTTCTCAAGCAAGGAGGTGAGTTAGCAAAAAGCTCAATACCGGTAAATATTGTTCAAGGCCTAGGCCTAGTAGGGCCTATGACAGCCATGTAAGCTTGTATTTTAAATGTAATGTTGTAGACTTAACCTTTAGCAGCAGTTTTTTCGTCCGGAATCCGTACAGAAGCGAATAGACGACGTCCGGTGCGGTGTACGATGCGGGATTATCGATACAGTGCAAAATAGAAGAAGCGAATACACGATGTACGGCGTCCGGACACGGTGCGGACACGGTGCGGACACGATGCGGAAAAATCGCTCCTTGATCGATTTTCCCGGACGCCGTACATCCACCGGACGGAAATCGACTGGAGTCTATTATTTAAACTGATTTTCACAAGATTGAAGACTTTATTACTTAATTCTCACCCAATAAGTTTACAATACATCTTTTTGTACAATTGAACATACAAATTGAGCTAAACTGTATACACCACGTAAGATAAAGGAACAGTTCAAGTCCAGTTCAACCCTGTTAAATTTTTTTTTTAAAGATATTGCCATTGCTCTTGACAATTTGTTCAATTGTTTGCTCAAAACAATTCTGAACTGATTTTGACTAAACTATAATAGACAAAATTGTTTATTAACGACCAAGGATGAAATCAGTAAAATTGAAAGAATTATTGCCTTTGCAAATATCAATCGAAATATCGAAAATATGCTATTATTTTTTTTAAAACCCTTTTGCAGTTGTTCCCGAAAGGGATTTTATAAAGAAAAGGGTAGTAACCTCCATATTCTATAACATAATGTGTAGACATTTATTCATTGAGCGTGAGGTCTTCTGCAATCATATGAACCAAATATATTTGTTCAAGTTAGTCTAAACTTTATCACAAGGTCCAAGGGCATACTCCTTTTAAATATACCTTATGTAGTAATACTTAGTTGTGCTTCTGGCCTTAAAAAATGGAATTGGAGGCACATATTTACTGATTAGCTTAGAAAATTATCTTGCATTTTAACAGATAGTCAGGCATGAATTGATTGCGAAACGGACCATAGTCACTCTTTTTCGAAACACCTGATGGTACTTCTCGTATGGGAAGTCCATTACTAGGCTATATTATTATTGCACCCGATTTTGTCATGCTGAACGAGATTTTTTGATTGGAGGAATTACTTTGCCTGTAGGCCTACGGATTCTTATTATTCTAAACAGCCGTCTATTTTTAAAAGTCATGAACTCTTGTGAAGCTGTCTCTAAAGTCACTTTGAATATTTGTATCATTTATTTGCTTTATGGTGAAATTATATTAAAACTCAGTTATAAAAATAATGGTGTTAAGAGTGAAGAAGTTCCTAAAAAACCTCTATATAAAGCACTGGCCAAGGTCACAAAAAAAGAGATAAATGTTCAATACAAGATAAGGTGAAGTTAGCATAGTTAATATTAAGTTAAAAAATACATCCACGAGTAATCTACAATAAACAAAAGTCTATAATATGAAAGTTTTCTTGTTACCAGTTCTAAAAGAAGAGAGTATGAATAATAATGGTAAAATTCATATTTTCACTGGTCATACAATTTCTCACTCGTATCAACTTCGGAACTAGACTAGTGGCTTAACCTCGTATACTGTCAATTTCTAACACACCGTACGACCCCGTATACGTTGACGGACCTCGTGTATTCGCTTTCCCGGACAGAAAAGCGCCCGGACCGATCCAGAATTTCAAAAATAGGGAGAGGTAGTGTGCCATTTCGATAAAAATCAAAGAAGCCATGATGACGGACCGTGTCATAGGCCTGTCATCAGATTTAAACTTATACAAGTTACAATTCACGGCATATTATGTTAAATCGAAAAGTAAAATGTCAAATTACATCATTAACCGATAAAAAGCTGTCAACGGAAGACATTTTCTAGCTTTTCTGTTTGTTGCCAATTATGGAACTGCAGAAGTGTAGTTGAGCGTCACGTGGCAACGGAAAAAAATTTACTTAAATTATTTCCGACGTGAAAGGTCTATGTTTAAGTCGGTGAAAAGTCGAAAAATTAAATGTTTAGGTCAAGACTTTTCACCCTGGTGAAAAGTCAAGTTTAAAATACAAAAGTCAAAATCACTACCACATAAAAAAAATTGCACATTGTAAATTTGGTGGCGTATACCAACCACCGAAAATAACTCTACAATAATTTGATTTTGCTGAAATCCTTACAGAAGTTAACTAACAGAGGCCAAAAGGCATAATAAACTTTAAAAACCTTATGTAATGTTTTTATACGCCCACACATTAATGTGGGGGTATATTGTAGTCGCCCCTGTCTGTCTGTCCGCCTGTCCACAATTGTTGTGGACACGATAGAGAGCTGGTTTCTTGATGCATTTTGATGAAACTTGCTGTGAGTGTTTGTTATCACCCAAGGAAGAACCCTATTGAAAATCAGACGAATCGAAAAATATTTCATGGGTTATTGCCCTTGCTTTTGAAAATATGTTGTGGACACCATAGAGAGCTGGTTTCTTGGTGGATTTTGATGAAACTTGGTAGAAGTGTTTGTATTGACATTGGGATAAACCCTATTGAATATCAGAAACATCGAAAAAATATTTTATGAGTTATTGCCTTTGTTCTTTAAAACACATTAATTTTTCAGCCGTTACACTCTCAAAGTTGTGGACACAAGAGAGAGCTGGTTTCTTGGTGGATTTTATGAAACTTGCTGTGAGTGTTTGTAATCACTCAAGGATGAACCCTATTGAAAATCAGACGAATCGAAAAATATTTCCTGGGTTATTGCCCTTGCTTTTGAAAATATTGTGGACAACGTAGAGAGCTGGTTTCTTGATGAAACTTGATATGAGTGTTTGAGGATAAACCCTATTGAATATCAGAAACATCGAAAAAATATTTTATGAGTTATTGCCCTTGTTCTTTAAAACACATTAATTTTTCAGCCGTTACACTCTCAAAGTTGTGGACACAATAGAGAGCTGGTTTCTAGGTGGATTTTTATGAAACTTGCTGTGAGTGTTTGTAATCACCCAAGGATGAACCCTATTGAAAATCAGACGAATCGAAAAATATTTCCTGGGTTATTGCCCTTGCTTTTGAAAATATTGTGGACACCGTAGAGAGCTGGTTTCTTGATGGATTTTGATGAAACATGGTATGAGTGTTTGTATTGATATTAGGATAAACCCTATTGAATATCAGAAACATCGAAAAAATATTTTATGAGTTATTGCCCTTGTTCTTTAAAACACGTTAATTTTTCAACCCTTACACTCTCAAAGTTGTGGACACGATAGAGAGCTGGTTTCTTGGTGGATTTTTATGAAACTGGGTGTTTGTATTGACCTTCGGATACACCTTATTGAAAATTAGAAACATCAACTATGTGACTGCTCTTAATCATTTTAAGATGGAACCTAATCGTTGATTGCCCTTGTTTTATGCATATTTCAGTGACATATTTGTTTTTTCCAGGAAACTTGAACCCATGGTTTTACTCTTGTAAAAAGAGAAAATGTCATTCTCAGAATCTTTCATTTACTGATCACTCTTGTCAACCCCCCGGACAAATTGGCTGCCATTATAAAAGTGGGCGTATTACGATGGCCATCGCTATTTTTTAGTATTTTGAGCATATAAAATTAACAGATGGATTTTGTTTTCATCCACATATCTCTAGACCTTAATATTTTATTGTTAATTTACATTTTTTTTATACGCCCACATGAAAATGTGGACGTATATTGCCGTCACCCCTGTCTGTCCGTCCGTCCGTCTGTCAACAATTTCTTGTGTACGCGATAGAAGCCAGAGTTTTTATCCGATTCAAATGAAACTTGGTATGTGTATTCATCTTGATAATATCTCGGATGAGTATGGCACGCCAAAGCGGAAATAATTCAAGACGAGAAATTTACTTCAAGACGAGAAATATATAACTGCAATGTTGCCAAATTATCGTCAAGGTTGCCAAATTTCTTTCAAGGTTGAAACATTTTTTTCAAGGTTGCAACATTTTTTTCAAGGTTGAAACATTTTTTTCAAGGTTGAAACATTTCTTTCAATGTTGAAAAACATGTATCAAGGTTGAAACATTTCTTCCAAGGTTGAAAAATGTCTATCAAGGTTGAAACATTTCTTTCAAGGTTGAAAAATTTCTATTAAGGTTGAAAAATTTCTTTCAAGACTCACGTGACCACACATTGTGCTGACGTCATCAAGGCAAACATGGCAGCTGGAAGAAGGGCGCCAAGTGCCACGAGCCGTGTGGAAAATGGCGCAATTCCAGTCATCGATTTATGAGTTATTGCCCTTGACTTAGTAATAAAACGTTAAAATCAACTTGTGTACGCGATAGAAGCTAGAGTTTTTATCCGATTTGAATGAAACTTGGTATGTGTATTCATCTTTATAATATCTCGGATGAGTTCGAAAATGGCTCAATTCCAGTCGTCGGTTTATGGGTTAATGCTCTTGACTTAGTGAAAAAACATTAAAATTAACTTTTGTACGCGATAGAAGCTAGAGTTTGTATCCGATTTGAATGAAACTTGGGATGTGTATTCATCTTGATAATATCTCAGATGAGTCCAAAAATGGAGCGATTCCAGTTGTTGGTTTTTGAGTTATTGCCTTTGACTTAGTGAAACAAAATTAAAATTAACTTGTGTATGCGATAGAGACCAGAGTTTTTATCCAATTTGAATGAAACTTGGTACGTGTATTCATCTTGATAATATCTCGGATGAGAATAATAGCACGATTCCAATTGTCGGGTTATGAGTTATTGACCTTGAGTTAGTGAAAAAATCGTTAAAACTAACTTGGTATGTGTATTCATCTTGATAATAACTTAATTAGAGAATCGTGCGTTTCTAGTCGTTGGTTTATGAGTTATCGCCCTTAGAAAAACGTTAAATTAACTTGTGAACACGATAGAGGCTAGAGTTTACATTCGAATTGATTCATCTAAATATCAGCTCAAATAAGTGCGATGGTGCAATCAACTTTTTCAAATATTCAAATTTGCTGAAGTGGGCGTATGTTACCTTGCCTGGCAAGCTATCTTAATATTTATTTATCTTTTTGAAGTTAACAGACTTAAAAAACAGGATGATGCTATGAACAATATTCAGGATATAATAACATACCAGAAGGAAGCAGCTGTCTCATTTTTACAACTGTTCAAAGAGGGCCAGCTTAGGACAGAAGAAATAAGAAAAGAAGAGAGAGACAGACAGAGAGGAAATGATTCATGCTGAAGAAAGAGCGCACGAATTACAGGTGTTGGAAGATATTAGCCTGACAAATGAAAAATACTCAGTAGCAAATGTCACAGAAGAAGTATCCTGAATACATATCCTCAAAACTTCTACTAATGTTAGTACTTAATAATATGTTCAAACCCATTTTACAGAGTTGATTTGATTTTTTGTCACCCGTCCATTTTTCCTTAATTGTTAATGGTACTTAAGAGAAGGTTTGACTTTTAACGAGTTTAAAAAAAAAATGTTTTAGAATTTTTTTTTAGGAATTTTAGATCAAAATCTGAAGAATCGTTGGTGTTGGAAAACTAATGTATATGTATATTATACTAATGCATAATAAATGCAAAAATATAGACAAATTTATTTTACTATGAAAAATTTCATTAAAAAATATCAAATATAAATGCACATTTTATATCCTTATATTAATTATATATATATAGACGTAAATTACATACAGTACCATGCAATAAATATTTGTACAAAGAAATGGGTTGCTTGCCTCGTCTCGGGTGTTTTCTATGGACCACTTCCATTCTACACGCTTCTTAAAACTTGCTATTGTACTCCTGGACACGCCCAATTTTTCTGATATATATGTGATGGTTTTCCCTCTTTGTAATAATTTGAAAGCGATTTATTTTACCCCCTAGCTCAATTCTTTCCCCTTACGCCCCATCTTACTTTCCCCGTTCAGATTTGTTTACAAAGCAGACAACAACAAAATAACGTGACAAATGAATGCCACATTGATATGAACTGTATTGTTTAAGTTTTATTTATGTCCGAATCATATCTCTTTATGAGACATCTCCATCTTCCTTTCAACCTACCATAGGCATGTTCGACTACCATACCAGCTTGGCTTAACTCATAATTAAAACTCTTTTGATCAACAGAAAGAGCACCTGTATCAGGGTGTGGTTTCATAAGCCACGGTAGTAAAGGGTAAGCCGCATTGCCTAAAAGTAATGGTGGTATATCTATGTTGTTGATTCTGTCTGCTAATCCAGCACTTATCAAAGTACCTTCTCCAGCTTGCTGGTATACATTTGACCTAGCCAACACTCTAGCATCCAGTACTGGCCAACCAATGTAAACATATATGAATTTGTAAGTATGATCCACAACTGACTGCATGACAATGCTATGCCATCCTTTCCTATTGAAGTAGTCATTTAGAGTTTTCCTTGGGCGAATTCTTGGAATATGTGTTCCATCTATAGCTCACCAGCATCGAAACGCCTCTGGAAACCGTTCATAATCTCTTTTATTTCTTGCTCATTCGGAAACTTTACATATTCTGACTGTAACACCCTACTTAAAACTCTACACACACGATTTACTATCTTGCAAGGGGTTGTTGATTTTCCCTTTCTTGATGTTATTTTACTTACGTGAGCATATGAATTATGCGTTTACACGACCAAATAATATGAGTATATTATACTCCAGAAGTATATTTGCTAATAAGTAAATATACTTTTGCACGACCTCTCGAGGTGAAGTAAAATACTCCTGGAGAATATTTGCTTACGTAAGCAAAAGCGTTTACACGACCATAATATTTCCAAATAGGACATTGCTAATGCTTTAGCTATTGTTGTTATTCTTTCATGCATGTAGGCTACATATAATTACAAATTACAAACTTATCATTCTAAACTGGGTTTGCCATTCATGTACCTCTATTAAATACCACCCCTTAGTAAGCAACTACTTTTTAGAATTCCCTTGACTGGCTGCTTAGACGAGTCATAGAAAATAATTGAGTCACCATCGTTTTAGTCGATAGATATAACATGTCTTATGTACTAATTGTTTTTACACGCCCACATGAAAACTTCATCGAATCTTAGATCATCAGCCATTATGTTGCAGGTTCCACCAAGGCCATCACATGATCCGCTTACGTGACCTGTTTAATGCATTTGATACGATACCGATTTGTGAGATATCGGTAGTAATATTTAGTAGTGGACACGGTTAAAATAATCAAGCCCAAATTTACGCTGCATAGAATGCAATATCGTCATAACTGTTGTAGATGAAAGAGAATGTTCATTTGTGACCGTAGATGAATGAGAATGTTCATTTGTGACCGCCACTAAACTCTTTTAACAGTTTTCCAACGGTACCTGTACAATAAAGTACGATTGCTTGAATGGGCTATGTATTTCGTCTATTTTTTTTTTATTTTACTCTACATGTACTTACATGCAAATCTAATTTCGATAACTGTTACATAACTTTAGTATTACAAAGTTTTTCTCGAACCATTTTCATTTTGAATATATCTCATCTCAAGGGCAAATATTATCTTAACGAAAACTTTTCAAATTTTCGGAAACCGACGATTACAATTTATTGGACTTCGGAGCTTAAGTGCCATATTTTGATGGTTGGTGCAAAGACATGAATTCCTACCCATGAAAGAGTCCAGAAGGACATGTCTTGGTAGAAGTCTGAAAAAAGAAGCACGAAAAATTATTACATTCGGATGGTCAATTGTTTGAGATCTATGAAATATCGCTTAAATAGAAAGTCTCTCCATACCATTTATACCTCATACATACTTCCTCATTTTGATCACTGTGGTGTCATTAATTGGGATGGGTGTGCTGTCGAACTAACAAATGCTTTAGAGGCACTCAGAACTATAAATGGTGCTGTAAGGGGAACTAGCCATGACGTCATTTACAAGGAAACTGGATTCATCACACTACAGGAGAGACGGCATAAGCTGACCATGTTGCATAAAATTAATATAATAAATATAATAACTGCAAACAGTATTGTTTCGGCCTTAATATCAATTTGACTCCTATGTATCTTTCTGAATTAGTCCAAATTGAATCCAAACCATATAACAATCTTCAAAAAAACCGATGTACAACTTAGCTTTTCTGTAACTCTTTTTAACCATCAATAATACGTGAATGTAACAACTTTTCCGGAAAAATTAAACTTGTCGACTCAGTAACATCTTTAAATCTCAAGATACTATTGTCCATTTTATACGCCCACACATTAATGTGGGCGTATATTGTAGTCGCCCCTGTCTGTCTGTCCGTCTGTCCGTCTGTCTGTCCACAATTGTTGTGGACACGATAGAGAGCTGGTTTCTTGATTGATTTTGATGAAACTTGCTGTGAGTATTTGTTATCACCCAAGGATGAACCCTATTGTAAATCAGACGAATCGAAAAATATTTCATGGGTTATTGCCCTTGCTTTTGAAAATATATTGTGGACACCATAGAGAGCTGGTTTCTTGATGGAATTTGATGAAACTTGGTATGAGTGTTTGTATTGACATTAGGATAAACCTTATTGAATATCAGAAACATCGAAAAATATTTTATGAGTTATTGCCCTTGTTCTTTTAAACACGTTAATTTTTCAGCCGTTACACTCTCAAAGTTGTGGACACGATAGAGAGCTGGTTTCTTGGTGGATTTTTATGAAACTTGCTGTGAGTGTTTGTAATCACCCAAGGATGAACCCTATTGAAAATCAGACGAATCGAAAAATATTTCATGGGTTATTGCCAATATTGCCCTTGCTTTTGAAAAAATGTTGTGGACACCATAGAGAGCTGGTTTCTTGATGGATTTTGATGAAACTTGGTATGAGTGTTTGTATTGACAATAGGATAAACCCTATTGAATATCAAAAATATTTGATGAGTTATTGCCCTTGTTAAAACACGTTTTTCAGTCGTTAAACTCTCAAAGTTGTGGACACGATAGAGAGCTGGTTTCTTGATTTATTGATATTAATGAAACTTGATATTGAAAATTAGAAGAATTGAAAAATATTTCATGGGTTATTGCCCTTGTTAACTTGTAGTTGTAAACACTCAAAAATCGTTCAATTTTGTAAACAATCTTGATGGCACGGTTTTCGACAGATGTTTCATTTACTGATAGTTCTTGTCGACCTCCCGGACGACTTGGCTGCCATTACAAATGTGGGCGTAATACGATGGGGCATCGCTATTTTTTCATATTTATTTGGCAGCCGAAAATATCAGATTCTACATTGCCGTCTGCGCCTTTCCTGTAGTGATCTTAATGCTTATAAATTTCTTCGTCATATTTCGGACAGTCCTAGATGTCAGTGTGGCCATCAATTTGAAGATACTGAACATTTTCTTTTATACTGTCCCTTACATTCAGATGCACGAAACCAATCCATCTTACTGATTCAACCACCTCATCTGATAAACACACACATCCTTTTATACGGAACTGCATCATTATCACAATCTATCTATATTTTCGAAACAAGATTATTCATTTTAAAATATAAGCAGAAGGTTCCAAGATTAAGTAATTATTTTACTGCTATTAATTATTTCATTTATTTTATTTTTTATTGACAAAATGTCATAATTTGACTCTATTATCCTGTATCTCTGATTTTATGGGTGTATGCTCATTTACATTTAATTACATGTATATATTATTAGTATGTATATATATATAGTGTCATGTATTAGAGGGCATCTGTTATTTATATTGCCATATAGGGGACAAGGGGGGTGGGGGGTTAACTCATGATAAGTCATGCATAGATTATAGAATCAAGTAGCTGTGCATAAATACCATGATGCAGATTTGACTGATGTTTATAAGTTATTGTGATCAGTTATTGATCACTAGTTACGTTGGTGACGTTAGTTTACCGACAGCTGGAATTAAGGTTGTTGTTGTTTATTCCTACCTTAATCGGGATATGGACGGCATACGAAAATGTAGACCTCAGATCAAACGGTATCCGTGAAAGTTACGCTAGCGCTCTGCAACATATCACGGTAATGAACAGTGGCCATTTGACCGGACTACATCAAAGTTGTCACGTAATCTCGTGATTCTGGTAGTTCAAACATCAGAGGCTGGTCATTCGAGGCTACAAGTATTTGTAAACAAATAACACAAAAACAAACAGATATGTATTCAAACTGATAATAAAATGCGTAAATGGTGAACAGATAGTCACGTTGTAGCATCAAATGCACGAGCAAGTGTCAGAATATTTCTCCATAAATTATATTGCTATGAACTATATTTTTGTCGAGACGTCATAAGCAAGAAGTAAAGCGTCAAAGTAAAAAGTCTCGCGCATGAAAACACAACGAAAAAAACCATTCATTACCGAGACAGATTATGGTTTACGGAAACTGCCGAGGATTGCCGATTGACCTCAGATTAACGTTACTTATAATAATAATAATAATATTTATTCGTAACAATTTACATGGTAAAGAGGTAGAATATACAGAAATATTTACAATTCATGATACACACAAATACTCAATAATTTCATTCAGGTCATTAATAGGTAAATCACAGTTATGTGACTCTCTTAATGTGATAAAATCTCTGATGGCTCCTGCCAATGCCATATCATTAAAATCACATGAATTGACATCATTGCAAGTCATTTTATCAATCATAGTGTATACATTTGTATTTGAAATACTTTATTTACAGAAATTATATTTATGACAAATGGTATTGATATTATTACAAACAGTAGACTCGCTACCATGCAAGGCATGTTTGGCAGATATTAATGTACAGGTATTTTCCTGTTAAGTAAACTATGGGCAAATTTAATAAATCTCTTATGAGGTTGGGTGCCGACAGCCACCAGCATAATAGAGGGACGCCGCTTTTATTACCACATATAAATATATATAATTAAATATAAACCAGTTAAACTCAAAACAAATCACACAACAAAAACAAAATCCTAACATACGTAATACAATAATTATCTACATTTAAAATGAAAATCATGAATGAACATATTCTCTTTCATCGACAATCAACCGCGGCCAGGAAAAAACCAGAGATCGTAAAAACTGATCTTACTTTCAGAAAATAAAAAAACTCTGGAAACTGTGTCCAAAAACCAAATATAATTTGCTATTATATTTTTTATATCGGATGGTTGCCTCGAGAGCAAATGCTTGGACTTGCATTTATATACATATTATCTAATTTATCAGAATGAATACAAGCACACATTAAACATATGCACAAATTTACATTAAAAAATTCAATCATTTCCTAATTTTTATACCAAATAAATAAATAAACTTAGGTGTATCTCAATAAGTGAGTGGCTAGAGAATGATTCACAAAAACATTCAACACCATTTTATAATCTCCCACTCTTAGTTACATCACGTGATGTGATTCATAATCACGACAAATCGTCAATACACATATTTCCCGCTATTCTTAGCGAAACGCGGTAAATTTTAAGTACAGATCTTTATTGTGATACTTTTCACCAGTATAAAAGCCGACAGCCACCAAAACATCTTAATATTTCAATAAAACACAGTATGTTTATTGCCGACAGCCACCAGCATAATAGAAAAGCCCAAAGTAAGGGGCGATAAGAAGTCATGTACATATTCTAACATATTATAAACCAAGGCTTTTAGAAACAGCCAACCTCTTCTCTAAACTATCGACGGTATAGCCATCCTTGCACGTATCAGTGCGCCATCTGCCATGTCGTTTAATGCATCTTTCATTAATATTAGAATTAGCAACTGCAGTAGCACCCCCCGATCTCAAAGAATGCAAACCCAAATTTAAACCAGGCGCAACTTCTTTCAGACGTTTCACTATATTAGTTCTTACAGTAGTGTAGTGTTTTATCTTTAAATACCAATTTTCTAATCTTTCCTGAAGCTAATATAGGCCTAAAGACATAAAAATCTGAATGTACATTAAGATCGGCTAAAGCCACATATCTGATATACATAGCATATGGACAAGCAACGGTATTACATTTTGCTATCAAAACCTCATTCCCTTGTCTATACTGGTCTGTTCTAATTACTAATTTTAGATAATCTTCATATATAATAATATATTTACATCTAAGAGAACTTAATTTGTTGAAACGTAAAAAACCCGCAAATCCAATTAAAATCATAACCAAATCTCTGACAACTATGAGATTCATAGAACCCTGATATAAAGCACATAAACTGGTAAGTATTTCAGCATTAACTGGGTCTTTCTTTATCACAGGTTTTCCTGTAATTGCAGTGCGTTCTAGCGAACGCACTGCTTTGTTTTGCAAATGACTTTTTTTTTTTTTTTTGCAGTGCGTTCTAGCGAACGCACTGCTTTGTTTTCACATATACTGTTTTTTTTTTTGTCTATTTCTGGTCACGCTATTTCGGTATGAAGGGAACATACCACACATTATCTCAGATAATTTCCTACGATACCTAACTGCTCGGTATTAAATGAATGTAAAATGAAGTATTTTTGCCTAACCGGAAATGACGTATGACAGAAAAACCCATTTTTTGTTTTCTTCCATTTTCACCTCTGTTTTTCAACCGATTTTGATGGGACTTTTTTTGTTTATCTCATTATTCGAATGTCTACATGATAGTTCTTAAAAAACACGCACTTGTAGAATTTTGTCGCTGACTTTTTGAAGCACTTTTTTGACATTTTTTTTAACTTTTGCAATTTTATTTTGATCAATTTGAAAACTTACAGGTGAATAGACATTTTTATTTCAAACAAAACTATAATTTCAACAAAATATATCACTTCCGGTTTTGACGTCATTTGCTCTTAAAGTTGAAATTTTAACTTCCGGAATTTTGAAGATATTCGAAAAATTCTTTTTGTGATATATTTGACTTCTTCACACAAAAATATTTAAATGATAAAATTTGACCCGGATGTAAAAATTCAATCGCCATATTGAAATGATATATTTTTATAAAACGCAAAATGCGGCCTACGGGTATTATGGAATTTGCATCATATTAGAGTCTATGGTATCTCCAATCGATTGCGCACAAAACATTGGAAACCGATTTTTGATTTCCAATTCGATATTTTTTTATTTCCGGTTAAAATAAATCAGAAATTGTCAAAACTTACAAGGCCCATATTTCGTGACCTTGACCTTGGGTGACCTTGTGACCTGAAGAAAAGTGGTTGCCTTTGACGAGATCTATCCAATGGTATAATCATTTTAGATTTTAGATGCTTACTTCCGGTTTTATGGCCTTCTGAAAATTGCAATTTTTAACTTTAAACAGCTCTGTCACGTGACCTAATTTACATACGTCATAAATTCTTTTCCGGCGTTACTATGCTTGATCTAATCTTTCCAATGATATATGACACAATGTATTTGAATCATAATTCCGCGTTCTAGAATTTGAAAATATTCTGCCAAATTCCATTGTAACTGTTTGCCTGTCTGCTGGTATTCCCGCGTCCCTTTTAGTTAACCTGCTTGTATTCTGGTAGCTGTGCGCCCCTTTTATTTGGTATGACTGCTTGTAGTTCTGCACCTCTTTTCTTTAGTCTGTCTGCTGGTATTTCTGATTCCATTTTATCTGCCTTTATATACAGCCACATGAAAATATGGACGTATATTGCCGTCACCCCTGTCCATCTGTCGGTCCGTCCGTCCTTCAACAATTTCTTGTACACGCAATAGCGATTAGAGTTTTTATCCGATTTGGATGAAGCTTGGTATATGTATTTATCTTGATAATATCTCGAATGAGTTTGATAATGGCGCGATTCCAGTCATCGGTTTAAGAGTTACTGTCCTTGACTTAGTGAGAAAAAAAAACGTACGAATTAACCTGTGTACGCGATATAAAGCTTCAAGAGGCACAGGCTTCATTTTCGCGGGTCGATTTGGATAAGTCTCAGAAACGGGGATTTTTTAGCTCAGCAATTTAGTACTGGTTATCACAACTCACCATTGAAATTTGAGCCTTCAAATCCATGTGCATCCATAATTATTAGCATTTGAAAGTTATAATGCCCTATTACACATTAGCGATACTATGCAATATATAGAAAAGTCATCTATAGAAATAGAAGGAGAAATGTCTAATTTAAGATATATTTGAAGGAAATACGCAATTTTCGTGCATTTCTAGTGAAACTTGGTATGTATAATTATCGTGATACTATCTCGGATCCTTTCATAATTGGAGCTATTCCAGTCGTCGGTTTATGAGTAATTGCCTTTGACTTAGTGAAAACGTTAAAATTAACTTTTGTATGTGATAAAAGCTAGAGTTTTTATTCGATTTGAATGACCTAATTTACATACGACACAAATTATTTTTGATTCGTATTATGCTATATCTACGCTTTCCAATGATATATGACACTATGTATTTCAATCATAATTCCGCGTTTTAGAATTTGAAAATATTCTGCCAAATTCCATTGTTCGTGTTTCGTTTGTCTGTCTGCTGGTGTTCCCGCGTCCCTTTTAGTTAACCTGCCTGTATTCTGGTAGCCGTGCGCCCCTTTTATTTGGTATGACTGCTTGTAGTTCTGCACCTCTTTTTGTTTGCTGGTATTCTGAATCCATTTTATTTGCCTTTTTATACGCCCACATTAAAATATGGATGCATATTGTCCGTCGGTCTGTCCGTCAACAATTTCTTGACACGCGATAGATACTAGAGTTTTTATCCGATTTGAATGAAGCTTGGCATATGTATTTATCTTGATAATATCACGGATGAGTTCGAAAATGGCGCTATTCCAGTAGTCGGTTTAAAAGTTATTGACCTTGACTTAGTGAAAACGATAAAAATAGCTTGTGTATATGATAAAAGCTAGAGTTTTTATTCGATTTGAATGAAGCTTGGTATGTGTATTTATCTGGATGAATTCCATTGTTAATGTGAGTGCTTTTTTTTTCAAAATTCTTGAAAAAAAAAAAAATCTGTCACGTGACCTAATTTACATATTATTTATATGACACTATGTATTTGAATCATAATTCCGCGTTTTAGAATTTGAAAGTAATATGCCGAATTCCATTGTAACTGTACGTGTTTCGTTTGTCTGTCTGCTGGTATTCCCGCATCCCTTTTAGTTAACCCTGCCTGTATACTGGTAGCCGTGCGCCCCTTTTATTTGGTCTGACTGCTTGTAGTTCTGCACCCTTATATTTAGTCTGTCTGCTGGTATTTCTGAATTCATTTTATCTGCAATTTTATACACCCACATGAAAATATGGACGTATATGGCTGTCACCCCTGTCTGTCCGTCGGTCAACAATTTCTTGTACACGCGATAAATACTAGAGTTTTTGTCCGATTTGAATGAAGCTTGGTATATTAGTATGTATTTATCTTGATAATATATCGGATGAGTTCGAGAAGCTAAAGTTTTCATAGTTAATCTTTCTGTCTACTTCTTGTAGTGCTACATTTATTTTAATATCCCTGCAAACATATCTTGCAGTGCACTTTCTACTGACACACAAAAGAAATTGAGTGAGTAATTTGACACGTGCGCTTTTATATGTAAAACTCTTATCATTGGTTGAAAATGTGGCATTTCATCCATGCATAGGGTGGGTTGCGCACTGCTCGGTACCGTCTTCACGGTTCTAGTTGCAGTGCGTTCTGGCGAACGCACTGCTTTGTTTTCATAATGACTTTTTTTTTGTCTACTTCTGGTCACGCTAATTCGGTATGAAGGGAGCATGCCACACATTATCTCACATGTTTTCCTATAATATCTAACTGCTCGGTGTTGCGTGAATGTAAAATGGCGGTTTTTTGTCTAACCGGAAATGACATATGACAAAAAAACCCATTTGATGTTTTTACAATTTTTACCTATGTTTTTCAACCGATTTTGATGGAACTTTTTTGTTTATTTCATTATTCTAATGTCTACATAATAGCTTTCAACATAAATGCACTTTAAGACATTCGTTGCTGACTTTTAGGGGCACCTTTTTAACCGTTTTTTTTTTAACTTATGCAATTTTATTTTGATCAATTTGAAAACTTACTGGTGTATAAACATTTTGATTTCTAACTAAATGATATTTTCAAAATTTTTATATCACTTCCGGTTTTGACGTCATTCGCTTGAAAAAGTTGAAATTTCAACTTCCGGAATAATTAAGATATTCAAAAAAATGTTTTTGCAATGTGCTAGAAATAACCATTGACTTAATATGGAATGAAAATATCTGACCCAGATATTTCATATCAGTCGCCATCTTGAAATGACTGATTTTTCTTTAAATCGAAATTCAGAATCAGGGAATCATTCGATTTGAATAAAAATGATGTCTATGGAATCTACAGTCGATTGCTAACAAAACATGGGAAGCCGATTTTTGAATTTCGATTCAGATTTTTTTTTATTTCCGGTTTGAAATTTTCAGTAATTGTCAAAACTTTTAAGGCTCATATCTGGTGACCTTGACCTTGAGTGACCTTGTGACCTCAACAAAAGTTGTTGCCCTTGACGAGATCTATCTAATGGCATAATCATTTTAGATGCCCGATGTTTACTTCCGGTTTTATGGCCGTCAGAAAATTGCAATTTTTAACTTTAAACAGCTCTGTCACGTGACCTAATTTACATACGACACAAATTATTTTTTTATTCGTATTGTGCTTGATCTACACTTTCCAATGATATATGACAATATGTATTTGAATCATAATTCCGGGTTTTAGAATTTGAAAATATTGGTAGTATTGCTGGTATTCCCGCATCCCTTTTAAGTTAATCTGCCTGTATACTGGTAGCTATGTGCCCCTTTTATTTGGTCTGACTGCTTCTAGTTCTGCACCCCTTTTATTTAGTCTGTCTGCTGGTATTTTTGAATCCATTTTATCTGCCTTTTTATACGCCCACGTGAAATATGGACTTATATTGCTGTCACCACTGTCCGTCCGTCGGTCCGTCCGTCCGTCAACAGTTTTTTGTACACGCGATAGAGACTAAAGTTTTTTTCCGATTTGAATGAAGCTTGGTATGTGTATTCATCTTGATAATATCTCGGATGAGTTTGAAAATGGAGCAATTACAGTGGTCGGTTTGAGAGTTATTGACCTTGACTTAGTGAAAAAAAAACGTTAAAATTAACTTACGCGATAGAAGCTAGAGTTTTCATCCGATTTGATTGAAACTTGGTATGTGTCTTCATCTTGATACTATCTCGGATCAGTTCAAAATTGGCGCTATTCCAGTCGTCGGTTTATGAGTTATTGCCCTTGATTTAGTGAAAATGTTAAAATTAACTTGTGTATGTGATGAAGGCTAGAGTTTTTATCCGATTTGAATGAAGCTTGGGATGTGTATTTATCTTGATAATATCTCGGATGAGTTCGAAAAGTCGGGTTAGGAGTTATTACCCTTGACTTGACCTTTTTTGGTTGAAAGTTCTAGGAGAGAAATGTATTTTATTTTCAAATTTTAATTCGATCGTTACAGGTATAGTCAAACAGATGTTTCGTTTGTCTGTCTGTTTCCCGCATCCCTTTTAGTTAATCTGCCTGTCATCCCTTTAATTATCCCTGCAAATATATATTCCAGTGTACCTTCTACTGATTAGTGACACATATAAAATTGAGTGAGTATTTTGACAAGTGCGCTTTTATCTGTAAAACTCTTATCATTGGTTGAAAAATGTGGCATTTCATCCATGTATCAGGTGGGTTGCGCACTGCTCGGTACCGTCTTCACGGTTCTAGTATCTTATTGTATTTTGTAGGTCCAATTTATCAAAGACGACTCAATTTTGTTTCGTGATTTGAATGAAGTACAGTATGAGTTAAAATGTAACCAAACTCGTGGATGTACAGCACTTTCGTGGCAGTCTTCCTACTGTGTTTTGTATTCTTCTCCAGTTCTAAGATTCCTAATCAATGATATGAGAAGCCTCAAAAAGTGCCAAGATGCTTGTGCTCAGAATAAAAAATGTGGAACTGGTCAATTCGGTGGTTATTGGTGCATGCTGTACGACTCCAAACAAACACCAACTAAGAAATCAAGGGTCAATTGGTCCGTTTTCACCAAGGTTGATAATAACTGTATTTAAACATGTAATTAAATGGTTCATTGAACCAAATAGTATATGTTGTGTTTTATTTTATTGAAACTTAGCTTTTTAGATTTGGGTCCATCGAAGCGAACTTTTTAACAATAGAATTCTGGTTTCTAAACCCTCAACCAAAACCGTAGAAATTGTCACAGTCTGTACGTCAACAACTTGGTGCAGACGTGTTTTATAGTAAACGTTAATGGATTAGACATTTTTGATTTCGTATTCTCCCCATTCTTAAAAAAAAAAAGAAAAAAAAAAAGACAAAGTCCGCCACTGCACTTGAACAAACACACTTCGAGACCCAAATATATATTATATTAACTGCTACATATTTATTGAAATGACTGTCACCTTAGCAACACATTGAGTTTAAAAAAAATCAATTTTGATGACAAATTATACATTTTGTTTAACCGTAGAATAAATCCAATGCTGAATTGTATAAACTAACTGGTAGCCTAATATTGCTGACTAATTGTATTAAATTGTGATTTTCTGTGCCAGATGTTATTAATTTGAACTATGAGTAAAATGTCGTTGATATCTTTGTACAAAGCATTTGTAAAGTATCTATCAACATAGCATTGTAATAGTCCAAATGCCGAGTGACCATTTTGAGATATAGCGTGCATCATTATGAACGTTTATGGTTGATTCATCATCGCATGGCTATCCTGAACCAAAATCAGCCGGGTGCTAGACTGGCACCCTTGAGGATATTTTTTTATAGTCCAAAAACAAAATGGCCCATCACACAATCTGTCAAAGGCAATATTTTCACTTCTAATGTCACTTACAAACAAATTGTTAGTATCTAATTAATAAAAATCAAACTTACATGTTACTGCTCTATTTGTAAGTAATGTACAAGATTACAGACGTTACTCCTATATTTGTATAGGTAAGTTATGTACAAGATAACAGACGTAACTATTCTATTTGTATAAGTGAGTTATGTACAAGATAACAGAGGTTACTATTCTATTTGTATAGGTAAGTTTTTTAGTGGTTACTACTCTATTTTTATAGGTACGTTATGTACAAGTTAACAGACGTTACTATTCCATTTGTGTAGGTAAGTTATGTACAAGATTACAGACGTTACTACTATATTTCTACAGGTAAGTTATATACAAGATTACAGGCGTTACTTATCTATTTGTATAGTTAAGTTATATACAAGATTACAGACGTTACTACTCTATTTGTATGGGTAAGTTATGTACAATATTAAGCTTCGTCTACACGATCAAACATTTTGTTCAAAACATCATCATACATTTGTATGACGGTGTTCGTGGACAAATGTTTGATCGTGTAGACCGTTTTCCCAACAAGGTTGAACATGGTCAAACATGTATGACGATGTTCAAATTTTTAGCTGCATGTTTCATCTTTACAACAATTGTTGGCAATATTTAAATTAGTTACCAAAATTTAACAAATCAGCTGCCGTATAGGCGTCATGTGACTTCCGTCCAAAAAAAAAGTGGATCAGGGGTTGAAGAGGCCAAGAAATATAATACCACTTTTGATCTCTACAGTTTCTAAAGGACTTTATAACTGCAAAACGCAGCAGATCAAATTTTCCTCCTCCCACAAACATGGTATGTATCAATCTTACAATTTAAAGGGGATCAGTCTTTATTTTCATTGGTTGATTTGGGTCCTGAAAATATTTAATCAAAATTGCATATTCCCTTCAAATATACAAATTAGAAGTTTTTCCTTCAATTTCTATAAATGACTTTTTATACGCCCACATTGAAATGTGGTCGTATATTGCAGTCGCCCCTGTCCGTCTGTACGTCTGTCGGTCTGTCCACAATTGGTTTGTGAACGCAATAGAGACCACAGTTTTGCTTGGATTTGAATACAATTTTGTGTGTAGGATTATATTCATAAAATCTCGGACAAGTTCGAATTTGGGTTCGATTCGACAAAAATTCATGGAGTTTTACACCCAAAATACGTTAAAAAGGGCTTGTGAACGCGATAGAGACCACAGCTTTGCTTGGATTTGAATACAATTTTGTGTGTAGGATTATATTCATAAGATCTCAGACAAGTTCGAATTTGGGTTCGATTCGACAAAAATTTACGGAGTTTTACACCTAAAATACGTTAAAAATGGCTTGTGATAACGAACACGCACAGTTAGTTTCATCAATATCCATCAAGAATTGTGACCTGTAGAGTGTTAACGAGCAATTTTGGACGGAGCGACGGACGGACGGACATGGGTGACGGCAATATACGCCCTCTATTTCATGTGGGCGTATAAAAAAATTGATTAAACGACCTGAACTTAATTTCAATGATCTGCTTAAAAGGGATTGTGAAGAGGTTTTTAAACATTTTTATCTAGGACACTGATAGCTAGGATTTGCACCATTCCAATTTTCATTCCGAGGTCTGTGATTCTTTCAATTCCACTAAAATTAACATGTATTATTACGTCATTAAAGGGAAGCTGTACTATATCTTATAACTTATCACCGGTGACATCTTAAAACACATCAGTTTTAATGAAATTGCAAGAAGATTATGTCCAAATGAAAATTAGAATGGTGCAAATCGATGCTATCAGTGTACACATACATATTATAATAAACAGTTTAGAAAACCTCTTTACAATCCCTTTAAAGGCCAACAGCATTTTAAATACAGGAGAGTGGTGGGTATTATACAAGGGTTGGTCAAAAAGTTGACCCTAGCTAACTAATAATTGTTGTCCGTAAAGAGACCGTCAAATCAACCTTGAGTCAAAATGACTCACTCAACAAGGCCTGATAAAACCCATGCTGACCTCTTCTTTGGATCCAGTCCGTCCTTAACCCATTGTCGAACCTTTCGCGCTCCCCTCTTTCGTTTTTGACGACGAAGACTTGTTAAAACAATAACAGATGCAGCAGCACCACTCAACAGACTGTTTTGAGCATCCATGTTGAATTATTTTCCCACCAAAAATGATAATTACCCTTCATTATTGGTCATACATCATCATACATCATCATACAAATGTTGGATCATGTTTGACGATGTTGGACAGTGTAGACAGAAATCCACAACAAGCTTGAACACCGTCATACAAATGTATGATGATGTTTTGAAAAAATGTTTGATCGTGTAGACGAAGCTTTACAGACGTTACTACTGTATTTGTATTAGTAAGTTATGTACAATATTACAGACATTACTACTATATTTGTGTAGGCACAAGTTTACAGACGTTACTTCTCTATTTGTATAGGTGTGTTATGTACAACTTTACAGACGTTACTACTCTGTTTGTAAAGGTAGGTTATGTACAACTTTACAGACGTTACTACTATATTTGTATTGGTAGGTTATGTACATGTTTACAGCCGTTCCTACTCTATTTGTATAGCTAAGTTATGTACAAGATTACAAACATTACTATTCTATTTGTATAGGTAAGTTATATACAAGATTACAGACGTTATTACTATATTCACAGACGTTACTGCTCTATTTGTTTAGGTAAGTTATGTACATGTTTACAGCCGTTACTACTCTATTTTCATAGGCACAAGTTTACAGACGTTACTACTCTATTTGTATAAGTAAGTTATGTACAATATTACAGACGTTACTATTATGTTTGTATAGGTAAGTTATGTACAAGATTACAGACGTTACTACTATATTTCTACAGGTAAGTTATATACAAGATTACAGGCGTTACTTATCTATTTGTATAGGTAAGTTATATACAAGATTACAGACGTTACTACTGTATTTGTATTAGTAAGTTATGTACAATATTACAGACATTACTACTATATTTGTGTAGGCACAAGTTTACAGACGTTACTTCTCTATTTGTATAGGTATGTTATGTACAACTTTACAGACGTTACTACTCTGTTTGTAAAGGTAGGTTATGTACAACTTTACAGACGTTACTACTATATTTGTATTGGTAGGTTATGTACATGTTTACAGTCGTTACTACTCTATTTGTATAGGTAAGTTATGTACAAGATTACAAACGTTACTATTCTATTTGTATAGGTAAGTTATATACAAGATTACAGACGTTATTTCTATATTTGTATTGGTAAGTTATGTACATGTTTACAGCCGTTACTACTCAATTTGTATAGGTAAGCTATGTACAAGATTACAAACGTTACTACTATATTTGTATAGGTAAGTTATGTACAAGTTTACAGACGTTACTACCCTATTTGTATAGGTACATCCGATGACACGACACGTGTATATTGTGTTGAAACGTTATGTGCTTATCCGTATTAAAGAAGTGTGTTATATTCCATAATATTGTCTTGTGTTTTGTTATATGTGTTCTTTGCTTCTATATGTCGTTCAAATTTTATAACACACTTACAGTCTGACATAGTTACCAGAATCATACACGGAGATATTAGGTAGTCATGTTAAAGACGTTACTAACTGAACTATACTAAACTTCCTGTCTGACCTAGTTACCAGAATCAAACATGGAGATATCAGGTAGCCACGTTAAAGACGTTACTAACTGAATCATACGAAACTTCCTGTCTGACCTAGTTACCAGAATCAAACACGGAGATATTTAGTAGCCACGTGAAAAACGTTACTAACTGAACCAAACGAAACTTCCCGTCTGACATAGTTACCAGAATTAAACATGAAGATATTAGGTATTAATGTTAAAACGTTACTAACTGAACCATACGAAACATCCTGTCTGACCTAGTTACCAGAATTAAACACAGAGATATTAGGTAGCCATGTTAAAGACGTTACTAACTGAACCATACGAAACTTCCTGTCTGACCTAATTACAAGAATCAAACACGGAGATAGTGGGTAGCCATGTTAAAGACGTTATTAACTGAACCATACGAAGCTTCCTGTTTGACCTAGTTACCAGAATCAAACATGGAGAAATAAGGTAGCCATGTTAAAGACGTTACTAACTGAACCATACGAAACTTCCTGTCTGACCTAGTTACCAGAATCAAACATGGAGAAATAAGGTAGCCATGTTAAAGACGTTACTAACTGAACCATACGAAACTTCCTGTCTGACCTAGTTACCAGAATCAAACACGGAGATATTAGTCAGCCATGTTACGAAACTGCATTTCATTTCTGAATTATCCAGCAAAACGAAAAAATTTGAAAAAATGTTTTTAGCGTCTAAAAGACTAAAAAAGAAAATGTCCAGCGAAGACAGCATACTACTGGGAATTAAGGCGAAATATTTGATTGAGAAATTTGAGTAAAACTCAAATTTTAACGGCATGGTTTGATCATTAGTATGATATAATCTGTTTACTTTTCTCATTCCATTAGTGTAAATCCACCACATTAACAGTATATCTCCTAAAGACAGTATCATGACGTCATATCGTTTATTGCATTGATATTATGCCTTGGAAATATGGAATTGAAACATGTTGGCAGTTTATAGTAACCATCTTTATCAGCGTTATTGATCTACTATATATAATATATACATATAACTGAATAGAAATGTTGATCTAGCAATGAATCATATGTTCAGAAATTATTTGATGTTTAAGCATTTAAAGATGAATGTTAACATGTTAATATATTTATATACTTATTTCATATTTATATTTATATGAATAGAAAGTAAAACTGGCAAAATACTAGTTTGACAATTCTCACCTAGCTTATATAGGATATCGTCATCTTACTGAGAACTGATAGCGATTCATATTAGCTATCACTTCTCTAAATTACAATCCTATATGATTCTCCAACTAATCCACAAAAACCTGACTTGTTTTTGTTGTATCCGATATCGTCATCGTCATCGTACTGAGAGCTTTACAAGCTGATAGAGATATACATGTATATTAGCTTTCACTTCTCTAAATTACAATCCTATATGATTCTCCAGATATTCCACAAAAACCGGATTTAATCTTTCATAATTTTTAGTCATTTTACTCAAAGGGAGTCACTTTAACAATGTAATTATAGTTTGTCATTATCCTCTGGTCTTCTATTAATACGAACACAAACCTTCGTTATTCACAGAACGAGTCAAAATGACTGTCTATTCTAATCTGATGTGGGTAATTGTTTTGCTGTGTGTTGGAACTTTAGAAGCTGTCAGCACTAAATATCCTTCTGTTATCGAAAAGTATTGTAAAGTAAAGAAACCAGGTAATTTTAAAAGTTTTTACTGACAACCTGGAAATTATAAGCTTTGGGCACAAAATATTTTAAGCATCAGACCGTTAGACACAGCATAATAGGCACACACTTTTTAGTCACCTTTTCAATTAGACTAACTATTCGTATTTAAATATTTGTGTTAAAATGACAGGAATTCTGGTAGGCAGGGGATGGTTCTAATCTCTTTCTTCATAAGTCATTTTGGTTTGCGTAACTAATGTTTTCTAGTAAAATCACTCCAAATTTCCGATCTTGTAAAAAATAGTAGTTTGGGAACCAATGAACATTGGATTGGGTACATGAGAAACTTTACGGAACATAAAAATGGGTTTCTTTATTTTAAATGTTAATTAATTTTATGCATTCTATCTGATTGTGTTTTCTAATCATTCTCCATTTATTCTTAAAGGATAAGACAAACTATTTTTCATAAATCATTGAATTGCATAAAAACTACCTCTTTGAAAAATAAAATCATTTATCTATTGGTAGTAACCAATAAATACTTTTATAGCAAAAAAAAAAAAACCTTGCGTGACGTCATTGTAGATCCGAGGTAAGGTAAATGTAAATAAACCACGAAATCGTTTCATTTGAAAGCCATCTTCGTAAAATTTTGAATTTAATCTATTGTTTTATTTAGCATCAATATTTCAGCAGCATTCGCCATTATCTCAGACATTTATTTATCCAATTCTAAACGACATAAAACTGAGAATTTGCAATTCTCTTACTTTTGTGTGTATTACGTAGCACGCAAGATTTAAAATAACACTTGGTACAGAGTGGGACTTTACAAATGCGCAAATTTGAGGTGTTTTTGTGGACGATTCGATTTGGTCGATTAGCTATTTTGCGCATTTGTGAGCCAGTTCGATTAGGCTAATCGGTGCATTTGTGAGACCGTTAACATAAACTGATTAGGCTAATCATAGAAATATAGGCAGGGAATGCCAAGAAGGACAAATAAATAGTTTATGCTTGACACGCATGCGCTGAATTTACGGGTTTCCTCATAACTTCCGGTTTCTGCAAAATGGCACCTAATTGCCTAACAGACATCAATTCAACTGGCTACCGACTAACGCCTCGGCGTTAAATGGGAGTATTGATGTTTACACAGTGTTAATGTGAGAGAAAGGCTACGATATTAGGCGTTTTTGTGGGACGATTCGATTTGGTTTCGATTTGCTAGTACGATTTGGTGTAATTTGCTGTGGTCCACAAATGTACCGGCGATTAGGCAGCCTTTACTGTCAACAAAAGAAGGTCACGTGTATGTAATATATGACGTCATTGATATATCAGCCAATAGTATTACGAACTGGCACATTCCGCCATCTTATAACACCTAATCGAATCGCCTAACCACCTCTTGGGACGGTTAAGTCGATTAGCCTAATCAGTTTAGGAAAACGGTCTAACAAATGATACGATCAGCCTAATCGATCTGGCTCACAAATGCGCAAAATAGCTAATCGTCCAAATCGAATCGTGCGACAAAAACGCCTACTGTTTTATTTGGAAGATGGACTAGTTTGAGATTTGACATGTTTAAAATTTGAAACATTTTTCGACCATATTGCGTATTGTTTGCTGGCCTAGTGTCTGCTACCTTCAGCCCGGTAAACCTCACTGCATGGTAGGTCTGAATTTAAGCCATGGCATAACAGGATTTCATGCTTAAATTTAATAATTACATTATTTTTACAGTAACATAGGTCTATATCATTTAGAAATATATATACTTATCATTACATATCAAATCATAAAATTACAGTTGTAAAAATCTTGTTAAATTAGATTTTCTGTGATAATTTTCAAATTAACTTCTTTTGTTATTGTTTACCTTAACTATTTTTACGCTACACCGGAAGTTAATATAAAAAACCCAAGTAGAAATTCGGTCAACCACAAATTTAAACGGAAGTTCAATATTTATTTGTCCTTCTTGGCATTCCCTACCCTATTTCTATGGGCTAATCGACCTAACTGTCCCAAGAGGTGGTTAGGCGATTCGATTAGGTGTTATAAGATGGCGGAATGATCCAGTTCGTAATACTATTGGCTGATATATCAATGACGTCATATATAACATAACACGTGACTTTCTTTTGTTGACAGTCAAGGCTGCCCAATCGCCGGTACAATTGAGGACCACAGCAAATTACACCAAATCGTACTAGCAAATCGAAACCATATCGAATCGTCCCACAAAAACGCATATTATAAAGGCAACTTAAAGCGATACCACCTCTTAGAATGAACAAAAAAATTAAGTTCTCATCGTACATTATAACCTTAAATCTAACAACAGATCGACTAATTATGACATCATCTTCCTTGTTTTTAAGCCTTATTAGCTCCATATTAAGAACAAGTACAGATAGTGAGGAAAGTGAAAAAATAGATCTCACAAACAATATATACTATACTGTGATAAATCATACTGATAAGTGTTGAAGTATCTGTGTTGCATTCACAGAAGAAATATTCTATAAAGCTATGCAACAATTACTATTTGGTCATTACACAATGGAAACGTCTTGAATTGTTAGTACGTCTTATATGTTTATGTCTAATGTTTATATATATTATATAATTGTACTACTATTCACATACCTCATATTATCAGGATATCTTGGTTTTGTTTGTTTTTTTAGATCGAATGTTTTACTGGGGTTTTTTATCATAATTTTTGTATGTATATTAATTTGTTCTCTTTTCATGTATCATTGATAAAATGTATGTATATTGTATGTTGTCCTTTATAGAACGTAATGATACAATAAAATATCTTATCTTATTGTGTTTTTTAGGTACCTGCAAGTTCGAAACTACATACAAAGGCAAAATATAAATTTAGACTACTATTATGAATCTTATGGTGTGAATGAAGTACAGTGTGAGTTAAAATGTAACCAAACTGGATGTTCATATATTCGGTGGTTAGTTCCCGACTGTTTTTTGTATGCTTCTCCAATTCTAAGATTGATAACCAGTGATGATATGACCCTCAAAAAGTGCCAAGATGCTTGTGCTCAGAATAAAAAATGTGTAACTGGTCAAATCAATGGTTATTGGTGCATGCTGTACGACTCCAAACAAACCCCAACTAATAAATCAAACCTCAATTGGTACATTTTCACCAAGGTTGATAATAACTGTATTTAAACTTGCAATTAAATGGTTCATATTATTGAACCAAACAGTATATATTGTGTTTTTGTGTGGCAAATCTATCGATTTGTCATGCTTTGTTTTCGTTATGATTATTTGTGCAGTGCGTTCGATTTCGAACGGTACATCGGTTGGTGTAAATGTTATCAAAGTCTTTTTACTATTCCGCAAGGGATCTTTGGAGATAGATAACCAGTTCTCAGTATCATAGATTTATTGATCAAGGAATTATGGTCACTGCCACGCTCGATGCTGTTCACAACTTCTAGTCCCAGTTTGTTTTCGAAATGTCTATTCTTTTTTGTGGGACTTTGCTACCGCAAAGTCCCAGTTTGTTTTCGAAATGTCTATTCTTTTTTTTGCAGTCCGTTCTAGCGAACGCACTGCTTTGTTTTCAAAATGTATGGTTTTTTTTTGTCTACTTCTGGTCACGCTATTTCGGTATAAAGGACACATGCCACATATTATCTCAGATAATTTCCAACTATGCCTAACTGCACGGTATTAGGTGAATATAAAATGATGCATTTTCGTCCAACAGGAAATGACGTATGGCAAATAAGCCCATTTTAATGTTTTTACCATTTTCACCTCTGATTTTCAACCGATTTTGATGAATTTTTTTTTGTTTATTTTATTAATGGATTGTCTTCGAATTGGGGGTTTAAAATCATGCATTTTCAAAACTTTGTCTCTGACTTTTTGAAGCATAGACATTTTGATGACAAACAAAATGATCTTTTCAAAAATTTTATATCACTTCCGGTTTTGACGTCATTCGCTTGTAAAGTTGAAATTTCAACTTCCGGAATAATGAAGATATTCTAAAAAATGCTTTTGCAATGTGCTAGTAATCATCATTGACAAGATATGAAATAATAAAATCTGACCCCGATGTTTCATATCGGCCGCCATCTTGAACTGACTGATTTTACTTTAAATCGAAATTCAGAATCAGGGAATCATTTTATTTGAATAAAAATGATGTGTGTGGAATCTACAGTCGATTGGTAACAAAACATGGGAAGCCGATTTTTGAATTTCGATTCAGATTTTTTTTTATTTCCGGTAAAAAAAATTCAGTAATAGTCAAATGTTGTAAGGCTCATATCTTGTGACCTTGACCTTGAGTGACCTGAATAAAAGTTGTTGTCCTTGATCAAATCTATCCAATGACATAATCATTTTAGATGCCAAATGTTTACTTCCGGTTTTATGGCCTTCTGAAAATTGCAATTTTTAACTTTAAACAGCTCTGTCACGTGACCTAATTCACATGCGTCAAAAATTCTTTTTCAGTTTTACTTTGCTCAATCTACTCTTTCAAAAATGATATATGACATAAATGTAATTTAATCATAATTCCGCGTTTTAGAATTTGAAAATTTTAGCCAAGTTCCATTGTTACTGTGCCTTGTTTTTTTCAAAATTTATTTCGATTAAATTGAAAACATACAGATAGAAAGACATTTTGATGACAACCAAAAATCTGGTTTTAACGTCATTCAAGATATCTGAAAAATATTTTTACAATTTATTTGGAATGGTCATACAAAAAATCTGAATTGATCAAATCTGATCTGGATGTTTTAAATCAGTCGCCATCTTGGATTGGCCAATTTTTTTTCAAACCGAAATTTATTATCGGAGTATTGTCCGATTTGAATAAATATGTTGTCTATAAAATCTTTAATCGAGTGCTTACAAAACATGGGAAGCCGATTTTTGAACTTTGATTCAGAATGGTTTTGATTTCCGGTTAATTTCAGATCTGCACAAACGTTATTGCCCTTGATGAGATCTATCTAATGGTAGCTTTATATTTGATGTGCAGTTTTAACTTTTGAACATTGCATGGTTTATCTTTAAAGAGTTCTGTCATGTGACCTAATTTGCATACGACACAAATTCTTTCTCAGGCTTACTATGCTCGATCTTTTCTTTCTAATAATATATAACACAATACATTTATTAATAAATTGCCCCTTATAAAATTTTAACTTTCTTCATAAGTAACTGCGTGTGTGTGTGTTTTTTTTTTAGTATGAAATAATGGCACTGAAAAATATCCAAAAGAAGAAAATCCAATCTTAATCTATTTTCAAAATTAATTGAAACACTTTTTAAAATCGCTTTTTTGTCATTTTATACATGTAACCGTTGACCCGTTTGAAGTTTTTTAAAGAAATGTCAAGACATATATTCTTGTAACAACAACGTGAGATTATCACTCTCAACAAATAAACCATAGAAATGTATAAGACTGGAAGTCTTAGTCTACTCATCGTCTACTGAACTTCTGTTTCAATTTATGGTTGACCTAGTTTCTCCTCTAGGACAAGTTGACTCTAAGTGATACTGTGGCAGAGAGACTGGATGTTCCGTTCGAATTAAATCGTGTTATCATGGCTTTTAAATTAATATAACTTCTTGCAGAAACCGGAAGTTATGGGCATACCTTCAATTCAACGCATGCATGCCAAGCATAAATCTTGTGTTAAAATTCCCTATCTACATTTCTATGAATAAACTAGATATTACCAATAGAGTCTAAACTCAGTGACTTTTCACTACCGAAAAATCACTAGCTATTCGACTTTTTACTACCAATTAAATGTATAAGACTGTTTAATTCATTTGTTAATCTCTCACCATAGAAAATGCCACGTTTCAGCTATGTATTATGTAAGATGCGCACTGCTCGGTACCGTCATCACGGTTCTAGTTTTTTGCAGTGCGTTCTACCGAACGCACTGCTTTGTTTTGCAAATGACTTTTTTTTTGCAGTGCGTTCTAGCGAACGCACTGCTTTGTTTTCCAAATGCTTTTTTTTTTTTTTTTTTTTTCTTCACTTTCTGGTCAGAGCGCCCAGCCAAAACTACACATGCCACACATAATCTCTCAAGATTTCCCACGATAATCTACTGCTCGGTATTGTTTGAATGTAAAATGACGCATGCCCTACCAACCGGAAATGAGGTATGAGAATATATGGGTTTTGATGTTTTGGCCATTATCTCCTTTATTTTTCAACCGATTTTGATCGACTGACTTTGCATATTTCTCTAATCGATTGTCCACGAGACAAAAGTTTAACAATATCATTTTGAGAAAAATCTTGCTGACTTTTGGAGCACTTTTTCTTGACCACTTTTTCAACTTTTGCAATTTTATATTGATCAACCTGAAAACTTACATATTTATAGACATTTTGATTGCGAGCAATTAGCAATTTTCAAAATTACGATATCACTTCCGGTTTTGACGTCATTCGCTCTCAAAGTTGAAATTTCAACTTCCGGAATTTTGAAGATATATTAAAATTCTTTTTGCACTATGTTTGTTATGTAGACTCAAAATTATACAAATCATAAAATTTGACCCGGATGTAACAGATCAGGCGCCATCTTGAAATGGTATATTTTCATAAAACGCAAAATGGGGCCTCAGGGTGTTATGGAATTTGCATAATTTTTATGTCTATGTAATCAACAGTCGACTGCGACCAAAACATGGGAAGCCGATTTTTGAATTTCAATTCTGAATTTTTCTGATTTCCGGTAAAAATAAATCAGTAATTGTCAAAACTTTCAAGGCCCATATCTTGTGACCTTGACCTTTTGTGACTTTGTGACCTGTACAAAAGTTATTGCCCTTGATTAGATGTATCCAATGACATATTTTTTTCAGATGCCCAATGGTTACTTCCGGTTTTATAGCCGTTTGAAAATTGTAATTTTTAACTTTAAACAGCCCTACCACGTGACCTAATTTACATATGTCTTATTTTCTTTCACCGTCGTACTATGCTATGTCTGCTCTTTCCAATGATATACAACACAATGTATTTGAATCAAAATTCCGCCTTTTAAAGTTTGAACAATTTGTGTCTATTTCCATTGAAGCTGTGCGTGTTTTTTTCAATTTTTATTTCGATCATTCTGAAAACTTACAGGTAGATAGACATTTTGATGGCGAACAAAAACATGATTTCAAAATTTTGATATCACTTCCGGTTTTGAAGTTATTAGCTCTCAAAGTCGAAATTTCAACTTCCGGAATTTTGAAGATATTTGAAAAATTCTTTTTGCAGTATGTATGTAATATAGACACAAAAGTATACAAATAATAAAATTTGACCCAGATGTAACAGATCAGTCGCCATCTTGAAATGGTATATTTTCATAAAACGCAAAATGGGGCCTCAGGGTGTAATGAAATTTGCATAATTCTGATGTTTTTGGAATCTACAGTCGATTGCTACCAAAACATGAGACGCCGATTTTTGAATTTCAATTCTGATTTATTTTAATTTCCGGTTAAGATAAATCAGTAATTGTCAAAACTTTAAAGGCTCATATCCTGTGACCTTGATCTCTGGTGACCAAGTGACCTGAAACAAATTCATTGCCATTGACGATACCTATGCACAGATACTTTCATTTAGGTTTTCCGATGTTTACTTTCAATTTAATATCCATTTGAAAATTGCAGTTTTTAGCTTTAAAGAGCTCTGACACGTGACCTAATTCATGTACGTCACAAATTCTTTCACAATCTAATTATGCTAAATCTACTTTTTCAATTATATACAACACAATATTTTAAAATCAAAATAGCGCCTTTTGAATTTTGAAAATTAGTTATTCCATCTGCTTGTAAAATATTAAATTCAAATTTCAGTTGAAGGGAGAGAACTACATTTTGACATAAAGCTGCGTTTGGGCGATCGTCCTCTCCCATTAACTTGCGTTTGGGCGATACGTTATCATTAATGTCCTTTTTTTTACATTGTAACTGTTTAAAAGACACATTAAGATATATTTTCTTTGAATGAAATATGTATTGATAAAATTCGATCTGTATTTCAAACTATGAAGTATGAATACTGTGCAGTCCGTTTCTAAATTGAGATTTGGCTCTTTCATGTGTCCTTTCTTGCACTCTAGAACTTATTTACAAATCTTAGAAATTTTGTGATATGCGTTTTCCACTGATGTATATCAAACTGTGATTACGCCTTTTTTAATCAGATGACTTTTCACTACCGAACATGAAATGTTTATTTCACTTTTGACTACCGTGTGTGAACTGGTTTTTCTACTTTTCACTACCGAATTCAAAATTGTGCGTTTTAAAATTTTGTACCTTGTGCATTTTAATGTAAAACAAGCTTTTTTTGTAAACCTGACATCATGGATTGAAAGAGGTCACTTTTCACCAATGGACGAAACCGGATGCGCACTGCATGGTACCATTCATGGTTCTAGTTTTTTTTCGCTTTCTGGTCAGAGCGCCCAGCCAAAACTACACATGCCACACATAATCTCTCAAGATTTCCCACGATAATCTACTGCTCGGTATTGTTTAAATGTAAAATGGCGCATGCCTTAACAACCGGAAATGAGGTATGAGAACATGGGTTTTGATGTTTTTTTTATTTTTCAACCCATTTTGATCGGACTGATTTTGCTTATTTCTCTAATCGATTGTCCACGAGACAAAAGTTTAACAATATCATTTTGAGAAAAATCTTGCTGACTTTTGGAGCACTTTTTCTTGACCACTTTTTCAACTTTTATATTGATCAACCTGAAAACTTACATATTTATAGACATTTTGATTGCGAGCAATTAGCAATTTTCAAAATTTCGATATCACTTCCGGTTTTGACGTCATTCGCTCTCAAAGTTGAAATTTCAACTTCCGGAATTTTGAAGATATTCGAAAATTCTTATTGCATTATGTTTGTTATGTAGACTCAAAATTATACAAATCGTAAAATTTGACCCGGATGTAACAGATCAGGCGCCACCTTGAAATGGTATATTTTCATAAAACGCAAAATGGGGCCCCAAGGTGTTATGGAATTTGCATAATTTTTATGTCTATGTAATCAACAGTCGACTGCGACCAAAACATGGGAAACTGATTTTTGAATTTTATTTCTGAATTTTTCTAATTCCCGGTTAAAATAAATCAGTAATTGTCAAAATTTTAAAGGTTTATATCTCTGATCTTGACCTCCGGTGACCATGTGTCCTGAAAAAATTCATTGCTGTTGACGATACCTATGCACGGATACTTTCATTTAGTCTTTCCGATGTTTACTTCCAGTCTTATATCCATTTGAAAATTGCAGTTTTTAACTTTAAAGAGCTCTGACGCGTGTTCAAATTCATATACTTCACAAATTCTTTCACAGTCTTATTATGCTCAATCTGCTTTTTCAAAGAATATATAACACAATATTTTTAAATGAAAATAGCGTCTTTTGAATTTTGAAAATTAATTATTCCATCTGCTTGTAAAATATTAAATTCAAATTTCAGTTGAAGGGAGAGTACTACATTTTGACATAAAATTGCGTTTGGGCGATCGCCCTCTCCCATTAACTTGCGTTTGGTCGATACGTATATCATTAATGTACTTTTTTACATTGTAACTGTTTTAAAAGAAACATTAATATATATTTTCTTTGAAAGAATTATGTATTGATAAAATTCGATCTGTATTTCAAACTATGAAGTATGAATACTGTGCAGTCTGTTTCTAAATTGAGATTTGGCTCTATCATGTGTCCTTTCTTGCACTTTAGAACTTATTTACAAATCTTAGATATTTTGTGATATGCGTTTTCCACTGATGTATATCAAACTGTGATAACCCTTTTTTTAATCAGATGTCTTTTCACTACCGAACATGAAATGTTTATTTCACTTTTGACTACCGTGTGTGAACTGGTTATTCTATTTTTCACTACCGAATTCAAAATTGTGCGTTTTAAAATTTTGTAACCTCTGCATTTCAATGTAAAACAAGCTTTCTTCTTTAAACCTGACAACATGGATTGAAAGATGTCACTTTTCACCACTGGACGAAACCGGATGCGCACTGCATGGTACCATTCATGGTTCTAGTACGTTTTGATGCTTCCTGTAAAGTTTTGACAAAAGAGTTATCAGTGGGATCTTTCAAACCGTTCAATTCATGCGCCCACTTAATACCATATATCACAGAATTCACGACATTATGAGTAGCACCATTGTCCAGTAAATTAGTTATAAACAAACTGATATGAATAGGTTCGGCAGGTAAATCTTTAAACTTCTGCTCCTTAGCAAAAGTTCTCCATTTGTTGAAACTAGAGTAATAGGACTTGCAGGTATTCTCAGCTTTTGAAAACCTCAAATATTTAGACATGTTTGTTGTTAAATCGGATATTTTAGAAGTCATCTTTATGATTCTCGTTTCCCTTTCGTCTAAAAGTATATTTTCTTCGATCATTGCAAGCTGAGTCTCAGAGATCTGTTGCTGCAACAATTTAATTTCTTCGTGAAACATCTTTAGACGACTATCCATCAATTTTTGCATGGATTCCAACAATGTATGTTGTGATCCTAAAACAGCTTCATTTACTTTGTCTGCAATCATATTTTCCTGATCGGCGTCCATTTCTAAAACTTAGGTGTATCTCAATAAGTGAGTGGCTAGAGAATGAACACCTTTTTATAATCTCCCACTCTTAGTTACATCTCGTGATGTGATCCATAATCACGACAAATCGTCAATACAAATATTTCCCGCTATTCTTAGCGAAACGCGGTAAATTTTAAAAATAAGAACTCGCCCGTTGGGCGAGTGGTATAGTATCTGCTAATTATTGATTAGTTTTAGTTTGCTATGAACCAGATTGTCATTAAAGTTCTGATTTTTTGAGTAGGCAACTATCATTTTCTGCTTATAAACATGGGGAAATTTCTCTTGAAGACTCTTGTAGTGGGTATGAACTATCTTGCTTGCTCGATTACTGGTTGTATTAAACGGGACAACAAAGGGTGCTATGCCTGCATAATGATGAATATTGAGTCCTATAGGTCTTGCTGTATTCAATGTCTCAATCCAGTAGGCTTCTCTAGATTGTCGGTATTTGGTGGTTTCATCGTCCGGTAAATCAATTTCTATACGTTCAATTGGGGTTAGGGTGAGATCGTTTATTGAATGGTCATCGAGGTTGAAATGATTAGAAACGGGTTTGTCTTTCTTTAATTTTATATCTGATCTATGAGCATTGAAACGAGTGCGTAAATTATTCTTAGTTTCTCCTACATATTGTTTGGGGCATTTCTTACATGAAATTAAATAAATTACATTTCAGCTATCACATGATAAATGCTCCTGGATCGGATACCTTTTATTAGAAAAGCTACTCTTAAAATAATGAGTTTCTAATACAAAAGGACACGTTTTGCATCTACTTGACAAATATGGAACACTTCTTTAACCCGGAGGAACTTCGGCATAGATTCTAGTTTTCGCTGCTATTTGCGCTAAAGTAGAGTTTTTTTATGTTTCGTAAAAATCGTTTTGAGTATCCACGCTCTTTCAGTTTTGAGAAAACAATTGTACAGGCTTGGTTGAAATCAGAGGATCTTGTGCAAATTCGATGAAATCGTAAAACTTGTGATTTAATTATACCGGAAAAGGTATGTTTTGGGTGAAATGAGCTTTTGTGCAGGAGTTGATGAGTATCAGTTTCTTTGAAATATACCTTAATATCTAGTTTATTGGTTTCTGCTATAGAATTTCCTTTGAAAACAGTGGTATCGAGAAAATCTATGCTTTTGTGACTGACGTTGGCGGTTAGTTTGGTGGACGGATGGTGGTTGTTGAGAATTTCAAAGAATTCCCAGAACTTCTCAATGGAATAAGTCCAAACCTTAAAAATGTCATCTAAAAATCGTCCGTAAAAAAGTGGATCAAAGGGACAAAGGGGTAATACCTCACGTTCCCACTCTGCCATGAAAAGATTTGCGTATGAAGGGGCGAATCGTTTACCCATAGCTGTTCCTGAAGTTTGAAGATACGTTTTACCATTAAATTAAATCGTTGCGACTGAGACAAATCTCTAAAAGCTGTAAAATTGCATCATCGGGTCTGTTCGGATCTGGGTTTCTACTAAAAGCTTTACGAACTGCCATTAACCCGGCAGTGTTATCAATATTGGTATACATAGAAGACACGTCAATAGAAATCAGAATGGCATTCTGAGGAACTCGAAGATTTTTTATTTTATTCACAAAATCAGTTGTGTCCTTAAGGTAGGCTTTATGTTGACAAGCTAGAGGTAGTAAGAAATGGTCAATGTAACTCATGATAAGTCATGCATATATTATAGAATCAAGTAGCTGTGCATAAATACCATGATGTAGATTTGACTGATGTTTATAAGTTATTGTGATCAGTGTCAGCAGATAAATCACCACAAATCAGATGGAGAAGTTTATTGTGCGTCCGGGGTGGAACCTTCCAAAGTCTGCGGATACTTTTTCGCCAAGTGCAGAAGAATTTCTCCATTGACTTATGTGATAAACCCCACAGCTGACAGCCGTATAATGGCATACAGTATGTCTTAAGCTTTGTCTACACTAGCAAACTTTACCAAACTTTTGTTTGCAAACTTGAGAAAACTCAGAGTTTGGAGAAGTTTGTGGTACCTGTCTACACTGAAAAACTTAAAGAAACTTTGCCAAACTTTTATTTGGTAAAGTTTATGGAAGTTTTCTTGATTTGAAACAAAGTGGTGTGAAAATGATGTAATATCTCTCAAATTACAAAAATGGAGGATAGGCAGAGAACATGTGTGAGTGCCGCTGCAGCAACTATCATTGCGATTGCTATTCGACGCGTAGACCACGTTTTTGGACCAAACCCTGGGTTTTGAAAAGGGATCAGTTTGGGGCCTTCTTTTTGTCTCTGTCTTTGTAATCAGACAGGGTGGTGTTATACAAACACGGATATTTTTCATATTCTTGAATTAAATTGGTAATTTCCTTAAAACTCCATGCCTTCTCTGTATTCATGGCTTTCTTGGAGGCCGCCATTTGTCCAAGGGATCACATGACTACAAGCTGTCATTTGATTGGCTGAGTTGCTCCAAACTTCAGCAAACTAGTTTCCCAAGAAGGTGTATGTTCTAACTTTACCAAACTAGTTTCTTGAAATTTGGTGAAGTTTGTCAACTGGTCTACACTAGCAAACTTTACCGAAATTTTGTTTGCAAACTCCACCAAACTCTGAGTTTGCAAACAAAGGTTTGCTAGTGTAGACAAGGCTTTAAATAGCTTGTACTTCAACCACGAATTGGCAAAATTGAAATTGTTCAGAGTTAAATTAACTTTCACAAGAAAGTTATGAATATTTCTATCTAGAAATTCTAATTTGTTACAGCGGCTCAAATTGTTACCTAAATACCTACTAGAATATCTTTAATGACATTGTTAGATACATCGCACTTACGTGGAAATAAAACTAATTTGCTTTTATCAGGGTTAAATTTGACATCAAATTCTTTAGAAAAAGCATTTGCGATATGAAGAAGCGATATTAATGCCTGTCTGGTTGGAGTTACCAAAGTTACATCGTCTGCATAGGCTATGACTCCGACATAAACATATCCTATGTGACAGCCCAATTTGCTTTGTCTGCAGCGAGTTAAAAGCTCATCTATATAGACAGTGAATAATATTGGAGAGAGTACTCAACCCTGTTGCACTCCATTTGTGACATTAAAGGTCCTAGTAGTAAAATTGCCCCATCTGATCTGAATCTTCTGATTTAAATACATTCTAAGAAAAAATCTCGCTGTAACGGGACAAACACCTCTACGAAGTAATAGATTAAATAAACGTACATAATTGACTCTGTCAAAAGCTGAACTCGCATCCAAAAAGGTTACAAAGACTGAACATGAATTATATGTTCAGTGCAATGACCTAAACTACCATCATTCTTACCGCATTGTAAATGCTTCACTGCTAGTTTGACATCATCAACAGAGATTGTATGGTTACTGTGACATTTGTGACCTTGACATTCATGCTGAATTCTATGCTCAATGTTCGATTTAAGCTCTTCCATGTCATCATGATTGAAGGATACACTATTAAACAATTGTTCATACTTACAAGCAAACATGTTGCCTATATTCTCATCCCCTATACAATCATTAACATTATTGGGTATGGCATTGGAACAGCCATTAATCCGTTTTACCTCTTTCCAGAAATCTCTTGTTCTGTTTTCCAATAAACTTTCAGCCATTTTGTTTGCACACATATATGGTCTTTGTTTTTCTTAACTGTTTTGAGAGCATGATGGTACTTCATTCTAGTCTGCCTTCTGATTGTGGCTAAAGTACCAGATCTAGGGGAATTATTGTCTTTCCATAGGTTGTGCCAAAATATGGAAGTGTTTCTGGCTTCTTTTACATGATCATTCCAGCCGGGGATCACAGGCTTGCTATTTTTTGGAACCGTGGATGGGATAGAGATCTTCCCAGCATCAAGACTGACCCGAATTAAGTCTTCAAAGTATGTTTCTAACAATTGGCTATGTGCAGAACAAGATAAATCTTTACAATACAGTGCTTCCATAGGAATACTAATGTGTGCTAATAATGAGTAGAGTGTATTGATATATTGGGCAATATGATCCTGGGTGGCATCATGCCATTTTAATTTCACATGCTCTTTGATCAGTGGAGATATATCATAATGTTCAAACTAATGGGGACATGATTGGATAAATTATCGCCCTCATGTATAGATTTATGACTTGTAATAGTAATAGATTTTGAGAAACAATGAAATGATCTATTATAGACCTATTTGTGTTACTTTTACAGTGTGTTTGTGCACATTGGAGGGTATTAAAAGACATAAACTGATTTAAATGTAATGTTTGAATTGACGAGATACAGGAAAACTCTGTATTAAGGTCACCACCAATAATCACATGATCTTATTTGTAATTAAGGTACGCACTATATTTTGAAGGCGTAGGGGATTTGTGCACTCTGACTTTACGCTGACCTAGGAGTAATCTCTAAACCTAAATCACTTAGTCTATTATTAATTAATTCTAAGCTTTTACGCTAGGTAATTATTATAAAAAAGAATCATTGTACATCGTAATAGTTTGAGGAAACCCTTAATGGCATAATTTAATATGTTTCCATTACGTTTGTAATTTTAATGTTTCCATTGTATTTTAAGTTTTCCTTGTCAGGAATATTTCGCTTGTCAGGGAAAGGTAGTACCTGTCAGGAAAAATTAAGGCTTCCGATTGGTTAATCTACTCTTCTCGAGGCTATATAAGGCCGAAAGCGGAAGCGAACGTTAACTTGTCATCTACCAACCAACCTAGTAATGGCAGATAGCTCTTAACGGCAACTGAGTAAGACATTACTCTTAACTATTTCCTGACACTTAATAATCTGGAACGTGTCAGGATTCAGGAATGATCAAAATTACATTTCCATGCAAAATATAAATCTTGCATATTAAGGGTGTTAATTGGGCTATTTCACGTTATGAAAAAATGGAATAAGTATATGAAATAATGATTACTTGAGACTTGTTGTGCATTTGTTGATGATTTGGGGTCCTTCTCGATAGTTTAAGGTTGATTTCATGTCAGATTTTTTTTAATGAGTTGACAGCCCTTTCAAACATGTGAATGGATCAATCTACATCAAACTTTGCATAAATGTAGACAATTACATTGCCAAGAAACGTACAGAGCGATTTTCCCAAAAAAATTATTATTTTGGTGGTTACAATGGAAATACGAAAATTTACGAAAATTTACACGTAGGTACGGCAAACATTTTCCAGGGGCCAAACTGATTAGAATTTTCGAAAAAACTCTCTGTACGTTTTATCCTTATTGAATTAGCTTTCAATCAAGACCAAGATCGTAATTTTCCAATAAAAAATGAAATCTTGTACCAACCGGGACACATTTTGCTACTTTTTCCTATTTTTTTAGCAAAAACTAACGAAATACCTAATTTCTTTTCGGTTTTTTTCATTCTATATAGTTTACAAATAAAGTAATAATAATTATCTACAATCTGAGCCCAAAAGTAATAAGTAATTCGCAAAAATTCCATCTCGTGTTTTTTTTCTCGAACGCTAGCCCAATCAATACCCTTAATTCCTGACAACCTGAACCATGTCACATTGTCATAGCCTAGTACCTATTCCTGACATGTCCATTCCTGACAAGTTAATTCCTGACAAGTCAAATCCTGACAAGTTAATTCCTGACAAGTCAATTCCTGACCTGACAAGTCAAATCCTGACAAGTCAATTCCTGACAAATTTAATCCTGACAAGTCAAATCCTGACAAGTTTAATCCTGACAAGTTAACTCCTGACAATAAACCTGACAAACCAAATCCTGACAATATCAACCTTACAAGCTGCATCCTGACAAATGAGCTTGATACAACTAAAAACTGATTCCTGTAATTGAATATGTAAATTACCAAAGACTATTTCCCACCATTCACTTAATTATTAGTATAACTTTATTTGATCGTATAATAATCATTGTTAAAATGATGTCCATGCATTGAAACAGAAGAGAGTCAGAATATACAAAGAGCACATAAATATGTCCTCATCCACAGAGATTGTCCGTCAGAAAAGCCCGATTTCACAGTTCTAAGTGGAATCCAGGAAACGAACTTACGTCAAATTTTGTGAATGGTGGTATTGTAAATATGTGTATAAAGAATTGTAAATATATTCCAGGGGAGAATATTTGTATTAAATCAGTTATATAACAAGAATAACCAATTGGAAAAATGGCACAGTCACTCGACAACGAAATAATATTTAGAGACCAAGTCATCGGACAGGGAGATGTTTCATTAGATGAAGGGCGGATAGAGATAGAAGACTTGAGGTTTGAGGAAGGAAATGGCAAGGGATCAAGACCCACATCTCAAGAACCAAGGGAAAAGCGAAGAATGGGCATACCTGTCAAGCCCGAAGAATTGGACGGAAATAGGGATTGAGAAGAATATATTAGTCACGTTGAACTATGTGCGGAACTAGGCAACTGGTCAGAGAAAGATAAGGTTTTAGCTTTAGCGGCAACATTACGAGTTTCAGCACGAAGTTTTTACATACATTTATCTGCAGATGAAAGGGGCAACTACGCATCTCTAGTGGAACAGCTTGGGCAGAGATTTGGAAGCACTAGACAGCAAAATAGATGATTATCGAGACTAGAAGCACGGAAGTGATAAAAGGCAAAGAAGAAATTGAAAACACATCTCATTACTCGGGCCTTTTCATAGTTAAAGTTATAAAATTAATAAGTTAGTTGTCTATATTTGTATTTTGTTGTATTTTTGTTGTTTATGCTGTGTGTTTCCCAGTACTTTACTTTTATATTTCATGTATTTAGTTTTTGTTTATGTTTTAGGACCTATATTGTACAGTGTACTTGAACACATATGTGAAAGGTGCACGATAAAAAACGTATATTATTATTATTATTACTTCTGGATTACCTTAGAGATGAAATGCAGATAGATGCAATGCAGATGTATAGATCGTAATTGTGCGACGGTGGCACAGGCAGTTGATGTAGTAGAAAGATGAGCTACTCTGGGAGACGGTTGCGACAAGAAACGATCAATACCAACTGAAAGTCAATCTGTAAACATCGAAAATTAGACATACTATAAGTCGTAAGGACTCAACAACAATACAATTTTAAGCACAATGCCATGGATGTAATAAGCCAGGACACATCATAAGGAACTGTCCAGACACTGGATCAATGACACACAAATATCTTTCTTTATTGATAGTGGATCTACGAACACAATTATCTCGGTACAATACTTTTCAAAAATTAAAATCGGAATGGAACCTCCTGACAAAGAAAAGACGGCATTTTCAACTAGCTAAGGTCTGTACCAATTCACTGTTATGCCGTTGGGGCTATCGAATTCCCCATAAATATTCGAGCGTTTAATGGAAGATGTCTTGAAATGAAATGTATTAAGGAGCATCAGCACATAATGGGCTCTAGAACACGATAAAAAATGAACATAACAAAACAAAACTAAAACAGTAAAACAAACATAAAATAGATAAAACTAAAACAATATCACAGAAAGAACAAAATTAAAAACTATATCACAGTATAACACCAGAAAGTGGGATGGGTTCGTTTTGCCGCATTGCCCAACTTGCCGCATTGTGCCCTACTGCACAAAAACGAAATTAAAGGTTTCAGAAGTCTTGAAACTACTTCCTGGGAAACTGCCAGGTAAGTTTATGTATTTTGTATTATGGTTCTGATCATATAAACTTGGCTACTTATTTTATTTCAGATTTTACCATAAAACTATAGTTTATGTTCCCCAAATTATAATTAAAAGAAAATCTATGCTGGAGAACAGATTAAAATATTTTATGGCCATACCGGATTTTATCAGAAACCTTTAGTTTGTTTTTACTAGGCGTTTTTTGTGCAGTTGGGCACGCACAAAGTATTATTAAAACCAAAAAACACATCATAAAGCAAAAACTATGACAAAGCATTTAAAATTTAAAATACAGATTTGCCTGTTTTAAAAATGCAACAACCTTCTCTTAAAAATGTGTTTCACTGTCAGGCGTAGCTGGCAGTGCTCACAGACTGGTTGAGGCTCTCGCTTGAGTATGACCAAGTCGGGAGCGACCCAAAACAACTTCTGTTGGTATAGTAGGAGTTGGGTCAGTCTCCTAAGAGAGGCTTTATAGCATGAAGTTTGTTTGTGTCTGCAGCATCCCATCGTTGCTGCCAACGTTGAAGAGTAAATGCCCTTGTCGGTGTAAGGTAAAGAAAAGGGGGAGACAGGCAGTGACAAAGCAGCCTTAGCCGCCGCCGCTTGTCATTCCCCCATATATCCATATGACTGGGAAGCCAACAAAGGACAATGTCCCTTTTCGGCCCGGAGAGCTTGTAGATGTCTCCGATTATTGGGTGTACAAGCTGGATGTTATTAATAGTTTGTAATGCGAATCAGAAAATATAATACATTTTTTTTAAAGATGAGGACTGAAAGAACTCGAGTGCCTGTAAAATGGCAATGAGTTCTGCTGTAAAGATAGAGGCTGCTGGAGGTAGAGCTACAGATAGAATTTCGGATGGAGTAACAGTAGCGGCTGCTACTTTATCGCCATCCTTAGATCCATCTGTATAAAAAGGTGAGTATTCCCCATATTTAAACCTTAGTTCTATAAATTCAGATTGAAAAACTAAAGAACTTGTCTGTGTCTTCTTATTGCTCGATAGACTGAAATCTATCTGAAATGGAGCAATTGACCACGGTGGAGTTGTGGTCAAGGTGAAGTCTGCAATACTGTCGTGGCTGATTCCAGCCGCCGACATAAGGGGTTGAATGCGGACTCCAAAAGACGAAATAACACGAGGTTTTGCCTCGTACAAATGTTCGAAGAAAGGTCTAAATACGGGGCGGTAAGCAGGATGGTTTGGTAATGACGCTATTTTTATTGCATACTGCAGTGAAAGTCTGTCACGTTGAAGATGTCTTGAGAGATCTACAATGGGAAGATTGTTTGTTGTATATGGACGATATCAATGTACCTGGAAGTTCGTTTCACAAGACGATGCTGCGATTGGAACATGTATTTCAGTGACTTGCTGACCTCAACCTGCTTAAACCATCCAAATGCACCTTATTCTACCATAGCGTTAAATTTCTTGGACATGTTGTATCGGCAAAAGGCATTGAAACTGATCCCGACAAAGAAACAGCTGTAAAGAAATATCTAAAACAAAGACTGAGTACCAAAAGAGTTGTTATGATTTGAAAGCTAGGCGTAGATACCTAGCTGTTGGACAACTCGTTTGGATAAATGAACCTTTTAGGAAGCAGAGTGTCTGCACAAAACTCACCTCACCATGGAAAGGCTCGTTTGTAATAACCAATAATTGATGATCTAACATATCGAGTAAAAAGAAGTAAGTCAAAATGGTGCCATATAAATAATGAAAGAGAAGTACCTAACTGGATACAGCAATATATCAAATGTGAAAAACCATGGGACATTAATTAAGGGAAACCAGAATTATCAATACTTCACGGAATTCATTGAGGTAGAAATGAATCGCGGAAATCTATATCTAGCATTGTTGGATACATTGCAGGGAGTATTTTTATGGTATAAAAGTCCAGTATACTGGTGGGTTTATCGATCAAGACTGGCCTGGTCACCCAGTGCTTACCAATGGTGCTGCAGTTTGCTGTTATTTTGGTTTATATCTGCCGTTTTACAGAGCAGAAGCTTCGTTTGTAGTTCACTAATGCGGTGCGGTTAACTTTAGTTTGTAGCTGCCGGTGGCAGTGAAAGGTTTTCTTTTGTTAAATCATGTACGCGGGAAGCTTTCCAGCAGATAAGATTTCCGGATTATTTACTAGAGGGATGATTGAAGTTAAATTCAGTATAAACCACGAACAGAAAAATGGTACAACAGGAAAATTATATTGCCATATTGGGTCCCATGGGGTTATCGACAGATGACAAGACGAACATGACGTAAGACTGTATAAGTAAGGGTATTTCTAAGACAGGAAGACATGGTTCACGTTGTGAGGAAAGATTCTCTTTCTCCTTACAGAAATGGCTGTTTCAATGCTACGTGCTGCAGAGAAGTGTAGTAAGGTGTTCCAGACCGCAAGGGATAGGAAGAATCACATTGGAAATAAAGAACATAATTGCTTGTGAGTTGCTTGTTGCTTTTGTTCCAGTAGGGAGAAGCTGTTTAGAAGATCGACGCCGTAATTGAGAGATCACGTGAAGAAGGAACACTCTAGGAAGTTCGAAGACTTGTCGAAGGACTTCTTTGGAGAGAGTAGTGGTTTCTGGTTATCTATGTTCCCCGAAGATTACGCTTAAATGATAAGGCCGTCCGAGAGGAGATCTGGTATTGCTGTGGAGGCGAGGGAATTGATCAGGAATAAATAAAAAAATATATACACGAAAACGTGCAAATAGAATTAGGGGTGTCAAAAACAACAATTTTTTTTGCGTCAATGGTTTTCTAAGGCGAAATTTATCGACAAACTCAAATCAAATCTGTACACGCCAAATATATCACACAGCGGAAAAGATGAATTTTTCTTCTGTAATGAGTTTCTAGGTTGGAGCCTGGAAAATTTTCAAAATGGCCGCCAAAATGTCTGCCAGTTAACAATATTTGACTATTGTACTCGATTTAAAGCGTTTTAGACACCTTGTTTGGAGTGGTGTGTAGTGTGTTCACGGTCGTAGAGCTTATTGGTAGCATCAGCTATGACGTCACAGTTATCATTATTCTATAAATTCAAAATGGCTGCCAAAATGACGTCACAATTAGCACTTTTTGATAAAAAAAAAATAGCACCCGAGCGGTTTTGATTGTTTGTTGCCAATAAAAAAAAGTGTAGCATAATACCATACACTGAACTTAAGGGATCCACCACCTGAAAAGCTCTAAAACAAATCTCACATGTCGTCATGGTTACGACATGCTTCGATGCCGGGTTTCATGATTAACACACTTTTTCTGAAGTTCCAGCCTCACAATCCCTAAATTACAATTTCGTGTAGATGACTTCAATGACATGACAAAGGATGATGTCACAACATAATGATGGTGTCACAACATAACGATGTCACTCGTCAAAATGGAGTTTTTTGTTTAAAAATTGTCGATTTTGTGCTGTTTTTCGTAGTAATACCTGAAATATAGCCTTATAACCTGGAAGTTAGAAGTAGTGATGTCAGAAAAAAACTATGTGGTCAGGTCTACATGGAGGTAGATTCTTACGAAGTTGGGTCTAAACTACCCACAGGACAAACTCTCCTTGGTAGGATGTTGAATCTGTGCAAAAACACAAAAGGAAAGAAGTCTATTAGCAAAGATACTGCAGCAAGTATTGTGGCTAGGGAAGTTAGTGAGGATTGGATTCACAAAAATGTGTATCCAATGAGTGAGAGGGCAATAGTCCGACATTTGAAGACAGATTACGAGTTCCTGCGTTCCATGGCAAAGATTGAAAATCACCCGACGAAACGTCCGTCTGGAAAAATAAAGCCACTACCTTCAATCAGAAAATGGTCACACGAGCCTACGATATACGATGCACAGATTGCGAATACGAGAAACAACTAGAAAAAAAAGTTTAATGTGAAAATGACAACAGAAGATCAAACATTCTATGAAGACAATTGCCTTGGTGACTATGTCGCCCGTTGCTGTGACAGGGTTTCAATGAGTTGGTTAAAGCAGAAACTCCGCGTTCAAGAACGAACTCAACGACAAAATGTTATACGGAAGCATCTAGAGATCGAACGAGAAGAGCAGGGTAAATTTCTCAGAACTAGAAATTGCTTTGTCTAGTATAAGTGACAATGACGACGATGATGACTCTATTATGAATTCTGAATATCTTGAATCTAGGAAGCCCATCAATATGCAAGCAAATATAGAAACTAGGAAACACCATGATGAAGAAAATGCCATGCAATTCCCTCTTGTTAAAATACGTAACGGTTTAAAATCATTCAATGAATCGCTTATGCTTATGTAAATACCCTGTGACACCTAGGGCAATATCAGGAATATTTGTAGAATTGGCAAATTAATGATGTTTTTGGGCAGAAATGAAACTTCATTAATCAGAAAACGGGTGATGAGACTGAGCATTCAGAGATTGACTCACAATATGTAGATCGAGATTTTCACTCTGATTCTGATGCAGAACAGATGGATGGACAAAATATAGCAAATTCCCTCAAGCGGAAATACGTCCAGGTTGACAGAACGTACACTATGTCCAGTCATTCCACAATGAACAATTATATAAAGGACGCTGCCTCAATTTAGAACACGTAGCAAAGACTCTTCTGAACAAAACCCCGGATACAGTAGTTACAGTTCGGGGAAGGGAGGCTACACGCCAAATATATCACACAGCGGAAAAGATGCAGCCGAAGCCTACAAATACCGATTGAGATCCTTGGCCATTCTGGCAGATTGTTCAGTTGATGAACTTCTGGAAAATGTTGATTTTTGGATGAGCGATAGAGCCGGGGATTGTTCTGTGATGCTGAAGGAATTGGGTGTAACTGGTGAGAAAATATTGAAATGCTCTGCACACGTAATATTAGTTATAGACAATGCGATAGAAAAAATGTTCAAAGACGCAGAACAACGAATCTGACAGGAGCGCCTAATTGACTGCACTAAAATTCTTCGTTCAGGAGGATCCATTCATACTCTTGGTCTCATTGCTATAACAAAGCTTTTATCTCCGTCACATGCCCAGCATTCAGTTTCGTTATATAAGGAATTTGTGGAGTGGATGGAAATGAAAGATATAGAACATGATGGCTTTAAAGGGTTCATTCACTTCGAACAGATTTGGTCGGTATGCAGAATTAGCACAGACATTTGGCAGGATGAAAGACGTCATCAGAGACTTTTTTGACGATATAGTAGATGAACACTCCAACAAACTAGTTTTGGCCGTTTCAACGTTCATCAGGAATGACTGGTTCGTCATGTGTACAGATATATATACAGTCTACTCGGACAAATAATTATTTTCCCACTCATGGACTTCTTAGGTATAGATGGTCGAAAGTTAACTGAGAGTAAGAAGAGAAACTGGAGTGAATTTCGTACCTTATGCAATGGGAAATTAAGTAAGCTCAGCAAGTATAAAGATGATTTTGCAAAGACCACTACAGGTAAAGGTCAGTTGATCAGTCGTGTTTTGGATGAGGCGACAAGTACTATAAATCGACAGTTGCTGGAGATGGAGTATTTCAACCCTCTTGTTAATGATTCCAACATCGACGAGAGAAAGTTACAATTTGCGCCGCTAAGAAACTTAGGGTGCGAGTCTGAATTTGCAGGACTAGGCAACCGCATAAGAGCATCTTGTGGTTCTACATCACTAGAGGCGCATTCTCGTAAAACAATAGTAAACAAGAACAATGTGCTGAAAAACTCTGACTTCTGCGAAAATGGAAATGGGCGAGGAGTTCCGAACAAGCCAAGATGGCTAGAAATCTCGACTCAGATTTTCTGGAAAAAGTTAAATTTAGCAGACAATTAGCTGTCCACAAGAAAAAAGAGTTGAAAAAGAGAAAAAACATTCGTCTGATGAAAGTGCTAGATTTGTAAGCAACATAGTGGTCCTATAAGTACGTCGAATTTTAACATTCTTTCTCGACTGACTGAAATACAGCTTCTCGCTGAAATAAGCTTTCTACGACTTACCGTAACTCCCGAAATACGACAGAAAAGACGTATCATGGATGGAAACAGGTTAAATTATCAAAACTTCTCGGTCGCCGAGTTGCGAGCAGCAATAAAACTAGCAGTCTGTCCAGAGAACAAGATAGAGACTGACCTTGACTCTATTCTGAGAGTAGCTTTGACTGGACTAGGACATTGATATAGGAAAGCAGATGATGAATAGTCATGTACGCAGCATAATCTAATTGTCAGTTTGGTAAATAGTGTAAATTTTGCTTTGCTCTTTATTTGTTACAGTATTTTCTGCCTATTTCACAGAATAAATATTCTTAATGACGTCTCAAGTATGTTTCTGACGCCTGCTAGCCACGGTGTTATATATCTAATACCCCGTAGAGATATGTCAGATTGATTTGCCGTTCTGAGTTTCCCTTTTTGTCTTGATGCATCCCAAATAAAACCGTGAATGTTTCGTATGTGAGCTTTTTGATTCAAATTTAGAAATAATGACGTCATTTTGGCCGCCATTTTGGATACAATGGTAACCATGACAACATAGCTGATGCTACCAATGAACTCAGCGACCCTGAAAACCCAAACAAGGTGTTTAAACACTACAAATCAAACAAAAAGGTAAAAACTTGTTTAATGACGGCCATATTAGCCGCCATTTTGGATTTTTGCCAGGCACCACCCTAAAAACCCAATTTTTAATTAATTTTTTTTGCCAAATTCGTTTTTTTCGGTAAATTTCGCCTTAGAAAATCCCTGACATAACAAGAAATTAATAAATATATCACGTTTCGGGACTAATCCCTTAATCAAGGAAAAAAAAAATTATTTAAAGGTGAGATAGGTCCTTTCCCTAAGAGAAACAACACTAATCTGACAAAAATAGGAAACTTAACTGGTTAGGTAATAAAAAAAATATTTCAAGGGAGATAATCGGTATAAAAAAAGAAGAAAAAAATATAGGTCAAGGAAATGCGAAAAGAATGTCAAGAGTGGCGAATATGGTAAGTGGTACAACCAAGGAATGGGAGACTGGTTGGGAATTCTCGTCGAGTACACCATCTTACCAAGTTCAAGTTCAAGTTCTTTATTCAACTCAGACCCACAGAGTGTAAGAGGTTACATGAAACATGTATATTTGCATATGTACAAAAGTCAGAGTGTGGAATATATATACATACAATATAATAAATAGAGTGCAATTGTATAATATAATATATATATACATGTAATAAAATTGTATAAAATTATGATTTATTTGGCCTGTGACCGACGAGTTCTTTTTCTAATTTAGACAAGAAGTTGCACAGGTTAATCAAAACTTTGCAGTTACATAAACTTATCAATCCCTTCATTTTTAATAGAGATGGATTATTATAGTAATATTTAGGTATATATTTTCTCCTTAGGGTTACGATTTTTTGGTTCGGACATATAAAAAGATAGTGGAATTCATCTCCGATCTCATTTTTGCACAACGGGCATATTCGTTCAATTCGGGGAATTTTATCCCAACGACCTGTTTCAATTGGTAATCTTAAATTTGACGTTCTAAATTTGCAAAAAATATTTCGGTGAAATGGTTTCAATTTAGTTAGATATTTTTCAATATTAAATTCAGTTTTAAATATAGCGTAAAATATTCCTCGAGACGAGTTTGAAACATCACAGTTCCATTGTTGAATATATTGGTCACATAGATTCTGTTTTAGAGTAGATTTAAGATAATTCAAATTAACAGTATTTGTAATTATGTTTTGATTCAACCAAACATATGACATTCCAGTGTTATCTAGTATACCTTTAATGAAGTTCAAATATTTAAATTCTTTGATTCCTGTTATGTGGAGTTGATACATTAGATTATATAATTTACTCGATAGTTTGTTCGAATTTATTAGTTTATACCAGTATGTTATTAATTTTGTTTTTATTGTTATATCGAGTGGATATCGCCCAATTTCCCCATAACCCATGAAGTTTGGGGTGGACGTTCTTAGATTAAGTATCCTTTTACAGAATTTAAGGTGTATTCTTTCAATATCCGAGCAAGTCTCATAGCCCCAGATTTCTGCCGAATATAAAAGAATATGTGAAATAAGCATATCAAATAATTGTAATTGTATATCGACTGGAAGAGCTATATTTCGTATTTTTAGGTATAAGGCATGATTGATCTATTAGTTGCTGTCTTGATTTAGAGAATTTACCATTAAAGTTGAAAAGGAGGCCTAGATATGTATATGAATCCTTAAATTCTAGTTCATTCTTAAATATATAAAATTTATTTTTCTTTTTAATTTTTCCTTTGGAGAAAATAACAACCTTGGTCTTGTCTAAATTGATATGTAATTTCCACGTCTTACAGTAAAGTTCAAGGCTGTCTAAAGATTTTTGCAGACCGTATTCCGTTTCAGACAAAATGACTGTATCATCCGCATATAACAATAAAAATAATCGAAGATATAAGCCAATGTTAGTTATGTTTAAAGAATTAATATGATGGAGTTCTGGGACGTCATTGTTTATGAAAAAGTCTTCAATATCATTTAAAAAAAATAGCAAATAAAAATGGGGATAAGTTTTCACCCTGGCGTACGCCAATGTTACATGAAAAGTATCCAGATGTATCATCGCCATTTTTGACGCACTATTTAGTGTCATAATATAGGTTATATATAACATTAAATATTTTACCACGAATATTGCACTTTAGTAATTTCTGCCAGAGTCGTGTTCGCCACACAGTGTCGAATGCTTTTTTTAAATCTACAAAAACGCAATACAGTTTCTTTCCAAATGCAAGATATATATTTATTAGGGATTGTAAGACAAACATATTATCGGTTGTGGAAAATCCTTTACGAAAACCTGCTTGACACTCGGATATTAAATTTGTTTCTTCAGCGAGATCATTCAATCTTTTGTTTAAAATAGAGGTAAACACCTTACCCAAACAAGAGATTAGAGTAATGGCTCGATAGTTATCTGGATTTTTCGAGTCACCCCTGTGTTTGTAAATTGGTCGTATAGTTCCGATTGACCAGACTTCTGGTATTATCGCTGTGTCAAGTACCGTATTAAATAGTATGTTGTATAATTGGAGGCATGTCCCAATACTTGATTTTATGTATTCATTGTATATTTTGTCGATACCACAAGTTTTATTAGATTTGAGGTTATTTATAGCTTCCGTTATTTCCGAGTCAGTTATAGGTGAATTAAGAATGTTGCCAAAGTTATTTTCACATTCGAGTGAAGTATCAAAGTGCTCATCTATCTGATCAGAGCTGTTCAATTGTTTAAAATAATCATATAATTCATCTATTTTGATATCAGCTTTATTATTTTTAGTTTTTCCACAAATACTATCAAGTAGTTTCCAAAAAGATTTGGGATCATGACTTGATTTTGTTCTTATTTCGTTTTCAGCATTAAATTGAAATGTGTTGAATGCTGCATTAAGAATAGTTTTATACTCTTTACTTGCTATTTTCATGCCATTTTTATTGTTAATATTTTTATGTTTTGAATATTTTTTCATTGCGTTATGGAATTTTTTCCTGTATAACTTACAATTTTTATTAAACCAGGGTTTATTTTCCATTTTATTTATTTTATTTTTGGATTTTCCTTTTATTTTTGTTAACCCAAAAGCAGTTATCGCTGAATTTGTACCAGAAGAGAGTCCAATCAGCTTCAGTGGTTTGCAAGAGAGCAGATTCGTCCCGGATTATGAACCACAACCAAAGAAGGTTAAAACCCATGACCCTGAGAGACCTGAGTTGCCTGTGCCAGACATCAGTATAAATAGTGTCGTAGTGATACAGGATGGATAAGAGGCAACCTTCTCGAATCCAGAACACACCTTATGGTACACTGCCGCTTTATCCGTAGATCTTTCATCGGGCCCAAGAGGAATGGCTTCACTTTTCAGGAAGATGACTATACCACCACCATCTGGATTTTGCTGCCCTTCCAAAATGGTGCCATTAGCCTTTGCAGAAGCTGGTTTAGAGAAGAGGATGGTTGACCTCCAAGTGAAACGAGGGTATTCCGTGGCCCTCACCTCCGTTAAGAAGTCTTCGACCTCTACAGCCACCAGTGATGTCGTGTCGGAAGGAGCTAGGCCAAGTGCTGTCACTGATCCAAACAGCCAGAGCCCTGTGTCATGTGTTATAGAAAAAACCAGGAAGAAAGGAGTTAGGCCAAGTGCTGTCCCTGATCCAAACAGCCAGAGCCCCACGTTGCAGTTCTGCAGATCGCCTGAATTTGCAAGTGCATGTATCGAGGATGAAGATGTTTTACCGGCAGTGGATCCTAACAACTTTCAATACAATTCTTCACAGGCCAGCCTCGCTGAATCGGCTACCATCATCCTGGAGGCAGTAGATGTTGAAGAAAGAAAACAAGTTTTAGATCTAGTGAGGAGAGGATCTATGCCTCTCTTAGCGCCCGATAAGAGAGACTGGAAAGACGTGGAGTCAGTCACACTGATCGATGGACCTGGAGCTTTGTTTTGGCCACCTAAGAACTGGCAGTTCCTGACGCCCGATGCCAAACTGTTCGCCTGGGAAATGGCAGCTTTTAAACTTCATACTGTGGGAAGACAACCAACCTCAGACAGAACAACCATGTTGGCGACATACAACATGTGTTTATCTGGATCAACAATTCCACCTCTCAAAGGACACAACAGGTACAGTAACCAGATGAGAAGTTGTAATTTCAATTCAGTATGCTGATGACTAAAAATATCAAAGTAAGCGACCGAAGTATTTTGAAGATGACAATGGCTGCAGCAGAGCATTGCAATACTAGTACCGATTGACTGACGGCAAAATTAGATAAAATGAATGTTAGATTTCGGGGAAGGGAGGGTTTGAATCTCCCAAATGTACAGGCCTAGGATGGAACAAATACTTTATTGCTGCCGAGAACGCCTGGTTAAAGGTTTTTTTTTTTTTTTTAATGTGAAAAGGGCCTTTTCAAGAATTTTACACCATGAAACGCGATTTCTTAACATTTCTTGAAGAATTGAAATTTATTTGTATAGAGAATGCGGGACCAACACAAGAAATTTTTGAGAATTAGACGCCTGAAACGCAAATTCCCTGAAGAATTGAGGTTTATTTGAATAGGGGTGCGGGACCAACACAATAAATTTTTGAGAATTAGACGCCTGAAACGCAAATTCCGTGAAGAATTGAGGTTTATATGTGTAGAGACTGTGGGACTAACACAAGAAATTTTTGAGAATTAGACGCCTGAAACGCAAATCCTTGACATTTCCTAAAGAATTGAGGTTTATTTGTGTAGGGACTTTTGGACCAAAAAAAAAAAAAAATGGGGAATTAGACACCTGAAAACACAAATTCTCCCTATAATTTGATTTTTCCCGACAAAAATACGCCCACACACCCCTGTCCCCCATATGGACGCCCCTGATGTTTCCATTTAAATTGGCGTGCTCGGAAACACGGGCAAGCAACTCTATCAGGTGATCGTAATACAATCCCAGACCACAACTACTCAACATACATTATAACAAAATAAATAAAGTAAACTAACAATTCCATTTCAAAAGACACAGAAGTTATGATAATATTTATATTCTGCTATATGTTGTATGGGGGCTATAAGTATAAGCTTGAAAATAATTATTATTTTTTTGGAGGGCTTTTGGCGCCCCTTGAAACGTCGGCGCCACTGGTGCTAAATACCGGATATGACAATATTCGCTGTTACATTGATTCGTTCAATCGCGTGGGTTGAGGCCGTTACACGAAAAACATTTGAAAGTCTTAAAAACAGTAATAAACCCTGAAAATATATCATTCTAAAACAGCAGTTGGCTACACCCCGATCATGGCCGATGACGATATCGCACCAGTCCTACAACCCCAGGAGTGAAAACACTCCAGGTTGAGAACTAGCAATTGCACACCACTCAAGAAGGCCTACTCAAGAATCAAGTCAAGTCCAGAAACTAATTCAAATTATCTTTGCTATCTTTCAGAAAGAAACTTCACTGGAAACTGTTTTTGAAGGAGTATTAACACAGAAAGAATACAAACAATAATTTGATATTAATTGCATATAATTGAAAATGTTGTGAACTTATATTGTTTTGTGATATTGTTTTATTAAAGTATGTTGACATCAATTGATTTTTGTAATATTTAAATACCGTTATGTTACTAATCTAGCCCACTTATCATGTATAAGTTATGAAGTGGCTCACTTATTCATCTAGGATTTATCAATCATTTGACTATTTGATTATCAGCACACAGATATGACAACTGTTTTTTTTTTTAATAAGCCTGAATTGTTTGTCAAATTTGTAATTTTGGTACAAAACACAAGTTTGTGTTATCTTCAACACAAGTTAACGAACACAAGATATGTTTTGAAACCTTGCAACACAAGTTTGTGTTGTGTAATATAGACACTTTACTTGTGTATAAACTTGTCTTGTTTCAACAAGATTTTTTTACAGTGTTCCATTGTCGAAAGGAAAGGCGAAAGTTATGGAAGGGTTATATACAAAACAGCAAAAGTTTCATAAGATAAACAGTAACAATAAAATTGTATTAATAATACTCTGTATTAATAAGACTAAATAGAAACATATATACATTTTTAAAAATTATATTACAAGTTAGTACTAGAGGTATGATTTAAAGCAGGAATTTCCATTTATTTGTGATTTTGGTATTATTTTAGAAGGTTTTTAATTGCAAGTCATAAGTTTATAATTTTTTTTGTCAGGGATTTTTATTTCACATTTGCTTTTATATAAAAAAATATTTTTTCAGAAAAATAAGGTGGTTAAAAAAACTGCCATTCTTATTCTGATTTGAATAGAATAGTATCTGTACACCCAAAATGTTTATATCGTGACAATAAGCTGATCTCGATACCTGGGCATAGTGACAGTACAGGAATAAATGATATATTGTCTCAATTGCTGAGTTGCAGAACGTGCAAGATGAAGTTTCTGCTAATTTTAATTTACATAATGACTTATTTGTGAATATTATTTTGTGAAGGTATTTATATTGAAAATTTCTTAATCTTGTGTAAAAAACGATTTTGTTTATTAAGGTAAAGAAGCCCAAAAATTCTGCATCATCAAAATGGATGTTGTTTTCAGTAGTCCATTTTAATTTAGATGTTTGTTCGAGTATTTTAATTCTATGAGTTTTCAATATACATCTTTTGATTTTATATTCTCAAGTTCCTTATTATGCAGTTTCTTTAAGTTATTGTTAATACATTCTATAATAACATTTTGTATAAGTTTCTCTTTCTATTGTCCCTAACTATTTGTTGACTGTAAACAAGACATGTTTAATTTTTAGTGATATGCTAAAATCATTGCTTATTTTATCTATATTTTCTTTGTTAAATTCTTTAGTGTATATTAACTTTTGTTTTTTTAAACTTGTATCAAAAAACATTTTCTTGTTATGTAAAAAATGTCTGTTATTCCAAACTATTTAATTTTCAAGATGGGTCATATTATCTATGTTTGATGTATAAACGTTCTGCCACCTTATAAACAGTTGATTGTAAAAAGGGGGGTAAATTTAGGCTTTTTATGTTGTAATTACATGCTGGTAACAGGTTACCGTTATATTTGCTTAGAATATATTCATACAGAATTCTCCATGTTTGATTTCCAGTAGAAAAAAGCTTTTTATTCTAAAATCCCCCAACTAAACTAATCTTACCTTGGTAATAGGTGACGTTTGGTTGGGATTCTATGTAGTCATTGTAACCACTGAGGGATCAGATGAGATGCGCGCCAAACCTCTACTAGTCAGTATTTGCAGCCTATTTGATAAGATTCAGTACAAAACAGATGCTTGATTTATCACCTAAACGTGGGAGGGGTAAATATCTTTACCGGGGAGGGCATCTGATCCCTCCAGTGGTTACAATGACTACATGGAATCCCAACCAAACGTCACCTCTTAATAAGGTAAGTTTAAGGCATTTTTACGCACTTAAAGGGAGTGTCTGAATTTATTTTAGGTCAAAATTTTTTTTTTGCTCAAATGGTCAAGTTGCTTAATTAACAATAAATACTCCCTGTTTGTAATTAACCCTTTAAAACCAATTCAGTTTGATCAAGAAGATGCATAGGTATAATAAGCATACTTTAGAATTACTCCCAGGAAACATTTGCGACTTTTTTGATAATGGAAACTTTTCTCAAAAAAGCAGAATGACCCTTTAAGTCTGATTCGATTACCTTAATCAATGTGACGTCACAAATCGAATCTGATTTATACTGCAGGATAAATGAACATAATTACTATTTATAGTTTCCAAGATGGCGGCAAGGCAGGAAGAAATTACCCGAAAACGTAGTTCAACAGAACTTCTAAGTAGTGCAGAAAAATGTCATACAACACCAGTGAATATCTACTTGCAACAGTTCATGGACAACCAAAAGCCAACAGGAGCAAATACATTCCTGGAAGAACTATCTTCACATATTAAAACCAGAGAAGTACCTCGTATAGTGGTAGTGCCTTTGTTCCAAGACTATGAATTCAAACATAGGTTTCGAATGGAACCAGATACGTTCGAAAAAATCTTAGCTTACATTGCTCCGATTATAAAGTCGAAAAAAGTGAAAGTTGGACAAATTATTGCTATTAGGAAACAACTTTTAATCTTCAAATACTAAGCTGCTACTCAAGTTCCATTAACACGCATTGCAGACATAATTGATGTATGTGAGACAACCGTATTTAATATAGTTGGTAAGTTCCCCCTCTCTAAATATTCCCGATAAATTGATTGGATTGTAAAGCCCTTTTTGGTACCAGCACACATTAAATTTGCATTGCACTTTTTAGGCACAAACAAAGGTCAGGGAAAAGGAGCGTGTGTAGGGTAGGTGGGAGGAGATGCTTTAGGTCTATTGTATTGTTACAAACGGTATCAAGGTTATCACTCTGGAGAAGTTTGTTTATATAGAAATTTCCAGCACACATCCCCACAAATTCATATTTTTCAGGCATGGTATCAGATGTACTTATTAGCCAACTTTTGCATCGGTTTGTTAAGTGGCCATCTGGTGCAAGAGTACAATAAGTATTTGATGGTTTTAGTGATGCGAAATCATTTCCGAAAGTTATCGGGGCAATATATGGAACACACAGATATGACAACTGTTTTTTTTTTTAATAAGCCTGAATTGTTTGTCAAATTTGTAATTTTGGTACAAAACACAAGTTTGTGTTATCTTCAACACAAGTTAACGAACACAAGATATGTTTTGAAACCTTGCAACACAAGTTTGTGTTGTGTAATATAGACACTTTACTTGTGTATAAACTTGTCTTGTTTCAACAAGATTTTTTTACAGTGTTCCATTGTCGAAAGGAAAGGCGAAAGTTATGGAAGGGTTATATACAAAACAGCAAAAGTTTCATAAGATAAACAGTAACAATAAAATTGTATTAATAATACTCTGTATTAATAAGACTAAATAGAAACATATATACATTTTTAAAAATTATATTACAAGTTAGTACTAGAGGTATGATTTAAAGCAGGAATTTCCATTTATTTGTGATTTTGGTATTATTTTAGAAGGTTTTTAATTGCAAGTCATAAGTTTATAATTTTTTTTGTCAGGGATTTTTATTTCACATTTGCTTTTATATAAAAAAATATTTTTTCAGAAAAATAAGGTGGTTAAAAAAACTGCCATTCTTATTCTGATTTGAATAGAATAGTATCTGTACACCCAAAATGTTTATATCGTGACAATAAGCTGATCTCGATACCTGGGCATAGTGACAGTACAGGAATAAATGATATATTGTCTCAATTGCTGAGTTGCAGAACGTGCAAGATGAAGTTTCTGCTAATTTTAATTTACATAATGACTTATTTGTGAATATTATTTTGTGAAGGTATTTATATTGAAAATTTCTTAATCTTGTGTAAAAAACGATTTTGTTTATTAAGGTAAAGAAGCCCAAAAATTCTGCATCATCAAAATGGATGTTGTTTTCAGTAGTCCATTTTAATTTAGATGTTTGTTCGAGTATTTTAATTCTATGAGTTTTCAATATACATCTTTTGATTTTATATTCTCAAGTTCCTTATTATGCAGTTTCTTTAAGTTATTGTTAATACATTCTATAATAACATTTTGTATAAGTTTCTCTTTCTATTGTCCCTAACTATTTGTTGACTGTAAACAAGACATGTTTAATTTTTAGTGATATGCTAAAATCATTGCTTATTGCAGTGCGTTCGATTTCGAACGCACTGCTTTGTTTTCATAATGTTTTTTTTTTTTTTTTTTTTTCTTCAAATACTGGTCAGAGTACCCAGCAAAAACTGCTAATGTCACATATGCACTGATGCGATTTGCTTTTTTTTCTCGAAAAACTAAATTTTTTAAATGTTATTTGATGCATTTTTGTCTAACCGGAAATGACGTAGGTCAAAAAGTGGTTTTTTAGAATTTTCCATTTCACGGCTCTATTTTTTATCCGATTTGACTCGGATTTGTTTAGGTTACTTCTTTGAACTAATGTCTACAATACGGCTTCTTCAAGCAATTTAAAAATTTTATTTTGTCGATAACTTTTTTTAGTTTTAATTATAAAAATTTTTCAAATTCTACAATTTTAATTCGAAGAATCTGAAAATAAAAATGCACATAGGCAATTCGATTGTGAACATAATGCTAATTTCAAAATTTCGATATCACTTCCGGTTTTGACGAAAATTTTTAGATTTCAACTTCCGGAATTTCGAAGATATGTGAAATTTCTTTTTGGAAATATGATTGCAATGACAATTCAAAAACAATGAATGAAAAAAAATTGACCCGGAAGTTACAAATAAGCCGCCATATTGATATGACCAACTTTTGTAAAACTCAAAATGGGGCCTCAGGGTTATGAGCGGATTTCGTAATAGTAGTATTTTAGGACAGCCCAGTCGATTGCCATAAAAAGTACGTTATTAGATTTTTGATTTTTAATACTGCCTTTTTGTTATTTCCGGTATAACGTTTAATGTTATTGCGAAAATTAAAAAAACCTGTAACTCGTGACCTTGACTTTTTATGACCTTGGAACCTGAACAAAGGTTATTGCCCTTGACTAGATCTCTCCAATGAAATATCCATTTCCGTTGTCCGATGTTTACTTCCGGTTCTATTGTCATTTGAAATTTGCGATTTTTAACTTTAAACAGCTCTGTCACGTGACCCAACTAACATACGTCACAAACTCTTATATATTATTAGTGTGCTTATTTTACTATTTCCAGTGATATATAACACTTTATGTTTGAATGACAATTGCGCGATTTAAAATTTGAAAATTTTGTGCAAAGTTTCATTGTAACTGTGCGTGTTTTTTTCAAATTTTGTTTTGACCGTCCTGAAAACTTACAGGTAGATAGACATTTTGATTGCTAACCCAAATCTGTTTTCAAAATTTCGATAACACTTCCGGTTTTGACGTTATTCGCTTTTTAAATCTAAAATCTAACTTCCGGAATTTTGAAGATATATGATTTTTTTTGTTTGCAATATATTTGAAATGATGCTATATAAACAATCAATCAATGAAATTTGACCCAGTTGTAATAGATCGGCCGCCATATATATATGACTAACTTTTGTAAAACTCAAAATGGGGCCTCGGGGTTATAAGCGGAATTCGTAATTGTAGTATTTGTAGACAGCGTAGTCGATTGCCCCAAAAAGTACGTTATTCGATTTTGATATTCGATGATGCTTTTTTGTTATTTCCGGTATATTGTATTTAATGTAATTGCCAAACTTTCAAAGAATTGTAACTCGTGACCTTGAACTTTTTTGACCTTGTGACCGTAACAAAGGTTATTGCCCTTGACCAGATCTATGTATTGATGTATCCATTTTAGTTGTCCGATGTTTACTTCCGGTTCTATGGCCATTTGATATTTGCGATTTTTAACTTTAAATACCTCTGTCACGTGACTTAACTTTAACACGTCACACATTCTTATATATTCTTATTGTGCCTAATCTATTCTTTTTAATGATATATAACACTTTATGTTTTAAATAAAATAGCGCGATATAATATTTGGAAGTTTTGTGCAAAGTTCTATTGTCACTGTGCGGGTTTTTTAAAATTTTATTTGAATATTCTGAAAACTTGTGGGTAGCTAAGCATTTTGATTGCGATCTCAAATATATTTTCAAAATTTCGATATTACTACCGGTGTTGACGTTATTGGCTAATAAACTAAAATAATATGTTTGTTGTCTAAATGGTTAAATGATAGTGATCTCCCTTCAACTTGTAATTAACTTGAGTTTTGGCAATACTAAACCAAAAAAGTAAAAACTATCGCCAAAACGCTAACACATTTGATTTAATAACGCTTACAATTATCGTCAAAACAGTTGAAGGGCGAGAATTACTATTTGCAGTGCGTTCGATTTCGAACGCACTGCTTTGTTTTCATAATGTTTTTTTTTTTTTTTTTTTTCTTCAAATACTGGTCAGAGCACCCAGCAAAAACTGCTAATGTCACATATGCACTGATGCGATTTGCTTTTTTTTCTCGAAAAACTAAATTTTTTAAATGTTATTTGATGCATTTTTGTCTAACCGGAAATGACGTAAAACAAAAAGTGGTTTTTTAGAATTTTCCATTTCACGGCTCTATTTTTTATCCGATTTGACTCGGATTTTTTTAGGTTACTTCTTTGAACTAATGTCTACAATACGGCTTCTTCAAGCAATTTAAAAATTTTATTTTGTCGATAACTTTTTTAAGTTTTAATTATAAAATTTTTTCAAATTCTACAATTTTAATTCGAAGAATCTGAAAATAAAAATGCACATAGGCAATTCGATTGTGAACATAATGCTAATTTCAAAATTTCGATATCACTTCCGGTTTTGACGAAAATTTTTAGATTTCAACTTCCGGAATTTCGAAGATATGTTAAATTTTTTTTTGGAAATATGATTGCAATGACAATTCGAAAACAATGAATGAAAAAGAATTGACCCGGAAGTTACAAATAAGCCGCCATATTGATATGACCAACTTTTGTAAAACTCAAAATGGGGCCTCAGGGTTATGAGCGGATTTCGTAATAGTAGTATTTTAGGACAGCCCAGTCGATTGCCATAAAAAGTACGTTATTAGAATTTTGATTTTTAATACTGCCTTTTTGTTATTTCCGGTATAACGTTTAAAGTTATCGCGAAAATTTCAAAAACTTGTAACTCGTGACCTTGACCTTTTATGACCTTGGAACCTGAACAAAGGTTATTGCCCTTGACTAGATCTATCCAATGAAATATCCATTTCCGTTGTCCGATGTTTACTTCCGGTTCTATTGTCATTTGAAATTTGCGATTTTTAACTTTAAACAGCTCTGTCACGTGACCCAACTAACATACGTCACAAACTCTTATATATTATTAGTGTGCTTATTTTACTCTTTCCAGTGATATATAACACTTTATGTTTGAATGACAATTGCGCGATTTAAAATTTGAAAATTTTGTGCAAAGTTTCATTGTAACTGTGCGTGTTTTTTTCAAATTTTATTTTGACCGTCCTGAAAACTTACAGGTAGATAGACATTTTGATTGTTAACCCAAATCTGTTTTCAAAATTTCGATAACACTTCCGGTTTTGACGTTATTCGCTTTTTAAATCTAAAATCTAACTTCCGGAATTTTGAAGATATATGATTTTTTTTGTTTGCAATATATTTGACATGATGCTATATAAACAATCAATCAATGAAATTTGACCCAGTTGTAATAGATCGGCCGCCATATTTATATGACTAGCTTTTGTAAAACTCAAAATGGGGCCTCGGGGTTATAAGCGGAATTCGTAATTGTAGTATTTGTAGACAGCTTAGTCGATTGCCCCAAAAAGTACGTTATTCGATTTTGATATTCGATGATGCTTTTTTGTTATTTCCGGTATATTGTATTTAATGTAATTGCCAAACTTTCAAAGAATTGTAACTCGTGACCTTGAACTTTTTTGACCTTGTTACCTTAACAAAGGTTATTGCCCTTGACCAGATCTATGTATTGATGTATCCATTTTAGTTGTCCGATGTTTACTTCCGGTTCTATGGCCATTTGATATTTGCGATTTTTAACTTTAAATACCTCTGTCACGTGACTTAACTTTAATACGTCACATATTCTTATTGTGCCTAATCTATTCTTTTTAATGATATATAACACTTTATGTTTTAAATAAAATAGCGCGATATAATATTTGGAAGTTTTGTGCAAAGTTCTATTGTCACTGTGCGGGTTTTTTAAAATTTTATTTGAATATTCTGAAAACTTGTGGGTAGCTAAGCATTTTGATTGCGATCTCAAATATATTTTCAAAATTTCGATATTACTACCGGTTTTGACGTTATTGGCTAATTAACTAAAATAATATGTTTGTTGTCTAAATGGTTAAATAATAGTGATTTCCCTTCAACTTGTAATTAACTTGAGTTTTGGCAATACTAAACCAAAAAAGTAAAAACTATCGCCAAAACGCTAACACATTTGATTTAATAACGCTTACAATTATCGTCAAAACAGTTGAAGGGTGAGAACTACTATTTTTTATTGTTAACCTTTATTAAAGCTATCATGCTGTAACAAGACTAGAAAAAATGTTTCTAACTTTTTTGATATTAATATTTTCATAACCATTTGCTTAGTGCCTTGTGATTTATGAAAGATTTCCAGGATGACGCACTGCCCAGCGCCGTTTTGGTACGGCTCTAGTTTTTATTGTTAACCTTTATTAAAGCTATCATGCTGTAACAAGACTAGAAAAAATGTTTCTAACTTTTTTGATATTAATATTTTCATAACCATTTGCTTAGTGCCTTGTGATTTATGAAAGATTTCCAGGATGGCGCACTGCCCAGCGCCGTTTTGGTACGGCTCTAGTTTTATCTATATTTTCTTTGTTAAATTCTTTAGTGTATATTAACTTTTGTTTTTTTAAACTTGTATCAAAAAACATTTTCTTGTTATGTAAAAAATGTCTGTTATTCCAAACTATTTAATTTTCAAGATGGGTCATATTATCTATGTTTGATGTATAAACGTTCTGCCACCTTATAAACAGTTGATTGTAAAAAGGGGGGTAAATTTAGGCTTTTTATGTTGTAATTACATGCTGGTAACAGGTTACCGTTATATTTGCTTAGAATATATTCATACAGAATTCTCCATGTTTGATTTCCAGTAGAAAAAAGCTTTTTATTCTAAAATCCCCCAACTAAACTAATCTTACCTTGGTAATAGGTGACGTTTGGTTGGGATTCTATGTAGTCATTGTAACCACTGAGGGATCAGATGAGATGCGCGCCAAACCTCTACTAGTCAGTATTTGCAGCCTATTTGATAAGATTCAGTACAAAACAGATGCTTGATTTATCACCTAAACGTGGGAGGGGTAAATATCTTTACCGGGGAGGGCATCTGATCCCTCCAGTGGTTACAATGACTACATGGAATCCCAACCAAACGTCACCTCTTAATAAGGTAAGTTTAAGGCATTTTTACGCACTTAAAGGGAGTGTCTGAATTTATTTTAGGTCAAAATTTTTTTTTTGCTCAAATGGTCAAGTTGCTTAATTAACAATAAATACTCCCTGTTTGTAATTAACCCTTTAAAACCAATTCAGTTTGATCAAGAAGATGCATAGGTATAATAAGCATACTTTAGAATTACTCCCAGGAAACATTTGCGACTTTTTTGATAATGGAAACTTTTCTCAAAAAAGCAGAATGACCCTTTAAGTCTGATTCGATTACCTTAATCAATGTGACGTCACAAATCGAATCTGATTTATACTGCAGGATAAATGAACATAATTACTATTTATAGTTTCCAAGATGGCGGCAAGGCAGGAAGAAATTACCCGAAAACGTAGTTCAACAGAACTTCTAAGTAGTGCAGAAAAATGTCATACAACACCAGTGAATATCTACTTGCAACAGTTCATGGACAACCAAAAGCCAACAGGAGCAAATACATTCCTGGAAGAACTATCTTCACATATTAAAACCAGAGAAGTACCTCGTATAGTGGTAGTGCCTTTGTTCCAAGACTATGAATTCAAACATAGGTTTCGAATGGAACCAGATACGTTCGAAAAAATCTTAGCTTACATTGCTCCGATTATAAAGTCGAAAAAAGTGAAAGTTGGACAAATTATTGCTATTAGGAAACAACTTTTAATCTTCAAATACTAAGCTGCTACTCAAGTTCCATTAACACGCATTGCAGACATAATTGATGTATGTGAGACAACCGTATTTAATATAGTTGGTAAGTTCCCCCTCTCTAAATATTCCCGATAAATTGATTGGATTGTAAAGCCCTTTTTGGTACCAGCACACATTAAATTTGCATTGCACTTTTTAGGCACAAACAAAGGTCAGGGAAAAGGAGCGTGTGTAGGGTAGGTGGGAGGAGATGCTTTAGGTCTATTGTATTGTTACAAACGGTATCAAGGTTATCACTCTGGAGAAGTTTGTTTATATAGAAATTTCCAGCACACATCCCCACAAATTCATATTTTTCAGGCATGGTATCAGATGTACTTATTAGCCAACTTTTGCATCGGTTTGTTAAGTGGCCATCTGGTGCAAGAGTACAATAAGTATTTGATGGTTTTAGTGATGCGAAATCATTTCCGAAAGTTATCGGGGCAATATATGGAACACACAGATATGACAACTGTTTTTTTTTTTAATAAGCCTGAATTGTTTGTCAAATTTGTAATTTTGGTACAAAACACAAGTTTGTGTTATCTTCAACACAAGTTAACGAACACAAGATATGTTTTGAAACCTTGCAACACAAGTTTGTGTTGTGTAATATAGACACTTTACTTGTGTATAAACTTGTCTTGTTTCAACAAGATTTTTTTACAGTGTTCCATTGTCGAAAGGAAAGGCGAAAGTTATGGAAGGGTTATATACAAAACAGCAAAAGTTTCATAAGATAAACAGTAACAATAAAATTGTATTAATAATACTCTGTATTAATAAGACTAAATAGAAACATATATACATTTTTAAAAATTATATTACAAGTTAGTACTAGAGGTATGATTTAAAGCAGGAATTTCCATTTATTTGTGATTTTGGTATTATTTTAGAAGGTTTTTAATTGCAAGTCATAAGTTTATAATTTTTTTTGTCAGGGATTTTTATTTCACATTTGCTTTTATATAAAAAAATATTTTTTCAGAAAAATAAGGTGGTTAAAAAAACTGCCATTCTTATTCTGATTTGAATAGAATAGTATCTGTACACCCAAAATGTTTATATCGTGACAATAAGCTGATCTCGATACCTGGGCATAGTGACAGTACAGGAATAAATGATATATTGTCTCAATTGCTGAGTTGCAGAACGTGCAAGATGAAGTTTCTGCTAATTTTAATTTACATAATGACTTATTTGTGAATATTATTTTGTGAAGGTATTTATATTGAAAATTTCTTAATCTTGTGTAAAAAACGATTTTGTTTATTAAGGTAAAGAAGCCCAAAAATTCTGCATCATCAAAATGGATGTTGTTTTCAGTAGTCCATTTTAATTTAGATGTTTGTTCGAGTATTTTAATTCTATGAGTTTTCAATATACATCTTTTGATTTTATATTCTCAAGTTCCTTATTATGCAGTTTCTTTAAGTTATTGTTAATACATTCTATAATAACATTTTGTATAAGTTTCTCTTTCTATTGTCCCTAACTATTTGTTGACTGTAAACAAGACATGTTTAATTTTTAGTGATATGCTAAAATCATTGCTTATTTTATCTATATTTTCTTTGTTAAATTCTTTAGTGTATATTAACTTTTGTTTTTTTAAACTTGTATCAAAAAACATTTTCTTGTTATGTAAAAAATGTCTGTTATTCCAAACTATTTAATTTTCAAGATGGGTCATATTATCTATGTTTGATGTATAAACGTTCTGCCACCTTATAAACAGTTGATTGTAAAAAGGGGGGTAAATTTAGGCTTTTTATGTTGTAATTACATGCTGGTAACAGGTTACCGTTATATTTGCTTAGAATATATTCATACAGAATTCTCCATGTTTGATTTCCAGTAGAAAAAAGCTTTTTATTCTAAAATCCCCCAACTAAACTAATCTTACCTTGGTAATAGGTGACGTTTGGTTGGGATTCTATGTAGTCATTGTAACCACTGAGGGATCAGATGAGATGCGCGCCAAACCTCTACTAGTCAGTATTTGCAGCCTATTTGATAAGATTCAGTACAAAACAGATGCTTGATTTATCACCTAAACGTGGGAGGGGTAAATATCTTTACCGGGGAGGGCATCTGATCCCTCCAGTGGTTACAATGACTACATGGAATCCCAACCAAACGTCACCTCTTAATAAGGTAAGTTTAAGGCATTTTTACGCACTTAAAGGGAGTGTCTGAATTTATTTTAGGTCAAAATTTTTTTTTTGCTCAAATGGTCAAGTTGCTTAATTAACAATAAATACTCCCTGTTTGTAATTAACCCTTTAAAACCAATTCAGTTTGATCAAGAAGATGCATAGGTATAATAAGCATACTTTAGAATTACTCCCAGGAAACATTTGCGACTTTTTTGATAATGGAAACTTTTCTCAAAAAAGCAGAATGACCCTTTAAGTCTGATTCGATTACCTTAATCAATGTGACGTCACAAATCGAATCTGATTTATACTGCAGGATAAATGAACATAATTACTATTTATAGTTTCCAAGATGGCGGCAAGGCAGGAAGAAATTACCCGAAAACGTAGTTCAACAGAACTTCTAAGTAGTGCAGAAAAATGTCATACAACACCAGTGAATATCTACTTGCAACAGTTCATGGACAACCAAAAGCCAACAGGAGCAAATACATTCCTGGAAGAACTATCTTCACATATTAAAACCAGAGAAGTACCTCGTATAGTGGTAGTGCCTTTGTTCCAAGACTATGAATTCAAACATAGGTTTCGAATGGAACCAGATACGTTCGAAAAAATCTTAGCTTACATTGCTCCGATTATAAAGTCGAAAAAAGTGAAAGTTGGACAAATTATTGCTATTAGGAAACAACTTTTAATCTTCAAATACTAAGCTGCTACTCAAGTTCCATTAACACGCATTGCAGACATAATTGATGTATGTGAGACAACCGTATTTAATATAGTTGGTAAGTTCCCCCTCTCTAAATATTCCCGATAAATTGATTGGATTGTAAAGCCCTTTTTGGTACCAGCACACATTAAATTTGCATTGCACTTTTTAGGCACAAACAAAGGTCAGGGAAAAGGAGCGTGTGTAGGGTAGGTGGGAGGAGATGCTTTAGGTCTATTGTATTGTTACAAACGGTATCAAGGTTATCACTCTGGAGAAGTTTGTTTATATAGAAATTTCCAGCACACATCCCCACAAATTCATATTTTTCAGGCATGGTATCAGATGTACTTATTAGCCAACTTTTGCATCGGTTTGTTAAGTGGCCATCTGGTGCAAGAGTACAATAAGTATTTGATGGTTTTAGTGATGCGAAATCATTTCCGAAAGTTATCGGGGCAATATATGGAACACACATTCACATTTAGAGCCCAATGCAACATCAGGAAAACTATATAAATAGGAAGAAATTCCACAGTATTAATGTTTTTGCAGTGTGTGATAATCAGTATTATTTTACAGACGTGATCGTTTTGTGGCCAGACTCGAGAGTGTTTAAAAATACAGAACTATATAGACGTGCAACTACTAATGATAGAACACAAGAGCAATATTTTCCCCATAACAGTCACCTTCTAGGAGATTCTGCATATTATTAACTTGATACGTTAGTTATGGTACCATTCAAGGAAACTGGGGCACTCACTCCAATGAGAGTTTATAATTTCAAACATAGTTCTACTCGGATGAAAATTCTAAATTCGTAGGGTAGATTCAGACGTCTGAAATATATTGACATGCATAATGAAAAACGATTAAATAAATTCGTAACAAGTTGTTTCATCGTCCACAACATTTGTTTAACTATGCTGAAAATGTTGATGAATTTTTGAATGATGGTGAAGTTAATGAAATTCCCCCTGTTGACATTGTACCAGATATCCCAAAACCTACAGCAGCAAAAAAAAAAAACCGAAATGCTATTTCAACGCTTCTCTCCATGGACCAACCTGCATTGTGAATGTTAGATTTATTTTATATACATAATAGGTAGAATATATGCAGACACTCCTTAAAGGGGCACAGGCTTCATTTTCGTGGGTCGATTTTTCCAAGTCACAGAAACGCGGACTTTTTTAGCTCAGCAATTTAGTACTGGTTATCACAACTCACCAGTGAAATTTGAGTCTTCAACTCCATGTGCATCCATAATTATTAGCATTTGAAAGTTATAATGCCCTACTACACATTAGCGATACTATGCAATATATAGAAAAGTCATCTATAGAAATAAAAGGAGAAATGTCTAATTTAAAATATATTTGAAGGAAATGTGCAATTTTCGTACATTTCTAGTGCTTCTGAAGGATACTTAAGTATATTCAAGTCCCAAATCAACCAATAAACGTTTTAATTTCACAATATTGTAACAACTATTTATTGATGAAGGCAAATAATAGTAAAAAAATCGATTTACTGAAACAAAGAAATTTGTTATTTATAGGTTAATTGCCTCTGGATCATTTTCTTCGGGAACTAATGTCATACATTTAACAACCTCGGTTGTTTCTGCACCTTCCGATAATGAAGCCAATCAGTCAATGTTATATTCATATAAACTGACAGGCAAAAGAAACATCACTTTAAAAATCGTTGTATAAAAAGCTGGTTCAGATTTGAACCCCAACAGCAAATATTTACCTGAATACAACGTAATTATAACCACAACGTAGATTATCAAACATAACTTTCTAAATAGTGCATGCATAAAAATGTGCAAAATGCGTTTTTGCGACAATGATTCAAATGCACGTGCACTATTTTGGCATAAATACCGAATTTGGACGGAACAGGCATTCTGTAAGTGAAAAACCACCAAAAATATGCCAAGACTTAAGCGGGTGCAACGAGAACAGCTTCGATATGGCCAATATGGGAGCTTCTCAATGACAGATTGTCAGAACCTTCAACAGCTCTCAGATCACCACCAGCAATTGATAATACGGTTCCAACAGACAGGACAGACCCAAGACAGACCAAAATCGGGAAAACGGAGGGTGACAACTTCGGCCGACGACCGTTACATCCGGTGGATTCATCTTCGAAACAGATGGGTGGCGCCGACGTCAGCAACAACACTCGGTCATATCATCAGAAGACGAACAGTCCTTCGAAGACTTCGATCAGTCGATATAGCGACTAGCGAGCATACCGACCCTCCTTTGGAATGACGTTGACCCGTCTACATCGTCAACGTAGACTGCAATGAACACAAACTGTACGTCGGTTGCAGCGACGTGTTCTTTACAGATGAAAGTCGGTTCTATGTTCAGGATCATCTTAATCTTCAGCTGAAAAGGCATGTACCATGTCCAGTGAACCGAAAGGACCTTGATAGGATAGATTCTATAGAACTTATGATAAAGGATTATGTTGAAGTTATCCTCTGCCTAACGACGTTAATGAGGAGGCGTGTGTCTGCGTGAATGTTTGTTCAGAGTGGCCACACTCATTATTGATGACGTTTTGCCTGACTACTGTGTCATGGAATAAACTCTTTATGCACTTTTGCAAAGAACTCTGGTTTGTGTAATTTTTAATTTTGACCCATTGACCCTTCCATTGTGTATTGTGGAGAATTGAATATCGGCATTACAATGCATTTACATATATCTCACATATACCTTTGTCTTTGATAAGTTTCTTTTGTCTGTCAGTTTAGTTTGGGTATGGTATTAAAGGGGCACAGGCTTCATTTTCGCGGGTCTATTTGGATAAGTTTCAGAAACGGGGATTTTTTAGCTCAGCAATTTAGTACTGGCTATCACAACTCACCATTGAAATTTGAGCCTTCAAATCCATGTGCATCCAAAATTATTAACAATTGAAAGTTATAATGCCCTACTACACATTAGCGATACTATGCAATATATAGAAAAGTAATCTATAGAAATAGAAGGAGAAATGTCTAATGTAAGGTATATTTGAAGGAAATACGCAATTTTCGTGCATTTCTAGTGCTTCTGAAGGATACTGAAATATATTCAAGACCCAAATCAACCAATAAAAATAAAGAATGGTCCTCTTTAAATGTTTCTATAGCTCATTTTAGCCAAGGTGGCAATATACAGATTCAAAAGAAAACAGAACACATATTTTATTGTGAACATAAATAACAATAACAAGAATAAAAGGAAAAATTTGAGATTTGAAAGTTGCCTGTAGTCTACACAATTTTTGGCAAAGTAAATAAATTTGAGATCTGGTAGTTGCCTGTACTCAATTTTTTGTGAAGTATGGAGAACTCACTGAAAATACAAAAAAAATTAGAATCGTGAGACGATACTGGGCAGTGCGCATCCAAGTTTGTGAAAGGTTGAATTAACTTCATCAAATCTCTGTGAATTATATATTTTATAATCCACATCATTTTGCAACATTTCAGATTGCAAATAACGAAGTGATGATTTGAATTCACCTCTTTCACATTTCGAACACATGGGAGATAATATCGATTGATCTTTCAACATATTTACTCATTGTTTGATTAGAAAAAGGAATATATGTCAAATAATGATGTGCAAAATAGATATTGGTATACATCGTTTGAAAGAGAAAGAGAGTTGTTTTAAGTTTAAAAATCTCAATTTTTAAATGGCTATAAAATTGGACGGAATTATCGGACAACACAAAGTAACACATCATCTTATAGATCTCCTCAAGGGCAATAACTTTTGTTCAGGTCATAAGTTTGCCAAAGGTAAACGTCACGATATTCCGGAAGTTATAAATATCAATTTTATAAGTATATAATGTCAAAACCGAAGTATCGATTTTGTTTTTGTGTTTACAACAATGTGTCTGTTATATTGTAAGTTTTCAGATTGGTTCAAATAAAATTTGAGTTGAAAAAATTACTCAGAGTTACAATGGAAGTTTTGCACAAATTTTTCAAATTTTTAAATGTCCAATTTTAACATACAGTGTCATATATCATTGGAAATAGATCAAGAATATCGTTATTGAGAGGAATTTTTGACATAATATAGATGAGGTCACGTGATGCATAGAAAAAAAGCCCGAAACTGTCTTTTTTCTCTAGCTTGCATATTATTGATTGAAATTAAGCTACGTCTTAATTTGCTTTTTTGCGTGGCAAATCTTTCGATTTGTCACGCTTTGTTTTCGTTATGTTTTTTTTTTTTTTTTATTTTTATTTTTATTTTTATTTTTATTTTTTTTTTGGGAAACTTTTTAGAGAAAATCGAAAATGGTGTAGCATAATTGTATCCACCAAACATTATTAAATGACCTGGAATCAAAAATGAATATCTGAAACTCAATTTTTGCTGAACCAGGAGTGGGCTATTGCATAATATGCAATTATTTTGCACTTAGTCTGTAGGGTTTATTTATGGACCGATTTGGCTGAAATTTTCTTTAATATCTTCATTGTAAAAAGAAGTATCAGGTGGGACTACACAAATTTAAATTTTTAAATATTTTTGTCCAAAAAATTTGAAACCAAAATTGTCAAAAAAGCTCAAAATTTCTAACTCAGCCGCTAATTATCCGATTGACCTGAAATTCATAGGACATGTACAGAATGCCCATAGAAATAAAATTAATCAATCAAAATTTTTCTATCACTTCCGGTTTTGACGTGAGAACTTCCGGTTTTTCAAAATCACGCCTAGCAGCCTCACTTCCGGTATAAATTTCAGATATTGACAAAAACTATATTTATTGTCTGTCAGTCATAATTAGAATGCACTTAGCATAAAAAATCCAAACCGGAAGTGATGCATAAGCTGCCGTCACAGACTGACACATTTCAGCAAAAAATCAATAAGTCCTCTATTTGTTATCCGATTTTTATGATTTTGGTGTCTATAAAAACCTTGTAACCTTGTCTACAGTTTGTTAGAACAGAATTATGAATTTCGAATTTGAAATTTTGTTATGTTCGTTTGAATTTTTTGAAAATTCAAAAGGCCATATTATGTGACCTTGACCTTTGATGACCTTGAAAATTCCAATGAAGGATGTCTTTGACCTCAGCTATCCATAGGTATGCTGTTATTAATTGAAAAAATATTAACTTCTGGTTTTATGAACATTTGAAAATTGACATTTTTGTCAACTTTGGACATCTATATCGCATTCTCTAATCAACACAGACAATTAAATTTTTCAATTTTGTAATGCCGATTTGATTATCTTTAAAACGATATATGACAATAACCCATTAGAATATGTTTTCAAAATATTGCGTTTTTTTTCGACTGAGGGTTCTAACTTACAATGCAATTATCTAATAGCAATATGGTGTGTATAGTCAGTATGTACTAAATTTTCTCTTTTCAACGACATATGACATGACCAGTTTAATACAAAATCCATTTAAGTGAAAATAGGCATAGATTACCCCTTTTCTGAGAAAAAGAGAGGTAGAGAGGATTAAAATGATTGACAGGGTTATAGCAGGTTATATAATATAGTAATAAAACTATCGGCTTGAACTTTTCACATGGAGGTGTGAAGTATTTTAGGTCATAAACAGATTAATCTGATTATGTAATCTTTTAACACTCTAAAAAGTATAAAAAATGTATTCATTTTTTTTGCAAAATTTTCACTTATATTAATTTTACATACAATCATTTAGAGCAGTGAATTTTTGATACATTAACCTGTTCGAATTTTTTCTCTACCATTGACAGAACTCTTTCTACAAGATAAACACAAATTTTCTTTTTGTCGTCTGCTAAGGTTATTAAAGGTCATAAACAAATTAGTCAGACTATAAAAAGTAAGTGTTCAAATGTTTTTTATCGTCTGCTAAGATTATTATAGGTCAAAAATAAATTAATCTCATTACACATTGTTTTAACTTTATAAAAATTAACATGTTTTTTCGAGTGTTTGCTATATTTGATATAATATCAGATTTTTTCTTATTTTGAGGGTGATTCTTACCCACGGCACTTAATTGATTAACATGTACATCAATTCAACTGGCCACTGACTGCTCCAATCTATTGAAACAAAAGACAGTATTTCAACTCAGCCTTAGTGGGAAATATTGACGTGTACACAGTTCGAATGTTGGGGAAGGGGGTATATCCCCTATACAAAATGGTCCTTAGTCAAAATGGCCATAACAGTTAAATTTGGTCAAAATGGCCATTCACCATGGCCCCTATTTTGGTCAAAATGGACCGGTCACCATGGCCCGTATTTTGGTCAAAATGGACTCTGTATTTATGCTTTGATTTCAAACAATTCTTTGGTCAAAATGACCTTTTTTGAGGGCAAAATGGCCAAAAAAAATAAAAGTCAAAATGGTCCCTGATTTTTTGATAAATTGTAGCTTATATGATGATAATAAAAGGAATAATTGGAAGCTATTTTAACCCTAAAAAAGGTCACTTGTACTCTGTAACAACAGTAACAACACATTTTGAAGACATAAATTGTGTTCCTATTTATATTTTCATCAAAGCAAAGACATTCTAAGACTTACAATATTAATTTGAAGTTCCAGTTCTCAAAAAGATTATACAAAAAATTTATTGTGTATTATGTAATATAAATATTATTTTGAGACCATTTTTCTTTTTGGAAAGACTATTTTAACCTTTTTTGATGACCATTTTGACCATTTATCAGGGACCATTTTGACCAAACGAGGGGCCATTAGCGTCTGCGCTAATCCGTTGCAATAAAAAGTAAATGTTTAATCTTGCCAAAGTCAAAATGGCCATAAAAGTTAAATTTGGTCAAAATGGCCAGTCACCATGGACCCTATTTTGGTCAAATTGGCCTCTGAATTTCCTCTTTGATTTCAACCAATTCATTGGTTAGAATGGCCAAAAAAATAAAAGTCAAAGACATTCTAAGACTTACAATATAATTTGAAGTTCCAGTTCTCAAAAAGATTATACAAAAATATATTATGTAGCGCTTTATGTTTTGTTAATTTGTAACATCATAAATAAAAATATTATTTTGAGACCATTTTGACTTTTTGGAAGGACCATTTTGACCTTTTTGAGGACCATTTTGACCATTTATCAGGGACCATTTTGGATACCAGACTTTAGGGGTTTGAAGTTCAAAAAGTCTTACAGCTATCAGGCAAAGTATCACGGGCCACGCTCAGTGCTGTTCACAGTGTTCACAGCTCTAGTCTTTTATTCCTTATTAATACTGGATTGTGACAGGGTTTTTGACATTGGGCGGTCATTGATTAGTACTTATATAATAAAATATGTGTAAGGTATGAGATATATTGGGAATTGTTTCATTTCATTTTGATAAATATCATGTCATTTTTTTATAGCTTTTTTTTTTATGTTTGTGGGCCATTTATAGTGTCTATTTGCATTATTGAAATGCTATGAGATGTCTATTGTTCCTGTAATCATAGAAATGATATTCCCTATATGATGGGATTATGTCATAAGATGCTACTAATAATTTATTGGGGCCTTTGCATAAACTACATTAGTGAAACTGACTGAAGGTTAAATTGGTAGAAATAAATGGCTCCTAGACACGTTTAAGTTTTAAAACCTCTGTACTTACTTTAACTAGCTCATTGTTAAAAATCGCCCAGATACAATATATAGGACTTTGATTGTCCATAAAGAAATAGAAATGTTGAGAATAAAATTAAATTATGACTTCAAAGTGTGCAAAAGTATCATGTAAGATTTCGTAGTGTCTGGATAATTGAGGCTACAGAATTTGAATTTTTTTGATGGGGAAATAAAATTGAATAATTTTTACTTTTATTGGTTTAGTGAGATTGCTTCGAAAGCTTAATATTACGAAAAGTTGATACAAAATCATGCAATTTCTTGGTTCATTACCATTTTTACGGAGTTCAATCCGATTCGATTATTCTAATGAATATGACGTCACAAATCTGATCTCATTTATTCTGGAGGATAACTGAACTGCATACTTTTCAAGAAGGCGGCTATAGCTAGATCGCAACATCCAGTCTCTCATTGACGTTGACAATGCCCCACCCCACCCCTAAAATGATAAATAAAAAATATCATTTTATGGCCCTTACTATAATGACCTTTGTGCCTTTTCTTTTGGATATACATCCTGACTGAAATCTTTCGTAAATGAAAGCAGGCAAACTGTGTATTGATGAGACATTAAAACGCAATATAAAGGTGTTTATTCATTTTATTTTAATTCTAGAAACAAAATTCATTATAGACGCCATTAAAATAAACTTTTTGTTCAGCATTGCATGAGCCAAATTGTAAATAGATTACATTGTTAAGGAAATGTAAGGAGGTTTTCTGAACTGTTTTGTGTATCAGAGACATTGCACCGATCCAATTACTATTCCGACGTGTGCGGTTCTTGATATTTTACTATAAGGCTTTTGGTTTATATCACCAGTAATAAGGTGCATAAATTTGAAATTGGAATGGTGCAAATAGATGTAATCAGTGTTTACGATGCATTTAAAAAGTTTAGAGAACCACTTTATATTCCCTTTTCATGTATTTGGCTAATGTAATGTGAAACTTAAAGTTTCTTAGAGCCAGCCGACTCCGGTATTGTATAATACAAAATATAAAATGAAATAAAAAAGTTTTTTTGGCAGAATGAAATTAAATAAACTTAATTTAATTTAATATAATAAATATGCAAAATTCATTATAGACGCAATTAAAGGGATTGGAAAGGTTTTTCTAGTTTTTGTGTGGAACAACATGAACCAGGGCATCGGGTGGAAAGTTTGAATGTCTCAAGTGTCTCTGATACATACAAAAAGGTTTGAAAACCTCTTTCCAATCCTTTTAATACATTCATAACAGCAGAACCGCGTATGTATAATTTATCATTATGGTACATACAAAATATAAAATGAAACGAAAAGTTTTATGGGATAACAAAATTAAATAAACTTTATATAATTTAACAAAATATAAAAAAATATAAAAAATATGCAAAATTCATTGTAGACTCCATTAATAAATTCATAAATAGTTTTATAATTCGTTTAAGAGAACCTCTCTAAAATCCCTATGCACTATGCATTGTTCTCGTCTTCGGATGTTCCCCTATTGGTGTTCTGAAATGAAAATGGAGGCATGATAAGTAAATTTGAAATAACATTTTCATTTGGAGAGGTTTTAAAAAAAAAGTACTGGATAAGGTCACTTATAAAGATAAATGCTACATAAAAATAACCATATAGTTAGTTTTCAGTTGTGAACCAAAAAAAAACCTGAGATAAAGAAATAGGGGTACAAGAGTCCAAAAGGTTGGGAACCGAGGATTTAAGGAATTAGATAATTTCCGTGATCGTCTGAATGTTATAAGCTTTGTTTTTGTGCGGTCCCGCATATATTGACCTTCGCCGCAAATATTTTTATCGTTACTTCTGGTCATTCCCTTTTTTTTTAAAGAAAAAGGAATCGCGAATATAGAGAAAAATACCACCTTCCCGCCCACCTAGTCTGTCCTTCCTTATTGGTGCATGAAAACCATCGATAGAAAGTGTGTGTGAAGAGGTGTTTTTGTCAAGCCATGTTTCTGGTCAAAAGAATAAAATCAAAATTGCTCGAGTATTCAGCTTTAATAACATCGAGAGCGGATAGGTCTTTTTTAATTTTTTTGCGTAAGCTTCTTACATTTAGATGCACAAGGGAGACATATTTTGGAGGATTTTCTTCTATGTCTCCCGACAGAAGTAAAAGTTTTCTTAAGTAATATAATTAAAGATCCCTCGACAGTTGGAAATCGAAAATAAGAGCAGGCTAATGCCGCTGTCCTGGCAAAATTTCCCTCATTGCACACTGCATGGCGTTCGCCCGTCCTCAATTAGCCCATATAGGTGCAGAAAGTAGGACGTAAAACTCGATTCATTTCATTTCATTTCATTTAAGTAATATAATATATTGTTTTGTTTCAAGAGGACGTGTGTGGTTTTGCAATATACGTATTTATACACAAGTTGATAACAATAAGCATATGTACATGAAAAATATTTACAATTTATACAGCTATAAGCTACGCTGTGATACTGGTCAAACGTTAGTTTGGTTAGTCTTTGGACCATAAGTGAAAATATAAATGTCTAAATTATTAATTTAAATTTAAGAGTAATAATATAGTCATCACATATTAATCACGTATTATTGACAAAGGAAAGGGTTTTCTAGTTTTTGTGTGGAACAACATGAACCAGGGCATAGGGTGGAAAGTTTGAATGTCTCAAGTGTCTCTGAAGTTTAGAGAACCTCTTTATAATCCCTTTTCATGTATTTGGCTAATGTAATGTGAAACTTAAAGTTTCTTAGAGCCAGCCGACTCCGGTATTGTATAATACAAAATATAAAATGAAATAAAAAAGTTTTTTTGGCAGAATGAAATTAAATAAATTTAATTTAATTGAATATAAAAAATATGCAAAATTCATTATAGACGCCATTAAAGGGATTTTTTTTTGTGTGGAACAACATGAACCAGGGCATCGAGTGGAAAGTTTGAATGTCTCAAGTAGAAGTTGTAAGTGTCTCTGATACATACAAAAAGGTTTGAAAACCTCTTTCCAATCCTTTTAATACATTCATAACAGCAGAACCGCATATGTATAATTTATCATAATGGTACATACAAAATATAAAATGAAATAAATAGTTTTATAATTCGTTTAAGAGAACCTTTCTAAAATCCCTATGCACTATGCATTGTTCTCGTCTTCGGATGTTCTCCTATTTGTGTTCTGAAATGAAAATGGAGGCATGATAAGTAAATTTGAAATGACATTTTCATTTGGAGAGGTTTTAAAAAAAAAGGACTGGATAAGGTCACTTATAAAGATAAATGCTACATAAAAATAACCATATAGTTAGTTTTCAGTTGTGAACCAAAAAAAACCCTGAGATAAAGAAATAGGGGTACAAGAGTCCAAAAGGTTGGGAACCGAGGATTTAAGGAATTAGATAATTTCCGTGATCGTCTGAATGTTATAAGCTATGTTTTTGTGCTGCCCCGCATATATTGACCTTCGCCTCAAATATTTTTATCGTTACTTCTGGTCATTCCCCTCTTTATACAAAATGAAATGCATTATGACTAACTCCAATAAGACAAAAACAATTTAAAATGCATTCTTGAGCAGACTACCTAATGGGTCTTTTGTGTATATATATATTCCTGTATATTTAAGTGTATATGTGTTTATTATAGATGTTAGTAAATTATGTATTATTGTATTTGGTAAACTGTATAGAGCTATAACAATTGATTTGTTTTGCTTAAATAAAATGAATGAATCTAGATATCTCTTAACAATTTGATGATTTCAAATCAGATAGGTCTAAAATTATTTATTAATTAGCATAAGTAGGCTATAGATCTTTCGGATTAATTTGGGGCAAAAATAAAAAGCAAAATTATTGATGTATGAATAGGCACGTGGCGACAATTTGTTGAACTAGTTGACAGATGACGAGATTGACTAGGCTGCATTAATTATGTATATTAATGTTTTTACCAAAAAACCCATAAAGGGGTATTTTGTATTCAGAATTTGTTCCGACGACAGGATTCATCAAAACGCAATGAAGATCATTAATGTAATTCATTTAGTTGGCTAGTTCTACCAATCTGGGGTCGTTTGGCATTTTACCCATGGCATTGACGAAAATGTTCTTTACCATATTACTTGGTAACTTTGCAAAATAGAACATCTTCGTACAAAACGGGTAACTTCTACGTTATCACCAACAGTGAGGGACTACTTTTGACTGCGGCTTCGTCGCGCTTGTGAACTCTTGAGGATGACGAGCCCTGTCTAGTGTGGACACCTGTTCACTCACTTTTCATTCATATACAGTATTTAAATATACACAATTAATTATTGAACCATTTATTTATTAACATAGTTCTTATTTTCTATATTGTGTCTTTTATTTGTATCGGGTGCCTGATTAGCATAAGCTTCGGCGTATTTCCGAAACCTTAGTTGTAATGTACTAATAAAATATTGTTTAAATCAGTACAGTGAGTTACACCATTTAATAGTAATTAATATAAGTGAATAATTTTCATGAATTTCTATCACCGTTAATGATGTCTTAACATCTTTAATCTATTGGCGGCTAAAAATAATAATTTAAAAAAAAAAGAAAGTAAGTCCATCTATCCGCCATTGGTCCGCCATATTTACAACTAGCAGCTTCCATATTTGTTGAAGAAATATGGCCGCCACAAACCCACTATAAAACCCAGGTAAGCCACGCCCATCGTCCAGTTGATATGCGAACATTACTTCAGACTATTAGTCTGGCTGTTGAAGCTGAAAATATCGCGGTGCCCGGAAATAATTCGTATAGAAGCAAATTTGGTATCAAAAGAAGCAGAATGTTGAGAAGAACAACATATCCAAAATCCGCCTAATTCCGTCGTGGGGAAATTTGTTTATGATCATTTGAAAATCATTCAGTAGCGTACGGTATTTTTCATAATAAATGACGTCATAAATGACGTCATGGTATAACGTGATCACCATACTTTAGGGAGCTATTTGTTTTATTTGTTAATTGACGTCGTGATATCGGCAATTATCCAGTTTTAACCATTAAATTATATTTATGAAACACATTAAAAATAGTTAACAGAAAATAAATTTGACAAGAAATAGTAACTTAAAACTCGCCGTTGAATAAATTACACATTTGATAACTCATTACTCCCCAAAACAGCCGATGTAATTCCTAAATGCAAACATCGAGGATAAAATTGAAATAACATCGAAAACATGAATATTTCTGTGATTTTTTTCTTGATATGTAACAAATACTTACCAAGTTGTGCCTAGTATTCAAATTATGTAGAAAAACATATTGAAATCCCAACTGACAATAATGTGAACTTACAAGAATTCTCCCGTTCGATTTAATAAAACTACGGAAACAAATAAATGACATAAAAAAAAATATTCCTAATTTGTAGTATCGTCTCGCAACTTATGCCACGAACCGTTATTCTTATATTAGTAAATAATTGAGTTATTAAAAGAATTGCCTACAATATAATATAATATAATGTTCTAGATTAGCCAACCAAACTGACAATATGCCCGATTTTCGCGAAGACTATCAACACCGATAAACGACACTCACAGTGAAACCAACTTAGCTTGAAACTAGTCAACCTCGCCTTTCAAAACAATAAAAATGGAGACTCATGACTGTAAGAAAATACAAAAACCAATTGACACGTTTCTCAATTTGCACAATACTTACTAATGTATCATATTATATGCACAATGCAGGTGCATACGTGTATTTTTTGACAAGAAAACAGACTTACCTGTGTTTTGTACCACGATTATTTCTTTATGTATATACATCAAATGATAATCTTAGGCTTGTGAAAAGAGTCATTTCCATGTTTTCATTTCCCATATTTATGTAGTACAGATTCTGATTGATAGTGATGATTAGGATAAATATTTCCAATATTTTAGAATTATAATTATAATAATAGCATACAATTATAATGTAAACTAGTAAGTTACATTGATATATCTCTGTTTAGTCTGCTTGATGATTAGGGAAGTAACTCTTATTTGTAACAAAGTTATTATTATCGAAATTTTAAAATAATTTACACTCTATAGGTTTGTGATATAAATTGTAACTAAATTTTTCGTTTTTTTTTTCAAGGAAGAAGAAGTAGATAAGATTATGGACAGTATTTTTTCCAAGCAATACGATGTCAAATCTACACACCCATACGATCGACCAGAACATTCAAAAAATATTGATGATGTTCTGTGTGATGACAATGATTACTGTAGTGATGATAATAATGATGATGATGAAGAAGAGATAGGAAACCAGAATTTGTTTCAAACTTTGTAAGAAAATATTTTTTTATTCTGCACAGTTATTGTTATTATTATAAACAAACTATGACCTTAGATATAATACATTTATCATATTTATTTGCATTTGTACAATTTTTTTATTCTGTTATATCAAAAGATTATTGTAAAAATTTCAGAGATCAAGACAAATTTCACCAAGAGAGAGATATACTAAAATAGAGACGGTTTATAGTATCGGAGGGAAAACTTTATAAAGAACTCATTTTGTAAAGAATGTGGAGTAAAAGTTGATTCAAAAACTATAGAAGAAAGTAGGAAAAATATCGGTGGTGGTATATTGTATAACTTCCAGTGTTAGGTATCTTTATGTGACAGAGTCAGACTATTTCATGCTATTGTAGTCTTATCATAATCTCTTAGAGCAGCAAAGAATTTCCTTACGTAGTCATGTTAACCAGTACTTTTAATTCCTTCATAATTTGTAATTGCGTGGCAAATCTTTCGATTTGTCACGCTTTGTTTTCGTTATGTTTATTTTTTTTTTTTTTTTTTTTTTTTTTTTTTTTTTGGGAAACTTTTTAGAGAAAATCGAAAATGGTGTAGCATAATTGTATCCACCAAACATTATTAAATGACCTGGAATCAAAAATGAATATCTGAAACTCAATTTTTGCTGAACCAGGAGTGGGCTATTGCATAATATGCAATTATTTTGCACTTAGTCTGTAGGGTTTATTTATGGACCGATTTGGCTGAAATTTTCTTTAATATCTTCATTGTAAAAAGAAGTATCAAATGGGACTACACAAATTTAAATTTTTAAATATTTTGGTCAAAAATATTTGAAACCAAAATTTTCAAAAAAGCTCAAAATTTCTAACTCAGCCACTAATTATCCGATTGACCTGAAATTCATAGGACATGTACAGAATGTCCATAGAAATAAAATTAATCAATCAAAATTTTTCTATCACTTCCGGTTTTGACGTGAGAATCTTCCGGTTTTTCAAAATCACGCCTAGCAGCCTCACTTCCGGTATAAATTTCAGATATTGACAAAAACTATATATATTGTCTGTCAGTCATAATTAGAATGCACTTAGCATAAAAAATCCAAACCGGAAGTGATGCATAAGCTGCCGTCACAGACTGACACATTTCAGCAAAAAATCAATAAGTCTTCTATTTGTTATCCGATTTTTATGATTTTGGTGTCTATCAAAACCTTGTAACCTTGTCTATAGTTTGTTGAAACAGAATTTTGAATTTCGAATTTGAAATTTTGTTATGTTCGTTTGAATTTTTTGAAAATTCAAAAGGCCATATTATGTGACCTTGACCTTTGATGACCTTGAAAATTCCAATGAAGGATGTCCTTGACCTCAGCTATCCATAGGTATGCTGATATTAATTAAAAAATATTAACTTCTGGTTTTATGAACATTTGAAAATTGACATTTTTGTCAACTTTGGACATCTATATCGCATTCTCTAATCAACACAGAGAATTAAATTTTTCAATTCTGTAATGCCGATTTGATTATCTTTTAAACGATATATGACAATAACCCATTAAAATATGTTGTAAAAAATATTGCGTTTTTTTTCGACTGAGGGTTCTAACTTACAATGCAATTATCTAATAGCAATATGGTGTGTATAGTCAGTATGTACTAAATTTTCTCTTTTCAACGACATATGACATGACCAGTTTAATACAAAATCCATTAAACTGAAAATAGGCATAGAGAGGATTAAAATGATTGACAGGGTTATAGTAGGTTATATAATATAGTAATAAAACTATCTGCATGAACTTTTCACATGGAGGTGTGAAGTATTTTAGGTCATAAACAGATTAATCTGATTATGTAATCTTTTAACACTCTAAAAAGTATAAAAAATTTATTCATTTTTTTTGCAAAATTTTCACTTATATTAATTTTACATACAATCATTTAGAGCAGTGAATTTTTGATACATTAACCTGTTCGAATTTTTTCTCTACCATTAACAGAACTCTTTCTACAAGATACACACCAATTTTCTTTTTGTCGTCTGCTAAGGTTATTAAACGTCATAAACAAATTAGTCAGACTACATAATCTTTTAACTCTAGGGCTGGACTCTAGCAGACAGCAATTAAAACTGTTTACGCGTCTGCGCTAATCCGTTGCAATAAAAAGTAAGTGTTCAAATTGTTTTTTATCGTCTGCTAAGATTATTATAGGTCAAAAATAAATTAATCTAATTACACATTGTTTTAACTTTATAAAAATTAACATGTTTTTTCGAGTGTTTGCTATATATGATATAATATCAGATTTGTTCTTATTTTGAGGGTGATTCTTACCCACGGCACTTAATTGATTAACATGTACATCAATTCAACTGGCTACTGACTGCTCCAATCCATTGAAACAAAAGACAGTATTTCAACTCAGCCTTAAAGGGAAATATTGACGTTTACACAGTTCGAATGTTGGGGAAGGGGGTATATCCCCTATACAAAATGGCCCCTATTCAAAATGGCCATAACAGTTAAATTTGGTCAAAATGGCCATTCACCATGGCCCCTATTTTGGTCAAAATGGACCGGTCACCATGGCCCCTATTTTGGTCAAAATGGACTCTGTATTTATGCTTTGATTTCAACCAATTCTTTGGTCAAAATGACTTTTTTTGAGGACAAAATGGCCAAAAATATAAAAGTCAAAATGGTCCCTCATTTTTTGATAAATTGTAGCTTATATGATGATAATCAAAGTAATAATTGGAAGCTATTTTAACCCTAAAAGAGGTCACTTGTACTCTGTAACAACAGTAACAACAAATTTTGAAGACATAAATTGTGTTCCTATTTATATTTTCATCAAAGCAAAGACATTCTAAGACTTACAATATTAATTTGAAGTTCCAGTTCCAGTTCTCAAAAAGGTTATACAAAAAATTTATTGTGTATTATGTAATATAAAAAAATAAAAAGAGACCATTTGTCTTTTTGGAAAGACCATTTTAACCTTTTTTGATGACCATTTTGACCATTTATCAGGGACCATTTTGACCAAACGAGGGGCCATTAGCGTCTGCGCTAATCCGTTGCAATAAAAAGTAAATGTTTAATCTTGCCAAAGTCAAAATGGCCATAAAAGTTAAATTTGGTCAAAATGGCCAGTCACCATGGACCCTATTTTGGTCAAAATGGCCTCAGAATTTCATCTTTGATTTCAACCAATTCATTGGTTAAAATGGCCAAAAAAATAAAAGTCAAAGACTTACAATATAATTTGAAGTTCCAGTTCTCAAAAAGATTATACAAAAAATATATTATGTAGCGCTTTATGTTTAGTTAATTTGTAACATCATAAATAAAAATATTATTTTGAGACCATTTTGACTTTTTGGAAGGACCATTTTCACCTTTTTTGAGGACCATTTTGACAATTTATCAGGGACCATTTTGACCAAACGCGGGGCGCAATTGATTATAACCCGTTTCTATCGTCTTACCGTCACATAATGTTCACATTTCACACATACCTGTATATTATAGCTACCATGAAGCTATAAAAATTACCATACTATAAGTTATATTGATATAATATTGAATCTACCCTTCCACAAAACGTTTTACTAAAAATGAGGGAGTGAACACCAGGCTTTAGGGGTTTGAAGTTCAAAAAGTCTTACAGCTATCAGGCAAAGTATCACGGGCCACGCTCAGTGCTGTTCACAGCTCTAGTTAGACTTTGTTATCCAGTCATAGAGCTAAAAAGAATTTGCCATTAAGGTGAAGGTCAGAGTACACGCTTTCATGAATACTGATAGAAAATGTGCTTGCATCAATTCTTAGGTTTGTTTTTATTGTTTATTCAATTATATGTAATAGTTTTGTCTAGATAATGCCAACATTATATTGCAAAATGTTCTTAGAATGCATTAATAAGGTGCTAGTGTTATGTCATGTAGCAAAATGTCCAAAATTTCGTTTTTAAGTTCTAAAATAGACTCTTTCGTGGAGCTCAAGAGGTCACGTGACCAAGAACTTTCTGGAATTTCGAGTTTTAAATATGTTTGTTCATAGTAATTCCAAACATATTATTCTTTATATCTGAACTTTGATACAGAGGGTTAATATTATGCATTGCTTCTTTCCTGTATAAGGTATTGTATGTGTGACAGTTGTTTATAATATTGTTCATGGTGTCAGTGAATATATTGGTTGTCATATTTATGCAAATGGGATTTAGGAGACAAGGCGCATAAGGGAAAAGCTTATAGTATGCTCTAAAGATATAAAACATCTAGGAGTTAGTTTTATTACATTTATTAATCATATATTACATTGTTGCTATAATGGTACAAAATATATCATGGTTAAATATTATGTTAAATCATAATCTTTGAATATTACATTACTAAGGAGAGCTATGGATGAAAGTAAAGCTGTTGTCTAGAGCATTGTGCCAACGTGATCAGTTGAAATCATATTCGTATCAATATCAGATTATCTGTATGTCTTGTAAAACATTTGTATTATTATTTCAGATGTTCCATGTCCTTTGTCGTATTCCACCTTTTTTGTTCACACCTTTTTGTACGATACCTTTTTTGTTTGGTATATCACTAAATAAACTTTAAGACACATCAAAAATTATCTTTATTTCTGAGTCAGAAATGTCACTAGGTCACAAAAATGGCGTCGCCGATAGGATGTGTCAATTAGTGATTGAATAAAAGGTGGAATGCACAAGTGGACCACAGAAGAAGCAGAAGTATAGTTTAGATATAGTTTTGAAGATAAGTTAAGATATGGCATCAGGAGGCAAAGAACTAAGATCTGGTGGTAAATCAACAAGTTCTGAAACAGAAGAACCAAATGATGAAATTGAAGATTTGCGCAGTCAGTTGGAGAATCTTAAAGGTGCACTGGAAGATGTACGAAGGAAAGATTCCATGGCTGAACCAAAAATTGTTTTTGCACCTCGTGAACGTAAAGTGGATAAGTTTTCCGGGAAAAAGGATAAAGGATTTGCCACGGTATACGAATTTATGGAGGAAATGCAACGTTGCCTGAGATCAAGACCATCTTCAAAGGAAGAACAAGTTGACTACTTATTGCATCAATTAGAAGGACCAGCTAAGGAAGAGCTTAGGTATAGACCTAATTCGGAGAAAAATGACACTAAGAAAATATTTGATGTTTTGATAGAAGTATTTGGTGAGAGATCAAGTGCGACAGAATTGCTAAGTGATTTTTACCAAACCAAACAGACTGCTTAACAATCTTTGCAAGATTATTCACATGTTTTAATGTGCAAGTTGGACAAAGTTTTTAAAGTTTGCACAGAAACTAAATTTAATAGAAATGACATGTTAAGGGATCAGTTTGCGGAAAATGTCAAAGACGCATGGTTGAGAAGAGAATTAAAGAAAAGAATCGGAGACAGACCTGAAATCTGCTTTTCCGACTTGCGAGAAGAAGCTATTCTATATTCCATGGATTCAGATAAAGGAGAAAAACCAAAAAATGATTCAGTCTATGCTGTTAGACCAAAAGGTGATGAAAATACGGAGTTGAAAGAAATACTTCAAGAACTCAAAGCTGAAGTGAAGTCTTTGAAAGAAGAAGTCAAAGAAGTTAAAGAAAACAAATACAAGAAATCTCCAAAAACTTGTTACCAATGTGGTAGACCTGGACACTTTAAAAGGGATTGCCCAACAAACAATGGAAAATCTGGTAACATCAACTCAACAAGATTAAAGGGGACAGAACCCTACATGATTGGTGAATGTAGTGAGGTAGAAATTGGTTTTGAAGGAGGCTCTGCAACAAAGTTACTGTTGGATACTGGTTCCGGAGTAACAACTCTTCCAGAATCTTTTTATGAGAAGAACCTGAAGCACATACCAATTATTAGAGACAATTTTGTTTCATTAAAGGCGGCTAATGGTTTGGAAATCCCATATATCGGTTATATCGAAGCTGATGTAAGAATCCTAACTCTAAATAAAACTATCAAAGGCCGGGGTATCCTAATTCTAAAATACACCGGAACAGAACAATCTTGCCAAGGGGTACTGGGCATGAATATAATCGGGAATTGCCCTGAATTACTGCAGAACACTATCTATTACAAACAAACCAAAACTTGCAATCGAATTCAGGCAGACATAACCGGATTCGCTCGTGTTGCGGGCAGGGAAGATGTTTGTCTACCTGCAAACTCAGTCAGTACAATAAAAGTGATTGGACCCAATAGAAAAGATATAGTGAATCGTCAGATTTTAGTTGAACCTTTATGCAATAGTGGTTTGATCGTTGTCAATGGGCTGTCAAATATAAAAGGCAACTCTTTTCCAATAAACATTGTAAACTTTAAAAACAGTGATGTTTGGTTGAAGGGAAACACACGTATAGGAAAGCTAAGTGAGTGCGATGTAGAAACTGTTTCAAACTTTGAATTCTTTCAAACTGGAAAAAATGAAGAAACCATAATAAATAAATGTGAGGTTGAAATTCCACAATTACCTGATATTCCAGATGATTTGCAATGTTCACCAGAACAAAGGGAGGCAATCAACAATTTATTAGAAGAATACTCTGATATCTTCTCACATGGGGATAAAGACTTGGGCTATACATCTACTGTAAAGCATAAAATATTAACTACTGATAACCATCCTGTATCCATTCCATATCGCAGAATACCACCTAACCAATATCAGGAAGTGAAGCAGCACATAGAAGAACTTTTGAATAGGAAAATTATTCAGCCAAGTTCAAGTCCATATGGAGCTCCAATTGTTGTAGTCCGAAAACGAGATTCATCAATCCGCCTGTGTGTGGATTATCGAAAATTAAATTTGAAAACTGTACGGGATGCATTTCCATTGCCACGAATTCAAGAATCATTAGATGCTCTGCATGGCTCAAGCTTGTATTCAACTATTGACTTGGCGCAGGGTTTTCATCAAATTGCTATGGATCCTGAAGACCAACACAAAACAGCTTTTGTAACGCCTATGGGTTTATTTGAGTACACACGTATGCCAATGGGGTTAACAAATTCACCTGCAACCTTCCAGAGACTTATGCAACAAGTGTTCAATGACACAGTATTCCAAATATTACTCATTTATTTAGACGACTTAATCGTTTACTCAAAAGATATTGAAGAACATTTGAAACGTTTGAAAATAGTGTATTCGAAGTTGCGAGAACATGGACTGAAGTTAAATGGGACCAAATGTCATTTTTTTCAATCAAGTGTTCGCTACTTGGGGTATGTTATTTCTAAAGATGGTGTTGCGACTTCACCAGATAAAATAGAAGTAGTGAAGAATTGGCCAAGACCAAAGACATTAAAAGAGCTAAGATCATTCCTGGGATTTGCAAGTTACTACCGTCGCTTTGTGAAGTTATTCTCATCTATAGCCAAACCTCTTTATGAACTTATTGGTACTATAAACAAAGAAAATTCTAATTCCATTACACACAAATTATGGACCGCTGAATGTAAAGATTCATTTGAGAAACTCAAGGAGAAGTTAACGTCCTCGGAAGTTTTGGGATATGCTGACTTTTCATTACCCTTTACACTGGAAACAGATGCTAGTTTTCAAGGACTGTTAGCTGTATTGAGCCAGAATCAACCTGGTGGAAAACGTGTAATTGCGTATGCAAGTAGGACTTTGAGACCTCCTGAGAGAAATAATGCTAATTACAGTTCTGCTAAATTAGAATTGCTTGCTGTTAAATGGGCGGTGACAGAAAAATTCAAAGACTATCTTTATGGTTCAAAATTTATTATTATTACAGACAATAATCCACTCAGTTATCTTCAATCAACTGCCAAATTAGGAGCTGTATAACAGAGATGGGCAGCACAGTTAGCTCAATTTGACTTCACAATCCAATATCGTCCAGGAAAACTTAATTCTGCAGCAGATGCTTTGTCAAGAAAACCTGTATGGGAGACAACTCTTTCTTCATATACCACAAGCTCTGGTTTACCTGAAAAATTAAGAGTTACAGCATTACATCAATTAATTGAAGACACAGAATCGCCACATTTTGAGCCAAAAATGGAGACCAACTGCAATTCAATTTACTCTTTGCCGAGTTATGATATGAAGGATATCGATAGAAGATGCTATCATAAGCAGGGTATTACATTATATGGTTGAAAATCGAAAACCTACCAGGAAAGAAAGATTTATAGAATCTAAAGTTGTCCTTCATATGCTTCGTCAAAAAGATAGATTATCATTGGAAAATGGAATTTTGTATAGAAACGTAGTAGACCCACAACAAGGATCCTTGAAGCAGTTAGTTTTACCAAAATGTTTAAAGGAAAAAGTCATTACCCTGTTACACAATCAGTCAGGACACCAAGGAGCTGAGAGAACTATTAATCTAATTCGTTCGAGATTTTATTGGACCGGTATGTTCCAAGATGTTTCCAATTATTGCAGACATTGTGAACGTTGTTGTTTAGCGAAAATGCCTTTCCCACGTGTAAAAGTGCCAATGAGTCATCTGATAGCCTCTCGTCCTAATGAAATAGTGGCTATGGATTATACTTTGCTAGAGAAATCCAGCTGTGGACTTGAAAATGTACTTGTTATGACTGCCGTTTTCAGTAAATTCACAATAGCAGTGCCTACTAGAAACCAGACAGCTTATACAACTGCCATAGTTCTAGTTCGAGAATGGTTTCAAAGGTATGGTGTGCCTGAAAGACTGCATTCCGACCAAGGAAGAAATTTTGAGAGTAATTTAATTGCTGAACTTTGTAAAATCTACAAAATCAAGAAAAGCCGTACTACCCCTTACTACCCCGAAGGCAATTCACAATGTGAAAGATTTAATAGAACAATTCATAACCTTCTCCGATCCTTAGATCCTACCCAAAAGCGAAAATAGTTTTTGTATACAACTCGACAATACATGCATCAACTGGATTCACACCACTTTATCTGATGCAAGGTCGCCATCCAAGGTTACCTATAGATTTGTTATTCAACTTTGAAGAAGAAGAAACTGCGAAAGATTATATGCCTATTAATGATTACATAGAAACTCATTTAGAAAAACTGAAACTTGCTTACCAAAAAGCAGGGGAGAACGTTAAAAGAGAGGCATTAGAAAGGAAAAAGAGACATGATCCAAATAAAGATTCTTACATATTACAACCAGGTTCCCATGTTTACTTAAGAAATCGTGTGATAGGACGTAACAAAATACAAGATGCATGGAATCCCATTGTATATCGTGTAATAAAACGCGTCTATGAAGATCGCCATATATATTTAGTTTCATCCGAAGATGGTGTAACTAAGATTGTAAACCGTGTCAATTTAAAACCATGTGCTCATAATATTTTAGGAAATGTGCAAAGGAAAACATGTGATAGTGTCAAAAAGTCACATAGTAATATTAGTTATGATAGTGATTCATCTGATGATGAGTGTGTAATTCTATTAAATGGCGTAATTGATGGGCCAAATATTTGCGAACAATTTCAAAATATAGATTCTATGGATCATGTGGAACAATTTCCTCAAGATAGAAACAATGATATAGACCAACCTGTAGCAGAAGGAATGAGTGATGAACCTACAGACACAAAATTACAAGATAACGTTCGAAGAAGTCATAGATCAACTGCAGGGAGACACAACAACCCTTTCCATCTTCCAAAATCTGCTATTTCACGTTAAACTTGTTTCATGTGAATGGATTTTTGTGTTTCCAAATAGTTGAACGTTTTACATTGCATTATTTTTTTATTTTTCGTATGTTCTAATTTACAATTATTTCTTGTTTTAAACGTAACAAGGGACGTTACGTCGTAGCAGGGGAGAATGTGACAGAGTCAGACTATTTCATGCTATTTTAGTCTTATCATAATCACTTAGAGCAGCAAAGAATTTCCTTACGTAGTCATGTTAACCAATACTTTTAATTCCTTCATAATTTGTAATTAGACTTTGTTATCCAGTCATAGAGCTAAAAAGAATTTGCCATTAAGGTGAAGGTCAGAGTATACGCTTTCATGAATACTGATAGAAAATGTGCTTGCATCAATTCTTAGGTTTGTTTTTATTGTTTATTCAATTATATGTAATAGTTTTGTCTAGATAATGCCAACATTATATTGCAAAATGTTCTTAGAATGCATTAATAAGGTGCTAGTGTTATGTCATGTAGCAAAATGTCCAAAATTTCGTTTTTAAGTCCTAAAATAGACTCTTTCGTGGAGATCAAGAGGTCACGTGACCAATAACTTTCTGAAATTTCGAGTTTTAAATATGTTTGTTCATAGTAATTCCAAACATATTATTCTTTATATCTGAACTTTGATACAGAGGGTTAATATTATGCATTGCTTCTTTCCTGTATAAGGTATTGTATGTGTGACAGTTGTTTATAATATTGTTCATGGTGTCAGTGAATATATTGGTTGTCATATTTATGCAAATGGGATTTAGGAGACAAGGCGCATAAGGGAAAAGCTTATAGTATGCTCTAAAGATATAAAACATCTAGGAGTTAGTTTTATTACATTTATTAATCATATATTACATTGTTGCTATAATGGTACAAAATATATCATGGTTAAATATTTTGTTAAATCATAATCTTTGAATATTACATTACTAAGGAGAGCTATGGATGAAAGTAAAGCTGTTGTCTAGAGCATTGTGCCAACGTGATCAGTTGAAATCATATTCGTATCAATATCAGATTATCTGTATGTCTTGTAAAACATTTGTATTATTATTTCAGATGTTCCATGTCCTTTGTCGTATTCCACCTTTTTTGTTCACACCTTTTTGTACGATACTTTTTGTTTGGTATATCACTAAATAAACTTTAAGACACATCAAAAATTATCTTTATTTCTGAGTCAGAAATGTCACTAAGTCACATTTAGCATGAACAAATATAGGTTTTATATAAGCAGATTTCATATAACAGCAATGCCAAGGTCAAAGTAGAGAATATATGTCAGCATAAACATTATCTCTTGTTATATACTTATCATGTGTGTTATTCTTTGCCGAATGGACATTCGTCACATTGGTGTTCCACGGAGTATTATGGTAGTAAAAGTGTGGTGTGCATCCTAACTCACTTGATGATTTTGTTGTCTGGTCTTACGTGGGAGTCATTTGCCACTGCTTGCTTTTTCATAAATTTGAAAGTTGGTTCTATACGACCATTTTATAAAAACCAATTGGTTTATAGACAAGGCATTGATACCTTCTTTACGAGACACATGGCTGAGGTGAAGAAGTCGATGGTAGGACAACTTACATTGGCAGTTGATGTTCGGCACGATACGCCAGGTTAGTATTTAGTTTTACAGTACTGCATCATAAGTGAACAACAACAAATATGATACCACTGAATCATTTTAGACACACACACATTATAGAAAATATTATACTTTTTTGTAAGGTGCCTAAAAATAAATACAAAATATATTACTTTCAGGTTTTTCTGCAAATAAGGCCATAGCGGTATTTATGGATAATATTTCCAGACAAATAGTTCATATGGAAATCGGTGATTCCAGAGATGTTGAAAGACACAGCCCAAGATTAGAAAAATATTTGGTGACAAAAGGTCTGAGATAAAAAGCATCCACAGAACTAACTATATCTGAAATAATATCAGATGCAAGTTCTACCATTATAAATATTCTAGGTAAATAATATCACCTTTTGAAAACATGTTTATACTTTGATTTTTCTACAGGAATAGGTCGCTCGTGCTTATTTGATTTTTAAATTACTCTCAAACCGACTATGTACCTATGAAAAGTAAGAAAATAAATCAAATGTTTTACTTCCAGCTTCTCCAGAATTCTCTCAAATTATTCACAGTTTGGACGTGTGGCATAAAGCCAAAAGCTTAGCAAAACGTCTTGCAGAGATTTCCAAAAAGGTGGCATACAGAGAAATAATTCCTTAGATAAGACCAATAATAAACCACTTTTGGTATTGTTGTGAAAAAGCTAATGGTGATGCTCATGCGTTGGTTAGACGTTGGTATGGTGTAATGCATCACATAACTAATCGCCATGATTAGATCATTGGAAGGTAATTATTAGTTTAGTTTTAAACTATCAACAGACAATATAAGTTTATTATCCTAGTTATAATTCTGAAAGTTTGGGTTTACAGATTGAAAGTCGCAGCCAAACCAACAATCGGCATCACTTGTGCATCTGAATGTGTCTTCCCTTGAGAAGATTTTGAACCCAAGGTAACATAGCTTATACGAGACAAAAACAATTCTAGTGACCACCTGAGGTTTTTCACTTTCACTTTTTTGTATAACGTAATTGATTTGCCTCAATATATTTGTATATTGCAGATGTAAACATGGTCAAATCACCACCCCGGAGGGTAAAAACTGGATTGAAAAGGGAAGTTTAGCATACAATAGCCTACAAGTTTTGTTTTTTTGGAAGTGTGGCCATGTCACTAAATAAATTATATAAAATTCTTATTTGTTTTCCCAGTTTCTAATAATACATTTTATAGAATATTTTTTTATGATACCAACAGGTCTGTAATTATGGATAAAAGCTTTACTGGAAGCATGAAATATCATGTTCATTGTCGGCAGACTTGGGGTATCGAGAATTTCTAATCTCATTCCTTACTGAAGTATTGTCCTAAAAGAATCGTATTCAGTGAGAAACAAACTGGCAGTTATCGATCACAACCATCATGTCAGAAGACAAGTAATGACAAACAAGTATGACGCAGTTTTCCTGTGAGTGGTTTCTCCAGGAAAACAAAACATTGGGTAGCGTACACTCGCTTATGTAAAAAGAGTTATGCCGATATTCCAGGTAAGACTAAGACACATTCAATTACTGTGAAAGAATTACTATAGAATGATTCATAACGTATGTTTTTCCCAGCAATAATGTACATAGAAAAGTAAGAAAATGTACCTTTCATCATTGTACATCATCTTTCATAAGAGCTCATTGTAAACATTTTGTTTAGAATTGATGGTTGAATGTATGCACGCAGTTTATTGTGCTCGCAAAGAAGATTATAGACGAGGGAAAAGATCTCAAGAATTACACGAGTTGGCTCCAAATCTATCCGGAGCATTCAATCCTGGTAGTCAGGGCTTACTGAATGAAATGAAAAGTCGAAAAACTAAAGGTATATTATATTCATTTTTGCAGTGCGTTCTAGCAAGAGGTAGCCCCATTGAAGTGGTAGTGGCTTATTTACTTGTCCATCTGACCTGCAGTAACTGGGTTAAAAGGTATTATCTGGTAACTTTTATCAACATGAAGTCATCCTCAGACAATTATAGCCAAACAGAGATATTTCGGCTCATCCGGGTACCGTCAAAACATATACAAAACCAGTCCATTATATTTTCAAGGGTATAAAAGTATCTTATTTAGAGGTTTGTTTGTTTGGTAATTTACAGCAACACCCTTGAAAATACACTAGTTGTGTATATGATTTGACAGTACCCGGATGAGCCGAAATATCTCTGTTTGACTATACTATGTTTAACTTGATCAATTAATATAATTAAATTTTTTCCTTTTTCCAATGAGAAACAATCATAGATATGCTCTTAATTTCAATCAGTCAGAATTAGTTTGGTTCAATACACTAAAGTTAATGGTCATGTCATGTCTAACATTCAGTGCACAAACATAAACTCTTCATTTTACACGAGTCAGGTTATAGACTTTGTAATGCAAAATAATAAGTCAATTGAAACAGGGCTACTAATTTATATTTAAGCTTATCCAGCTTACAGTCAATAATCATAAATGAAAGAAAAATATTTAAATTAATATAAAAAATATTTTTGTACATGTGTATCTTACAATATTATTATAAGCTTGAGTAGAAGTTGTGCAGTTGAAATCCTCCTCTTCATTTTCAATACCAATAATTGTTATATGGCTGAGAAATCTGTAAATGGAAAGATTTTAGCTACTGCGTTATTAGTTATATCAGTAGTTCCATAAAACATTATATTATGGATATGAAATATCTAAATATAGCACTTGTTTTCAAGGAATCGATTTGGGCTTTTAATTTGTGTAAATAGCCTTCATATTTACTGGAACTGTCCAAAAAAAATCGCACAATCCCTTCAATTATACCTGTACTATCACAGTTATCTTTGCTCAATAACCAAATAATTCCGGGTTCCATCCATGCATGAATTGAGATGATACCTTTGGTTTTCTCCTGTCAAGTCGAAGGGCAGTTCGACATGGAAGATCCTTTGTCATTCGAAAATAAGAGTACGCTTATGCCACTGTCTTAGCATAATTTCTATGGCGTTTCACCATCTTCGTTAGTCTAATTTGCAGTAAAATGGGTTATTAAACACCATTCCATTTCAACAAGAAATTAAACAGTATTTAACGTATAATCATAGATTTCAGTGAAATCAGATAAACATTGGCTAATATCATAAAGAGTTATACCTCTAGCAAGAGTTCCAACAGATGCTCCTTTCCATGGCCATGATATCTGAAATTAACACTACGGTACTAGCACCCATTTTCATGTAAGAGAATGAACAGCTGTTAATCTATAAAATAATAAAAAAATATATATAGGCCTACATATTCTTTAATTTGATATTAGGTTAAAATCGCACTATATCTGAAATAGTTGCATATGATCTTCTATGCCAAGTTCAAGGAGTGTCCTTAAAACTATATTGTCCAGACCTGGACCCGGTTCCTAGCGTTCAGTCCACGTCTGATATTCGACTTGAGATGTTCCTAACAATTCCTGCATAGATTGAGGGTTTTAAACACAAAATTGGTCTTAAGCACATGGCTAGGAACTGGGCCCTGAACTCTGTTTTGCTGTGGTTTGTCATTCGTCAAATAATTCGACTAAACGTGGTTATTGTCTGTGCAAGTTTTTGTCATTATTTCTATGAGAATTTGAAAATTAACCTGACAATGGTACTGTTAGTCTTGGAATGTCTTTGCTTTGCTTTGATTAAAAATATGATTTTTGTAGTTTACATGGAAATATATTTCTCTCCTAGAAATTTCAACCCTAAGTTTGGCTGAATATTGTCCACTGCCTCTGCAAAAACAATTTTGAACTTAAAGACATAAATTGTGTTCATATTTATATTTTCAGCAAAGTGTAGTAGGACGGTGGGCAATGGGGCCTAAATGTGGAGGGCGTGCAGCCCGACCACCGATGTCAACGACCGTAGTCGATGCCCAGCCTTTCCAATAGGTACAGGGGTTGCAAGATTCGTATATAGGATATCAGATTTCCCTCAGCAATCGAAGTCAGAAATAAGAACACTAAGACTTAGGTTATTAAACACATTGCGCAAACTTAGGTTATTAAACACATTGCGCAAAAACAGGACAACGAGTACAAAAGAACTTACAGAAGACATTTACAAAAACAAACAAGTTAACCTAATTCCTAAATTTCCCAGGGGGCATGTTTCCCCAATTTGTAACTACTTTCTTGGCAGACAATGTTTATCATCCCGTAAGAAAGCGTTCCTTGTTGTCTAAATTCCAATCCAAAGGGTAAATCTTGATTCCCTAAGCCGAAATAATCGAGACGGAAAAGCCCGTTTGCGTTCAGAACGAAAACAGCATAATTTGGTCACCTAGATCAAAGAAAGTAATTCCTCCCGTATGGTTTCCAGCTATGTGTCCCTTGGCAAGAACCACGACAGAGTGAACACATTCCCCATTCTCAATTTTTAGCGGTTTTTCCCGTAAAAAAAGAAAAAGGCGCGATTCCCGAAATGAAAGTGAAAGTGACTCATTTAGTCACATTGATGAGTCCTGATCTATGATGAAGTATAAAAACAAAACAGAATTCTACATCAAAAGACTTCATAATGTTAACAAACAAGAGACATCAGGATATAAAGATAATAAAGACATCAGCATCTAGGATTAATTTTTTCAAAACAAGGTATCATTCAGTTTGTGTCTTTTCATTTCAATTTCAATTTCGTCTACAGGTGCTGCTAGGGGTTTTCCACTACTGTCACACTTGAGAGAACCATCCGACAACGACTTCATCTCTAGTCCAGCATCACTGACATTGCTGTTGTTTGGTAGCTGCAGCGAAGGGTTGGCGGACATAATGATTTGTATATATTTGTTGATTATGAAATACACTATTGCAGAATAACAACAATACTGTGTTAGTTATACTTGCCTCCTTTATCGACCACCAGTTGCTGCTCTAAGATGCTTATGTATGGGTCAGTTGTAGTTGGTCTTTTGCGTTTTGATGTTGATGATGTACAAGCCAAGGTGGTGAATTTAATTTTTTTTTTTAAAATACCTTCATGAAACGTGTTTTCGAATAATTCCTTAATTGACATTTAGTCCAAGGAAACCAGCCTGTAGACTAAACAAAAGTGAACAACACAGGGTGAAAAATATTGTTTCCATTGTTAAAGCTTTAAGAGAATCTAATTGATAAGTAAAAAAAATAGTTACTTTTTCAACACTAGCTTCTTTTGTTATTGGTCCTGATATTGAATCTGTAACTGTTTCTTCTTGCTGAAATGGATGTAAAAGTATATTAAACCTTACTCTTTTTCATTTTTATTCCATTTCTCAATTCTCAATTCAATTCGAAAAGATAAAAAGATAAATCAGCACTATGCAAGTGCATTTTGGAAGCTCTGAAATGTGGCAAACCATCATCAAATAAAACTATATCACCAGTCTAATTAAAATCAGACCCTAATTTCGTTCGTTCGTTTTTTTCAATCCGGTTTTTTAACCACTACATTAGGGTCTGAGAACCAGGCGCGGCAACAGCCGTTCACGTTAACTTTGACCTTACCTTGATAAACCTGACCTGATAAACTAGTCTACAGCACTTAGGAATCCTAGAATGCACCTATTGTTCGTGAACAAAATCCCAGCGCGGGAGAAGGCAAAGATCTGATTGGTTTAAACAAAGGTCATTAAGGTTAGGTCAAAGTTAACGTGAACGGCTGTTGCCACGCCTGGTTCTCAGACCCAAATGTAGTGGTTAAAAAACCGGATTTAAAAAAAACGAACGAACGAAATTAGGGTCTGATTTTAATTAGATGACTATATCACAAAATTGTCAAAAGTTGTTAGATAAAAATGCATATAAAACCATAGCTGCTAAATAGATTGAGTGGAAATTGCTCTCAGACTAAAATAATACTGTCAATACATCTGAAATGCAGACATATACTGCTATTTTTTTGAGGAAATTAAATGAAAAATGGACAACTTACGTGGACATCAGCAACTACCCCCAAATGATTTGGACCTGAAGAGAAGAATAATTTCAACATTTTGATATTTGTTCACTCAAAATGCAGATTTTTATGTTTGAAAGAGATACCGGTAGTATGTTTTTTAATGTGAAAAAATAGCTTAATTTAGCCAAAAAAGTTTTGATATGAAGATGCTGCTATGATAATCTCAAGTTTCAAGTCCATTAATATGGCAGGGCGTGGGGTTCAAATAGGTTAAGTAGCCTTATTTAACGTTTTAGCTGTTTGTGACTGAACGCTTGAATATTTTAAATTGAAACTTTCAGATAATGTTATGGGCACACAGGGTCATTCCGTGTCAAATCACCAAAAAAAATGTAAAAAGTAAACCGTACCCCTTTCGATTTTGCTTTAATTTGGTTTATATGCTAATTTGGGCTGAAAAAGATGATAATCTAAATTTTAGCTTGATCGGACTAACGGTTCCTGAGATACGGCTCTGCCAATTTTGGGGATTTCGGATAAATTGGGCGTGGTCCCCAATATTCAAATGCCCATATCTCAGTAACTGTTTGGTCAAAATTACTGAAATTTGTATCCCTGGAAAGGGAATTCCACAAGGATTAATCTGCATATTAGCGTTTTAACAAGACGTGACCTCTTGACCTTGTTTCCCTCGTGACCTTGAGATGACCCCTCATGAAAATTTTGCCGAACATGTTTTCTACACAATATAAAAAAAAAGGAGGTATAATATTTTTTATAAACCTGTAAAATCAAGTCAAATATCCACACTTGAGGCTGAAAATCGGTGGGTTTGCACTTAAAGCAATATCAACAGATAGCTAACAGCCAGCAACACTCAAAGAAGGTTTTCAAACTAATTGTCATCAATAACCCAGTCTTTGCACACTCTTGAAATGTTTGTAATGTCATTCTTGCTGCTGCAGTAGCTTCTTGATGAGGATGAAGTAAGTGACGGTGCTTCAAGACTGCAAAGAATGTTTGACTCTTGAATCCAACACTTATCCTTTGTAGATGGCCATTGAAACTGTTTAGCAGTAATTTTGACCAAACAGTTACTGAGATATGGGCATTTGAATATTGGGGACCACACCCAATTTGGCCGAAATCCCCAAAATTGGCTGAGCCGTATCTCAGGAACCGTTAGTCCGATCAAGCTAAAATTTGGAATATCATCTTTTTCAGCCCGAATTTCAGCAAAATCGAAGGGGGTACGGTTTACCTCATTGGGTGATTTGATATGGAATGACCCCACAGTTGTTTTGTTTTTCACTCTCCATACCAAAATCATAAATTTTGAAAAGGTCTAAAAAAAAATACTAGTAAAATTTTGTCATACTGGTACTCATACAATTACCTGAAACCTCTACAGCACCAATGATGCCACTCAATAATTCTTGTGGAATCATTAGGATCCTCAGGTCTAGTTAGGTGGGTTGCCTGGGTGGTGGTCCACCCCTTGTTCCATTCCTGTATCTGAAACAATATTAAAATTTAGCATTAGTATTTATCTATTTAGTTAAATAAATGATTCTGCAGTGTGTGAAACAACTAATTGTGTATCAAGTGAGCTTCCTGTTTCCAGACTTTACCCACACCCTACACGAAATCATCACAGCACCTGTTAATGTTTGGGAGAATATGAAAGTGAAGAATAGCACTGTGAAACATAGAAAAAGACAATGGTCCTTCTAATCTAATAGATCTAGAAGCTGGATAAGCACATCTATTTCATCTAATTGTAACAAATACAGGAAACTTAGTTTTATTTAGCTGAGCAACAGGCACATGATGATTTCAGAAACAAAGTGAGTCTACCTTATACGGTCTTTTTCTCTTTTTTTGGCATCACTTTCGATGTGTCCATACACCTTCAAAATGAAAAAATACTACACCTACAGTAGGCCATATTCATGATGTATTATCATTATCAGGTAGCAACAACTCTTTATTTGCCAAAGTTTAAAAAAAAAAGTGGTTTGAGTGTCAGTTTGTGATGAAAAGTGTCTGAGTTTTTTTTAATCAAAGTCTTATTAGTCAGATAACATAAATATGGTACCAAAACTTCAAGTCTTAATAAAAAAAGGTGTTCCGAGTTGAATTTCTGAACAAAAGTGGTCCAAGCTTTTTTTTTCATAATCAAAGACAGATAATAGTAGGCCTATTATAGGCCTACCAAAACTTTGACTGAGTAGAAAAATCTACGGCTAGCCTAACTCTTAGTTTGTGATAACACAGACAAGATTTAACAAATTAAAAATACCCTTACTTCCTCTATAGTCCCGGAGAGTCCTTTAATGCTATTGACAGAAAGAGTGATTTCTTCCCATAGCTCCTGTTTGCGCAAATTGGTCAAACATGCTGAGAATTTTCCAAACAATGATGAGTGAAACTTCTCAACACCATCGACCAATTTGCACAATTCAACATGGTCGAAGTTAGGGCGTCTTTGTTTTTTAGCGACGATGCTTGGATAACATCTCTGCATTTCCTGAATTTCCAGAGTATTATATGCTGGTATCCAGTTTGGAACGATGGGTTCATTTCTTAAGACTTTTATTGGAATCCCCCACTGCTTCATAGCTTGGTCATGCAGTTGGTGCAGATCATCTGGTCCCAAGCTATCCATAACGACTTTTTCTTTGGTTTCAGGAGAACATTGCTTGCAGTTCTGATTTGGACAATGGCGGGTTGGTTTACGGGAAAGTGCATCGGCATTAACATGCTCAACACCCCTGCGATGCTCAACACTGAAGTCATAGGTTTGCCAAAATGTAAGCCATCTGGCTAGCATGCCTTTGGGCTCCTTAAAATTTTGTAGCCATTTTAAAGAGGAATTGTCGGTACGGACCAAAAAGTGCCGACCATATAAATAAAATGTTTGATGAAGAAACAATTGCCAGAAGCTCTCGCTTGGTGACACAATAATTGCGGTTCAAAGTGTGCCTAGCATAAGAAATGGCCTTTTCTTGCCCATTTTGGATTTGAGAAAGAACAGCTCCTAAGGCTGAACCACTGGCATCAGTGTCCAATATAAAAATGTCAACTTCATTAGGAAAAGTATGTATCGGGGATGTAGTTAATTTCTCTTTTAAAACTTCAAAAGCTTGATTACAATTTTCGTCCCATTTAAATTTTACTTTTTTCCGAGTAAGATGAGTTAACGGAAAAGCTATTGATGCAAAATTTGGAATAAATTTCCTGTAATATCCCGAAATGCCAAGAAAACTACGAACTTCTTTTAAATTTGTAGGCACAGACCAACTTATAATTGCCTCAACCTTCCCGGGGTCACATTCAATTCCTCTGTAGGACACCCTATGTCCCAAAAAAGTGACCTGCGTTTGGAAAAGAGAACATTTACTTGGCTTCAATTTCAAGCCAGCATCCCGTAGACGAAGAAAGAAAAGTTCCAAGTTTTGCAGTGCCGTATCGAAAGATGGACCGAAAATTATAATGTCATCAATGTATACGAGACATTGCTTCCAACGAAGACCTTTTAATATTAACACCATTAGTCTTTGAAAGGTAGCGGGGGCATTGGTCAATCCAAAACGCATCACATTAAACTCGTATAACCCACAAAGGCAGTTTTTGATTTGGCATCATCGTACAGTTGTTCTTCCCAATAACCACTGGCTAAATCCAATGTACTGAAAAATTGTTGACCTGTCACCCATACTTTCTAATGTTCGTCCTATTCGAGGTAACGGTTAAGAATCCTTCCGGGTGACATCATTTAATTTTGGGAAATCTATACAGAATTTATGGGTTCCATTTTCTTTCTTTACTAGGCATATTAGACTTGACCAAGGCCCGTTACTTTCCCTAATGATATAATTTTTTTTACCCCTGTTTCAATAATTACCCTAAGATGTGGGGGTACCCTCCGTGGAGATAACTTAATAGGACAAGCATCCCCCGTTTCAATTTTATGTTTGGTTACTGATGTGTGTTGTTGTAATTTTTTAATTTCATAATCTGTTAAATTTTCTGAAGCTTTTTCAATCAAGTTTTGCAGGTGCAAAGAAACTGCGTCCGACTCCACATTTTTGTCTGGTAATTTTTTTTTTAATCTCAGTTATGGGCTCAGCTTGACCTATATATATGTTCCCTTTTTAGTTCTATTTCCTTATGATTTGTATTAAAGATACACAAAATTATGTGACCATTTTGGCCTTGTGATAGAGACTTAGCCAACAATATTTTCTTTTCTATGAGAGACTTATCAGGTTAACAAGGGCCTATCACCCAGGGTTTCATCTAAAAGACCAGTAACTATTTTTTTTTTTAATTTCCGGGGGATTATTACGGACTCAAAAAGTTTAACTTTTGCACATGATGGTATAATGCGACTTTTTTGACTAGATGTATATTATGAAAATTTCCGAAATCCAAACGACATTTATGATTAAATATGAAATCCATTCCAATGATTCCATGGAAATCAATCTCCAGGAAGTCTTGCGCGTACTTCCGGCCACCAAGCTCAATCTCCAATTGTATGAGACCCTAAGGAACCAGCGGCTCAGTTTCTATTGTTCGTTATACAGCGTTAGTTTCGTAAATTTTAGGTCTATCCTCAATTTTTACAAATTCTCTATATGAGAAAAGGGAAAAGGATGCGCCATTTTCATGTTATCCAACGAAGGTACCCAGTAGTGTATAATCAGAAGATCGAAGATCGCAGACCCCAACTATAATCCGCAGACCCCCTATACTATATTCGGCTGAACCAACTATAATACGCAGACCCCCTATACTATATTCGGCAGACCCAACTATAATCCGCAGACCCCCTATACTATATTCAGCAGACCCAACTATATTCGGCAGACCCCTATACTATATTCGGCAGACCCCAACTATATTCCGCAGATTCTATACTATATTCGGCAGACCCAACTATATTCGGCGGACCCCCTATACTATATCCGGCAGACCCCAACTATAATCCGCAGACCCCCTATACTATATTCGGCAGAACCAACTATTTTCGGCAGACCCCTATACTATATTCGACAGACCCCTATACTATATTCGGCAGACCCAACTACATTTGTATATTCGACAGACCCCCTATACTATATTCGGCAGACCTCCCTTCTTTTTTTAAATCTCACACTTTCAGAATTTCTTTCTTATTTACAACATTAGGTGCCTGAATGGTTATCATGTAGTACAATGTTTCAAGGTCACAGTAAGTTGTCCAAAGCTTTGAATTCGATTGATCGTTGACTTCAAAGGACTGACTCGGCATTACTATAACGAAAATTCCATCAGCTGGTTCATATATTGCCCTTATTCACTGGGCTTTATATAATATAAGCTCCTTTCACACACTCTGTGCATGTATTCTTCAGTTGTAAATTTGATTCTCTTGAGAGAGGGTTTCCAATATTTCTTTACATGTTTAGAATAATAACCCGAATTTCTGTGAAGGAGGATAAGAAACTGAGTAAATTTTAAAATTTTAAATGGAGACATTTCAAATTTAGAAGAATTTGGTAGTGGTGCCTTTGGCACGGTGTTTAAAGCATCGCCTGACGAGAACGTTGTACATGTAGTTGTAAAAAAATTCTCAGGGGAAGGTGAATTCTACAAAAGCCGACTTTTAAAAGAGTGTTCTCTGTTGGATTCCGTCAAACATCAGCATGTTTCAACTTTTCTCAGTGTTTGTGATGATCCTATGGCGATCATGTTCGGATACGAAGCATTTAGTTTTGATCCCTTTGGGGTGAACAAAACAGTGAACAATTTGCTTCAGTGGATCAATTTTGTGGACACCTTAGATGATCCCTCGGATTTCCACCAACTTCTGGAAAAAATTGTCAAAGACATTTATGAAGGTGTTTCTTACTTGCATTCCAAGAAGGTAGTCCATCGTGACATGAAACTGACAAACATCCTCGTTTCAAACAGACATTATTCAACAATTGATCTAGAGTCTCATGATTTTTGCCATCATTTCATGAATTGGCCAATAGTCTGCAAAGTTACTGACTTCGGTGAAAGTAGATCAGATATCGTCCGAACTAACTATGCAACACGCACAAGTAATCTGGACAGGGGTTCTACATGGCACCTGAAATAGTTGTGCCCAAATGGAAACTAAAGGTCGGAGCTTCCTTAAAGGAGCTGATGAAAATTGACATTTGGGCAACAGATTACGGTTTTTGGAAACTGTCGAGGATTGTACAATGTAATTTCCACCAATTTTGAACCCTCCTCATTTCCAACATCCAAGGATGTCAACCCAAAGCGGTGGGGGAAACGATAGTGGGGAGGGAGGCATAGCATGGAAATGCCCAAATTGTGATGGATGACATGTTGCCACTAAATACGCTACTGGCCCACTAAGTTCCAAAAGCAGTTTTACAGTGTTTTGTACATACCTCTGGATGTCTAAGTGATTTCATCTCAGTCTAAATATCGACGCATATCCAAACTTAAAATAAAGTAGTGACGTAAATCTTTTGTTCTTCGAGTTCTAATATCCAACTTATTGGTAATGGCAAAGTGCCCAGAGTACCAATAAATAAACCAAAATGGCGGAATTATTGGACTGTTTATTGAAGCGGGACAACAAAGAGATACTGGATGAACTACTAACTGAAGTGAACTTTATTAATTAACATGACACAATTTCAACACGTAAGGATTAAATTTGTACACAGCTCTCCCTCAAAATCAAAGCCTTTAAATTTTTGTGCATCAATAATTTTCATTTTTTTTGAAAGGGAAAAATACGACTCATATCATAGTCAGATTTGAAATTGAACGACAAATATTTAGTTTCATGCATATTTGAAGCGATTTTGCGATTTCCATGGAGTTATTCCATAGTTATTACATACATTCAACCCTTTAAAATTGAACTGTTTTCGTCACTTTGAAAATATTGTCGTCTGTCCTGTTTGAACTGTAATTTTAATTCCAATGTCTATAGGTCCATTTAGTTCTCAAAACAATCATTATCACCCTTAGAATCATAATAATCCATACACAAAAGACTCAGAAATTTTTGCTTACAATGGCTAAATCCTGTTGAAAATTAACAACCAAGATTATAGTTTCTTGGTTATCCTTTTTTGACAGTCCATGATGGCATATTAGAATTAAGAAAATATACTATCATTATTTATTTCTCTACCATGAACTTTATTTATTTCTTCATAAACATTATTTATCTCATGAACATTATTTATCTCTTTATGAACATTTATTTCCTTATCACGAACAATATTTATCTCTTCATGAACATTTATTTCCTTATCACGAACAATATTTATTTCCTTATCACAAACATTATTTTCGTGAACACTATTTTCATGAATTACATTAGTTTTCTCCTCAATATTATCCTTATTTCTAACATGGCTTATATTATCATTTTGTGACTGCTTTTTAACTTCAAGGACCATGGTTGCAGCCTTAACTTCAGTCCTTATTTAGTTTAAATCCACCCCCTATTTCGATTTCCATTATTCGGATAATCGTACCTATATTTGTGACTCTATTTAGGACAGTCTGATTGGACATGCCCAAAACCTTGACAATAATGACATTGAATTTTACCCCTATTTTGTCGCTTACGCCCAAAGCCCTATACATGTATATATGGCTTTGCTTACGCAATTCTGATTACGTCACAAAATAGAATTCTTCTCATATAATGGAACATTTTTTTTGCCAGGGTATGTCATGAAATATATGCAAAATAGAGATAAACAATAAACACATATCATGCTACGTTTCTCAATCGTAAATATGTTGGCCATTCTCGCTACGCCTGTTAGAGACAATGGCCGCCGTATATACGATTGTACGTTTTCTATGTCGTCCTTAGGAGCGGACTGGTTACCCATTTTTTTCGGCTTATAGTAATCAAGTACTTGTTTTAATCCCCACTTAGTGGATAACAAGGGGTTGCCATTCCATGTTTGGACTTGGTGATTTACTCTGTAGCTGTGGTACTTGGCTCCATCGGATGTGGATGGAAGGGTCCGCATTTCAATCTGATGGCTACTGGTCAGGACCTTCTCCGCCCATTTGGCAGACCGTAGACTGTTCGATGAAAGCCCCCTCTTCAACACAACCGTAAATGAGAACAAATGCCTTCTCTCCAGCAGATTCTATTTCTGGATGGCTCGACGATGGACAAGTAAAAACATTGGCCAGTTCTCGATAAATAGTTATGAACGGCTACAGGATACAATCCTATAAAAAGCCGAAGAGTATATCATATCATCATACACCACCCTCATTGATAACTTGAGGCGAGAATGGAACTGTATGCAATAAACATTGGAAACCACATTCTGTTATGTGTATTCCGCCCATTTCTGGTGAGTTCTTTAATATCCAGAGTGACATAAATTAAACTATAGGCCTTATAATGTATCTTTATGGCATGGCAGAACAATCGGTTTGTTGATTGTGGGCGCGGCTATTATGCATTATCATCGTCGCCAAATTAAATTTTTCTGTGCAAGTTTTTGGAATTTTTACCATTATTTTCAAGAGAATTTGAAAATCAGACTGACTGACAATGGCATTGATAAAAAATATGTTCATATTCGTATTTTTATTTATGGCAAAAACTCTAATATCTTTTTAACTAGGAGTGTTGTTTGTTTTTAATTTACCTTTTTCTTTGTAGGTTGCAAAGTTAACAATCCATGCCATCCTGACTATGTTCCAACTCTGAATCTTGCCAGTAGAAACAAATCAACACCAGTTACTGATGAATGTGCCAAGATGAAACGATTTGAAAGAGATTCTAAAAGAAAAGTCACAGGTACAATTCTACATATTTCACATTTAGCCAAGTACTTTTATTTTTAGTGTAAATGGAGCTATGTTTATACGTCCACATTGTCATTTATATGCCCATATTATACCTAAACGAGTTCGAAGAAATTGCTTATTATCACCGAAATATGATAAATATTTCATATGAATTATTGCCCTTGTTCTTTAAAACGTATTTGGTTTTTAGCTCGTAAACACTTTACAGGGCATAATTCATGACAAATATTGACAAAACCTGCTGAAATTTTGTATTATTACCTAATGATGAGCCCTATTGAAAATCAAAAGATAGTGGACCACGGCCATATACGCCTAACGAAAAAGTCGAAAAAGGAAAAAATTTAATTAAACTTTCTCAAACCTTTCGATTTAGGTCCAATAACATCCATTTTAAGTTTCATCAAAATCGGTTGAAAACTAAGAGAGTAATAGCATATTTAAGATTTGGGGCAAGGGCAATAACTCTGCTTGTAACAATTGAAAATAGCTCAAATTCGAACTTGATCTTCGTTTTCTGAATATATATACACATATCAAATTTCATTTGATTCCGTCAAAAACTCTAGTTTTTAGAGCGTTTACAAGGAAATGTTGATGGACGGACCGACGGATTTGGGGCAAGGGCAATAACTCTGCTTCTAACGATCGAAAATAGCTCAAATTCGAACTTGATCTTCGTTTTATGAATATGTATACACATATCAAATTTCATTTGATTCCGTCAAAAACTCTAGTTTTTAGAGCGTTTACAAGCAAATGTTGATGGTCGCACCGACGGATTTGGGGCAAGGGCAATAACTCTGCTTCTAACGATCGAAAATAGCTCAAATTCGAACTTGATCTTCGTTTTATGAATATGTATACACATATCAAATTTCATTTGATTCCGTCAAAAACTCTAGTTTTTAGAGCGTTTACGAGCAAATGTTGACGGACGGACGGACGGACCGACGGACGGACCGACGGACGGACGGACGGACGGACAGGGGTGACTACAATATACGTCCTCATAGAGAGATGAGGGCGTATAAAAAAGGTATGTCCTGTGTTCCTCTAAATGCACTCGTAAACACACTAAGAAATATATGATCAATGGTTGAATATTTCATTGTTGTGATGGTTGAGGTTCTGCCATATGTTCTTTTTCAAACTGGGCGTATGTTACTTTGGCTGGCAAGCTACCTTAATGAATGTGTAAGGGTTCACTGTGACCATACTGTGCTTAGAATGTTTGCCAAACATTGATATTTTCCAAAGTTTGTCCATGGAGGGTAGTAGGGCGTTTCACACCCAGATAATTCCCGTCTGGACAATTCCCGCCCGGCCAATTCCTATCAGGAGATTTCGCACCAGGATGATTTGCATCAGGACAACTTTTATCCGAGACATTTCACACCCGGACACTTTACACCCAGGACGATTACCATCCAGGAAAACTGCCACCCGGAAATTTCACACCCGGGCAATTCGCACCCATGACAATTTCTATCCATAAGAGTTGCATTCATGTCTCCTACGCAAACAACAATCTAGGGGTCCATTCCAATAAAATTAGTAAGTGCAAAATCATGCGTAGTTGCCCTGGTAGACTATGGTATCTATGGAAGTTCGGCATAATTTTGTACTTACGAATTTTACTGGAAATGGCCCCAGGGTATAAGTATCGCTAGGTGACTACGCTCCAATATTTCTTACACTAAATGTATACAATGGGATTTTAACAAAAAATTATTAAATGGACCATAATCTGCCTCAAAGTATGACCGGCTGCCGTTTGGGACTTTTTGGCGAGAATTTATCTACAATCATAACTTATTTCTTCTTCTATCAATTCATGCATTCCGTTTTTAATTTTATAATGGGAGCAAAAATGGGTGCAAATTGCCCGGGTGTGAAATTTCCGGGTGGCAGTTTTCCTGGATGGTAATCGTACTGGGTGTGAAGTGCCAGGGTGTGAAATGTCTCGGGTGGAAGTTGTCCTGATGCAAATCATCCTGGTGCGAAATGTCCTGATATGAATTGGTCGGGCGGGAATTATCTGGGTGTGAAACGCCCTACTACCCCATAGAGAGCCATCATAAGGTAGTGTTCTAGTAGCTGGAAAATGGGATCATTTAGGTAAAATTTAAATTTGGAAGAGGCAAACTGAGAAGGTAGCAGAATGAGACATGTGTAAATTGGGAAGGGGCAATATGGAAATAAACCATCATTATATTATGTGTATATAAACAGTATTATTTTAAGAACAATTTATTTAATCCACTTTTCAAGTTCATTCAAGCCGAACGGCAGTTTCTAAGGTAAAGAAAGTGTCACATATTGAACATTGTTATTATAAACCGCAGTTAGATGGTATTAACAGCACATAATCTGTTGTAGAAGAGGCAAGTTTATCTGAAAATGGTTCGGATCCCATTGGTCCTCTATATATATAATACACCCATATGCAAAGACCATTAGAACCCTCTGAGCGGGAGTCATTGTATCTTTATTTAAGAAATGAGCGTGATTTTTCATCACTTCAACGTCAACTGGACGCTGGAGGTTTAAGCAGTGATTCAGTTAAAGATAATGATCAAGCTTGCCAGATGATGACAGGAATCAGTTGGGGGTATTTGTTAAAGTATTTTTATTTCTTAATTCATTTCTTAATACCAAATCAGTAAACAAGGGGAGCATCTCCTTAAGGGATCATTTTTATAACACTTGTTAAGCTACGTCATAATGAAACTTTTGAGTTTCTGGCACATGTAAAACTAAAAGGAATACCAAAAACAACAATGAAAATGGATTGACCTTTCTTTTATCATAAAATGGTCTGACCGGGATTTAATTTTCAAAACCTTTCTACTGTTTTTAAACAGAAGTTCACTCGACTTACTTCAATACTTGACTGCTTTGAACTTTTTATAGAAGCATCTAGAAAGCATTTAGCTCGTACCATATGTTAAAGCAATTATAAAAGACACACAACTGTTAAATATTTTATATTTTGTAATCCTTTAGGACCAATATATTTTCTTTTCAAGGGATCTGATCTGATGTGAAAATTGTTAGAGAATCGAATTTCATTAATCTTATATACCATCATCCTGGAGATCAAATTTTGGCAGATAGGGGATTTACCCGGCATGATGATTTTGCAGCAGTATGTAATGCTGAGCTAATTACTCCTGCTTCAAAGGGCAAAAAACAGCTTTCATCCAAAGATTTAGAAAATTCCCGAAAAATTTCATCCAATAGGATTCATATTGAACGAGTTATTGGGTTATTAAAAAAATCGTTACTCAATTGTTAAGGGCGTCATGCCCATACGTTGTATACATAGACTTAAAGATGAAAGCTTAAATTCCCCTTTTGCCAGTTGTGATCAAATTATAAATATGTGTGCTGTTTTAATTAATTTAATTAATTAATTTGGGGACTAGCATTGTGTACAAAGAAGATCGGGAGGAATGATTTATTGAATTATGAATTTAGAAATATCCAAAATATTAAAACAGAACATGTTTCGGGTTCTATTTTAATATTTTTAATATTTCTATATCGCTCTACATTTAATGTGTTAAGCACTATTTTAACAGTGAAAATATTTTGTTATTGAATTGTGAATTTAAATACTACAATTACTCAGTACATCACATCCTTTCAGACATGGCTTAGGAGATTGCAGACAAACCAAAGATCAGATTACATTAAATGTTGTGCATAATGTACAACTATTCTATTCTTAATTTCTTTGTGACAATAAGCTCATCAGATAGTTACAGAATATATAATTACATAATATATACAATTTACTGCAAACAGTACTGTTTCGGCCTTCTTGGCCTCATCAGTGCAGTGCTGATACTGGAGTTGAGGTTTGGCTATATAAGCCGCCTTAGATGATCCCACATTATGTGATACCATCGTACCATGCCAGAGTACTCAAACTAGCAAGGCTACGCTTAACGCTAACGACAATGGTACACTCCAGATAGAGTGCTCAACAAGGTATGAACCAAGGAGCTTGTCTAACTGCAAAAAGTACTGTTTCAGCCTTCTGGGCCTCATCAGTGCAGTGCTGATACTAGAGTTGAGGTTTCGCTATATAGCCACCTCAGATAATCCCACATTATGTGATACCATCGTACCATGTCAGAGTGCTCAAACTCCAGATAGCGTGCTCAACAAGGTATGAACCAAGGAGCTTATCTAACTGCAAACAGTACAATATATACAATTATATAGAGATATTTACACATAAAAGAGGCAAGTAGTAAATTTTACCTGTAAATAATTAATAAGTATGCTTATTATATCTATGTATATTTTAGTTCTAACTGAATTGATGTAGAAGGGTTAATTAAAGATAATGGACAACAGCCATAAACGCCCACCAACGCATGCGGATGGTAAAAACGAAAAATATTTAAATTTAATCAGAAGTAAACTAAACTTTCTGAAACCTTTCGATTTAGGTCCAATAACATCCATTTTAAGTTTCATCAATATCAGTTGAAAAGATAGTCAAGATTTAGGGCCAGGGGCAATAACTCTGCTTCAAGCAGTTGAAAATAGCTAAAATTTGAACTTGATCTTCGTTTTATGAATACCATTTTATGAGGTTATTTTTATACGCCCACATGAAAATTTGGACGTATATTGCCGTCAGCCCTGTCTGTCCGTCAACAATTTGTGTACGCGATAGAAACCAGACTTTTTATCCGATTCGAATGAAACTTGATATGTGTATTTATCTGGATAATATCTCGGATGAGTTCGAAAATGGCGCAATTCCAGTCGTCGGTTTATGAGTTATTGCCCTTGACTTAGTCAAAAAACCTTAAAATTAACTTGTGTACGCGATAGAAGCTAGAGTTTTTATCCGATTTGAATGAAACTTGGTATGTGTATTCATCTTTAAAATATCTCGGATGAGTTCGAAAATGGCACAATTCCAGTAGTCGGTTTATGCCCTTGACTTATTGAAAAAACATTAAAATTAACTTGTGTACGCGATAGAAGCTAGAGTTTTTATCCGATTTGGGCCCGTTGCCAGAACGATCCTAACTTATCCTAAAGTAAGGATATCCTAAGTCAAGAGAAGATAGGAGCGAGTTACGATAATCCTAACTTTAAGATTTTACCGTTGCCAGAAGCACATCGTAAGTCGGTCCTATCTTTTCTCCTAAATGACGAGTTAATATTATCCTAAAGCCTTGTCTAAACTAGCAAACTTCACCAAACTTTTGTTTGCAAACTTGAGTTTGTGGTATCTGTCTACACTGAAAAACTTAAGAAACTTTGCCAAACTTTTATTTGGTAAAGTTTATGGAAGTTTGCTTGATTTGAAACAAAATGGTGTGGAAATGATGTAATATCTCTCAAATTACAAAAATAGCGATGGCCATCGTAATACGCCCACTTTTATAATGGCAGCCAATTCGTCCGGGGGGTTGACAAGAGTGATCAGTAAATGAAAGATTCTGAGAATGACATTTTCTCTTTTTACAAGAGTAAAACCATGGGTTAAAGTTTCCTGGAAAAAACAAATATGTCAATGAAATATGCATAAAACAAAGGCAACCTACGTTTAGGTTCCATCCTAAAATATTATGAGCATTCACATAGTTGTTGATGTTTCTGATTTTCAATAAGGTGTATCCCAAGGTCAATACAAACACTAACACCAAGTTTCATCAAAATCAAAATCCTCCAAGAAACAAGATCTCTATTTTTTCCACAACACATTTACAAAAACAAGGGCAATAACCAATTAAATATATTAAGATTTGTCTGATTTTCAATATGTTTCATCCTCACAACAAGTTTTATTAAAATCAATCAAGAAGCCAGCTCTCTATCCTGTGAGAGTGTAACCCTGTGAGAGTGTAACGGGCTGAAAAATTAACATGTCTTAAAGAACAAGGGGCGATAACTCATAAAATGTTTTTTCAATGTTTCTGATATTCAAAAGGGTTTATCCTAATGTCAATGCAAACACTCTTAACAAGTTTCAACAAAATCCATCAAGAAATCAGCTCTCTATTGTGTCCACAACACATTTTCAAAAGCAAGGGCAATAACTATAATAAATATTTTTTGATTCGTCTGATTTTCAATAGGGTTCATCCTTGGTTTCATAAAAATCCACCAAGAAACCAGCTCTCTATCGTGTCCACAACTTTGAGAGTGTAACGGCTGAAAAATTAAAGTGTTTTAAAGAACAAGGGCAATAACTCATAAAATATTTTTTCGATGTTTCTGATATTCTTTATCGCAATGTCAAAACAAACACTCATACCAAGTTTCATCAAAATCCATCAAGAAACCAGCTCTCTATGGTGTCCACAAGATATTTTCAAAAGCAAGGGCAATAACCAATGAAATATTTTTCGATTTGTCTGATTTTCAATAGGGTTCATCCTTGGGTGATAACAAACACTCACAGCAAGTTTCATCAAAATCCATCAAGAAACCAGCTCTCTATCGTGTCAACAATTGTGGACAGACAGGCGGACAGACAGACAGACGGACAGACAGACAGGGGCGACTACAATATACGCCCACATTAATGTGTGGGCGTATAAAAATGGAGGATAGGCAAAGAACATGTGTGAGTGCCGCTGCAGCAACTATCATTGCAATTTCTATTCGACGCCGCCGGCAGCGTAATCAAAACAGACCACGTTTATGGACCAAACCCTTGGTTTTGAAAAGGGATCAGTTTGGGGCCTATCACTGCCTGCTTAGGGAATTGAAGGCCTCAGACAGGGTGGTGTTATACAAACACGGATATTTTTCATATTCTTGAATTAAATTGGTAATTTCCTTAAAACTCCATGCCTTCTCTGTATTCGTGGCTTTCTTGGAGGCCGCCATATTGTCCAAGGGATCACATGACTACAAGCTGTTATTTAATTGGCTGAGTTGCTCCAAACTTCAGCAAACTAGTTTCCCAAGAAGGTGCATGTCCTAACTTTACCAAACTAGTTTCTTGAAATTTGGTGACAGGTGAAGTTTATCAACTGGTCTACACTAGCAAACTTTACCAAACTTTTGTTTGCAAAGTTTGCTAGTGTAGACAAGGCTAAAGTCGACGCCACGTCACTGAGTGGGCATCTGACGTCATTTTTATCTAAATCAAAGTTGGCGGAATCGGTAAAGCGATCTCGACTCGAATATAAAACTATAAAAATCAATGCACAGATTCTAAAATGAAAGATTTTTAACGTTAGTGAATTGATACGGACTAGATGAACATCAAAATAACGAAACATAGCAGTTAAAATAAACCAAATCTCTGGAGGTAGGCATAATCATTCTTTAAAGTTTACAGAGCAAGTTCGGCGGAGCGGTCGGTGAAGAACAGAAAGAACAGCGTATCGCTTTGCTCATTCTCTCCGTGTTGAGTCGTTCCGTTTGGGATATAAACAGTTGAGCGCCTGTACATTAAAAACCATCTGTACATTAATACTGCTACTAACCGCTATGCTCCGCGCTGCTCTGTCTGTAGAGTGATGAAACCCTTAAAGGGGTTGTACTTTTGTACTTGTAGGCCTAAAAAGGATTTTTAGCCCTTTTTTATGAGTCCGAGAGACACTTCAACTTTCTATTTGATACATCCAAAATTCCCGCTAGGTTCCCGTGGTTCTTGTTATTCAATAAAGACTTCATCGGATATGACGTACACATAAATACTAATGCTAAATTTTAATCTGTTTCAGATAAAGGAATGGAACAGGTGTTGGACCACCACACAGGCAACCTACTGAATTATATCTGAGGGATTTTATCAATGATTCATTGAGTGGAATCATTAGTTTTGTAGAGGTTTCGGATGGTACTGGATTTGATCATTATGTATCAACATTTTACGAGTGTTGTAGTCCCGCCCACCCCCACCACACCACACCAATACCAATAATGGCGTCAGATTTCCGCTTCAATATGAATAAGAGACTAAAGTTTTATTCAATTTTTTAACTGTACCTGTGTAAATTAATAGAAATTATCTCGGACAAATTCGAATTTGTATAAATTTTGTCAAATATTCTTTTACTATTGTTTTTGTAATAATTCATCGAAATTTGCTTGTTGTGACTTAGTGAACACATGTTAAAATGAGCTAGTTAACAGGGTAGAGTACAGTTTTCATCTTATTTTTATTATAAAACTTGGTATGCATAATATGTAGATTGATGAAATCTCAGCTAAGTCTGTAATTGTGAGGTTTTTGCCCTTTCCACCATTATGTCAATCTCTTTTCAGAATACGTTTATGAATAAACATTGAAGCCATATGCAGTTGTCAATAAAAAATTTATTAGTGTAAATTGTTAATTACTCGTCGTCTAGCTTCCAGTCCGTCATGTCTGCTCCCTACATTATTATTAACATGATAAATAAGACAATTTTATTTATATTAGGGTGTTTCTAGTCACTATGGGAAATTTTCGTTTGCAACCGAATACATCGACCAGGTCAGAATTTTGTTCCATTTGCTGAGAAAACCTCTCAGGCTTTAGAACTTGCTCAAACCACCTGAACTTTTCGTTTTATGAGTCAAATATACACGTGCTAGGTCCAGCATCTAGCTTCACTTTCTGCTTATTTTTCTGCGAAAAGTCTGTCGGCTCACTTGTTTACATACACTGTGACAATCTCAACATCTTGGTAAAAGAATTGAGACATTTTATCCTTCCAAACTATCTTTCCCGTGGAGATGTCTTGAAAGTGCTTTCGATTTGTATAGTTAAAATGGATTTAACATGACATGGCTTAGTTTATTTGGGACACAGATATAGCTACATGGACTGAAATTCCCGATGTATAAAAGCGAATGGCAAAGTCTGAAGCAGAATATCGGAAGGGTCAGCATCCGCGAAAAGCAGAGGTTGCTGCAAGACTTGATTGTACCAATAGGCCTAGAACTAGCAAACTAGCCGCCCATATTTTCAACTAATCTGATAATCAGCCATGCTGCTATCCATAGAGCTCTGAGAAAACATAATAAAAAAGAAATCAAGAAGTTATTTGAGTCTTGCATCAACATTTTGCTGAAACAGCAAGATTATGCTGGATTACAAGTAACATTAGTATCTGTCGTTTTACTCGTTCTTCAATAATAAAACCCAAACAATTACGATCCCATGAAATCCATATAAACACTTGGCAATGCATTGTTAGTAGCTAATGAACTTTTCATCTGAGTAAATATTTCATAATGAAAAGTGGTAACAGATGTACCAAAACTGGATTCTGGAATGTGGAAGCAGAAGCGAGCATGGCATGGAAGGTCGCAGAACAACTTTTCGACTTCGAACTTTTCTACGTCAACTAATACTGGCTTGCGCAGTGTTTTGAATGTTTGAGATGAGACTGCTCTTAGGAGAACTCTTCTGACCTTCTATCACCACCATGTATCTGAAATTGTGCTTTAAAGGTGTTCTCTTTAGATGTTGCCGGTTTGGCAAGGATATTTTTGTACGTTTAAGAGATGCTTGGGCAAACACAGACTCATTGATGTACTTAACACATGTATGGACAAGCCTAGAGACAACTACAGGGAGCTTGCGTAGTTGACCGCGATCTTTCTTGAATCCACTCTTACAAACAAGTTCCGGCACCGATACTCTCTTCACAGATCTATGCTCTCAAACCAGTTCAACAGCTAGTAGACGTCCCAGCTCAAATCCTATTGGAGTATTGGAACACAATATATAACAGTTATTCGAAACACTTCGAATAGATCTGGAAAGAATCTTTTTTTGAAACAAAATGAATCAGTCTCTGCTGTCAGGGTCGTCAATTATATTGCAGAGAGAGATGTAACCCTAATGCATTCAACTCGTCAATACAAGAGATTAGGAACAAAAACATTTATTGTACGATTGGTTGAGGACCACTTTAAAAAAATTTTGCAAGTTGCAAAACCAAGAGACACTAAGGATCTCCAATATCAGGTTTTTAGCTATTGTAACACTATATCATGTCAAAAACGTCAAATATTATCCCTTACCAACATAAAATAAGTTGATTTTAATTGCATTCTCACTCGATTTTTTCAAGGTTCTTGAGCAAGTTGTTAAATTAAATTTTCTTTAATAAAAATTTGCCAGTGTATTGTTTTTGAGAAGTGGAACATTTTGACACCCTGGTCGATGATTAACTCCAACTTTCAAAATTAAGAAACACTCTAATGGATATAAAAAATATCCAGAAAGTTTATTACTTTAACATTTCAATGTGGTTCTCTCAGAAGTATATATCCATAAAATTGTCATATTTATCTATAACTTGTGCTTCTAATATGTCATTGATGGATTATTATTAACATGGTCAACCTCATCCACCACAACTTCCATCTCCGGTTTTTGCAAATTACTACATATGTTATGTAATACAACTGTACATGTAAGGGCAATCTGGCTGGCGGGGGCGAAATTCAGACAACCTACCGACCGGTCAATAGACCTGAAACGAGACTTCAACAATCCAATAGCTCTTTATACAAATCATCTTATTCTTTTATGGTACCTATTATACAATTTTTGAAAATGGGTTGATTAAAGGTGTAAACAAATAAATGCGCAACGGGTATCCCCAAGTAGCACCCCGAACCTCCAAGACTCTGTTTTCAAGCCTGTCTCCCTGGCAGCTCTAAAAGCAAGTCTTTCGGGCAAGGAAAAAAAATATAATCAAATGTTTTTTTTTATATTTTTGTTATTTGATAACAAATCCCCACCCGCATATTATAATATTGTACATTTCTAATTTATGTTTTTCAAAAATTGAAATCATTGCACGAATTTTCATTTCCAATAACAATACCTTACATATTCGCCATTTATGTGAATTAACACGTGAAAATTCTGCGTTCATCAACCAATGCACGCACAAAATATGCATTCAATCTTTAATTATCATAAAGTTAGGAGTGGTCTTGGGCAATCATAAATATTTATGATTCTATGACGTCAAGATTTGAACTTTAAGATAATCATAAAGTTAGGATTTTTCCGGCAACGCCATTATCCTAAGTTTTGACTCTTAGGATTTAAGTTAGGATAATCCTGACTTAGGATCGTTCTGGCAACGGGCTCCCAGACTGAGTTTTTATCCAAATTGAATGAAACTTGGTATGTGTATTCATCTTGATAATATCTCCGATGGAATTGTCGGTTTATGAGTTATTGCCCTTGACGTAGTGAAAAAAACGTTAAAATTACGGTTTATGAGTTATTGCCCTTGCCTTAGTGAAAAAACATTAAAGACAGGGTCCAGCGCTCAACGATTTTTTAAACTGTAAAGCATTGGACAATTTATAAGACAATAAAAAAAATTTCATGAAAATCCATCCAGCAGTTTTTGAGAAATCGTTCCTCAAAGTGTCCATTTTCACCTGCCTGAGAAAAACTAATCAGTAAAAAGCCTAACATCCGGTTTTAGTTAAAATCCACGTGTGACGTCACTTGTGGAACACATCGTCAATGACGTCTATATTGAAGCGGTAAGAAGGCTGTTTTCATATTGACATAAATTCATTCTCAATAGGCCATATATTATTTTTTAACGTATATTGTGATGTGGAATAGAATAGATAGAGGAATTTAACCATACCAACATCATACTTATTAAATTTAGGCCCCGATTCAGGAGAAAAACACATGGAAAGTCGTGGTGTTGATTGACCTACATTACATAGTATTAGAGTATGATGATAGGCCGGCCTCTCAACCTTCACGTCTTTAACAGCTCGTACCAGAATCCATAAAATTCACATCAAACCAGGTCATACATCGTTAAAAGCGGAATTAAATCAGCTTTTTACCGATATCTATGAATAATTTTTATAGGCATGTGTTTCCGAGAAACGGCAATTTGAAGTCGAATTTTCGGCAGTCGGTCATTTCATTACCGATGTTATCAGAGTGCGTAGACAGAAACATCCAGACATCTATCATCATTGTGGGCTTATTGACTTACGTCTTGTTGATCAAGAAACACATTACATAAACATTGAGGCAAAATGGCGTCTCGAGTTTGTTCACTTTTTTACGGGAAAAGTTTTTTACATATCAATTTTTTCTCGCGATTTGGCTCAACAAATGTTTTAAAAATTAATGGTCAATTCTGCAAGTATACCAGGATTATAATTTCAGTGCAACAATATCTTATAGTGCCTTGAAATAATATGGACATATTTAGCGAACTATAGACTGGGCCAAAAAACTTTCATTTCAATGTAGGCCGCCTCAATTACCGAAGCGGGAAGATCGTAGATATTCCACACTATTTTCACAAATTTCACATGAAAGATCCGTAGTCTTAGTGGAATATGTATCCAGAAAAATTCTTTAGAATTAGAATTTTGTTTTTACAGTTTGACTTCAGTATATCAACCGGCGGGCACCGGGAAATTTCGAAGACGAGGGAGAAAAATGGAATGACATACGGCAAGCGAAATGTCAACTTCAAACTGAAAAATCTCGGAAATGCGTTCAGATAAAAAATATTTGAAAATATCTCTAAATAGCTGATTCATTTCCCCTTTTATAATCAGTAACATGCTTTAATGAAAATGTTTGGATTAAAAGTAGGAGTTTTAAAATACGTGATGGTGAAGTAGCGATCTCGCCATTTTACTTTGACTTTAGTTTTAGACCATTTAGACTTCAATCGAATAAAATCGCAATTATATTGCTAGTAAATAAGTTTATATTTAGTAAAATGCATACCCACTGCACTAAAATTTAATTTATGGCAACAATCACGCCTTTGATACCGATTTATGATCATGTTTTCATTGTCTTATCGACAGTGAATTCGTCAGCTTCATGTTGTTAATGCAGTAGAACTCATAAGCTCAGTGTTACGTCTCACACAACTGACGTCATCGGTCAAAGGTCAAATTTCTGACTTTTTGATGAATTGATAAAGGTGAGTTTTAGAGTTATTTGCTAATAACAGGAGAATGGTTCAACCGATTCACCTAATTTTTGTTTGTTAAGTTATTGATAGGTAAACACATCATTGTGGTACCATATCGTTTAGCGCTGGACCCTGTCTTTAAAATTAACTTGGTATGTGTATTCATCTTAATAATAACTCAGATAAATTCGAGAATCGTACGTTTCTAGTCATCGGATTATGAGTTATTGCCCTTGACTTCGTTAGTTAAAATTAACTTGTGTAGGCTACACGATAGAGGCTAGAGTTTTCATTCGAATTGATTCATCTAAATATCAGCTCAGATAAGTGCGATGGTGCAATCGACTTTTTAAAATATTCAAATTTGCTGAAGTGGGCGTATGTTACCTTGCCTGGCAAGCTATCTTTAAATATTTTTAGCTTTTAAAAATTAACAGTAAAGTTTTAATAGTTAAAACTTTTAAATACATTATTGGGCATAATATATCTCTAGATTCCTAGCATAAAAAAATTCAACCTAGAAAAAAGTATGTCCCTTTAGCAATGATTTACATCAGAAGAGAACAATGATTTATTTGTCAAGTAAAAAGTTGCATTTCGTCTTCTATTATTTAGTCTATAAAATTAAAAAATCAAATGTTAAAAGAATGACTTTAAAGGGGAATGTTCAGCATTTTTTAGGATCGATTTGGGCCTTGTAAAAATTATGTAAAAATAGCGATGGCCATCGTAATACGCCCACTTTTATAATGGCCGCCAATTCGTCCGGGGGTTGACAAGAGTGATCAGTAAATGAAAGATTCTGAGAATGACATTTTCTCTTTTTACAAGAGTAAAACCATGGGTTAAAGTTTCCTGGAAAAAACAAATATGTCAATGAAATATGCATAAAACAAAGGCAACCTACGTTTAGGTTCCATCCTAAAATATTATGAGCATTCACATAGTTGTTGATGTTTCTGATTTTCAATAAGGTGTATCCCAAGGTCAATACAAACACTAACACCAAGTTTCATCAAAATCAAAATCCTCCAAAAAACAAGATCTCTATTTTTTCCACAACACATTTACAAAAACAAGGGCAATAACCAATTAAATATATTAAGATTTGTCTGATTTTCAATATGTTTCATCCTCACAACAAGTTTTATTAAAATCAATCAAGAAGCCAGCTCTCTATCCTGTGAGAGTGTAACCCTGTGAGAGTGTAACGGGCTGAAAAATTAACATGTCTTAAAGAACAAGGGGCGATAACTCATAAAATATTTTTTCAATGTTTCTGATATTCAAAAGGGTTTATCCTAATGTCAATACAAACACTCATACCAAGTTTCATCAAAATCCATCAAGAAACCAGCTCTCTATGGTGTCCACAACATAGTTTCAAAAGCAAGGGCAATAACCCAGGAAATATTGTTCGATTCGTCTGATTTTCAATAGAGTTCATTCTTGGATGATTACAAACAATCACAGCAAGTTTCATAAAAATCCACCAAGAAACCAGCTCTCTATCGTGTCCACAACTATAAGAGTGTAACGGCTGAAAAATTAACGTGTTTTAAAGAACAAGGGCAATAACTCATAAAATATTTTTTCAATGTTTCTGATATTCAATAGGGTTTATCCTAATGTCAGTACAAACTCTCATACCAAGTTTCATCAAAATCCATCAAGAAACCAGGGGCCGGTTTCACAAAGCTTACGATCGTCGCAAGTTTACGACCAAGTGTAGAAGAAATAAACGATCGTAGCTAGTACCGATCTTAGTACCACTTGCTCAAAGCCATCGTACGACAATCTTAGTTAAGACGTCATAACGACTAGTTACGACAAGCGTGACGTCATATTTTTCCTGACGACATTGAAGTTGACAATGGCGGAAAAAAGCAAGCGAGCTTCAAATTTTACAGATGATGAGATAATTCGTCTAGTGACAGATTATATCGGACATAGACATGTCCTTGAGGCAAATTTTTCTCCAACGATAACGCGACAGACAAAAACAAAAATATGGGAACAGATCTGTGATTCTGTCAATAGGTAAGTGTGCAATCATTTGATCCAATTTCTTTCCATCTACCTTCCTACTCAGTCTCAGCTAGGCTACTCAGGCTACTGTAACTGTCTGTAGTAAGTAGGCCTACACAGTACTAGGATAGGCCTATATGTCTAAATTAATGGCGTCTTTTAGTTTTCGATCGTTTGGCATTTGGCCAAAACAAGTCTCCGTATTATAGTCTTACGATACACTGTCATTGAATCATTAAGCTTTTTTTTTTGTTTGTTTGTTTGTTCGAATTCGATTGAGATAAACTATAACAGTATAATCGTTAAGCCCTATTAGGCAATAGGCCTATGATGGGGCTATCTATAGTCTTCCGGTTCTCTCTCTAGCCCTAGGCTAGGCCTAGTAACTGAGTCAGATTCGTTTTGCCGAAAATTTAAACATTTTCGCCTTTCATTTCCTTCACTTCGTTGGTTAGATTCTAGGCCTATAGATCTGTTTGTGTATTTATTTGAAAAAAGGTACAAAACAAATCATTCTTTTGCTTTATTATTTCAGTATTGGAATTGCAACTAGAACCATTTCCCAAATAAAAAAAAATGGATTGATACCAAAAGTGACGGTAAGCTAAAGTGAGCCTACCCTATCTAGGTTTCTAGGCCTATAATGATATCATTGCATTTCCTATGCCCTTTAATTAAATTGAATTCAGCAGATAGTATAATGAGTGGAGTAATATATGCGTCTGGAAAAACAAAACCGAAATAATGTTTAAATTGATACTACCAGAACTTGCCGAAGACATCTTAATTCATGTTGTTAGAACATTATATTTCATGCTCTAGATTATAGCCGCTATTGATGAGAATGTGATCATGCTTCCATAAAGTTTCAAATGTTCTTTTTTTCTAGCTTTGAAAAGGAATGATAGGAACCACCGCATTACAGGCGGTGGGAAACCTGAAAAATTCACCCCGGAGAATTATTGATTATTGAGGCCCTTACCAGCAAGAAAAGCGACCTGGTCATGGGGATATCTGAGGGATATGAAAGTTCCTTAGCAAAAGAACCGGTATGTACCACTTTCATTTCAAAACTGTGTTCGTGTGATAAAAGAGACCTGTGCAGGGAATAGGCCTATGTTTTATACGTAATTTTCAAGACAAATTCAATATATATTTAATACAACAATGTCCATATAAGTATAAATATTACCGTAACAATCACTTTAAGTTATAATATAGTATAATTGTAATGTTGTTTGATGTTATCATTTCAGGACTATATTGCATATTGCACCAGCACCAGCTATTTAAACCGTTCGCCACTAGTTGCGACGACTTTTGAAGATGCTATAGAAAGTTTAGGTAATAAAGCATGTAAATTTCAAATCTTTCCTATATTTATTGTTTGATATGGTTTGAGTCATGTTCCTGAAAAGCATTTTTTTTGTACATGATCTCATTTTCATCCATAAGAGGGGGCATCCAAATTATGCATAAACTTGCTTATTCTTCATGAGTACCTGGTATAATTTACAGTCTGTATTAATATAGTAATGATCATTACTGATATACCTTCAATAGTAATCAATATACTGAACTGTGTGAGTAGAGTTTGAGTGAACATTGTTTAACCTGAGTATGTGTAACATTGTATCTATGTACAAGATAGTTAGTTAGTTGGATATTAAACTTCATTGAATAAAGACTTGTTTATATGGTAGCAGAGCGTCTGTGATCCTTGGACAGTTATATTTTATAAGTGGAAAAGTTAGATTGATTATGTTCTAAAAACTTTCCCCCATTTCAAGGGATGGGGTGGGGTTGTGAATATGACTGTGTGAGTGCAGATCAGGACTTATTGTGAAATGATAATATGAAGTTTAGAGGTTCAAAAATTGTTATACAGAAATAGAGACTATAAAATTCAACCTTTTTAGTGGAACAGAAATATTCATAGTGCCAGAAGTTTTGATATGGAAATGGTATTTTCTGACAGCCATAATGGTTGTAACAAGTCTGAAGAAGTTGTGTAATAAAACAAAATGGAGCCAGTTGGACTGAGGTACGAGTGTTTATATATATTCACAATCCACCCCCTACCCCCTTGAATGCCTTCACTGAAAATTAATAATGTCTAATACTACTACTAGAAATATTTTTGAATATTACAAATCTGTGGAAAATATGGTTTATGAACTTCAAACTTTAGACCAATTTGGTAGTATTGACTACAGTGGAAAATTTGAACATTTTGTATGTGAAACTTGTGGCGGATCGATATTAGGTCACATTTGGGATGATGATAACGCATGCCCTATTAAACCTAAACAAAAGAAAGCTGAGAAAGAGAAGATTATAGAAATGTATGACCAACAGGTGGCGTTTAGAGCTGCAAGGGCTGAATTGGCATTAGAACAACTCAAAGAAAGCCAAGACAGTAAGGTTAATGATGAGAAATATGGAGATAGTAGCACACATTTCAGTAAAATAATGGAAAGTTTTATAACTAGTCAACAGAAGATAGTTGAATTACTAGTTGAAAATAATCAACAGAATATTTCACCAAGCACCACTCAGATTATCAAAGCCAGACCCCCTCCCACATGGACCAAGGAAACGTTTGAACAATACAAAGAGCAAGTGAAAGTATGGGAACAGAATAACAGAGATAGAGAATTGAACAAATATTGGGATCTGATAGAAAGTTTAAAGAAGAACAAAGAAAGAGAAGGACTGGTTGAATATGTATCTACAACAGTTATAGAGAAGCTACGAATTAGTGGTGAAAGAACAGTTACCAATATTCTGAAAGCATTAGAAGAAAAGTTTGCAAAGACAAGAAAAGAAAAGGCAAAATATTTTATTGGTAAAATTACTGAGTTGAAGATTGATAAAGATGAAAGTGGTGAAAGGAGTTGGATGAAATTTGAAAGTATGATTTCGGAAATGGAGAACTTTAATTTCAGAGAAAAACTTAATTATTGCATGGGACATTTGTTTATTGAAAGATGTTTCCAAGCCGGTCAATTAAATGAAAGTGAAAAACGAGAAATAGAGCGTGAGATTGAACTGTTAGAAGAAAGTGAAATGTTTTCGAAGTTGAAAGTGAAATACAGAGAGATGAAGATAGAAGGACAGCGAGATGATATATCTGAGAAAAAGACTTATTGGAATAGTAATAATTCAGATAGAAGTAGATATGAACATTGGAAGAGAACACCAGATTTTAGGAGATTTGAGCGGTCAGCTTCTAATCCAAGATGGTGGAGATCAAATTCTGGAGGAACATATCGAAGAAGAGAGTCGGTATCAAGAGGAAGAAGATTTGGAGCAAATAGAAGATTTTCAATGGAAAGAAATGATAGATCAATGAGTAGAGACAGATATCAGAGTAAAGAGAGAAAGAATCTAGAAGAAAGAATAAAGACATTAGAAGAAGAAGTGAAGAGTTTGAAAACAACCAGTGTTCAAATTTGTGACTTTATTGATAGTGAGGATATCATGTTAGATGAAAGTGTGAAAATCCATTTTACTAAAGCTGATGATGATGTTGATGTTATGATCGTAGATAGTGGAGCACCAGAGAGTCTTGCAGGTGAAAGATGGTTTAACAATTATTTAAAGAAGAATAATATTGGTAAAGAAGAATTAAATGTAAGAAGACGTAACCAAAACTTTAGATTTGGTCCAAGTGAAAAGTATACCAGTACTGAAGTATATGACATACCATTGAAGATAAAACAGAAAAAGTTATCAGAACAGAATATTCATAAATATTTGTCAATTTATGTTGTAAATGCTAATGTGCCTTTACTTTGTGGAAAGAAAACCCTGAAAGAATGGAAAGCTACACAAGATTTCACGTCAAATATTTTGACAATCGATTTGGGAGAGATATATGCCATTCAACTCGAAGAAACGAAAGGAGGTCATTTGGTAATACCATTAGAGTCATGCAATGATTGGACAACAGAAGACACTGTATACTTCATCAATGGTAGTCAAGATGTGAAGACTTATAAAAGTGTTAAACGGATACACGAAGTAACAAATCACAAGGGAGAAGAGAATATGTTATTTGCATATAGAAATGCTAATTTATTAGATAAAGAACTTCGATCAACAATAAAGAGAGTAATTGAAAACTGTGGAATATGTCAAAAGTATAAGAAGTCGCTGGGTAAACCAAAAGTAACTCTCCCTAAAGTGACTGATTTTAATCAAATTGTAACACTAGATTTGAAACAATTTGGAGATAAGTTCGTTTTATGGGCTGTTTGTTCTTTTACAAGATTTCTTCAAGGCATGGTTATAAAGAATAAAAGTGCACATTCCGTTATAGAAGCAGTGAATAATACTTGGAATTGGCGGTTCGGTTTTCCTAGTAAAGGTTTCTGGGCTGATAATGGAACAGAATTCCAGAATAGTTTGTTTTTGGAGCTGTCAACAAAGTGTGGATTTACCATTAATTTTGGACCAACTTATTCACCTTGGAGTAATGGAATTAATGAGAGAAACCATTATAGTGCTGATGTAGTGGTGAAGAAGATGATGGAAAGTGATAAGACCATAACTTTAACCCAAGCTGTGAATATGGCAGCATGGACACATAACACTAATGTCAATGTCCTAGGATATGACCCTTTAAGATTGGTAACAGGAAAATCAGTAACGATTCCTGGAATTACTACTGGTGATTTAGCAACTGAATCTCTCTTTGATCAAGAAGCTGTTCAGAAAATTATGGAAAGACACCAAAAAGTTACAGAAGACTTCAGAACGAGTGAATATCGAACAAAATTAATGAGGGCAGCAGTAGTTCAAAATAGAAGTTTTAATAATGCAAAATATATTGAAGATGATTTGGTCTTTTATCAAGAACAGAATAGAGTCAGTTGGATTGGACCTGTTAAAGTGTTTTGTCATCGTGGAAGAGATGTATGGTTATGGGCAAATGGAGATCTGAAGAAGATTGCAGATTGTAAGGTTCAACCATATAGAGTAGTAGATGAAGATAGCAGTAAACTTGAAACAGGAAGTAATAAGTCTAAAGTTAGAATAAAATCAACATCTAGTGAAGAGTCAGTGAACAAGAATGAACATCAGATTATGACAAGAAGCCGAAGAAAAGAACTTTCACGAGAACGAACAAGAGAATTAGAGACAGATAGTAATGGTATTTATTTGATGACAGCTGAAAAGGCAGAATGTTTCAGTGAAGAAATAACCAATTATGTAGTCGAAGTACCAGTTAAATTTCATAAGACCCCAGAAGTTATAGAAGCTAAAGTGAAGGAGATCAAGAACCTGACAGATTATGAGACATTTGAAGAAGTAGAAGATATTGGACAGCAGAGAATAACTAGTCGATGGATAATTACAAAGAAGGAAAAACACGATGGCCAGAAATGTGATTATAAAGCAAGATTGGTAGCTAGAGGATTTCAGGAAGAAGAAAAGCCTCAAAGTGATTCACCCACAGCTCTCAGAGAAAGCTTTAAAACATTTATAGCTTTGGCAGCTAATGAAGGATTTCCTTTAAGATCGATAGATATCCGAGCAGCATTTCTACAGTCTAAAGTACTCAACAGAGATGTATTTCTAGATCTACCAAAAGATATTGCAAAACCTGGATTCTTGTGGAAGTTAAAGAAGCCTTTATATGGATTAGATGATGCGAGTAGAAAATTTTGGTTGAGAATAAAGCAAATTTTTGAAGGAATTGGAATGAAAACAGTCAGTGGAGATGAAGCATTTTATTACAAGCATGAAGATGGAAATCTGATTGGAATGATCTTAACACACGTAGATGATTTTTCAATAGCTGGAACGACAGATTTTATAACTGAAACTACCAAGAAGATAAAACAAAATTTAACTATATCAAAAATTGAAGATAATGTATTTAGATTTACCGGCATTGATGTAAAGAAAGATCGGTGTGGAATAACTTTATCTATGCAAGCTTATGCTGATAGTCTTGAAGAAATTACTGAAGTGAGGAAAGCAAAGAAAGATGAACCATTAACAAAGACAGAAACTAAAATTTACAGAAAATATACAGGGAAAATAAATTGGCTTGCTGAAAACACAAGACCTGATTTAGCAATTACAGCATTATTAATGGCTAAGAAAAATAATTCCGCAACCATCGGAGATTTGAAGAAAATAAATCATGTAGTTAGGAGAGTAAAGAGTAAAGAAAGTATAGTGAAGTTTACTAAAATTGGTAGAAACGAAGATTTGAAAGTATTTGGTATTGGTGATGCATCTTATAAACATGATGATAAGTCAATCAGTGGCAGTATTATCTTATTAGGTAATAAGAAGAACCATGCTGTAATACCATTATATTGGAAGAGTAAAACCATTCCACAGGTGTGTCATTCTGCTAAAGATGCTGAGACTAGAAGTATGGTAAAATTGGTTGATGATTCCAAATATTTAGCAGAGCAATTAGAACAGTTGTTGTTTGGTCATGTAAATGGTGATATTTCTGTTAAAATTTATACCGATTCCAAGCCAACACTGGAGTCGATAGCTAGTAGCAGACAAGTAGAGAGGAAGTTATTGAGAAACAGTATTAGAGGTTTGAAAGAGAAGCTCATTGATGGATCTGTTGAATCATTTAGTTGGTTAGATGGTGATAAAGATATGGTGGCTGATATTTTGACAAAAGAATGTAGAGATAATCCAGATATTGGCGAAATAATCACATTCAATAGATTACGTGTGGCATTTAATATGGATAATTTAGTGACATATACAAATGGGGAACTTAAATTAGAAAATGACAAAAATAAGGACATGTTGTGAAGTGAACAATATTTTGTGTTTTTTTAAATATGATTTTTATATGTTCAAAATCATACAAAATCCGGGGGGTACATGATATACCTTCAATAGTAATCAATATACTGAACTGTGTGAGTAGAGTTTGAGTGAACATTGTTTAACCTGAGTATGTGTAACATTGTATCTATGTACAAGATAGTTAGTTAGTTGGATATTAAACTTCATTGAATAAAGACTTGTTTATAATTACTTCTTTCAGGAGGACCCCAGACGGCAAACTATCATGCTGCAGCATCATATCTATACGAAGACGGTACGGTAAATTTTATTAATCTGGGAAACGTATAAAATGTTCAGCTTCGGCATTTGAATACAGCGTCATGTGGACCCTCTTATTGATTATCACAAGCCATGTATTTAAATTCCAGTATATAATAATGTCACCAAAAACTAAAATACACACATATGCCACGCCACATTCGATTTATCGATATCATATCGGTGATTCAATTTTAACTGAACTCAAATCAAGTGGCAACTCACGCTGCCATTAGAGATATCAGATGACATTCGTCGGCAGTAGATAACGAGGGAACTTAATATTATGTAATTTTTTTGGTATATTTCAGACCTATCATCTCAGAGTCAAAATAGTTCGTTACTGATACCTAATCGCAACAGAGGTAAGACTTTACGCACTGTTCTTTGACTAGTTACGATCATCAAATGCCAGCTATTGGTGCTCCCTCTGAGCTTGTTGACTTTACATGGTCTGCGTATTAAATCTTAAGTGAGCTAGTTTTAATCATACGTCGTTTTATCGAGTAACGATGTGATTGTTGATGTTGGAAGTAATAATAATAAATAGTGGTTTATCTTTGCAGAAAATACATTTTCATGCTTTTCATTTTTTTACGAATTCCTCGCCTGTCCGAGAAGAGGGTTGAAACAAAGTTAAAGCCAGTCGTAGCCCCTGGCTTACCCCCTCAAAAGGTTTGCTCCCTGCCCCGCCTGCGTTCCGTTGCCCTTGTACAATTATCACTAATTAACAGTAATGATACACCAGGTGCAGAAGAGTAGGACGTAAAACTCCATTTCATTTAGTAATGATCAATCACTATCTTTAATTTGAATTTAACATTTTTCAAACATGTTCAATATTTTTTCAGGAGGTGTGCTGATTCAGAAATTTCTTAGAGAAAAGGAATCAAGTAGGCCTAATGATGATTTTACGGCTACATGTCAAGGTTTGTATATACGTATATATTTACATTTCTATTATCACCCTCTTCAATAATTATTTTTTTTAAATATCTGTAGTTTGCCACGAGACATTATGGCATATGAATACATCTAAAGGAAACGATTGACTCAATCTTAGATCTGTGGGGGAAAAAAAATCATAATTATCTGAATGTAAATATATGAATTAAGCATTGGTCTCAATAGCATTATTGCTGTATAAACTCAATAAATCGCGTATTAAACAAACATACATACATATCATACAAATAGCTGAAAATAGAAATGAAAGATAAAGCAAACAATAAAAGGACTATATTTCGATTAAGGACTACATTTTTTATGGTTAACTTTTTCATTTTTCAGAAACCGCAAAGAAAACAACACCAGCAGTTTCGAAGCGGGCTTTAGACGAAGCCCATATCGATTATTTTAAATCTGCAACCAAACGTAATTTAATAGAGATTGAGTTAATGGAATTAAAAAAGAAAAAGTTAGTGTTGGAGTTAAATAAAATGTCAGAGAATGAGAATTAAAGAAAGATTTATATATATTTGATAATGTTTTGATTCATACAGAAGGAAGGAAACATTAAAACATTAAGATTTATATTCATACTATTGCTGCTTTTTCGTTTTGAAACTCGTAACCTGTATGAGTTTCGAAACATAGTATGTAATAAATGCAAATATAGTATATCCATATAAACCTTAGTGTTTTAATTGACTCATTTAATTTAAAAATAACGATCAACATAAGAACGACGTGTTGCTTGTCCACTTCTCGTATCATAGTTATTCACCTCAACTTCACGTATGGCGTCTTCTTCGATTGTGAGTGGCTCAAAGGTATCTCGACGTTTTGTGGCAATATTATGCAGCACAAAACATGCTTGGATGACAGTACAAGCTCTAGATGGTGTGCTGACACGGATGGGCTGCAACATGCATCCAAATCTGTAAGAAAAAATAGTATTTTAAAATGTCCTTAAACTATAAGGGCTCGCGTTAAACTAATGAAACGCCCTTGACATCAATAAATTTGCATGTTATCCAGATAGAAGTCATCCGATTTAATTTCATCTCTGTATTTTTTTCTGGTAGTTTTCGTTCGTTGGAACACGGCACAAATAATACAGGGCCTAACTTGGCCATTTGAATATCCGTCAAAACCATCTTTAAAAACTTTAAAACGCGTTTTTTTTTTTAATTGTTGCTATCATACCTAATTGTACAATGAAAGAAAATTACTACCTGTTTTTAACGATGCCAAATGTCATCTCAATTTTGACTCTTGTTTTGCACAAAGACTTGTTATAAGTAACTTCAGAGTCTGTCATCGGGAGTGTAAATGGGGTTAACATATACGGTCTAATAGCATAAGCACTGTCTCCTAGCAACACACCATTAATACCTGAAATTTTATTTGAATCTCTATAAGTCTCGATTTATGTTCGTTATATTCAACTTAACAAAACCTACATGTCAGCATCGACATCTAACCCTCAATACGACACCACAAAAAACATGTCGCCCTGGAAATCTCAAGATGCAAAATCACAGCTATTTACTTTTAAAAAACCAATTTGATTACGAAATGACAACAGTTTTATAGTATACACATGTTCGAAGCTCATCAAATTATAATAAGTATTTGAATCATATTATAATAATACCTGCTTCCATTGTTCTTCTCAACGAACTTTCTTCGAAAACACGGGAATCGTGAACTGCACCCGGCCACTTTACACTAGCATAGTAAATCATGTTGTCCGGGCCACAGCAAACCTACAATGTTGAATATCATACACGTTAAAAACTAACAATTTAACTGAGAACATGTGAAACACCTGCTAGTTAGATATTATTTCTTTTAAATAAGCCGGAATGGTCATAATAGTCCCATAAATTGTGTTAATTAATGTTCTACTACACAACTCTAAATGAAATGGCAAAATAGTAATAGTGCTACCTGGGTGTTGATTGCAGCAAACCCTTTCCGACACATGTAATCCTGTGTGTTTAAATGTGGCTTCTTTATTGGTATTAAACAGCCATCTACACAACCAACTACATTTGGAAATCCTGCAAAAACGAATTACTGCAATTAAAAGGCAATACTTTGTAGTTCTATAGATCCCCCATTGGACCTATCATAGTATCAAAAATATCATTCAAAAAAGCATTTTACAGATAATCTACGGTGAAAAGTTTATTTTTTGTTTTAGATAACTGAAAGATCTTACAAGGGTTAAAACTAAACTGCGTATATACCTGCTATTTCATAGAATCGGTTTTTCACATTTCTGATTTCTGTGCGGTCCGGGAAGAATATAACCCGGGGTGTCAAATTTGCGATGGCCACGGAAACTCTCCTCACACACCTACACACGGTAGCCTCGGACAGGTTGATAGTGTCACCAATAACCAAATAATAGGCTCCACAGGCATAAAATCGTAGGGCAACCAACACTTGAATCAAAACTGGAATGCAATGCGACCGTTTAGTTCTTCTTATCAGTTGGTTATTGAGCAATGCGGCTATGTAAAGTATTGTTTTCGGAAAAAATCGGTAGCGGGATTTTACCTCCGCCTCGGAAAGTGTTTCCAATGGATTCGTTCTGTCCTTAAAAACTCTCTCCCTCCTCAAAACCCTCCGATATGCAACGTCTGCCAACACCAAATCCGCCATTTTGATTACTTAAGATCGGTCGTGCGACATCTAATTACATGTCGTAACTATTGGTCGTAAATCAAAAGATACGACCAAAGTTACGACTGAATTTATTTCGTGAAATAGATCGTAAGTTTTACGAACAACTTACGACCGGTCGCAAACTTACGACCGGTCGTAACTCTTTTGTGAAACCGGCCCCAGCTCTCTATGGTGTCCACGACATATTTTCAAAAGCAAGGGCAATAACCCAGGAAATATTTTTCGATTCGTCTGATTTTCTATAGGGTTCATCCTTGGGTGATTACAAACACTCACAGCAAGTTTCATACAAATCCACCAAGAAACCAGCTCTCTATCGTGTCCACAATTTTGAGAGTGTAAAGGCTGAAAAAATTAACGCGTTTTAAAGGACAAGGGCAATAACTCATAAAATATTTTTTTGATGTTTCTGATATTCAATAGGGTTTATCCCAATGTCAATACAAACACTCATACCAAGTTCCATCAAAATCCATCAAGAAACCAGCTCTCTATCGTGTCCACAACAATTGTGGACAGGCGGACAGGCGGACAGACAGACAGGGGCGACTACAATATACGCCCACATTAATGTGTGGGCGTATAAAAAGCCTTCAGATATATTGGAACTTCGCACAGTCCCTTCAATTATACTCGTGCCTAAACAGTTATATTTCAAAATATTTCTGAACTTTAAATAAGTTGTAAATTAAAGGAATAAGATCTATTTTATGTGTTTCTGAAGAAGGCGATAAGCCGAAACGTCAAATAACAATAATATTGTTTTAATTGTTTTCCTCGGAATTTGTGATATAGTTATATTTCAAATTCTGTATATGAGTCCTAGTCTCACTGAACGACGAGTCGTATTTTTGACTTTCAAACGCTGATATATATGGCCACAAAGAGGCATTTGAAGGCTTAAATTGTGAGGGAAAGTTTGGAACAATATTACGGATTAGATAAACTAAAAATATAGGTTTGAGACAAAAAGTATTTTGGTCGAACGGTTAGTAACCATATCCCTGTAAGTCATAAATCAATCGTTTCAATTTAGTTAATCTGCAAACATTGTCAAATTTTTAAACAGAGTATTGTTTACATACTAATTCATCTGTTTTTAAACAATTGATCGTATCAGTATTACCTTCCTATAACAATAAAATGGAGAAAAAAAAATCTAGTATGATTGTTGTGGACACGATAGAGAGCTGGTTTCTTGATGGATTTTGATGAAACTTGTTCATAAACACCCAAGGATGAAACCTATTAAAAATCAGCCTTATCGAAAAATATTTCATGGGTTATTGCCCTTGCTTTTGAAAATATGTTTTGGACACGATAGAGAGATTATGATAAACCCTATTGAAAATCAGAAACACCGAAATATATTTGATTAGTTATTGCCCTTGTTCTTTAAAAACGCGTTAATTTTAATTTTCAGCCTTTAATAAAGTTGTGGACACGATAGAGAGCTGGTTTCTTGATTGATTTTGATGAAACTTTCTGTGAGTGTTCATAAACACCCAAGGATGAAGCCTATTGACAATCAGATTAATCGAAAAATATTTCATAGGTTATTGCCTTTGCTTTAGATAACCTTTGCTTTTGAAATTATGTTATTTACACAATAGGGACTTGGTTTCTTGATGGTTTTTGTTGAAACTTGTTGTGAGTGTTCATAATCACCCACGAATGAACCCTATTGAAAATCATTTTAATCAAAAAATATTTCATAGGTTATTGCCTTTGCTTTTGAAATTATGTTGTGGACACAATACGGAGTTGGTTTCTGGATGGATTTTGATTAAACTTATTGTGAGTGTTTTAAATCACCCAAGGATGAACCCTATTGAAAATCGGACAAATTGAAAAATATTTGATGGGTTATTGCCCTTACGTTTGAAAATAAGTTGTGGACACAATAGGGAGTTGGTTTCTTGATGGATTTTGATGAAACTTGGTGCGAATGTTAGTAATCATCCATGGATAAACCCTTTTGAAAATCAGACAGATCGAAAAATATTTAACATAATAAGGTTATTGCTCTTGATTTTAGAGAAAATGTCATTCTCGGAATCTTTCATTTACTGACAACTCTTGTCAACCCCCCGGACGAATTGGCTGCCATTATAAAAATGGGCGTATTACGATGGCCATCACTATTTTTGGTATAAGATACATTTAGATGAGATCCGTGACAGCATCTCGGATGAAAAGACAGTTGAAATTGGTGATCAAAGTGGTGGAAGGCACATTGAGCACGGGTTGAAATAGGTAATTTGCTCTGATATTGAATCCTCCTTTGACAGTTATTTTGTTCGGTGCAGTACTTGTACCATTCTTATTATTATTCAATGACACTTGAAGTAAATCTCTGAGAATTTTGAACAAGATCGTTTTACCAACAACTAAGGTTCGACTTGTCAAACTTGGGATGTTTTTATTGGGAAACAGCATTTTACATATTGCATGCACGATATTGTAAGATATATTTCTTAATAAATTTATTCAATGTTTTTTTTTTTTAATTCCTGCAATTTGGGCAGTACCAAGTTTGTGTTTGGGGAAGTCGAGACACTTTGGGTGGAGCCATTCATCACATCTATCACAACCTACCATGGTGTTTAAATTGGTTTGCAATGTTATTTCTTATTCATATTAGAAACAGTTCCCAAATTCTCCTTGTTACATGTACTAGAAATTTCATTTTCAATGTTACGTTGCAATAGTTCTGGCAAGACATTCATTTGCAAAAACAGGTCAAGTTTTTTTTATCATATCAGAAATAAATAAAGCACAATTAACTGGTGTCCAAATAAAAAAATATGTCAGCCTTAGAAAAATACATCTGTAAACGAATTTGATAATAATATTTGTGTTTCTCTTTGATGTTATATTTGTCATCAATGTAATCTAAATCGTAATCATTTTATCTCCAGAACATCTACACCACAACATTCACAATCCAATAAGCCATCAGGTGACGCACCAATAAATGGTTTTACAAAGTAAGTGTGTTATATTCCATAATATTGTCTTGTGTTATATGTGCTCCTCGCTTCTACATGTTCAAATCTTTAACAATAATAAAACCAGTCTTTTGAACAGAATGTTTGTGATGGTATACATTTGTTTTATTGTAAACAATGCCTCTTGGTAAAATATTTGGAGGAGTTACAGAATAACCAGTCAAAAAAGAATATAAATTAAAGGCATCTGCCTCAAATTGCTTTCCCCAAGCTACGGTAGGAACATAAGTAAGAATGGGATTGGAAATATTTTTTTCAAAATAGATTTGGAAGGATTTTGAGGAGAGGTTTTTAAAATATCTGCAGCAATAGAACTTGTAATTCTACCCAAGCGTACATCATGCCACGACTTAGTAAGGGACTGGAGAAGAGTTACCTCTTCCCTGATAGTTATAGAGGACACGTCCTTGTATGTCCTGGAACACAAGTCTGTAAAGTCATCTTTGGTTTTCAACTGAAAAAAGTAAACGCAAAGATCTTGGTAGACAATTTGAAACAGGAGTTGGAACTCTATTTACAAATGCTTACCTAAAATCAAAATATTAATTATTATACTTATATCATGCTAATATTATTTTAATGAACCTATTATCCTAGCTCGAAAATCGACTTCTCCTACAACTAAATATCAATCAGTATTTTATTATTCACTGTATATAATATGTTTATTGTATATAGTTATTTTATGTATATATATTCATATTTTGCATACCTATATCGAGCATGTATGGGAAATCCATGCACATATATTAGTCCCAAACTATCTCTGATCTCTTGCTGTATTTCTGTTCCATTGTATGACTCATTCTTTAAATTTATAATTCTTTCAGGTGATATCAAACAAAATCCGGGTCCGTCACGAAATGTTTCGTTGGTGCATCTAAATGTAAGGAATTTACGTAAGACATAAGACATTACATCTCTTGATCTTATCATATGGAAGGCGGAATGGCTTTTTATTCTTTGTTCTTCATTGCTATTTCTTAATTGTTATCTCTTAATTTACACGCTCAATTCAAAATTTGGCATTGAAAATGTATATTTGTATACTCAAATCATATTGTGTACTAAAAATGAACATTCTTCTATTAAATTCAGTTTTGCAATTATTGTATTAATAAAATTCTTGTGACAATTATCGTTAAATACAAATCTACAAATACAATTCAAATACAACCTGTTCATCACAAAACTCAACCAACAATTTATGTAATTTGCTCTGATATTGAATTGTTTGACATGCTATTTTGTTGGTGGCAGTACTTGTACTGATTTTCACTTACTTTTGACTTTCATATTTTAACGGTCTGACAAGGACATGTTGAAGTAAATCTGTGAGAATCTTGAAAGAGATCGGCTTATCAGCAGATGAGATATTTCGATTCAAAGTTGGGGACGTTTTTTTTTTGAGACACCCGATATATATAATAATATTATATCTATACGCTTATAATGGTCGGATATGTGTATAATCAGAATCAAGAGAGACCCTTCCAGGATCAAATTAACATAAAACTTAACATGAAATTAAAAAAAAATATGGTGTTTAATTGTAATATTTTATAAACATTAACTTATCTTCTTGACATAGCTCAATATGTTCTCTCAATATAAGTGTGAGTTCTTTACCTCAAGTTTTACATGATTTCTTGAAGGAATCCTTGAAAGAGAAACATACATTTTATTCAAACACACATTTTTATAAACAACACATATGAATGTGATTTAGTGAATGTTACTGTTAAACTTTTAAACATTACTTACACCACCATGATCAACAACATCCATAGACAAGTTTTCTTGTATAGGCCTGATATAACAAACAGCCTGACCAATGTAGCTATTTGATAGAAACTCTGATGAATATGCACCATTCGTCCAGGTTTGATGACAGAGAGTGCAGATCTTGATCCAGCTGTTGTCCTGAGCAACTCCCATCCCCCACATTCTTGTAACTTTGGGAATATATATATCTTCCAATTTCTTATTGAACTCGTTTACATCATCATTGCGTATGAAGTTGATTTTCTGTTCCCTAGTCCAGCTTCAAAATGATTCTTTCTTTCTTCTGGACATGGCACAATTTCCTGTAAAATATTATTCATTCATTCATTGTCACTTTGACTCTCAATTCAAAGCATAACAAAATCATTATTAAAATGAAGCTGCTAATACTTGATTAACACATTCAGAATAAACCCTAGGCCTAGTTGGAGGAAAATGACTTGACATAATGCTCAAAATATTACTATGAAAATTTATTATGTAAACAGGACTACTTACAGAATCTCTGTATGGCAAACTAAAGAATCTGTGTGACCATGTACTGATTGTTGAAACTGTTGACTGCTGTTTCCTATTCCTTGAAACAGGTCTGTTGTAAGGACTAAAGAGCCTTCTTAGTTCAGCTGAGACAGGCTTAAATGCTTTGGATAGTTGGTTTGATGTATCTGTTATACCAGTACTAGAATAAGTAGGTTCAATATTTGTTGAGCAACCTTCTCCATGATCTAGGTGAGAAAAGAATTCTGGTCAACAGAACCCGACTTATGGTCTCGGCGCAATAATTGCGCGTTTGTACTTACACTAGGCTTAGGCCTAGATCAAGTTTGAACTGCATAATAATTTTATTTACCTTTTGGCCATTGGTGTACTGAAGTACAAATACATTCTTAATGTTTTTATTCAAAAAATGATACGCTACTTACCAAGTAAAAGATCGGCGGCTTTCTATGGAAGACAATCCCTGCCAAAATTAATCATTCTTAAAGCGATACTACCTCTTAGAATGAACAAAAATAAAAATAATTTCAAACTTGGTCAATAAGAGTAAATATTCATCAGGGGACAAACCTAGTGGCATAACTATAAAACAGATTACCTAAATAATTTTATAAATCCAGGAAACTATGTTTAAATACAAAAATTAATAAATCCCTTGATCCAAATTAAGGCATTTATCAATAATAATCTGTAATTGTATGGAAAATTACATAGTTTTAAGGGTTTATTTGATTCTGTTTGTATACTTTGGACACTGTTTATGAATATATACTCTTATTGACCAAGTTTGAGAACTTGATTTTTTTGTTCATTCTAAGAGATAGTATCGCTTTAATGCTTACTTCGGTGTCAAACATTAGTACAGTAAAATCAACATGTGTACGCTTAATTTGACATTTGTTCTCTAAATTCATAATTTGTTGTTAAAAATTTATCATTCGAATAAAGAATATTACTTAACAAATTAACGATCAAGCCGAACTAATAATGCCCACTTCATAACGCCGAATGAAGTTTACCTGACAAATGTCGCTATCATGACGACAAGTGGCGCTGCAATCGCTGACTTTATCTGATACAGACTATAGATGAAACCGAAAGTTAAACTTCCTTTTCGTTTTAGGGAAAAATATTTTCCATTATATATAGTACATGTATAACTCAATTCTATATATATTTACAAAAGTGGTCCGAGCCTCTCATGATCAAAGCTAAAAATATTTTAGTTGAATCTAAGTCAATTTTTTTTTTGCATGGAATATTGAAAGTTTGTCACGAAAATTGGTCGGTGAAGTTATGGTTTAGTTCTAGAAAAAAAGTGATCCGAGTCTGTCATGAAAAGGGGACCTGAGTCGGTAGTGAGAAAAAAATCAGTGGTCCGAGTCGGTAGTGAGAAAACAATCAGTGGTCCGAGCCGGTAATGGTCCGACCGGTCCTGATTCCTGGCTGGACTAGGATCTAGGCCTTTATAGAACTTTGTCAATGCATTGAAGGTTTTACATTTTTCGAATCGATGATATATAGTCAACTAATAAACCTTGCACACTTGTTTTGTCAACCCTCAACCAAGGAAAATACACAAGGGCAGTGTTCTGTGACATCAGCAAAGCTTTTGATAGAGTCTGGCATGCTTGGGGCTGTCGGGATCAGAGGGGACCCCCTACTTTGGTTTAAAAACTATCATAGTAACATGCAACAAAGTGTTATAGTGAGTGGAGTTTCCTCTGGTTCCAGATCGGTCCCTGCTGGTGTCCCACAGGGCTCTGTCCTAGGACCATTACTATTTCTCATCTACATAAGTGACATTGTTGAAAACATCCAGTCGCACATCCGTCTTTTTGCCGACGATACAAGCTTATATTTGAAAATTGGTGACCCAAACTCATGCGCGGAGGTTTTGAATCGAGATCTTGAATCTATTAATAACTGGTCAAAAACGTGGCTGGTTTCCTTCAACCCACTGAAAACTGAAACACTCGCACTTAGTAAACGAAACTTACTTCTTCCAACTTCTGAATTTACAACCTTGCAGGAAAGGCGTAGACGGCACAAACTTAAATGATGTACAAAATTTTAAATAATCTTACTCCACCTTATTTTTCAGACCTTGTTGAATTTAAATTTACAAACTACAATCTTAGAAACAATGGAAAACTTTTAGAATACAACTGCAGAACCAACCTCTTTTATAATTCATTCATTCCATCATCTATCCGTGAATGGAATCAGATACCCGAAACCAAAAAATCTATCAGTTCTATATCCGCCTTCAAATCTTTTCTCAAAATCAACGATCAAATAGTACCATCATTCTTTTATTTAGGAACTCGAAAAAAAAAAATACTGCATTGCCGTTTGCGTCTTTCCTGTAGTGATTTAAATGGCCACAAAGTATTACGTCACGTTTTGGAACAACCTGCATGCGTTTGCGGTCACTATTTTGAAGACGCCGAGCATTATCTCATCAACTGCTCCTTACATTTGGATGCCAGAAACATGACTACATGTATAAGCTGTCATCAAAATTCATAAATCTAGATATCTTGCTTAATGGAACAGATTCTCAGCTTGAGTCAGGCCAAATAAAATTAATCATTAGTTTCTCAGGCCAATTTTTGAAAAAATCAATGAGGCAGGTAGGCCTTTTTTTTTTTTATTGTCTTGATGTGCTAATGAGGGTGTTTTTTTTTTCAAGCAATTTCATGATGAGGCATTTCGACAATTTTTTTTTTTTGTCATTTGGTGATGAGGCTGTTTTTTTTTATTTTCATAGAAGAAAGAATTAATACCATTAGACTATTTATTAATTAGCAACATTCAACTTAATACCATTAGACTTATAAACATTTATTAATTAGCAACATTCAACTTAATACCATTAGACTAATAAACATTTATTAATTAGCAACATTCAACTTTACATACAAGTTATTTCAAATATGAATTTACCATTTACATTGGCTGCCATCATAACGGTATCTTGGATACATCTATTTTTTCCCACTCTGGCCGACACCTGAAAATCATTGTATTTCGCTGGTATGGATACAGCGTTTCCGAAATCCCCTTCCTTGATACTCGTATATAGGCCACTGAGAGTAGTTGATTCGTTGTAGCCGCAAATAATAGTGTATGGCTGGATAATAAATGCACCACAAACAATTTGGATAGTACGGAGCCCCTTAGGCGCAATTTTCAACACTTTTTATTATTATTTCGTTATAACGAAATAATATTTCGTTTAAACGAAATAATTAATTCGTTTAAACGAAATAATATCATATATTTCGTTTAAACGAAATACTAATTCGTTTAAACGAATTAATTATTTCGATTAAACGAATTTATTATTTCGTTTAAACGAATTAATTATTTCGTTAATACGAAATATTTCATTAAAACGAAATAAATTATTATTTCGTTTAAACGAAATAACTATTTCGTTTAAACGAAATAATTATTTCGTTTAAACGAAATACTATTTCGTTAAAACGAAATAATTATTTGGTTTTAACGAAATATACTCTGTTATTTCGTTTAAAGGTATTAGTTATTTCGTTAAAACGAAATAGTGAAATAAATTATTATTTCGTTTAAACGAATTAATTATTTCGTTTAAACGAATTGATTATTTCGTTTAAACGAAATAAATTAATCATTTCGTTTAAACGAAATAACTATTTCGTTTAAACGAAATAACTATTTCGTTTAAACGAAATAATTAATTCGTTTAAACGAAATAATTAATTCGTTTAAACGAAATAATAATTTATTTCGTTTTAAACTAAATAATTAATTCGTTTAAACGAAATAACTATTTCGTTTTAACGAAATAATTAATTCGTTTAAACGAAATAATATTTCGTTTAAACGAAATAATATTTCGTTTAAACGAAAAAGTATTTCGTTTAAACGAAATATATGATATTATTTCGTTTAAACGAATTAATTATTTCGTTTAAACGAAATAATATTTCGTTTAAACGAAAAAGTATTTCGTTTAAACGAAATATATGATATTATTTCGTTTAAACGAATTAATTATTTCGTTTAAACGAAATATTAATTCGTTATAACGAAATAATAATAAAAAGTGTTGAAAATTGCGCCTAAGGGGCTCCGTAGGATAGAAATAAGTGACATGGTTTGTTTTTTTGGGAAACCACGTGGTATGTCGATAGTCTAAAACCAAAATAATTCAGAAGCAGAGAAATCGAATCGAATTTGCAAAAACACAGATTTTATAATCATTTTAGTAATTAATAACATTTATGCATGTTTATACATGAAGATTAATAATAATGTTAATATATTCCAAAACGGTGCCTAAGCTTTTATAATAATGTATATCCGTTTTTTGTTTAGAGATCATTTTTGTACACACCTTTTTAAAGGCGTTTTTGTCATTGATGAGTCTATAAAGACCTAATCGAATCGCCTAATCACCTCATACATAGGACGGTTAGGTCGATTAGCCTAATCAGTTTAGGTAAACTATCTCACAAATGACCGCTAGGCCTAATCGTCCTGGCTCACAAATGCGCAAAATAGCTTATTTACCTAACTGAAATCAAATCGAATCGGCCGACAAATACGCCTTTTGTCAATGATTCATTTCGTTTTTTGTTGTATCGCGTAAATTTGTACGTTGCCACGTTGTATTGTCGAACGAATATTTTGTTTTAACTTTTATTCTGAAGATTTCTAGATCTAATAAGTCGTTGTCATTGATAAACAAAAGGTCTTAAAATAGATGTACGCGGGACATATAATCGCTTTGCGGCGGGGACTAGGTATTTTTTTTTTACAGTAACACTAAACAATGCGGCGGAATGATTTTTTTTTTTTTATTTGTGTGGATAAAATGAGGAATGCGGGGCCAAAACACGTAATGCGGCGGTGCCTGAGAAACTAAGGATTTATTTTATTTGGCCTCAGAGGAAATTTTTAAAACTGTCCATAATTTCATTTCACTTTCAAAACGATTTTAAGTTATTTTTTTCTAAATCATTATTAGCATTATTATTATTTCTAAAGAATCTGAAAGAGAACTATCCAGCAAGTCAACCACCAATTCATTGTTTCCAAGTAAAACTGGATTGGTTAAAAGAAATTCAAAAAACATTAATTCAAATTTATCATTTTCACCTTTTAAAGAAGTTTATCAATGCTGCTTTATACCATGGCAAATTGTAACATAACCACTTTCAAGTAAAATTAAGTTAATTGTTTCTAAAGACAATTTATAAATAAAGTAATGAAGGATACTGTCAGATACTACGATTTCTTCTTCTTGTGAATTGTTGGAATATTCCTGAGCTCCACAAGCTATGGATTCAAACTCCACAATTGGATTTCGAGCCGCTGTTCCTGTCCATTCTTTGGGGAACTCTACTGTTTTAGTTTTCCAGTCTTCTGCAAACATCCTGTTAGGACATGGTTCTTCTGATAGGTTGAGACATGATAAAAAATATTTATGTTATAAGGAACCGGCAAAAAAAAACTTTGTAAGTGAATAAGTTAAAATATTATTTCAGGTATGCCCAGAAGAAGAACATAAAGCCAGAATCTACAGCGCATACAAGTTTCCCACATGCAAACCAACCAAGTGAACTGCCAAATTTTCAGGAAGAGGAGACTCCATCTTTATCTGTAGCTGAAACTGATTTTACCACATCAACCCCGACATGCAGTCAGCCAAGTGTATCTGTGGATATAGGTTTCCTTACCAGAAATGGTGATATAAAACATTAAACATTCCAGTGAATTGATAATGTTTTACACAGGACTCCTGACTTTGTAACATTTCAAGCTCTGTTTGATTCTTTAATGGAACGTGATGCTGACAAATTATGTACAGAATCTGTGGGAGAAATGAATTTGCATAATTTAGGACGAAAACGTAAGTTGCTTCGCATCGATGAGTTTTTGATGGTGATGATGAGGCTGAGACTTGGATTACTAGTCAAGGATTTGGAATATCGTTTCAAAATTTCTACAAGTGATATATCAAAAATTTTTAATTCTTGGATTTTATTTATGTCTAAGTGTATGCAATCACTTATTGAGAAATTTTCTGACACCAGAGTAATTCTTGACTGTACCGAAATATTTATTCAGAGTCCATCATCTCTTGAAAACAAATCATTAACATATTCCTCGTACAAATCTCACAATACTTTTAAAGCACTTGTTGGAGTGAGTATGACGGGTGCTGCTGTGCTGGTTTCTAATTTGTGGCCAGGATCTGCTTCAGATGTTGAAATTACAAGAAAAAGTTGACTATTTGAGAAACTTAACAAGGGGGATGCTGTGATGGTGGATAAAGGGTATCATTCATATCCAACCTGACCTAACACCATTAGGTGTTAAGCTGTACTGTCCACCCTTCAAGTCTTAAGTTTAGTTTAGCAAAACAGAAGTGGAAACAACGAGACGAATTGCCTCGGCACGAATTCATGTTGAGCGAAAGATGGAACAGATAAAAAAATTCAGAATTCTACAGGGTGTCATGCCATTGGCTGTCAGTGACTTTCTTTGCTAATCACATATTCTTTGTCTTTAATCGTCTCATATATTGGAGAACATACATGTACTTTATCGGCGTCGAAAAACGTTGGTTTACTTAACCCTACGACTAAATCGGGAGTGATTGGGGAGATATTTGACATGACGAATTGAAAGACGTAGGCTTATTGACGTGGTTAATCGGATAGTGTGCGGCTCACTTCTTCTAAAAAATCTTTGTCGGTTTTCAAACCAATTTTATCATTTGCGTGGAGGAATTCTGATATCTGTATCATCCGAAATTAGGATACTGTTCCTGTAAGATGATCATGGTGATGGGTTTAAGAATTGTTTTTCGCATCCTGGACTTGCAACCATGACATTATGAATTGTGATGAATTTTTATCTTCATTGAGATTTAGATTGCATGATGGGCATTTTGTTTTATTCCAAACTTTAACGGTAAGAATCTGCCCAGAAAGGACTTTGATTTCTTCTTGTGAAGTAAATGTTTCTGGAATATCTATTTCTTTGTTCCATTCGGTGATGGAAGTGTCTAGTCGTCGCCCCTGTCTGTCCGTCCACAATTGTTGTGGACACGATAGAGATCTGGTTTCTTGATAGATTTTGATGAAACTTGCTGTGCGTGTTCATAATCACCCAAGGATAAACCCTATTGAAAATCAGACTAATCGAAAAATATTTCATGGGTTATTTACCTTGCTTTTGAAAATATGTTGTGGACACGATAGAGAGCTGGTTTCTTGATGGATTTTGATAAAACTTGGTGTGAATGTTTGTTATGATCCATGGATAAACCCTTTTGAAAATCAATCAGATCAAAGCATATTTAACATAATAAGGTTTTTGCCTTTTATTTTAGAGAAAATGTCATTCTCAGAATCTTTCATTTACTGACAACTCTTGTCAACCCCCAGACGAATTGGCTGCCATTATAAAAGTGGATGACCTTTGTCTAGAAGTATAAGGTTTGCATAGAGAGCTACTTGAATTGAATAGGAATCATCATGAACCGTTGCACCTGTGTTTCTTTTTCCATAGTATTATGTATGTTAATCGTCTTGGCATTTGATAGTTTAAAAACTTTAGCTGACGATATGGAGGTTATTGTTGAAAGAAATTGGGAAATGCAATATATTAAAGATGGGAGATAAAGCAGATTTTAAGAAATGGAAAATGTTAAGAAAAATACAGCCTATCTAAATAATTAAGTTTTGAAATATTTAAGATCAATATTATCGGTCAAGTGACATTGTTTTAACTTATTTCTTAGATGGGTTCAGATCATGTTTTACAATTTGACTCAATAATTCATCAGTAGCTTGTTAGTTGTAGGCAAGATTTTTTTTCTTTCAAATGCTATGTTTTTGACAGGTTCTAATGTTCTATAATTTGCGTGTATGTCGGTGGATAATTTACCTAGAGAAAGCCTTAAAAAAAAATGGTTGTTAAATTTAATGATAGACTAGAAGGGCCATTCTGCTTTTTTGAAAAAAGTTTCCATTATCAAAAAACATCGCAAATGTTACCTAAGAGTATTTCTAAAGTATGCTCATCATACCTTATGCATCTTCTTGACCAAACTTAATTTGTTTTTAAAGGTTTGATTACAAACAGGGAGTACTTGTTAATTAAACAGTTTGACCTAATTTTTGTGTTTAGCTTAATAATGGGTCGATTGTTTCCATTAATTTTTTAGATATTTTTTTGCAGTGCGTTCGATAATCGAACGCACTGCATTGTTTTGCAAACGGCTATTTTTTGCAGTGCGTTCGATTCTTCGAACGCACTGCATTGTTTTGCAAATGACTTTTTTTTTTTTTTTTTCTACTTCTGGTCACGCAAATTCGGTATGAAGGGAACATACCACACAATATCTCAGATTATTTCCCACTCAATCTAACTGCACGGTGTTACGCGAATGTAAAATGGCGCTTTTTTGGTTAACCGGAAATGACGTAGGACAGAAAAACCCATTTTAAGTTTTTTACCATTTTCACCATTGTTTATCAACTGATTTTGATCAGACTTTCTTTGTTAAATTCTCTAATCGATTGTTCACAAGATAGGTGTTTAAAAACATCCACTTTAAAAACTTTGTCGCTGACTTTTGGAGCACATTTTTTGACCATTTTTTCAACTTTTTCAATTTTATTTTGATCGACCTGAAAACTCGCATATGCATAGAACTTTTGATTGCAAACAACAAGCAATTTTCAAAATTTCGATATCACTTCCGGTTTTGACGTCATTCGCTCTCAAAGTTGAAATTTAAACTTCCGGAATTTTGAAGATATTCGAAAAATTCTTTTTGGAATATGTTTGTTATGTAGACTCAAAATTATACAAATCATAAAATTTGACCCGGATGTAACAGATCAGGCGCCATCTTGAAATGGTATATTTTCATAAAACGCAAAATGGGGCCTCAGGGTGTTATGGAATTTGCATAATTTTTATGTCTATGTAATCAACAGTCGACTGCGACCAAAACATGGGGAGCCGATTTTTGAATTTCAATTCTGAATTTTTCTGATTTCCGGTAAAAATAAATCAGTAATTGTCAAAACTTTCAAGGCCCATATTTTGTGACCTTGACCTTTTGTGACTTTGTGACCTGTACAAAAGTTATTGCCCTTGATTAGATGTATCCAATGACATATATTTTTCAGATGCCCAATGGTTACTTCCGGTTTTATAGCCGTTTGAAAATTGTAACTTTTAACTTTGAACAGCCCTACCACGTGACCTAATTTACATATGTCTTATTTTCTTTCACCGTCGTACTATGCTATGTCTGCTCTTTCCAATGATATACAACACAATATATTTGAATCAAAATTCCGCCTTTTAAAGTTTGAAAAATTTGTGTCAATTTCCATTGAAACTGTGCGTGTTTTGTTCAATTTTTATTTCGATCGTTCTGAAAACTTACAGATAGATAGACATTTTGGTTTCGAACAAAAATATGTTTTCAAATTTTTGATATCACTTCCGGTTTTGAAGTTATTGGCTCTCAAAGTCGAAATTTCAACTTCCGGAATTTTGATGATATTCGAAACATTCTTTTTGCAGTATGTTTGTAATGTATACACAAAAGTATGCAAATGATAAGATTTGACCCGAATGTAACAGATCAGTAGTTGTCATCTTGAAATGGTATATTTTTATAAAAGGCAAAATGGGGCCTCATGGTGTTATAGAATTTGCATAATTAAGATGTCTATGGAATCTACAGTCGATTGCTACCAAAACATGAGATGCCGATTTTTATACGCCCTCATCTCTCTATGAGGACGTATATTGTCGGCACCCCTGTCCGTCCGTCCGTCGGTCCGTCCGTCCGTCAACATTTGCTTGTAAACGCTCTAAAAACTAGAGTTTTTGACGGAATCAAATGAAATTTGATATGTGTATACATATTCATAAAACGAAGATCAAGTTCGAATTTGAGCTATTTTCGATCGTTAGAAACAGAGTTATTGCCCTTGCCCCAAATCTGTTGGTCTATCCGTCAACATTTGCTTGTAAACGCTCTAAAAACTAGAGTTTTTGACGGAATCAAATGAAATTTGATATGTGTATACATATTAATAAAACGAAGATCAAGTTCGAATTTGAGCTATTTTCGATCTTTAGAACCAGAGTTATTGCCCTTGCTCCAAATCTTGAATATGCTATTACTCTCTTAGTTTTCAACGGATTTTGATGAAACTTAAAATGGATGTTATTGGAACTAAATCGAAAGGTTTGAGAAAGTTTAGTTTACTCCTGGTTAAAATTAAAGCTTTTTCAAGATTTAGGCCTCTTTCATCAGTTTTGAGGAGTTTTTGCCCTTTAACCTCTATACAGTAAGTGCTTCTATCAACATCAATATTTTGTAAACGCTCTAAAAACTAGAATTTTTGATGGAATCAAATGAAATTCGGTATGTATATACATACTCAGAAAATGAAGATCAAGTTCGAATTTGAGCTATTTATTACCGTTATTAGCTGAGTTATTGCCCTTGGCCCAAAGTCTTGAATATGCTATTACTATCTTAGTTTTCAACCGATTTTGTTGAAACTTAAAATGGATGTTATTGGACCTAAATCGAAAGATTTGAGAAAGTTTAGTTCATGATTAAATTTAAGGCTTTTTCGTTAGGCGTATATGGCCGTGGTCCACTATCTTTTAATTTCAATTCTGATTCATTTTAATTTCCGGTTAAAATAAATCAGTGATTGTCAAAATTTTAAAGGCTTATATCTCGTGACCTTGACCTTCGGTGACCATGTGACCTGAAAAAATTCATTGGCATTAATGTTACCTATGCACGGATACTTTCATTTAGGTTTTCCGATGTTTACTTCCGGTTTTATATCCATTTGAAAATTGCAGTTTTTAGCTTTAAAGAGCTCTGACACGTGACCTAATTCATGTACGTCACAAATTCTTTCACAATCTAATTATGCTAAATCTACTTTTTCAATTATATACAACACAATATTTTAAAATCAAAATAGCGCCTTTTGAATTTTGAAATTTAGTTATTCCATCTGCTTGTAAAATATTAAATTCAAATTTCAGTATAAGGGAGAGTACTACATTTTGACATAAAGCTGCGTTTGGGCGATCGTCCTCTCCCATTAACTTGCGTTTGAGCGATACGTTATCATTAATGTACCTTTTTTTTTACATTGTAACTGTTTAAAAGAAACATTAAGATATATTTTCTTTGAACGAATTATGTATTGATAAAATTCGATCTGTATTTTAAGCTATGAAGTATGAATACTGTGCAGTCCATTTCTAAATTGAGATTTGGCTCTTTCATGTGTCCTTTCTTGCACTTTAGAACTTATTTACAAATCTTAGAAATTTTGTGATATGCGTTTTCCACTGATGTATATCAAACTGTGATTACGCCTTTTTTAATCAGATGGCTTTTCACTACCGAACATGAAATGTTTATTTCACTTTTGACTACCGTGTGTGAACTGGTTTTTCTACTTTTCACTACCGAATTCAAAATTGTGCGTTTTAAAATTTTGTACCTGCTGCATTTTAATGTAAAACAAGCTTTCTTCTGTAAACCTGTCATCATGGATTGAAAGATGTCACTTTTCACCAATGGACGAAACCGGATGCGCACTGCATGGTACCATTCATGGTTCTAGTTTTTTTTTTTTCGAATTTTACACTCGCTATTTTAGTAAGAAGGCAACATGCCACATACAGATTTGTTCAATTCCCTACGATAAATTGTTGACCATGAACTTTTAAATATAAATTGGTGCCATTTTGACAAACCGGAAATGAGGTAGAACAAAAAACACAATTTTGTTTTTTTCAATCTTACAGCTTTTTTTTTATCCGATTTTTATCAAACTGTTTTGAACTGTTTTCTATAACTGTGCGCTACTAAATAAAAGTTTTAAACTTCTCCAATTTTGACTTTTAGTTGACTATTTTCTTAATTTTAATTTTTGCGTTTTTTTTTCAACTTCTACAATTTTATTTCGTTCGATCTGCAAATTTGCAGGTGTATAGATGACACGTCCAAAATCCAATAAAGGCAAGGAGAATAACAAGCGAGCCAGGACCGATGAATCCCAATCATCACTTGATTCATCTGTAGAATTTTTGGATAAACTGCTTAAAGATGATAATTCCTTGAAAATGTTCATAACGAATCTACTTCAGAATGAAAATGCCAAATCCAAAATCCTCACCCAGCTCCAACCAGAGATAAAATTGCTGCAGTCAATGACAACCAAAATTACTCTTTTGGAAGATAAGATTGATGATCTTGAACAATATTCAAGGCGTACATGCTTGAAATTTTGTGGAGTACCGGAGGAAGCCAATGAAAATACTGATGATATCATTTTAAGTATTGTAAACAATGAAATCCTATACAGTTTAAATTCTCACATTACCATTTATGATATCGGACGTAGTCACAGAGTTGGTCCCCGTAGAAATAATCAACCCCGTGATATTATAGTTCGTTTTCTGAGTTATAGATGCCGGGCATTAGTGTTTGCAAATAAATCCAACTTAAAGAACTACAACTCCAAACGGAACTTTAGAATATTTGTGAACGAAGCATTGACTAAAACTAGGGCCAATATCTTTAGACGAGTCCGTGACCTTTATAAACAAAGATCTATCGATAGTTGTTGGACGTACGATGGTCGTATATGTTTAAAAACTTTACAGAATAAAATTGTCTCTATCCAATCTGAGGACGAATTTGTACAATTTGTTGAAACCTTATCCTCAAACCTTACCAATGGTCAAGATCAAACTGCACGAACCAATAATGCAGACGCCAGATCCAGTTATCAAAATGTTGGAACCAATGGTCAAACGCAAAATATTCCAAACGCACGTAGAGCTGATAGACTATCTCGGCCATTGAATGTATCGTTCAACAGTGCCCCTACTTCCACCTCAACACCAGTAACAAAGATAACCGATTTCTTTACTAATAACCGTGACATTATGCAAACAGGTCCTAGTAAATCTCCTGACCGTACTTCTGTCGAACAAGATTGTGACATTATGGATACCAATATACAAACAGGTCCTAGTCAATCTCCTGTCCGTACTTCTGTCGAACAAGATTAGCATATTCCCAGGGTAACCAAGAAGTTGTCGTTTGCTGTTTGGAATGTCAACGGTTTGAAGCCACTCATAGATGACAATTCTTTTGCCGATTATATCAATAAATATGACGTTCTCCTCTTATCTGAAACATGGCTAAAAAACGATGATCCAGTGTGTTTAAATGGATTCCTACCAGGAACATTTATTAATCGATGTGAAAAGTATCATACTTATAGGAACAATGCTATCTGTGGTGGTCTTGCAGTGTTCGTCAGGTGTTCTGTTGAAGAAAATATTGCTGTTATTCATAAAGAATCTTGGGGACTGTGTGTCATTAAAATTGGTTCTTCTGAAATTGACAATCTCAATGATTTGTTTATTATATTTGCTTACATTCCTCCTGAATCAAGTTCGTTCCACACCTTTTGTGACTTTGATGTTTTTGTTAAACTGGAGCAAATATGTTTGACGTACCAAAAGCTCGGTAATATAATTGTTTGTGGTGACTTCAATAGTAGAACAAGATCGGATAGTGATCAAATTATCGACAACAATTTAGGAAACTATATTTTTGACGATTATGACTATTCTCAGGATTCACCAGTTTTGGGTAACAGAGTTTCACAAGATTCTGTTATCAATAATTTTGGTAAAAAACTTTTAGATTTATGTAAGTCAATAGAATGTGTCATTGTAAACGGTAGGGTTGGTAACGATAAAGGTGTTGGCAAATTTACTTTTTGTTCCTCAAGAGGTACTAGCTTAATCGACTATGTTTTAGCTGATTGTAAGGCAATCAAAAAATTAACACATTTTAATGTAGAAGACTTTAATGAATTTTCTGATCATTGTGCTCTGTGTTTTGAAATTAATAATGTCCAGTCTGATGTTGTCAAGGATAGTTTGACAATTAATACCAACCTTGACAAAATTAATGTTAAATGGGATTCGTCAAAGATCACCAATTTAACGGAGGCATTGACAAGTCAAATTATAACCCTAAACGATATTGTTGATTCTTTTGTTACTGGAGATAATGTTCACACTCTAGTCAATAATATAACATCTAAATTTCGTGACATTGCTATCATCTGTTTTGGATACAAACCTAAATTAGTATGTAATTATTATCACAAGTCATCTAAGCGTAAACCCAATAAGTGGTTTAACCTTGATTGTAAATCAGCTAGAGCCAAATTTAATCAAAGTCGTAATAACTTTCTGAGGTATCGCTCTATCCGAAATAGAACGGAATTTTGTGAGAATAGAACATTGTATAATAGAACTAAACGTAGAGCTAAATACAAATTTGGAAAAGAATATGGTAGACGACTTAGTAATCTGAGTAAGTCAAACCCGAAACAATTTTGGAATGAACTTAAAAGTCAAAATCGCACTTTCCTTAACACTAAATTGTGTACTGAAGATTTTTTCCAACACTTTAAGGAAATTTATAGTAATCCGTCTCTAAGTGACCAAAGCGCATCATATGATAACCATATTACCATTGATTGTCTTGACTCCCAAATCACTACCGATGAAGTAGCTCAGGCGATTCGTAAACTCAAGTACGATAAAAGCTTTGGTCCAGATAAAGTCTGTAGCGAGTTTTTTATCGAATGCCACGAAATTTTAACCCCCCTTTTATGTAAGATATTCAATATTATTTTTGACTCAGGGTGCTACCCAAACATTTGGCAAGACAGTAATTTAGTTCCTGTTCCAAAGAAAGGTGACCCCAATAATGTGGACAACTACAGGGGTATATCGGTTATGAATATATTTGCCAAATTATTTTCTACAATTTTAAATGTTCGGCTAACTAAGTGGTGTGAATCAAATGAGCTACTTGATAATTGTCAATTTGGTTTTAGGGCATCCAGAAGTACCCTTGACGCAATTTTTGTACTGGACAGTATAATTTCATTATCTCTGAACAGCAGGAAGAAATTGTTCTGCGCCTTCATTGATTTAAGGAAAGCATTTGATTCTTTAGATAGACAGCTGTTATTATTCAAGTTAAATTCAATAGGTGTTAGTAGCAAACTACTGAATATGATTAAATCTATGTATGAGCATGTAAATTCTGTTGTAAAATTTAAAGGTTCTCTGTCGGATTCTTTTAGTAGTAGATTAGGTGTTAAGCAGGGTGAACCACTTTCGCCCTTATTATTCTTGATCTTTATTAATGATCTTCGCGATTTTCTCATCAACAACAACCCAGATTTAGTACAAGTAGGTGATGCCTTGGTTTATTTGTTGTTATTTGCTGATGATACAGTCTTGTTTGCAAACAGTTCTTTATCACTACAGTTATTATTGGACAGATTCAGTGAATATTGTCGTATTTGGCATTTGACAATTAATGTACATAAATCTAAGATAGTAATATTTCATCGTGGCAAGCTTACTAATAACTACTCATTTACTATTAATCTAGCGAATATCGAAATAGTAAAGGAATATGTCTATCTAGGATTACTTATGTATCAAAATGGCAGGTTTTATCGTTCTGAAAAACGTTTGGCATCACAAGGTAGAAAGGCTTTAGGCTCCCTACTTTCCAGAATAAAATCTCTTCATTTGAATATATCAAATAAATGCATATTATTTAATTCTATGGTTGAACCGATTCTTTGCTATGCATCTGAAGTTTGGGGTTTTATTACAAGCAAATCTGTTGATATTGTTCAGAACGATTTTATAAGATCGGTCCTACATCTGGGAAAGAGTACACCATTATCTGCTGCATTCGGTGAAATAGGACTATTGCCACTATCTGTCAAGCGTAAATTAAATTCTGCTAAATTTTGGTTTAAAATTGTATGTTCCGAAAATCCATTAATTTCCGGATTGTATCACCTTTTGCTTCATGATGATGCAAACGGTAAAAATAATTGGGTCTCGAATATTAGAAAATTGTTTGATGAAACAGGTTTTACTTTTGTGTTTTCTCAACCCCACCTTTTTAATTTTTTAAAACTCAAAACTCGTATTGTAGATCAGTATTATCAAACATGGTCGTCTAACCTTGAAGCATCGAGCAAACTCAGATTTTACAAAAATTTTAAAACCTCGTATAAGTTTGAAGAATATCTTGATTGTAATTTAGATGACAAATTTAAGTACTTGATATGTAAATTTAGGGTTGGTAATCTTAAACTGCAAGTTGAAATCGGACGCCATAATAAAACTCCGAGAGAAAAGCGATTTTGTGTATGTTGCAAATCAAAATATATTGAAGATGAATTCCACTTTCTTCTCTGTTGTCCCACCTATATTTATTTACGTCGTCTTTATTTTCCACGCTATTTTTGGTCTTTCCCATCCTTACGTAAAATGAATATGTTAATGAATCCCAGCTCATATAAAGAATTTAAGAATTTAGGCAATTATTTATTTCAAGCGTTCATGTTACGAAAACAACTTTTAGCATAAAATCTTTATATATATTTCAGTTTTCAGTGGTTGCCCATGGGCAGACATTCATATATTGTATATATTCCCATCAATTTTATGATGATTCTATTGAAATTTTTGTTACTATGTATTCTTTATATTATTTGTAATTATTATTGTCCGGCTATAGCAAGTAATTGCTTTGCTTAATAAACTATAACTATAACTAGATATTTTGATTCTAAACAAAATGCAGTTTTCAAAATGTTGATACCACTTCCGGTTTTTACGTAATTAGCTTGTAAATTTAAAATGTCAACTTCCGGAAATTTGAAGATATTTCAAATTTTGTTTTTTTCAATGTGTTATAATTTGTTATAACAACAATTTGAAATAAAAAAATCCGACCCGGAAGTAACAGATCATCCGCCATCATCCCGTAACTTTAGTATTTTTGGAAACTACAATCAATTGCTAAAAAAGTCTAGCCGCCGATTAGCGGAATTCGTAACTTTGATATTTTTCGAAACTACAGTCGATTGCATTCAAAGCATTGTTAATCGATTTTTGATCTTCCGTTTTGCCTTTCTTGCACTTCCGTTTTATTTTTTTCAGTAATTACCAAAACTTTCAGGGTTCATATCTCGTGACCTTGACCTTTGGTGACATTGTGACCTGAACAAAAGTTTTTGCCCTCGATGAGATCTATCCGACTATGTATTCATATTTGTTGTCCGATGTATACTTCCGGTTTTGCATACGGCCCAACGTGATCGTATTGTATTGTTTTTAGATCACGGCCTTGAATGGGAGCTTGCCGTCTGGATAATCGAAGCTAATTCTCTGGACTACTTTTACTACGTCATATTTCACGTGATATTTTGCTCACATGATAGTACAAAATGGCCGAAACACCGAAAGAAACAGGCTTTCGCTTTAGCGAAGAAACCGCAAATAAATGTATTTTCTGCAGCACAGAGGTACAGTCCCGCCCAGAATATAAATTTTTAAAATTTCCAGCTGTTTTTCTTTTAATTCAAAGCTGACACGAAGCAGTTTCTTCGCATTTTCTAACCTAGTGGAAAAAATATCAACTTTGTCTGCCATCTTTGATAGTCTCGATTGTCCAAAAGCGTTTCATAATAAGTAATGTTAGACAAATTAGTTATCTTCCCCTTTTTCTTCAGACCAAACGGACTCTTTAGCGCGAACGGATAATAGACAGTAATAAGGTATTCAACCAATCAGCAAACTTTGGAACAAATCCCTACGTCCATTCAATCCTGAGGCTAAATTGGAGTACGGAAATTTTTACGGAAATAGCCGAACGGTTACAGAATGCCGGTTTTGTAAGCAATTCAAATTTGCGATTTTTTACTTTACAAGTAACATCCAAGGTTTCGCTAGTTGTGGTAGCTTTCTCTGTCTAGAAATAATACCAGTACAACCCTTTTAAAAATAGTTTTTAAGTAATTCCAAAACTGTTACGCACTGCTCAGAACCATGCAAAGCCTATGGATCTAGTTTTTTTTTGTAATCGTTGTCAGAGTACCCAGCAAAAACTGTATTTTTGGCATTGGATGAAAGATTCAAAACCGCGGAACTGCCTTTTAATTATATTTCCAGACATCAGATTCCGACCGGAAGTGGAGTTGTCAGTAAATGAAAGATTCTGAGAATGACATTTTCTCTAAAATAAAAGGCAAAAACCTTATTATGTTAAATATGTTTTGATCTGTTTGATTTTCAAAAGGGTTTATCCATGGATGATAACAAACATTCACACCAAGTTTTATCAAAATCCATCAAGAAACCAGCTCTCTATCGTGTCCACAACATATTTTCAAAAGCAAGGTAAATAACCCATGAAATATTTTTCGATTAGTATGATTTTCAATAGGGTTTATCCTTGGGTGATTATGAACACTCACAGCAAGTTTCATCAAAATCTATCAAGAAACCAGATCTCTATCGTGTCCACAACAATTGTGGACGGACAGACAGACAGGGGCGACGACTAGACACTTCCATCACCGAATGGAACAAAGAAATAGATATTCCAGAAACATTTACTTTACAAGAAGAAATCAAAGTTCTTTCTGGGCAGATTCTTACCGTTAAAGTTTGGAATAAAACAAAATTCCTATCATGCAATCTAAATCTCAATGAAGATAAAAATTCATCACAATTCATAATGTCATGGTTGCAAGTCCAGGATGCGAAAAACAATTCTTAAACCCATCACCATGATCATCTTACAGGAACAGTATCCTAATTTCGGATGATACAGATATCAGAATTCCTCCACGCAAATGATAAAATTGGTTTGAAAACCGACAAAGATTCTTTAGAAGAAGTGAGCCGCACACTAGCCGATTAACCACGTCAATAGGCCTACGTCTTTCGATTCGTCATGTCAAATATCTCCCAATCACTCCCGATTTAGTCGTAGGGTTAAGTAAACCAACGTTTTTCGACGCCGATAAAGTACATGTATGTTCTCCAATATATGAGACGATTAAAGATATATTCCCTTATTTTCATTTAATAAAAATATGGTGCAAAATTTGTCATCAATATAAAAAACCAATTAAATAATGTGTACCACAGAGGCCAAACACAAATAGTCGATGTTACAGCTTATACATGTTCCTTCAGCAACGTTAGACATTTGCATTATCTACCGTTGCTGGATTGACGGGGTTTTCTCGTCATTATCAACTTATAACCTCGTTTAAAATACACTATACGTCACATTCAGTTTATGACCGTTGAGACTCGATTATCACAAGGTAAATTTGCTACAAGACATTTGACGTCTGGTCATTCGAAAGTTTTCCCGCAATAATTTGTTACAATGAATATAACTGGTCGACAATAATCGTTCGACCAATCAAAGTTAATGACGAAAAAACCTTATCATGATAGCAACGGATTAATGTAATGAAATGAAATGATAGCCGTTGCTAAAGGAACATGCAGCTTATATAAATGGAACATCAAATGTGAAATTATCATGTGTGAAGAAGCACTCTAAATGTTTTGCACATTTAGAGGCCCTTGCCCTGCATACTACTGCAAATACCCCTAAAGATGCTGCCCCAATCATACAGTCTTATAGCAACATGAAAAAATCGGATGAATTGAAAATGGTGAAGTTATTTGACATCGCTTATGTGATGTTTATGTGATGCCATTTACTTCATTTCCTGATATCATTGATTTGGAACGAAAGCATGATGTGTTATTAGGAGACACCTATAGGAATGATAAGTCTTGCAGAATATTTGTAAACTATTTAGCGAGATCTTTATCTCAACAATTAAAACTAGATCTCACCCAAAAATCTAAATATGTATCAATATTGTTCGATGGTTCAACTGATGTGTCATGTGTGGACAGAGAGATAGTCTGTATAAAATATTTCAGTCATGGCCTTCCATTAATAAAATTTCTAGGGATACGAGAGCCTGACACAAGCACTGCAGACAGCATATCGGAAATAACAATTTATCAATGCATTACAAATAAGAGACAATAATGGATTTAGTTTTATCAAAACATAATATTATGGAAAGACTCATTGTAAACCAAAGCCAGTGACTAATGCAGACGACGTCAAATCCAACATGGCGGACCGTGAATGATTTCTAGATGAAATTTAACTTCTTTTTATTAAATGTGAAAATTAAACAACACCAATAGACCCCGAATCGATGTTCCCGATGTGACCATGAAATGTATCTTACGAAAATAATGTGATTTAGTGGAAAAGTGAAAGATGGTCTACGAGGAATGAAATAGGCCTAAATATCAGGCTAGGCTAGATATCATATTATAAATAGATAGGAATGACATCATATAAACAATGATACATCAACAAAGATGGTTTCTGATGTGAAGTCAACTAAAGGAAGTCAATGCTATGCTTTTGGATGTTACCAGTAGGCCTATAGAAACACTCACAGCAAGAACAAGGGATTGTCATTTCACAAGTAAGCATTTCATATTTCCATATATTTATTATCTCTCACGACAAATTCTATCCATTTTTCGACTAGTAAGACCGTTGATATTTTGTAAACAAACTGAAAGAATACTACAAATGTAAATTTTTAGGATTTTCTTATATTTTGGGTCAAGTAGATCTAGATCTATATATATCTAGTGTCACTGACAGTGTCTCTCTATGTCGTGAAGGGTGTTATGAAAATTAGGCCGATTTTTTTTAAAGATGAATATTACAATATCAGAAGCCTGCACTATAATGATTTATGCTTCCAGATTTCCAGACAAAGATAAAAACCCAGCACTATTCAAAGTTTGGATGAAGAATCTTCGTCGGGTTCGCGAGGCAGGGCGTGGGTCTATACTTTGTAGTGATCATTTTGGAGCTGAACATTTTGACAGAACAGGACAGACAATTTCAGAACAGGTGCTATCCCAACTATTTTTAATTTTCCTGCGCATCTCCAGGTTTGTTGATTGGATAGATTATCGCGAACGCACTGCTTTGTTTTCATAATATGTTTTTTTGTCTACTTCTGGTCACGCTGTTTCGGTATAAAAGAAACATGCCACACGTTATCTCAGATAATTTCCCACTATCCCTAACTGCACGGTATTAAGTGAATATAAAATTATGCATTTTCGTCCAACAGGAAATGACGTATGGCAAATAAGCCCAATTTAATGTTTTTACCATTTTCACCTCTGATCTTCAACCGATTTTGATAAAAAATTTTTTGTTTATTTTATTAATTGTCTTCAAATTGGGGGTTAAAAACATGCATTTTTAAAATTTTGTCGTCGACTTTACAGACATTTTGATGACAAACAAAATGATCTTTTCACAAATTTTATATCACTTCCGGTTTTGACGTCATGAACCTGATAACCCACGTTACAAAAAATTTTGTTTGGTATGCTTGTGAATAGAACATGATAGTATCTGTTTTCTATTAAAATTTTGAAAACTTTCAGTAATATCGTTTTAAAGATAATAATAAAGTGTTGTCTTTTAAAGACATAATCAAGTAAGGTTTCCATGTATGAACCTGACAACCAACAAAATACAAAATGGCCGCACCCATGAGAACAGGTGCTAAGGCACAACACGTCCGAAAACTGTCATTTCCAGATGTTCTTAATGATATCACCAGAGGTAAGTATACTATGTCTAATCTCAGAGCAAATAATTAGGAACATGAATAAACATTTGGCGATAATATCTTTCGGAAATAGACCAATGAGCCTTAATGATTCTGTCACATGGTGCTGTGTGGCACAAGCTTATGTTTGGAAGACCCCTGACTACATTATTATGTGTAAATGGTTATCATTGCTGGAATGTGAATCTTTTAGACATTCAAAGAATGAAAATATATCTGCTAATATGGTATTATAGTCCCAAGTAGAAAATTCAATGTTGTTGAAGTGGGGATATCAGGTTCATGACCGGAGATTTTTCTTTTTCTTGTTACAGATACCGATGATGATGACGTTGATGATGAACTTGATGCTACAGATTCAGACAGTTGGAAACCTTCAGAATCAGACACAGCTTCAAGTGACACTGATGATACGATTATTTATGATGCTGAGAATGTTACAGCAACTGAAAAGCCAATACAGACCTCCTGTCATGATCATGATTCAAATACTAATGATGACGAAAAAGGTGACCTGAAAAGGGGTCGTCGTCGTAAGCGTGATCCGTCATCTTGGAAAAGAAATATGAAGGCCAGGAAACGTCTGCGTGGTGAAGAATATGTAGGCGAAAAAGGCAAGATATATGGAGCAGTGAAAGAAGGTCAGCCTTGTAATTGTCGCAAACACTGTTTTGTCAACGTTGATACCAATTCAAGGGCATTGATACGTAAGAACTTTTATGATCTTCCGGATTTTACAGCTCAGAGACTTTTTCTGGGAAACTGCATCAAATGCACCAAACCACAGAGGCGCTATGCTGGTCCTAACAGTAAACGTAAAGTGACATTTGAATATTCAGTTCATGTCCGTTCTGAAAATTTTCCTGTGTGTAAACAAGGGTTAGCCAGCATTCTTGGTGTATCAATTGCCAGAATCAACTATGTATGTGATGCCATTAAGCTTCATGGAACGCCTGGTGAAGATAAACGTGGGAAACATGGCAGTAGGCCGAACAAGCTCCCACAAGAAAGCCGTCAATATGTCATTGACTTTCTTGACAGTTTACCCAGATATCGTAGTCACTATACTCGGCGTCATAACCCGAATAGGCACTATCTTTCGCCTTCCCTAAATCAGAGAAAACTTCATGAACTCTTTGTCGAAAAATGTGCAACTGATGCAAAAGAACCTGTCTCTTTCCGAATGTTCGAGGAAATCTTTGCCACAGAAAGATGTTACCACTTTGGGCAACCTAGTCTTGACACCTGCAAGACTTGTGACAAGATTGAGATGACTTTGAGGGCAGACCCCGAAAACTCTGATTGCAAAACCGAACGGGAGCTTCACTTGCGTAAAGCTGAAGCTGCGCAAGTCTCTATGAAAAATGATTTTGCATTAGCCAAGAACACGGACAACACATTGACTATTGCATTTGACTTCCAACAAACACTGCCAACACCTCATATAAACACAAGTGTTACATTTTATTCCAGGCAGTTATGGACTTATAACTTAGGAATCCATGACCGTGCAGACGCCACTATGCACATGTGGTCGGAAGATGTTGCAGGACGAGGATCCAGTGAGGTTTTATCAAGTGTATACACATATCTAAAAAGGCAAAATATTCTTGCTGATCATCTAATCGCATGGTCGGATTCGTGTGGTGGTCAAAATAAAAATAAGAATGTGATCAGTTTTTGGTATTACATCGTCCATGTGAAGAAAATGTTCAAAACTGTTGAGCATAAATTTCCAGTCCCTGGTCACACATTCCTCCCTTGTGACCGAGATTTCGGGGTAATAGAGAGGAAGAAACGTAGGACAGCTGCTGTATACAACCCAGATGGCTGGTATTCTCTTGTAGAGAATTCGAAAACAAAGCGTCCCTTTCGGGTCGTACGTATGACCCAGAAGGACAACTTCATAGATATTGCTCCAATGAAAGAAAAGCTATGTTTCAGAACAAAAGCCAATGACGGAACCAAAGTAAAAATGCAGAAAGCTATGCGGATCAAGGTTGAAATTGATAATATTGGTAAAATGTTCATTGCATATACTCACAACCCCGAAGAGTCGTGGCAAGAAATAAACATTAGTCGGAGGGGAATCACCGGTTCATTCGAGCTACCAACTCTGTATTCTGTTAGACGGGCAATAACGCATGCAAAGCTGAAGGATCTGAGAACCTTATGCAGCTTCATACCAGAAGAGTACCGTCCTTTCTATTTAGGTTTACAGGCTACAGTTCCAAGTCCCCGAATACTCCGTACAGGTATCTTGCAAGAAAGGGATGCTGAAAATTCTCAAGACGAGTCAGATGTGGAGGTACCATCATCTGATAGTGAATCTGATAGTGATTGATTTTCATGGTATAGTGTTGAGATAAACCAAATTTATTATTTTCTGTTGTTAAATTCAAGATGTCACTGTTTGTTGCTGAATAAAACAATTATTTTCCGTTAAACACATAGTAATGTTTCACTGTACCGTGCAGGAACCTGGTAACCTGGGGGTTATCAGGTCTATGCACTAGAGTATACTTTGGGGTTATTGCAGTGCGTTCTAGCGAACGCACTGCTTTGTTTTCATAATGACTTTTTTTTTTTTCTACTTCTGGTCACGCTAATTCGGTATGAAGGGAGCATGCCACACATTATCTCACATGTTTTCCTACAATAACTAACTGCTCGGTGTTGCTTAAATGTAAAATGGCGTTTTTTTGTCTAACCGGAAATGACATATGACAGAAAAACCCATTTTCTGTTTTTTACCTTTTTTACCTCTGTTTTTGAACCGATTTGGATAAAACCTTTTTTGTTTATTTCATTATTCTAATGTCTACATAATAGCTTTCAACATAAATGAACTTTTAGACATTCTCTGCTGACTTTTTGGAGCACTTTTTAACCGTTTTTTTTCAACTTTTGCAATTTTATTTCGATCTATTTGAAAACTTACAGGTGTATAAACATTTTGATTTCTAACTAAATGGTATTTTCAAAATTTGTATATCACTTCCGGTTTTGACGTCATTTGCTTGTAAAGTTGAAATTTCAACTTCCGGAATAATTAAGATATTCAAAAAAATCTTTTTGAGATGTGCTAGAAATAACCATTGACTAAATATGAAATGAAAAAATCTGACCCAGATATTTCATATCAGTCGCCATCTTGAAATGACTGATTTTTCTTTAAATCGAAATTCAGAATCAGGGAATCATTCGATTTGAATAAAAATGATGTCTATGGAATCTACAGTCGATTGCTAACAAAACATGGGAAGCCGATTTTTGAATTTCGATTCAGAATTTTTTTTATTTCCGGTTTAGAATTTTCGGAAATAGTCAAAACTTTTTAGGCTCATATCTTGTGACCTTGACCTTGAGTGACCTTGAGACTTAAACAAAAGTTGTTACCCTTGGCGAGATTTATCCAATGGCATGAGCATTTTAGATGCCCAATGTTTACTTCCGGTTTTATGGCCGTCAGAAAATTGCATTTTTTAACTTTAAACAGCTCTGTCACGTGACCTAATTTACATACGTCATAAATTTTGTTTCGGTGTTACTATGCTTGATCTACTCTATCCAATGATATATGACACAATGTATTTGAATCATAATTCCGCGTTCTAGAATTTGAAAATATTCTGCCAAATTCCATTGTAACTGTTCGTGTTTCGTTTGTCTGTCTGCTGGTATTCCCGCGTCCCTTTTAGTTAACCTGCTTGTATTCTGATAGCTGTGCGCCCCTTTTATTTGGTATGACTGCTTGTAGTTCTGCACTTCTTTTATTTAGTCTGTCTGCTGGTATTTCTGATTCCATTTTATCTGCCTTTTTAATACAGCCACATGAAAATATGGACGTATATTGCCGTCACCCCAGTCCATCCGTCGGTCCGTTCGTCCTTCAACAATTTATTGTACACGCAATAGCGACTAGAGTTTTTATCCGATTTGAATGAAGCTCTGGTATATGTATTTATCTTGATAATATCACGGATTAGTTCGAAACTTGCGCTATTCCAGTAGTCGGTTTAAAAGTTATTGCCCTTGACTTAGTGAAAAAAACACGTAAGAATTAACTTGTGTACGCGATAGAAGTTTAAGTTTTCATCCGAATTGAATGAAACTTGGTATGTATTATTATCGTGATACTATCTCGGATCCTTTCATAATTGGAGCTATTCCAGTCGTCGGTTTATGAGTTATTGCCTTTGACTTAGTGAAAACGTTAAAATTAATTTGTGTATGAGATAAAAGCTAGAGTTTTTATTCGATTTGAATGACCTAATTTACATACGACACAAATTATTTTTGATTCGTATTATGCTATATCTACGCTTTCCAATGATATATGACACTATGTATTTGAATCATAATTCCGCGTTTTAAAATTTGAAAATATTCTGCCAAATTCCATTGTAACTGTTCGTGTTTCGTTTGTCTGTCTGCTGGTATTCCCGCGTCCCTTTTAGTTAACCTGCTTGTATTCTGATAGCTGTGCGCCCCTTTTATTTGGTATGACTGCTTGTAGGTCTGCACCTCTGTTTGTTTGCCATTTTATCTGCCTTTTTATACGCCCACATTAAAATATGGTTGTATATTGTTCGTCGGTCCGTCCGTCAACAATTTCTTGACACGCGAAAGAGACTAGAGTTTTTATCCGATTTGAATGAAGCTCTGGTATATGTATTTATCTTGATAATATCACGGATTAGTTCGAAACTTGCGCTATTCCAGTAGTCGGTTTAAAAGTTATTGCCCTTGACTTAGTGAAAACATTAAAATTAGTTTGTGTATAGAGTTTTTATTCGATTTGAATGAAGCTTGGTATGTGTATTTATCTTGATAAATTCCATTGTTTCTGTGAGTGCTTTTTTTCAAAATTCTTTAAAAACAAATTATGTCAAGTGACCTAATTTACATATTATTTATATGACACTATGTATTTGAATCATTATTCCGCGTTTTAGAATTTGAAAATATTCTGCCAAATTCCATTGTAACTGTTTGTGTTTCGTTTGTCTGTCTGCTGGTATTCCCGCGTCCCTTTTAGTTAACCTACTTGTATTCTGATAGCTGTGCGCCCCTTTTATTTGCTATGACTGCTTGTAGTTCTGCACCTCTTTTATTTAGTCTGTCTGCTGGTATTTCTGATTCCATTTTATCTGCCTTTATATACAGCCACATGAAAATATGGACGTATATTGCCGTCACCCAAGTCCATCCGTCCGTCCTTCAACAATTTCTTGTACACGCAATAGCGACTAGAGTTTTTATTCGATTTGAATGAAGCTTTGGTATGTGTATTTATCTTGATAAATTTCATTGTTACTGTGAGTGCTTTTTTTCAAAATTCTTTAAAAACAAATTATGTCAAGTGACCTAATTTAGATATTATTTATATGACACTTTGTATTTGAATCATAATTCCGCGTTTTAGAATTTGAAAGTAATATGCAGAATTCCATTGTAACTGTACGTGTTTCGTTTGTCTGTCTGCTGGTATTCCCGCATCCCTTTTAGTTAACCTGCTTGTATTCTGATAGCTGTGCGCCCCTTTTATTTGGTATGACTGCTTGTAGTTCTGCACCCTTTTAATTAGTCTGTCTGCTGGTATTTCTGAATTCATTTTATCTGCCTTTTTATACACCCACATGAAAATATGGACGTATATTGCCGTCACCCTGTCTGTCCGTCGGTCCGTCCGTCAACAATTTCTTGTACACGCGATAGAGACTAGAGTTTTTGTCCGATTTGAATGAAGCTTGGTATATGTATTTATCTTGATAATATATCGGATGAGTTCGAGAAGCTGAAGTTTTCATAGTTAATCTTTCTGTCTACTTCTTGTAGTTTTACATCCATTTATTATCCCTGCAAACATATCTTGCAGTGCACTTTCTACTGACACACAAAAGAGAGTGAGTAATTTGACAAGTACGCTTTTATATTATTATGTAAAACTCTTATCATTGGTTGAAAATGTGACATTTCATCCATGTATCGGGTGGGTTGCGCACTGCTCGGTACCGTCTTCACGGTTCTAGTTTAATTTAATTTCATATTTCTGTATTTTTCCTTGCATGTTCAGATTAATCTCTCTGGGATTTTCAGAATTAAAGAACGCATACAGACGAAGCCCTGAGAAACATTAACTCTACGTCTAGTTCACTAACATGCATATCAGAAAATGATATGTTTAAATTCAATTTTCTCTTTTTTACAAATTTGTGGCTTATTAGGTTCATGCATGGGGCCACAGAAATGATAAAATCTTTTGAGGTTCTATAGCACAGTGGTAAGCGAATCGTTCTTTACAAACATGACGTCATTTTCTTGGATATGAGGAAATGAAGATTATGTTTGAGAGTTCGGTTCTCGATCAGGGTGTGAAAGTCCGATGACCTTGAATAAGTCATCTTCACTCATAATTCCAGTCCACCCAGCTGTAAATGGGTACGGATAATCCGGGAAAGATCAATGCCAAGAGATTTGGCCAAGGACCAGCTGGGAGAAAGGATCCGCACGGAACCCAAGTTGATATTCTTGTAAAATATAGATGTTTCTTTTCTTTTCTTTCCTTCACCAAGCTATTTCATATCAGCCGCCATCTTTAACTGACTGATTTTACTTTAAATCGAAAGTCAGAATCAGGGAATCATCTTATTTGAATAAAAATGATGTGTATGGAATCAGATTTTCTTTTATTTCTGTTTAACAATTTTCAGTAATAGTCAAATTTTGTAAGGCTCATATCTTGTGACCAGGTTATTTAATAATGTTTGGTGGATACACATATGCTGCACCATTTTCGATTTTGTCGAGAAAGTTTCCCAAACAAAAAAAACAAAAACAAAAATAATCATAACGAAAACAAAGCGTGACAAATCGATAGATTATTTATGTGAAATAACTGTTCATCTAGATATCATCGACCGTCAATGGGCTTTACATTCAAAACAGCACCCCAGCCAGACAAACTGGCATCTGTTACGATGGTGATTTCAGGTAGACCGAACAATGTTTCTCTTTAGATGATGAATGTTGTCTATCCACCATTTGAGTTCTGATTTCATTTTATCACAAATTAACATATATTCTGATCAAAATTACAATAATTATGTTTCAAGGCTAAAATTATCCCCCTTTCAAGTGATCGGAAAGGTAATGGTCCCAATTCGACTGCTGGGAAACATAAAACTAAAATACCTATGACCTTAGCCAAGTCTCTGATTCTACATTTGGACATGCTTGACATTCTGAAATTATATTATCTTTTTTGACATCATCCAGCAAAGCAAGAGGCTGCTTTTTTCGAAGGTTTAAACATTGATTTTTCAACATTAATGATAAAACTAAGCTGCTCTTAACATTTGACTGATTGAGACACATTCTCTTCACATTCCTTATAATTGTCTCCAAGTCATAAAGAATCATCAATATAGCTGGAGTTAGTGTGACCCAATTGTCTCAAATGCGAATAAACAGGTTTTAATAATTTAGTGAATAATTTAGGAACATAGGCTAATCCATTTGCTAAAGAGGTATACTCAAAGATTGAACCTGAAAAAATATCTGTTTTTCGACTAGGGGGATGGAATAATAAGCCAAACGGTCTCCATGAATGTTACGCTAGCACTCTGCAACATATCACAATAATGAACAGCGCCCATTTGACCTGACTACATCAAAGTTGTCAAGTAATCTCGTGCTTCTGGTAGTACAAACATCAAAGGCTGGTCATTCGAGGCCACAAGTATTTGTAAACAAAGAAAACTAGAACCGCGAAGACGGTACCGAGCAGTGCGCAACCCACCCGATACATGGATGAAATGTCACATTTTCAACCAATGATAAGAGTTTTACAGATAAAAGCGCACTTGTCAAAATACTCAATTTTATATGTGTCAATAGAGAGTAGGCTACACTGTAAGATATGTTTGCAGGGATAATTAAAGGGATGACAGACTAAAAGAGATGCAGAACTCAGTCAGACTAAATAAAAGGGGTGCAGGACTACCAGTAGACAGAAAGATTAACAAAGATAGATTGCCAGGCAAGGTAATATACGCCCACTGGCAGCTTTGTTTCAAAAAGAACATTTGGCAGAAAACAGCTACCTTAACAACCATGAAATATTTAACCTACATTATGTTCAGAACTTGAATTAAGTTTAGTAAATTTCCTTCTGCCTTGCGTAGAGTGTTTCTGAGCTAAAAAAAAACCTGATTGTATTTCGAAGAAGAAGGGCAATAACTTCTATCAAATATTTTTTGATTTTCGATAGTGTTTATCGTGTCATAAACTATTTCAATAGGTTTCTTTAAAATCTACCAATAATTGTGCCTTCTAGAGTGTCAACGAGCTAAAATATCAATCGCGTTTTAAAGAACAAGGGCAATAATTCATATTAAAACATTTTTCGATTTTTTTAATTTTAAATAGGGTACATCCTTTGGTGATAATAAACAATTTCAGCAAGTTTTGTCAAAATCCGTAAAGAATTGTGACTTGTAGAATGTTAACAAGCTAAAAATCGAACTCGTTTTAAAGAACAAGGGCAATAAATTCATATCAAATATTTTTCAATTCTTTTGATTTTCAATAGGGTTCATCCTTGGATGATCATAAACAAATTCAGCAAGTTTCGTCAAAATCTGTAAAGAATTGCAACTTGTAGAGTGTTAACAAGCTAAAAGTTGAACGCGATTTAAAGAACAAGGGCAATAATTCCTTTTTTTTAATTTGAATAGGGTTCATCCTTGGGTGATAATAAACAATTTCAGCAAGTTTGGTCAAAATCCGTAAAGAATTGTGACTGTGAGTGTTAACGAGCTGAACGTGTTTTATCGAACAAGGGCAATAATTCATATCAAATATTTTTCAATTCTTTTGATTTTCAATAGGGTTCATCCTTGGGTGATAATAAACAATTTCAGCAAGTTTTGTCAAAATCCGTATAGAATTGTGACTTGCCCCAAATCTTGAATATGTTGAGTATTGGTTGTTGCATTGGTTGCTGGTTAAGTATCTGAGCGAACATCTGCATCATTAGCATTTTATGTTCCCTGTTTTGATGTTGGAGTCTTTCTTGCATCTGAAAAAATAATAATTGACAGTTAGAATTCAAGGGCGTCGGAAGCTGTTTAGGGTGACGAGGGCATAGTTTATGAAAAGGCTACCTGGGGCCTTATTCTCGAAAACTGAACTTAATGATGATTTTAGTGTTCCATTTATTTGATTGGTCAGTTACTAAAATTGATTGTAAATTAAGTATTATTATCCAATCAGATTGCTGTATTTCTTAAGATCTGGATTTTATCTAAGTTAATTTTTCGAGAATAAGGCCCCTGGGCATTTTAACTTATAATAGCCTAGGTCAGCAAATAACCATAAAAATGATTGACGTGTGTGCGGATTGACGTGTGAAGAGATAGCTCCATCTTTTTTTGTACTGCAAATACAATATTTACTCTTGGTCAGAAAGACACTTATATTTTAAAACTATACCTTTCTTTAAACTCTGAATAGGCCTATAAGTTTGAGATAAAGAGCACGTGTTGCCCCTGTGCTTCCAACGCCCCTGTTAGAATTTGTTATTAAAGAATATACCATAAACATTGCCTTGTGTTTTTTTATTTAAATATTAGTTATGTTTTATTTTCATGATTTTCAAGACAAAAAATATCCCATAATGCTTTGCTCCAAAAGTTTACAAAGACAAGACAAATGATATTAAATGTAACACTTACTACAAGTATATTTGCCTCCATATCCCACTGCACTTGCAGCATCTCTCTAAATCTGTTTTCTTCACTGGTTTGTCTAACTTCCTCTGCTTTAAAAAACTGGGCATCAGCTTCTTTAATAGAATTAAGGAAACTTGATGTTGCTGATTCAATGATTTTTTCAGTTTTACTTTTATATTACTTTCACATAACGTCACGGGAAGAGTAACAATATGGCGGCCTTAAATCACGTGACCGATCTGCGGCGAGATCAAAAGTTGGCCAGACTCTCTCTATAGACGGCTCTGAAGCGGCATACTTTTTAATGGCAGAGTGCGCCTTGTTTTGACAGCTGCAGACGAGAAACGAAAAAACGATGCCCCAGTATTGTTGTGTTCCCGGTTGCCGAAATTTTGGTGGTCACACGTTTCCTCCGGATCCTCAACTGAATATGAAGTGGAGAGTGGCAGTAAGACGGTGTGAAAATGGTAGCAAAAAGTTGTGGAAGCCAAAGCGGTGGGACGTTGTGTGTTCTAGTCATTTTTTGCAGAGCGATTTCCGTTTGTAAATAATTGAAATTGTGGTCACACTTCCTGGCACCCTGAGGTTTTAGTTTTATAATTCAAAAGCTAGACATATTGCGATTAGTGTCACTGTCAGTGTCACCTACTCACGCTACTACCTAACACGACAGCAGACGGCCGTCCTGTTTGGGTGTACTGTTATGACTTGTGATGGCTAAAACCGTTTAATATCGGAGTTTACTCTTAGAGTTCCGAAACTGGCGAAAGGAAATAAATCGTTAGAGTGTACATAATATTATTAATGGGACAGGATTACCTTTTCAAACGTGGAGGCTGGACCTGAGCCTACCAGGCACTGCCTAGGCTATTTTATTTACTAGGCCTATTACTATAAAGTATATTTTGCTATCACCCCATCTCACAATCAGTTTACTTCATGGTTTTTCTTTTTCTCTTTCAACAGGTGAAAGAAGAATTTTGAAACAGAACTCCATACCATCAGTTTTTGATTTTAGACCTACTTCTTATTCTTAATTTTCCACATTAAGAGACGACCGCCTAAAGAAACGTTCCAGTACAGTTACAGCCCCTCCTACAACATATACTGCCACTACAGATGATAGTTTGGAAGTTGCTGAAGTTCAGATAAATACCACTACCAGTTGTGAAGATCAATCCATTTTCCATGAAGAGGAACAAAAGTCCGCAGATGCAGGTGTGCAATGTTCATTGATTTCAACAACTTTTCCATTGAGTATTTCAGAACAGATTCTAAAGCCATACAGTATTATACAGGTTTCGATGATTTTGATCCTTGTGTCAGATTTTGTTGAGCTATTGCCCTGACTTAGCACAAAAATCATTGAAATTGTATTTTTATTCAATTATTTTTTTCTGATTCGATTGAAACTTAGTATGCTTGTGCGTTACAATGGCTTGATTGAAGTACCATAGTGATGTTATTTAAAAGGCGAAATTTGTCTTCAGATTTGCTACTGGTGAGCCTATAGTCAGTCTTGTGGGCATCTGGTTGTTTTTTTAAGAAGATTGAATTCTTATTGGAGTAATTTGTATTGTTATTACAGGCTGACACCAGGTAAATCAACTACCGACATTCAAGCTAATCATTCATCAACCCTGATCAGTTTGGCAGAGCCTCTTTGTTTCACAAGAAAGTTGTCTGTTGTGGATACAATCAAGGAAGCAATATCAATAAAGATTAAGGATGTTAAACTGGAAGATGTGAATGAATCAAACAGAGTAAGTAGTAGTATAGTATTTAGGATGTTAAATTTGATGCTTACCAGGTTTAAATGATCTAACAACAAGCTATGCATGGTGCATGCTGCATAGGCCTACTGTGGTCATTGCTTTGAAAATCTTATTTAAGACTGGAATATGTGGAAATTGGTTTTAGGTTTGGAAAACAATAAAATGCTGTTTATCAGTCAATTATTGATAAGCAACTTATCATTTATATTTCATATTTATTTTATAGTATAACATCAAAGGGAAAGTGATTAAAATTGAAGACGAGAAGCAAGCACTGATTCATGGTACAAAGAAAAGATTCCAAGATATAACCATCCATGATAGTGAAGACAACATTACAATAATTCTCTATGAACACTTACTTGGGAAGGTGGAATTGGAGAAGAATTACAATTTTACCAATGTAAAATTGAGGGTATTTAATCAAATAAAATTGACCACTACTAAAGATACAGTGATAGAAATGATAGAGAAAAACTTTACTGTACCTGAAGGTTTTGTAGTAAGCAATTCAGAATTTATTTCTGGTAGGGTCATATCGGCTAGAATAAATATAAAAACAAATTGTCCATCTTGTCAAAAACATGTTGCAAATGTTGACACGAATCAAGGGACAATATATTGCAATTTATGCAATACACGTGTCAGGAAGAGTGCTTTAGTGGGACAGAGTATTGCCACTTTACAAATAGAGTCAAATGATGTAACCGAAAAGGTTACATTATTTAATGACTTGTTAACTAAATACTTTAAAGATAAAGATCTGAAACATCTTGTTTTAAACAAGACTGGATTAGAAGATTATTTTCTTCAAGATAATATCATTTTTGAACTTGAATTTGACCAAAACAAGACAGTAATTAAAATAGAAGGAAAACCATTAGTTTAAAAATTAAATTTTGATTTGATAATCATTTTTCATTTATGTGTTTGAATGTTATAGTTTTATTGTGCATAACAGTTGGAATATGCAATTTGTATTTTTATAAGCATTGAGATGTTTAATGCATAGTACATGATAATGTATCAGATTTTATTTTTTATTGTTTTTTGTTTTATGTTGTATTTCAATCATCCATAACTGACAAGTATTGTCTTATTCAGTTTTGTTTCAATGGGAGATTTTGATGAGATGCTGTAAGACTGTTTCGTATTGGTTATTGGTTATCTTGATGATGAGGTCATTCTTTTCAATTAATGAGTGTTTATGTTATTACTTTATGCAAAATTTGCAAAACATATAATAGTTTCTGTTGTTTTAATAATTTTTTAATTGGTTAGTAAATTTATATTTATTAGTTTTGTAATTTGTAGTGGTGACAATGGTAACAGTAAAGTGTTGCTTTGTGCAATAAAATGGGGCCAGAATGAAATGGAATGGGGCTAGGAGGGGTTCCAGGGACTTTGGGCAGGGGAGTTAGAGGGGTGCGGACTGTAGTACCCCACCCCCCTAGCGCCGAAAGGCCTTTTCCCTAGAAAAGGTGCCATTTGGTTTGGTGCCATTCTTGTTTTTTTTTCTTGTTGATTTGCATATGTGCCTTTTCCGTTTCGCTCAATTTTCAATACCTAGTTCCATTTTTCGTTCCCAGATGGACGGGGTTAAGGATGTGGAGGGGGGGATTAATTCCATCCAATTTTGCACACCGATTTTCGTTCTTAGATGGCCAGGAGGGGGTGCGTGTCAACCCCCTTCTCTGCATACACATAATATTTCAATGAATTCATAAGTTTTCTTATGTTTCACTAATAAATATACGATGTTTTGTTGTAGTCTGAAATGACTTGTTACAAGCAAAATTAAAACTGGTTTCCTCCCTTTAATCGGTTACAAGTTATAGCAGCTCTCGAAACTAACAATAAAGTGTCAAGCATACACAGTAATTTTGACCATTTAATTTCATTTCACGACCGATATAGCATTTGCCTACTCTTGTTATTGATTTTCAACTGTTGAGGTATCTTTAACATACAGATCCTGTAGCACACAGGGCCTCGGTTTATTGTCCCATCCGAACGACGCTTTTCGTTCCATCTGACCTGCATCACTGACAAGGGCGAACCGGGTTGGAAAAAAAGAATAATTGGACTCTGGCAACGTCATGGAGAGTACAATGAAGAGAATTTTGCCAGGACAGCGGAATTTGGGTTTGGCTACTTTTAATATGCCTATTGAGGGATCCAAGTACAATGGATCTCGATTTATTGTCCCATGCGAATAGTGAGACAATTTCAGCCCCACTTAAATCATATCAGATTGTGTCTTCCCTTAGTTTTCACTTCTAGGTTTGCGGGCCCAAAGATCATAAAATTATATTTCATTGTATGCTAGGATCAAGTTTTCGAAACTGAATCTACAACACATTAATAGACATTTCAAACATTTTAATTTTCAATAAACATGCATTTCAGAAACATTTTAAATTTCAATAAACATGCATTTCAAATAAATACAATAATAATTTATTTCACACTAAGGAAGAATCATTTTCCAACATTGGTACTTTTTTGCCGATCTTCAACTTAAAGGAAAGTATTTAAGTAATTTATGCATTAAAAGAGCAACATAAAAATATTTTTCGTTTTTTACACAGGGCACAGCGCCTTAACTAAAATAACTACAGCAGATCTTCAACAACTTCTGACCCAACTTCCGGTGTAATTTATGTAGGCCTACGAAACTTATGCTGATTGTCATGAAATGTTAAGACAACAAAACGAAGAAAAAAAATCCTGACCGGAAGTGAAACTTTGGCCGCCATATTGAAAAAGTGCAAAGTCCCACTCTGTGCCACGCATGGCTCTAGTTTTATGTTATTTTTTAATATTTTGGGTCCAGCTGCATCAGATCTTAATTACAAGTGTTCCCTTTTGTCTCCTATAAACCAGTTATTTTTAACCCTGCTTAAGTTAAGACAGGCCAAAGAGGACAAGGAATTGTCAATTCTTTTCCATGTTAGTGAGTCGACAGTTTGCAGACTTCTTTCAACTTGGGTGAACTTTATTTATTTCCAATTACAAGAGATTGATATTAAGATAAGATAAGATTTATTGCATATACGCCCTTTAAAGGCAGCATACACAAATTAAACAGTACACATATTAACAATATAGATATAAATGAGGTATATAATAATAAAGATATAAATGAGGTATACAATAATAATATAGTTTCTCTGTTGAACTAGTGTTAGTGACAATGTCATATGCATTATATTACGTTCTTTTGGAAAAATACCACTGTTTAAGTACTTAATACATAACGTTTACAGAGTAAATAAAATGAAACATATTTTTGATAACACTGAAAAATAAAAGTAATATGTAAAAGGATATATAATTTTCAGCCTTCAAGACTATAAATAAGGTGGAAATTTATTTTTCATCTGATGAATTTTTTTCCCCAAAATGGTGGTGTATTCATATAATCTTCTACATTTGGCGTGTATAATAGAACGCAATGCAAAGACATTGATAAACATGAAATATATATAAAAAAAGAAGAAGATAAATATTTGAATTCAGGCACTCTGATTATGGCGATTTTTTGCGTTTCTCAAAACAAAGGTGCACATAGTACGCAACAGACTTGGCAATGGGTTCGAGTGGGTCTAAAAGTAAATGAAAAAAATTTATATTTTGAAAAGAAGACTGGTAATATTGGAAAATTGGATAAATTATTTGTTGTCTTTCTGTTTCATAAAAAGGGCAGTTTAGTAAAAAATGTTTTTCATCTTCAACACTGTTGCTGGTACAACATTTGCAGGTTCGATCTTTAATAGGTGTTTGGGTATATCTACCTCGCTCTATAGCTAGATGGTGTGCACTTAAGCGCAACGACGTTAATGCTACTTTGTGAGCTTTGTTTTTTACAGATTGAAGGTATTCTGGAAAAGTTAAGAAATTTGGTTTTATCTGACCATAAGTACGCAATTTGTGGCAGTTGTTGACATCTATCTGGTCTGTTAAATATTTAAAAACAGTTATAAATTTATTTTCCATTGTAGTTTTTATACGAAATTTGGAAATATTAATTGACTGAAAATTAAAATACTTAGTAATATCTTTTAAACACCTATTGAAAGACAATTTTTTCTTGCTTGTTTTGTTGTTAAAAAGTTGACAGTCAAGATTATACGCATCCATGAGGCGTCTATTAGGGAGATTAAAAATAAAACGTTTTTGATACGACAGTTTACGCTGGAATACATCAATTGACAAAGGGAAAACTCCAATTTCAGCCAAACATCCAATATTAGATGCACGTTTTGGTAAATTGAGAATTGATTTACAAATATCTGTTGTCAATTTATTAATTGGAAGTTTGTCCCATTTATCAAGAGATATATTCCTTTCTGTAAGTATATGCGAACCCCAGACCTCCACCCCATACAGAGCTATCGGTTTAACTACACAGTTGTATAGTTTCAACAGAATGTCTGTAGGGAGAAATCCGAGATGACATAATTTCTGTCGTACCGCAAACCATGCTCTACGAGCTTTTTTTATTTGATCTTGATAAGCTGTTTTAAAGCTAGAGTTGTTTTGGATTGTGATGCCTAGATAAACGTAAGAATCAACAACCAGAATAAAGTTTTCGTTAAATAAAAAAAGTAGGCGTTTGGTTCATTCTTTTACCTTTTCTTGTGTTAGTAAATATTAATATTTTGGTTTTTTCAATATTTACCTGGAGTTGCCAATCAGAACAAAATCGAGACAGATTACCTAACTGACATTGTAGGGCTTGTTTAGAAGATGCCAATAACACAAGGTCGTCAGCAAACAAAAGATGTGTTAAAGGCTGGTTATCTAATAATGGAACCCCTGATGGCTGCAAGTATTTGTTTAAATCATTTATGTAAATGTTAAACAAGATAGGGCTCAGATTACATCCCTGTTTGAGACCTTGTGTAGAGGTAATTCTATCAGATATACTACCATTGGTTTTAATATGATAGTTAGTTTTCAGGTACATAGATTTTATTAATTCAAAACAATGACCGTCTATATTATGTTTTGAAAGTTTTAAGAATAAACCTTCTCGCCATACAGTGTCAAAAGCCTTCTTAAAATCAACAAAACAAAGGAATAAGTCTTTCTTATTCGATTGAAATTTATTTATGATAGTCTTCAATATGAAGACATTGTCAACTGTTCGCCGTTTCTCTCGAAAACCAGCTTGACAATCATCCAATAAGTTATTATCTTCTAAATATCTGGAAATTCTGCGGTTAATAATGCTAATGAATGTTTTTCCTAAACAGCTGGTGAGAGCTATGCCTCTATAATTGTTCGGATCCATCAAATCACCCTTTTTATGGACTACAGACAGAAACGAATCACTCCAGCATTCTGGATAATTTCCAGACTGTAAAATCAAGTTGAAAAGTTTCAAATACTGGTCTATCAGAATTTCAGAAGAGGCTTTGATCATTTCATTTAGAATGAGGTCAGGGCCATTAGATTTATTATTTTTTAATGTTTTGACGGCTAATCGTAATTCACTAGCGGAAATTGGTTTATTGATTTCAGAGTTTTTTGGTGTTAATTTTGAGCATTCTTCTAATTGTTTTTTAATTTGAGCTAACTTTTTAGTATTATTCTGACTATTCGAAGAAAACAAATTTGTAAAATGTTCTTCCCATTGCTTGGTCTCAATATTATGGACACTTTCCTTGCTTTCTTTTTTTTTTAGCAAACTATTCACAAGTTTCCAATACTCTTTGGGATTATTTGTTTCGAGTTCATCAATTTTCTGTAAGATTATACGTTTCGATTCCCTAGATTTAAATTTAGTAGCCCTTTTATATTCTTTTTTCCTTTTTGCATAGTGGCTAAGCAAAACTTTATTTTTGGGGTCTTTAGAAAGTTGCCAATTTGCTTTTTTTAGTTCTAAAAATAACCGCTTGCAGTCTTTGTCGTACCAAGCATTTTTCTTTTTATGAAGATTTTTTCCGGGTTTTATGAGTTTTAAACTGGTTTTAGCAGCAGACAAAAGTATATTATTGAATGTTTTAGTAGCATTATTTACTCCATGTGGGGTTTCATTAAAGTCAGCTAAAATAAAGTTATTGACTAATTCATTGGTTTCAAATTGTTTCAAACAAAATACAAAAGCTGTGGCGGAATGTTGTTTCCACACAAACCGTGTGTTAGTAAAAGTTTTCATTGAAAAGTTTTTGGAAGATAATGAACATGCAGTTTTCACTGTTTGGTTAATTTTTGCCGGAGTTTGTCCAAAATTAAATTGGCTATAAATTAGTTTATGATCTGATAAATGTGATAATGGCATAACGTTAAATGAAAATAAAACATGAGAAACAAGTATATAATCCACCACACTACATCCATTATAACGAACGCATGTCGGTGTACCTAGAAAATCTCCTAATGTTCGTTCATTTAACATACAAATATCGGAACACAGGGATAGATTGATTAAGCATCTTCCAAAATTGTTAATTTCGTTATCTGGATTATTCCTATGTTTTGCTATATTGGCAGTATAACTATTTTTTGATGCAAAGATGGGATATTCACTTTCTAAATTTTGAGTTTCATCGCACTGAAAGATATCTGGGAGTCTACCACTCCTGGCATTGAAATCGCCACCTAATATTACATTTCCTATGTTTTGATAGTAAATGATGTCTGTTTCTAACACGGTGAATGGATCGTAAGACTTTTTGACCAGATAGCGGAATTGTGAGGAGGAATGTAAATATTGCATATAAACAAATCTTTATCTGTTTTTATTACATCTTTGTTAATTTTCATCCATACGATGTCACCATCTAAATTATTAAAAAATGATATACCGTTTGGTGCTTGAAGTAAGTAATTTTTTAAATAAAATGCAACACCGCAATGATCAGAGTGACCACTATTCCTGGCAAACAGAAATCCTGTATATCCTGATAGAGAATATTTATATACATGCAAGTCTATTTCAGCTTGGCTAATCCAAGTTTCTTGAAAACAAACTATATCTAAATGATCTACTAATTGTACTAAACTATGTCTACTATCTACATCATTTAATTTGGAATGAAGGCCATTGATGTTCCAAAAACCTACATTAAAATTAGCCATCATAAAAATTGGATACAAGTCAAGTGAAAACAAAATAGAACACCCATGGAAATAAAGAGAGTACAAACATAATTTATGGTTGTAAAGTGTTTTGATTATAAAACAATTACCACCTACTGTTCTTTGATTTATAGATGTTTAAATTTCTATCTGTTCGATATGCTTGGTTGGTATTGTAAACTCCTGCAGATGTTCCTGATGAGAGATGCCATTTGATAGCGCTAGCCAATACTGCAGTGCCATACACATTCAGATGTACTGGACCTTGATACAGATCAGATTTAACATACCCTGTCGTAAAATTGAAGAACTTGGCCCTTAAATCAACATACTGGCACTTATACTGAGTGGTCACTTCCTCCAGTATTTGATTTAAACGATCAATTTTGACATTTGTTGCCTGACACTTCCTTGGTAGCAATGATAGAAATTTAACATTAGCATTTTTGAACTTGGACTTCGTGAGAGTTATAAGTTCGATGTAGTCCTGTCTGCAAGATTCAATGTCATCTTTGCTGGTGTCATTTGACCCTATTAAAAGATAATGTTTAGTATATTGTCGTTTTCAAGACACTGATTAATATAACTCTTACACCCGTTAATTCCAGCTCCTCTCAATGTCTGCACGTGGGTACATCTTGAATTGTCCAACCGTTTGGAGTTCAATAATTTAAATATAGAACTTCCAATAACCAAATTTCGTTTGTATAGATGTCTTTTTCTGGGTATCGGTCTGCTCACAGTTGGTGAAGGGCTTAGGAAACGGGTTAGTTCTGGGTATCGGTCTGCTCACAGTTGGTGAAGGGCATAGGAAACGGTTAGAACAGGGAATAGCTGGTTGTGGTGGTTGCAACTGTAATTCATCACTACTTATTGAACTTAAGGATTCACAATCATTTAATTGAGTCAAATTCTCACTTCTTTTTATCTGCTTCCCTTTGTTTCTTGTTTGGTTGACACATTTCACAATATTTGCTGAAGATTTTGATTCCACGATTTCTCTTTTAAGTGTTGCAATTTCCATATTCATTTCTTGAACAATGTTTGAAAGGATGGTTTTGTCGGTTACTAATGCCTTGATTTCGCTTTGCATATGTTCGAATGCTTCCCGGTGCCCTTTAATATCTTCGTTTTCTGTATTCAGTGTCGAGACATTGCTTACTAGTGATGGAGAGATTCTTTTGTTTGATGCTAGTTTTTTTGGTTGTACAATCGACCTTTGTTTACCAACGTTTGGTTTCGATACTGAAGGTTTGGAAATAGATTTTTCTTGCGTTTTTTCTGTTGTTGGTTGGATAGAAATTTCTTTTGTTAGAGAATCTGTGATCTTGACCTTTGGTTTTGCTATTAAGGTTTTGGATATCGATTTTTCCTGTAGTTGTTCTGGTGTTGACTGGAAATCAAGTTTCTCATTAATTGTTGGGGTCAGAGGTCTCATTTCAATTGGTGATGGTGGGTGTATGACTGGGCTACAAAGTGTGGACAAATCGAAATATGGTAGTAGTGAAACCATGGCTGGTTCTTTATGGGCTGTACTTATTCCACTTTTATTCGGAGTGCTGGCATATGGATTTGTCATCGCTGGACTGTTTGCATCGTGGTTTCCGTTTTGAATGATTGACTTTGGAGTACCTGTAATCTTCTTCGATGTTTTTGAAGGCCGCTTTTTGTCGCTGAGTAATTGCTTGAACGAAGTCCTCACAAGGAGGTTAAGGGAGTCTGCATCATCAACTTCTATTTGTTGGTGGAGTTTTGGTAAATGATCCTTAAGAAAGGTACTCTTCCCTGGTCCATTAACAAGTCCACTACATTTTGTTGAATATAGATTCATAGTGTACAAGTACTCACCATTTTGCCTGATTGCAGTGCGTTCGATTTCGAACGCACTGCTTTGTTTCCAGAATGTTTTTTTTTTTTTTTTTTTTTTTTTCTTCAAATTCTGGTCAGAGTGCCCAGCCAAAACTGTAAATGCCACATATGCATTGATGCAATTTCTCTTATGTACTCGAAAAACTAAATTTTTTAAATGTAATTTGATGCATTTTTGTCCAACCGGAAATGACGTAGGGCACGAAAGTGTATTTTAGAATTTTTCATTTCACGGCTCTATTTTTCATCCGATTTTACTCGGATTTTTTTAGGTTACTACTTTAAACTAATGTCTACAATACGGCTTCTTTAAGTAATTGAAAATTTTTACTTTTGTCCATAACTTTTTTTAGTTTTAATTATAAAAATTTTTCAACTTCTACAATTTTATTTCGATGAATCTGAAAATATACATGCATATAGGCATATGGATTGTAAACAAAATGCAAGTTTCAAAATTTCGATATCACTTCCGGTTTTGACGCAAATGTCTCTTAAAGTTAAAATTTCAACTTCCGGAATTTTGAAGATATGTAAAAATGGTTTTCGGAAATATGATTGAAACGACAATTCAAAAACAATGAATTAAAAAAAATTGACCCGGAAGTAAAAAATAAGCCGCCATATTGCTATGACCAACTTTTGTAAAACTCAAAATGGGGCCTCAGGGTTATGAGCGGAATTCGTAATAGTAGTATTTTAGGACAGCCCAGTCGATTGCCAAAAAAAGTACGTGATTAGTTTTTTGATTTTTAATACTGCCTTTTTGTTATTTCCGGTATAACGTTTAAAGTAATTGCCAAAATTTCAAAGACTTGTAACTCATGACCTTGACCTTTTATGACCCTGTAACCTGAACAAAGGTTATTGCCCTTGACTAGATCTATCCAATGAAATATCCATTTTCGTTGTCCGATGTTTACTTCCGGTTCTATTGCCATTTGAAATTTGCTATTTTCAACTTTAAACAGCTCTGTCACGTGACCCAAGTAACATACGTCACAAACTCTTATATATTATTATTGTGCTTATTTTACTCTTTCCAGTGATATAAAACACTTTATGTTTGAATGAAAATTGCGCGATTTAAAATTTGAAAATTTTGTGCAAAGTTTCATTGTAACTGTCCGTGTTTTTTTCAAATTTTATTTTGACCGTCCTGAAAACTTACAGGTAGATAGACATTTTGATTGCAAACTCAAATCTGTTTTCAAAATTTCGATAACACTTCCGGTTTTGACGTTATTCGCTTTTAAAATCTAAAATCTAACTTCCGGAATTTATATGATACATGATTTTTTTTTTTGCAAAATTTTTGAAGTGATGCTTTATAAACAATCAATCAATGAAATTTGACCCAGTTGTAATAGATCGGCCGCCATATTTATATGATTAACTTTTGTAAAACTCAAAATGGGGACTCGCGGTTATGAGCGGAATTCGTAATTGTAGTATTTTTGGACAACTTAGTCGATTGCCCCAAAGAGTACGTGATTCGATTTTGATATTCGATGTTGATTTTTTGCTATTTCCGGTATATTGTATTTTATGAAATTGCCAAAATTTCAAAGAATTGTTACCCGTGACCTTGAACTTTTTTACCATGTGACCTGAACAAAGGCTATTGCCCTTGACCAGATCTATGTACTGATGTATCCATTTTAGTTGTCCGATGTTAACTTCCGGTTCTATGGCCATTTGAAATTTGCGATTTTTAACATTAAATAGCTCTGTCACGTGACCTAACTTTCACACGTCACAAATTTGTATATATTCTTATTGTGCCTAATCTATTCTTTTTAATGATATATAACACTTTATGTTTTAAAGAAAATTGCGCGATATAATATTTGGAAGTTTTGTGCAAAGTTCTATTGTCACTGAGCGTGTTTTTTCAAATTTTATTAGAATGTTCCGAAAACTTGTGAGTAGCTAAGCATTTGGATTGCGAACTCAAATCTATTTTCAAAATTTCGATATTACTACTGGTTTTGACGTTATTGGCTAATAAACTAAAATAATATGTGTGTTGTCTAAATGGTTAAATGATAGTGCTCTCCCTTCAACCTGTAATTAACTTGAGTTTTGGCGATACTAAACCAGAGAAGTAAAAAACATCGCCAAAACGCTAACACATTTGATTAAATAACGCTAACAATTATCGTCAAAACAGTTGAGAACTACTATTTTTATTGTTAATCTTTATTAAAGCTATCATGTTGTAACTAGACTAGAAAAAATGTTTCTAACTTTTTTTATATTAATATTTTTATAACCATTTGCTAAGTGCCTTGTGATTTATGAAAGATTCCAGGATGACGCACTGCCCAGCGCCGTTTTGGTACGGCTCTAGTTTTTCTTGTAATTGATGTGAGGCGTCCTTGTTTGTCTACTTTCCTTTCCACCGAAATTACGAATGAAGTATTTAAAGTATTATAAAACTCATCACAACTCTTAGAAAAATTGTAAAAGTAGCCAGAGTTAAATTGTATCACAATTCCTCCACGAGTTTCTTTTATCGAAAAATGGTCTCTGAAAGTAGCTTCCACTTGTTTTTTGAGGCAGTGTTCCATATTCAAAGTGTAATTTGTTTGAGTTGTTTCACACTGGCCAGCATTTTCATTCAAAGGTACATTTGATCCGACAGTTAATACAGGGTTATTAACTACACTTGATACCATGGCCATTTTTCCAGGTATTCACAGAAAACTTGCACAAAGTCCACTAAATAAACAATTATTTCAAAAATAAGTTGATGTTAGAAATCCAAACAGAGTAAGAATCACAATTAGTTAAAATTCTGTTGATATATCCTTAAATTTCCATAGGTATTCAAGATTTTCTACTGCACTAATATTGGTGTGTTATCACTTGCCGCCATCTTGGTTATTTGACCATATAGATCTGTCATTGATGACACAATGCCCTACTCTTTCAAATCTAAGTTTCCGTCCACAAAAGTGATATTAGATGCAACAGAGACCCCTATTCAAAAGCCATCTAATATTAGAGATCAAAGTGCTACATATAAAAGTCGTAATACGCTGAAAACTATGGTTGGGTGTACCCAAGAATCAGATTTTGATGACACCGATAATGACCCGTCATACGAAACGGAGACTGGGAAAGCATCATCTTCTGATGGTGATAAACGTACAAGATGGAAAACTGCAAACCCAAATCTGTGGAAGAAAGGAAGAAAAATGTTAGAAAACGTCTAAATAAGAATGGGAAAGAACACATAGATACTTCTGGTAAACATAAACAACTAAAAGATCTAAAACTAGAGATCTGCCAAGAGTATTGGAATCTTGGAGATTACAAACGTCAGAAAGATTTTATATTGTCAAGAACTAAAGCATATGGAATCGAGCGTGAAAGGCCAAGGTCTGAAGAACGTAAACGAAAAAGAAAACACACAATTTCATATTTCTTTCTAAAACCGGATGGTTTGCATATCAAATGTTGCAAAAAGTTCTTCCTTGCTACATTATGCGTTAGCTCTGGTCCAGTTTATACAGCTTTGGCTGAGAAGGGTGAGGCTGGTACCTTCGTTGGTGAAGATAAAAGGGGTAGTCATACACCGAGCAATGAAACTAGCGAAGAAAGATTAGATTTGGTTCGCAAGCATATCGACAGTTTCCCGAAGATCGAATCACACTACACCAGAAGTGATACTCATCGCCAATACTTAAACCAAGATCTGAGTATAAGTAAGATGTACCAGCTGTATAGATTACATTGTGAACAATTACTTCCACCAAAAACAGATCCTGTAGAAGAGTTAACTTACAGAAGAATATTCTGTACTGAATACAACCTTTCCTTCTTTCATCCCAAAAAAGACCAATGCATGAAATGTTCCAAATATAAAATCTTAACTGGCATTGATAAACTTAGTTTTGAAGACGAATACCAAGCTCATCTCCAACGCAGTAAAGACGCACAAGCTGCAAAGTCTTCAGATAAATTCAGAGCTGCAAATGATTCAAATTTCATATCGGCTACTTTTGATCTTCAAAGCGTTCTTCAGCTACCAAACACAAATGCATCACTCCTCTATTACAGTAGAAAGCTTAGTCTATACAATCTGTGTATTTACAGTGCAGCCAAACCTAATGATGCATTTTGTTACTGCTGGAATGAAGTGCAAGCTGGTCGTGGTAGTAATGAGATTGGAACCGCTATTTACAAATGGTTATCTGATTTACCGCGTGACATCAAAGAGGTATCTCTTTTTTCAGATACATGCGGAGGTCAAAATCGAAACCAAAATGTAGCAGCCATGTGTGTACATGTAGTGCAATCCACTCCTTTAGAAGTCATTACCCACAATTTTCTAGAGAGTGGGCACAGCTACATGGAATGCGATAGCATGCATTCTGCGATAGAATCTCAAAAACGCAACCTGGATCTTTTTTATGATGCTAGATTGGGTTTCTGTCTTTAAAAAGGCCAGACGTAAAAGACCTTACAATGTTGTTAATCTAAAATTTAACGATATTTACAATTTTCAAGATGTTGCCCAACAGCTAATGAAGAACAGAAAATGTGACGTAGATGGAAATATAGTAAATTGGTTGCTGGTCAAATCGTTCAGATATAAAAAAAATCAACCAGGCGTTGTACCATATGGTCATTCCTGTTGAGATACAACACTGGTATAGATCTCTACCATCATCTGGAAGATCTAGGGATCGCTTACCGTCTCCAGCAGTACAAGATACAGAAGATTCAGATGATGATTGTTGAAAATAGTGCTACTGAATGAGACAGTCATACAAATTACGTTTAACTGCCCAAGTATTTGACTGTTTGTTTGCGTTTATTATTCATACAAGTGATATAATCAAACATTATACACAAAAAGTGTTACAAAGACTTTTATTTTTGTTCATATTAGTTGTGTTTGTTAAAAATTTGATACAGAATTAAACAAGTTATGTCCATATCTTTTCTTATTACCTTCTGCCAGAAATGATTATGTGTCAATTTAAGCTATAATATACGCCACATTCTTCACCTTAGTGCCAAAAATTTAAGTATGCCCAAAACTGACTGGTATATCTCCTTAGATTCAAAATTACATAAAGTTATTATTATTTCCTGATTTTATGCGACCTTTTAAAACTTTAATTCCATTTTTCTCAAAAATACATTTTTGGACATAACAGTTTCTGGCAGTAAAAAAGCCCTCGGTATATTAGTGATTCCTATGGCGGTTGCACAAGTGATAGGCAAATAATCGAACGCTCAGAACTCTTGTTTTCTTGGGAAATTTCGCAAGAAAGACTGTATCGGGGAATTATGGTTCAAGATATTTTTGCTAGCAAGGATGTGTTTGTCAATACACCAACTATGCTTAAGGGAAAGAGTCAATTGGAACCCCATGAAGTTGTAAATGACCGTCGTGTTGCTTCTGCAAGGGTTCATGTAGAAAGAGTTATTGGTCTTGCAAAATCTTACAAAATTCTAAAGTTCATTGGGGTCTCGTATAGTGTACGTGTGCTTCATGTTATCAAATTTCAGAAAGTCCATTGTAAACAGACAAGTTTAAGATACACTTTTGAGTTGATTTGTATGAAACCTAAATTAAAGAGACATGAAATTGTAAATATAATTTATATATTTATTTTACATTTAATGAGTAGGATATTTGACCCAATTTTCTTTCATATTAACAATTAATTTCACTCAGCACTGATTTAAAGAGATTGTAAAGAGGATTTCAAAATTTCTTATGCTGATTGGACATATTTTACATGCTCGCAGCACTTGGACTGACCTTTGGCTTCACAAATTTAATGAATTTTTTTATTATTATTTTTTTTTTTTACACAATTTGTCGCAATGTACTTAATCGCTTGAATATAATATGTCCATTTAATACACATGTACTTGTGTATATTGCTATATTGTATATCTAAAAAAAATATCCAGTAGTCTGTGGTCATGTACTTGATCTCTAAATCATCAAACTCTGTACATTAATTTTTTTTTTATTTTTTATTTTTTTTTTTGGGTGTCTATATGTTGTATATTGTATCTATGTTTGTCCCCATGGGCTGGGTGTGAGACAGGACCGTTACCACTCGTGGTATTGGGCCTAATTCTGACCCATGTAAAATAAAGAGATTATTATTATTATCCAACAAATTTTGCAGGTGTGATATCATAAAACCTAGTTTGAGTGGATTTGCATGAATCTCAGACTTCTGGTTGAACATATGAATGACTCAAATTGTTTCTATCATTGTCCCTGATACACAAAATGTAGAGTACCTATTAACAATCCCTTAAATACATCAAGCTTTACTTTTTTAAGTTCCACATTTCTTTCTGACATGGTGGAAAAATCAATACTTTCAGTGCTTCCAATTTAAAGTTAAGGAAACGTTTTTATACTGTCTTAATAATAATAATATCTACCGGTATTTTAGATCAAAACAATTTCCTATGAATATATAATTCAATTTTATTTGAACCAAAGAAGTCGACAACATAAATTTCTGGGTTTTTTAAAAGGTTGTGAAATCGGAAGTAGACAGGGTCGAGTTCCTAGCATTAAAGTAAGTCTAAGTCCGATATTTAACTTGAGATTTTCCTACTATTTCTTGCATAGGGTTTTAAGCTCAAATTGATCTTAAGCACAAGGCTAGGACAGCTGATACCCTATGCGAATGACCTTTAAACGACTGAAGGTCAAGGTCCCTGAAGGTGAAAGTCACGAGATACAAGCCTTTGAAGCTTTTATAAACTTTGAAAATGTACACAGTAATTATACCGTAAGTTGACGCTGGTTTTCCGAGGAATTGATGAAGATTTCGTTGGTTGTTTTGATGTTATGGCATTGTCAAAGTGGCTGCAGAGAAATGCAAGTCATTTAGGATTGATGCTGATTATGAATTTTGTAGAAAGGATCGTTGGCGAAGACCATATTTTGCATAAAATAATAAATTTTGATAAATAACTTATTGTCATTAGAAATTTGATGAATGATGCTGATATGACTTTGCGTTATGTTAGCCGATGAAGTGAGATTTGTAAAAAAAAGGCCTATCGAACGCAGTAAAAATCGAACAAAAAGTGGAACTTCCGGTGATTTCCCGCCTGAAAAAATCTACAAACATTTTGATACACTTGTAAAAATGGCTCAGTCCAATACATCAACACCTGTAAAAAAACGTACAGAAATGGAATTGGAGGATTTTGAAGGGTTTGTTCATTCAGTATCACCACCTAAAAGAAGCAAGAACAACCAAACACCGTATTTTAATATGGTTTTTCAAACCGACAGAAATGACTACCACAATGCTGTGTTTTTTACTTCTAACACGACTGATAATGTTAGGACACAATTAATTAAAGCTTCAGAAAAAAAGAAGGCAATCAAATTAAAGAAAGCTTCAAAAGCAATAAGTAAGTAATAATAAAGTTTTCTGAACCGCAAAAGTATGTTCTGGGCAGCAAGATGTAATAAATGGGTTAAAATTGTTGTATTAAACTGGGCAGTAGTGGGCAACTCGGGTTCTGTAATGAAAATAAAAATATGTAGGCCTACAAGCAATTAAACGATTCCATTAATCAAAAATCTCGTTCAGAGCATGACAAAATTGGGTGCTATAATTATATAGCAGGTGTTTCGAAAGAAGTAAATATGGTTTGCTTCGTGCGCGGGCAAGTAGGTCTGGTTTTTTGTTAACTTGTGGGCGTTTAGGCTTTTTCAGTCACATTCACAATTGAGTTTCAAATGAAAATATGACTTGACATATGAAAAAAATATGTTTCAATCAATTTATTATTGAGAAATACTCTTCTTACTCTGCTTACAAATTGTTTGTTTCAGGTTTTGCAAATCCAAGTTCATTTGATATAACATGCAATTGGAGTACATGCATATTGCCTATAGAAGATGTCAAATTTTCGCACAAGGAGCCACCAATTACAGCCACAATGACAATAGAAAATGTAAAAGTTGCATGTACACAAGAAATCGTGAGTTATTACTGTTTTTATACTCCCAAATGAAATAGGGAGCATATATATTGACGCCGTTTGTGTGTTGGTTTGTCCACAATTTCACGTAAACACTCTACATAAAATAATTCTGGAAAGAAGTATTGAAAATTAGAAAATAGAAAATTATTCAGTATGAATTAGTGCCTTTGTTCTTGAAAATGCGTTTGATTTATAGGTGGTAAACTGTATAGAGATCACAATTGTCTACTCGAAAAATATTAATTATGAATTATGTTTTTTTTTTTTAAAAACGCGTTGAATTATTGGCTTGTAAACATTCTTTGTTTCTGAAAATGCATTTAATTTTTTACTCATTAGCACTCTTAGGATATATCTGATTGAAAATGAGTAAACTTGAAAAATGTACCGTATTGCGAATTATGTGCCCAGGTTTTGAAAATGCATTTTTGGGCTCGTGTACAATCTCCATTTTGATGGATGTTTATAATATTTCAGTATTATAAAATGTTCAAAATTGGTGTATGACTGAAGGTTATAGTTGAATATTGTTTCCTGTACTTAAACATATGTGTTTAAAGTCAAAGCTGCCAGTGGGAGGATATTTTCTTGTTTAATGAGCTATCTTACTGTTGTGAAAATCTGCAAAAATGTAACGTGAATGCTAACACCTTGTGTTTGTCAATTGTTAACAAATTAATTTGCTTTACACAATGAGAAGTTGTTTTAATACACTCACCACATGGAAAAGTGAGTTGAAAAGGAATATAAAAATACTGTCAGATTGTCATTTGCAGTAAGTGTATGTCATTAGAAGCAGAAGCATAAATAAAATAGAAACAAGAGTTTTCTTTGAATAAATTTTTTTTTAAATATTTTGTTTCAATTTTATATATTCATTTACAGGTTTCAATTCATGGAAAAGTTACTAAAGTTTTTCAAGCACAGGGGAAGATGGAAAACCGTCACTGTTACAACAAATCCATATATCAGATGCTACGGGGTCATTAGAACTTTCTATGTATGCGCCTAGCCAGATTTTTGAACTGGACAAATGCTATTGTTTTCAGGATGTAATTGTGAAAGAGTTTAATGGAATTAAAAGTGTTGTTTATATGCAGACATCTTCAAATAAGTTGATTGAAGAAATAAGAAATGTGTCAACTAGTACGCCTGAAATTTCATGTGCACATGATGTTACAGACAAAATCGAACGCGTTTTCAAGAACAATGGCAATAATTCATATCAAATAGTTTTCGATTCTTTTGATTTTCAATAGGGTTCATCCTTGGGTGATAATAAACAATTTCAGTAAGTTTTGTCAAAATCCGTAAAGAATTGTGACTTGTAGAGTGTCAACAAGCTAAAAATAGAACGCGTTTTGAAGAACAAGGGCAATAATTCATGTTAAATATTTTTCGATTTTTTTTATTTTTAATAGGGTTCATCCTTGAGTGATAATAAACAATTTCAGCAAGTTTCATCAAAATCCGTAAAGAATTGTGACTTGTATAGTGTTAATAAGCTAAATATCAAACGCATTTTAAAAAACAAGGGCAATAATTCATATTAAATATTTTTCGATTCTTTTGATTTTAAATAGGGTTCATCCTTGGGTGATAATAAGCAATTTCAGTAAGTTTCATCAAAATCCGTGAAGAATTGTGACTTGTAGAGTATTAACAAGCTAAAAATCAAACGCATTTTAAAGAACAAGGGCAATAATTCGTATTAAATATTTTTCGATTCTTTTGATTTTCAATAGGGTTCATCCTTGGGTGATAATAAACAATTTCAGCAAGTTTCGTCAAAATCCGTAAAGAATTGTGACTTGTAGAGTGATAACGATCAATTGTGGACGGACGGACCGACGGACATGGGTGACGGCAATATACCAATTAATAACTTACTTTTCAAAGAAACTGTCGTTGGGATTGCCATATTAATTGTATTTTATTGAAAACTGGTAGGCTCATCAACTGTCTCAGGGGTCTCAAGTACCGTTTAAGTAAAAAATCTCTCCAAACCTATATATACCTCTTACATTCTGCCGCATTTTGATTACTGTGATATTGTATGGGTTGGGTGCACTATCGAACTAACAACTGCATTAGAAAATCTTCAGTTAGATGCATTCAGAACTATATGCGGCGCTGTTAAGGGAACTATCCATGCTTTACTCTACAAGGAAACAGGTTTCATTACACTGCAGGAAAGACGACGTCGGCATAAACTGACTATGATGTATAAAATCCTGAACAATTTGACTCCAAATTACCTATTAGATCTCCTTCCCACTAGAAACATTAATTATAACCTCAGAAATAACAACAATCTACCATCTATAAACTGCAGAACTAAACTATTTTATGATTCTTTTTTGCCGTCAACGGTCAGAGAGTGGAATAATCTACCAAATTCTCAAAAACTACACCTTTCAATTTCATCCTTCAAAACATCTCTTAAATCAAATGACAATTATTCACCTGACACATATAGCTTTGGCATTCGAAAAAAATCAAATTTACCAGTGTCGTCTTCGTCTTTCCTGCAGTGACCTTAATGGTCATAAATTTCTTTGACATGTTAGTGATAATCCTGCGTGCTTTTGTGGTCATCAATTTGAAGATGCAGAACACTTCCTTTTGAACTGTCCCTTACATTCAGATGCACGAGATAGATATATAAACACTCTACCAACTGGCCTTAAAAATACAACATATCTTCTAAAGGGTGTAACAAATGACCCTGATCAAACAATATTAATTTTTGAAAAAGTTTACAACTTTCTATTTTTATCTAAACGTTTTTAGAATCCGATTTATTCTTATATACTCAACAAAAAAAGTTAAGGACCACAAGATTATTTTGAAATTCCACAAAGGTAGTTTGTGAAATCTCGATGTTGAAAAATGTATTGATGAACATGTTTGTTATGGGAAAAAATGACGACAACATGAGCATACCAGTGTGTTTATTCATGACAATACAGATGTGATCAGATGTACGGCTACATCGACACAATAACAACATTTCTTTGAAGCATACAAGTCCTGATGGAAATCAATCTCAATATCGTGTATGTCTACCTCGTGCATCAATTACGGCTTGACAACGTGTTGTAAAGCTCTCGACGAGGTTTAGAAACCGTTGTTGGGGAATCTGTTGCCATTCACGGAGAAGAGCGTCAGCGAGCTCATCGAGCGATCGTGGGGATACCGGAAGTTGTGAAATCCGCTTTTGAAGACAGTCCCAGGCATGTTCAATCGGATTAAGGTCTGGCGAGTAGGCTGGCCAATCCATTCGAACAATAGATTCACGTGCAAGATAGTCATTGACTATTCTGGCTCAGTGAGGTCTAGCATTGTCGTCCATCAAAATGAAATCATCGCCAATGGCACCAGCAAATGGTCTGACAATGGGATCCAAGATCTCATCCCGATACCTCACAGCATTCAAACTGCCATTCCTTATCACATAAAGGTCCGTGGAACCGTCCAATGAGATGCTTCCCCAAACCATGACTGAACCACCTCCAAACCTGTCGTGTTCCACCACATTACAGTTGGCAAATATCTGATTTCGGGATCTCCACACACGTCTCCTTCCATCATGAAAATCCTGACAAAATCTGGACTCGTCAGTGAACAGTATGTTCCTAAGAGAGGTCCTGTCCATATTCACATGTAAACGAGCAAAGTCAAGTCGATGTTGTCTGTGACGTACAGTTAATGGTGGACACACAGCAGGTTTACGGGCACGCAAATCGTGACTATGAAGTCTATTTCTGACTGTCTGATCGGAAATTCGTATGCCAGTAGCATTCCTGAATTCAGTATTAATCGTTTTTGCAGAAATCAGCCTCTCCCTTTTTGCAATAATAACCATTTGTCGGTCCTGACGTTGACTGGTTTTCCTTGGACGTCCACTCCTAGGTCTCTCTTTAACAGTTCCAGTCTGCAGATGACGTTCACGGAGTCTGCTGATGACACTGTGGCTGACATTAAACCTTCTGCCAACTTCCCTGAACGAGAGACCTGCGTCCAGAAGACCAATGGCTTGGGCTGCCTCTTCGGTCGTTAAGTGTCTTCTTATAGGCATTTTAGAGTTGAGGAACAATTTTCAATACACTGCTTATCAAAGGTCGGTCAATCAATGTGATTTGTACCTTCTATGCGCAGTTTTAACATGGAAGGTCTGTCAGTGAAAATCCGTGTTTTTCCTTTAGAACGAACCTGTTCCAACTTACACGTGCATCATGAAATCATCCAACTGTGTAGTAAAACCTAACTATGGTGGTAAAGTAGGGCCACAATTTCAAGATTCAAACCTCGAAAATAAGTGTCATAATTATCAAAATAATTAGTGGTCCTTAACTTTTTTGTTGAGTATATATAATTTCGATATCTACTATGGATGTATCGACGTTTATATATACGTTACTTATTTTAACGATATTGTACTGTACATATGAACATTTTGTTTTAGGAGAGGGGTTATATAGGCGAAAGCCTGTTCCCCAATCCTTTTCGTATTTATATGAATAAAATATTGTTTAAAAAAAAAAATAATCCTGGATATGGTTGGAATCCAGGTAGATAGATAGTTAAAATCCAGGTAGATAGTTAGAATCCAGGTAGATAGTTTAAATCCAGGTAGATGGTTAAAATCCAGGATATGGTTAGAATCCAGGTAGATAGATAGTTAGAATCCAGGTAGATAGTTTACATCCAGGTAGATGGTTAGAATCCAGGTAGATAGTTATAATCCTGGATAGGGTTGGAATCCAGGTAGATAGATAGTTAGAATCCAGGTAGATAGTTTACATCCAGGTAGATGGTTAGAATCCATGTAGATAGTTATAATCCTGGATATGGTTGGAATCTAGATAGATAGTTAAAATCCAGGGGCCTTATTCTCGAAAACTTAACTAACAATGATTTTAGTGTTCCAGTCATCTGATTGGTCACTCACTAAAATCAATTTTAAATATAGATTTATTATCCAATCAAATTGCTGTATTTCTTAAAATCTGGATTTTATCTAAGTTAAGTTTTTGAGAATAAGGCCCCAGGTAGATTATTTAATTTTGTAATGTAATTTTTAACAAAGCAATGATTGATAGATCGTGATTATCAAAGCCAACACGGGAGTGCAAGAAATAATAGACAGTGTAGCGAAGAAAGCCCTCACCAACTGACTGTATTACCCCAATATCCTGCAAGTGACAGAATAAAACACTTAAGAATTATCCAACAATTAGTTATAGCCGAATTTTTTTCTGTTTAGCAGCCTTTGTTTGACGTTTATTCAAGGGACGTGGTGTTGTTGCCTTGAAGAATGTTGCTTTTGTTGACGAATTTCGTTTTGCAGATACAGTACAAGGATTATGGCATTGTTTGATGGTCCGTACTGCTTTACGAGGTATGGGTGGATTGGTATTAAGGTATTTTCCAAATCATCAGCCATGCATTGTTTCTTTGGTGCTCTTGACATTTGATCTACGGTTGTGGGATGTTCTTGTTCAATCGTGCGCTTAATAGTAGTCCTCAGCAGCTTAGCACAGACAGCACAGAAGTCATTTTTAGAGATTCATGAAATTATTTTCTCACAGGACTTCAAAATAATTCTTTGATCAAAATGTTGTTCATCGTAAATTAATGACCATTTTTTAGTTATTTCAGAGTTTACTGTTACATCATTTTATTAGGTCTTCCTGTGCAAAATTTCAAAATGTCAAGTAGAAATATAATACCATTCGAAGTTTCTTGGTTTGGTTTCAAAACTATGTTTAATACAATAGTATGTTCTAATACTTCTAAACTTGTACAAGTTGGTTCAAATGTTGCTGAGAATTGTAGTCTTGTTCCATTCTAAAAATAATTTCCTTTAACAAATTATTTTGAGTGCAGAGTTATCTGTCTTGATTTGGCAATGAGGTGGAGTTCATTTGAAATACTGGAATGGGTCTGTTCAACGAGTGTATTAAAAAATATGGCTTCTTTTTTATTGACGTATTTTCTACTTGTGTTTGGTTTTAGAATTTTCCCAACATTACCTTTGTTGGCATTATCTCGTCTTGCTTAGTGAAGAAATCAGTGCATTTCTTGTACATATTGATATCATTAGGTCATATTGTGGTCTTAAAACTAACAGTAAAGTAAGAGTTATCTCCCATAATTTCCTTTTAAGTTAAACAGAGTTGTCTGCTCATAGTTAGTCATGTGACCACTGAGCTAAATATAGACTGGAGATAAGCTTGCGTCGGTGCAGTGAAGAACCGTAAGTCAGCCATTAAGCTACCAAGCCATAACAAAACGTCAATGGGAAGTGCAATAATTTTGATATTAATAAAGAAACACACTTTTATGCGAATTTATTTGACATTTCAAAAAAAAAAAAAATTAAATATGAAATAAGATACATTGAATGATCAACGTTCAGAAATTTTAGTAAAAAATAAAATCAAGATAGATACGATCGTTCCACTTTCTGACATTACTGAATAGGCTACTGATGTAACTAAAATCACACTCAAAAGTAGAATAAAGTTTATTTCGGACAATTTCCTGTTAAGTCATTAAAAATCAAACATAAATAGGGAATAATAATATTGTTTCAATGATACAAAATCAAATCTTATTAATCTATTCATGCTTAAATAATATGAGTTTTGATAATTTCTTCCTTATTTTGGGTTCACTGTTTTTTTCATTAAAGGTTTTTGCAGCATGATGCAATTTTATTTTAGAATATTTATTACAAATGCATTTTATTAATCTTGAAATGTGATTTTCTTCAAAAGAATATTGCAAATTATGTTCATCCAAACAAGTAAAGACTAGAACCGTGATAACGGTACTGAGCAGTGCGCAATTTAAACATCCTTGAACGGGTGCATTTTAGTCCTGCATATAAATTAGGTCATGTAACAGAGCTGTTTATAGTTAAAAATCTCAATTTTCAATCGGCAATTAAACCGGAAGTAAACATCGGAAAACACAAAGTAAAACACCATTTGATAGATTTTATCGAGGGCAATAGCTTTGGTTCAGATCAAAAGGTCATCAAACGTCAAGGTCACGAGTTTTGAGCTTTGAAAGTGTTTGCTATTGCTGAATTTCTTTAACCGGAAATAGACAAAACTTTTAATCGAAATTAGGAAATCGGCTGTCACCATTTTTTTTGTAATATATTGAAGATGACATAGACATCAACATTATGTAAGTCGGATGATATCCTGATCACTTATATCGATTTAAAGAAAAGTTGGTCATTTCAAGATGGTGGTCTACTAGTTACTTCCGTGTCCAATTTTATCCTTTTTTTCCATGAATGTTATGTCATTTTATATCTTTAAAAGAATGTGTCGACTCTCTTTAAAAATCCACAATTTAGGAACCACGTGTTTTTTCGCGCCAAAAAAGTCACGCAGTTACTTTAGAACAATGAACAAAATTTCCAAATTAAAAAAAAAGCAAAATGATTAAAATATCTAGTATTATATATCAAGAGGAGATAAAGCATAATAAGGAAAAACGATTTTTTTTTTGACGTACGTGAATTAGGTTCAAACTGACAATTTTCAAATGGCTATAAAACAAGAAGTAAATATTGGACAACAAAAATGAATTCACCATTGGATAGATCTCATTTTGGGCAATCACTTTTGTTCGGATCATAAGGTCAACAAATGGCAAGGTCACAAGTTATGAGCTTTAAAAGTGTTACAATACTTGCTGAATATCTTATACCGGAAATAGACAAACACCATAATCGAAATTAGCAATTCAGCTGCCCTCATTTTGTTGGCAATAGATTGAAAATGCCACAAACATCAAAACTATATAAATCGGGTGTCGATTTAAAGAAAACATGTTCATTTCAAGATGGTGGCCAACGTGTTACTTCCGGTTACGATTTTGTCATATTTTTTTCTTTGTTAGTCATGTTCTTTCATATCTTAAGAAGAAATTGTTACCTATCTTATGAAATCTGTAATTCAGATAACACGTGTTTTTTTCCCGTGTTTTTTTACTATAAAACAAGAACAAAATTCCAAATAGCAATTTTGATCAAAATATCTAGTGTTATATATCACTGGAAAGAGGAGATAAAGCGTAATAAGAAAAGAAGATATTTTGTGACGTGACGTCACGTGACAGCGCTGTTCAAAGTTCAAACTAACAATTTTTAATGTCTATAAAACCGGAAGTAAATATTGGACAACAAAATGAATACAACGTTGGGTAGATCTCATCATGGGCAATAACTTTTGTTCAGGTCATAAGGTAACCCAAATCCAAGGTAACGTGTAATGAGCTTTGAAAATTTTTGCCATTTCTGAATATTTTTTACCGGAAATGGGCAAACATCATAATCAAATTAGCAAATTGGCTGTGTTCATTTTGTTGGCCATAGATTGAAAATGCCCTAGACATCAATATTATACAAATCAGATGATACCCTGTTCACTTCTCTCGATTTAAAGAAAACATGTTCTTTTTAAGATGGTGCCCAGCGTGTTACTTCCGGTTACGATTTTATCATATTTTTGTTCTTCCATATCTTAAGAAGAAATTGTTACCTATCTTATGAAATCCGTAATTCAGATAACACATGTTTTTTTCCCGCCAAAAAAACACGCAGAGTTACTATAGAACAAAGAACAAAATTCCAAAAATCAATTTTGATCAAAATATCTAGTGTTATACATTTTTGGAAACAGGAGATAAAGCGTGATTATAATAGAAGATAATTTGTGACGTTCATGAATTAGGTCACGTGACAGAGCTGTTTAAAGTTAGAAATTGCAATTTTCTGACGGCCATAAAACCGGAAGTAGACATCGGACAGCAAAAATGAATACATCAGTTGATAGATCCCATCAAGGGCAATGACTTTTGTTCAGGTCACAAGGTCACTCAAGTTCAAGGTCACAAGATATGAGCCTTAAAAGTTTTGACTATTACTTAAAATTTTGAACCGGAAATAAAAAAATTCTGAATAGAAATTCAAAGATAGTGGACCACGGCCATATACGCCTAACGAAAAAGTCAAAAAAGGAAAAAATTTAATCAGGAGAAAACTAAACTTTCTCAAACCTTTCGATTTAGGTCCAATAACATCCATTTTAAATTTCATCAAAATCGGTTGAAAACTAAGAGAGTAATAGCATATTTAAGATTTGGGGCAAGGGCAATAACTCTGCTTGTAACGATCGAAAATAGCTCAAATTCGAACTTGATCTTCGTTTTCTGAATATATATACACATATCAAATTTCATTTGATTCTGTCGAAAACTCTAGTTTTTAGAGCGTTTACAAGGAAATGTTGATGGATGGACGGACGGATTTGGGGCAAGGGCAATAACTCTGCTTCTAACGATCGAAAATAGCTTAAATTCGAACTTGATCTTCGTTTTATGAATATGTATACACATATTAAATTTCATTTGATTCCGTCAAAAACTCTAGTTTTTAGAGCGTTTACGAGCAAATGTTGACGGACGGACGGACCAACGGACGGACGGCATGACCGACCGACGGACGGACGGACGGACGGAAAGGTGTGACTACAATATACGTCCTCATAGAGAGATGAGGGCGTATAAAAATCGGCTCGCCATGTTTTGTTAGCAATCGATTAAAGATTCCCTAGACATCATTTTTATTCAAATCGGATGATTCCCTAATTCTGAATTTCGATTTAAAGAAAAATTACTCATATCAAGATGGCGGCTAATATGAAATATCTGGGTCAGATATTACCATTCCATATTTAGGAAATGGTTATTTCTAGCATATTGCAAAACGATTTTTTCGAATATCTTAATTATTCCGGAAGTTAAAATTTCAACTTTACAAGCAAATGATGTCAAAACCGGAAGTGATATAAAAAATTTGAAAATACCATTTAGTTAGAAATCAAAATGTTTATACACCTGTGAGTTTTCAAATTGATCGAAATGAAATTGCAAAAGTTGAAAAAACGGTTAAAAAAGTGCCTCAAAAAACAGCAACAAATGTCTAAAAGTGCCATAATTTTGAAGTTACTATATAGACATAAGAATAATGAAATGAACAATAAACAGTTTCAAGATGGCGGATGACGAAAGTCGCAGTATTTATCTGTGCGAATTAAATGACTTTTTACAAGAATATAATGTGGATAACGCCGAGAAATCTTTACAGACTTTACAGAATGTTACCGTAGATAATGCTACAGGATTAATTGAGGATTATTCTCAGAGTGAAAACACTTTTTCAGTGGATAAAGAGTTGGACATTATATCAAGTCAGATTCAACTTTCTCAAGAGAGACATATAGAGGTAAATAGTGTTACGTTAATAGAAACTGAGCACGCTCAAGGAAATATGACCCGTCTACAATCTTTACTACAAACTGTTATTGGCAACGAGTATGTTCAAAAACCTAAAGACTCATACGTATCTAGCATTATGCTCCTAACAAAGAATAATGTGAATGATCTGAAGAATCTTCGATTCAACTTGCATTCAACTGCCATACAAGATGCTGAATTTCCATATCAGAATTATGTTCTTAAAGATCGCAGAAAGGCCAATACCAAATCGGGCGACTCTCAGATAATGAAATTGGCAAAAGATCGTTTTTATCTAAGTAGGGCTATTATAGGAAATTTTTTGCCGGAATTGATAGATTCGTTTACTTTGCCTAACAAAAATAAGAGCATATCCAACGTATTTATTAATGAAAGCTTTAATAACTGTTCACCAAGTCGTTCAGTGAGCGGGCCTGTGGACATAGATATGAAAGAACAGTTAGTCAAGTGTGAACGTTAACTAATTAATCTTCGCTCTGAGTTTCGTAACGACTTAAATGAATTCAGAAAATCTATCAGTGATTTAAAGACGCAAAATCTCGAATTGAGGTCCGTTGTGGATCATTTAAAATCAGATCTCTCTGATGCTAAAGGCAAAATAGAATCCCTGTCACAAGAAAATACGTCAATAAGTGTTCAATCAAAATATGAGGACATGAAGTCAGATTTATCTGGATTGAAAAATACCATGATAACATTATGTGATGACGACCTTGAATTATTTAATGACGTAGATAATCTAAAAACAAAATTTCGAAAACAATTACACGATTTTGAATCAACAGTAATAGGCATTAACTCAAGAATAGGCAACATTGAAAACAGAAATCTCAATACAACTCAAGTGTCTGTAACTGAAAATAACTGTAATAATCAACCGTGTCCCATAACCAATATACAAATGAACAATATGTCTAGCACCAATTTAAACACGAGTTCTTCTAAACGGCATTCTGATTTGGGATCCTATGCCGAAGCAGTGAAATCCTACCCAATAGAAACGATAATCAGTCATAATCGCAAAACTTCTTTATCATCGAATGAATTTAACGAACTACCCAAAAAACCAATCTTTCGTAGCAAGCAATACTCAAATGTGACTAGGGTCTATATAGGACGCATTTCCAAAGATTCCTCTGAAGCCGGACTTAGGGAATTCTTAGCACAATTAAAAGTGAAAACGACATTTATTCGGTACTTTAAAAACCCAAATAAACGATATTCTGCAGCACAAGTCAATGTTATTAGTGATTACAGTGATATCGTGAACAATTCTGAAGTTTGGCCCCAAGGCATCATAATCAAGCCATGGCTCTCATGGAAAAAGTTTACTGAACAGAAACAATCACATTCATGAACATCATGACGTGGAACTGTCGTGGCCTGTTCACAAGTGTACCATATATTCTGGAGTGTCTGCATAAATACGAGTTGGACATCCTGTGCTTAAATGAACATTGGTTAAATGAATGCTCTTTATTCTTACTTTCAAACATTAACAAAGATTATCATGCTTTCTGTAGAAGCCAAGCTCCAAATGCTGGTAATTCATTTCGAGCCAATTATATTGGGGGTGTGGCTATTTTGGTTAAGAATAGTATTTTGCCTTACACTTCTGAAATACAGATTGAATGTGATAACATTATCGGAATTGAGATAAGAAATCCAATTTCAAGTCCCATATTTGTATTTTCTGTTTATGTCCCTAATGCTTCAAAGGGAATCGCAGCTTTTGATCTGATTTTAAATACCATAGAAGAACTGTATGTAACATTCTCTTCTCTTGGAAATGTTATTATTCTTGGTGACTTCAATTGTGCAATCGAAAAGTATCTATCTACAAATCGTGGTAGTAGAGTACAAAAATTGAGCCGGCTATCCTTATGCTCTGCATTTAACGCTAGCTCTGGGGAGTATCCAAACTGGTCATTCCAGGCATGCAGTCAAGGTCCAAAAGCACTCATTGACCACATTATCTTGCCACGGGACCAGTTACACTTTGTTAGGAAATGTACCATAATACCACACAACCATTTTAATCTTTCAGATCACTTACCTGTATTTTTATCAATTAGTTATAATGTTCACTCTGATCCATGTCAATCTCCTGTATCGTCTCCTACAAATCATATAACCTCCTGGTCAAAAGCTAAGGAAGGCAACTATTTAAATGATTATACTTTTGGGCTATCCAACGCTCTTTGGACCCTTGATACAAACAATCTAAAAGAACTCACGTCTATTGAGAAATGTCTGGCAGTCATTACCAATGCTATCACGTCAGCTTCATCAGAATTTCTACCAAAGAAAACCTTTTTGAAACATGTTAAACCATATTGGACGTCTGCTGTTAAGAACTACCATGATCGAATGCGCACTGCAAGACGACTTTGGCTGTCTAGTGGTAAAAGTCATGCGGATGAAGACCAACATTTTCGACACTATAAGATAGCTAAAACCAACTTTAGGAGAGAACTAAGAAAATCATCATCCAACCATGTAAATGAATACTTCAACAAAATAGATAATGCCAGTGAAATTGATGATAAACTGTTTTGGTCTCTGATCAAAATTTCAAATAGAGGAACTGTGGATGATGGAATAAAAGTTCTTGATGTTAATGGCGAAACCCTCAGTGATGCTAATTCTATCTTAAGTGGCTTGGCTTCCCACTTTGAAACTGTGTTTAGCAGCCAGGATGATCCCTCTTTTGATAACTCTTTTCATTGTCAGGTGACAGAGAAAGTAAACTGCCTTCGAACTTCATTTCTTAACGCACCAACCCCTCCACACCTTCTGACTTCTACCCAAGAGGTAGCCGAGCTGTGTTTTGGTTTAAAGAATAACAAATGTGGTGACATCAACAACGTTACGTACGAACACCTTAAGTACGGTGGCAGAACTTTACATACACATTTAGCAAACTTGTTTAATGCTGTTCTTCTTATTGGTCGCATTCCAGATGATTGGAAACACAGTTTCATTGTCCCAATCTTCAAAGGTGGCACCAAAAGACGTAGTGATCCCAATTCTTATCGGGGCATTTCAATAACACCAAGTATTGGAAAACTGTTCGAAAAAGTCGTGGAAAGAAGACTTGAAACACTCAAGAAAGAGAATCATTTCCCAAACCCTCTGCAAGTTGCTTACCAGAAGGGACTGTCATCTGTTCATGCCTCATTTATTGTTCAAGAATCAATAAGTCACTTCCTAGAACGCTCTAGCGATTTATACGTCGCTTTTTTTAGACAGCACTAAAGCTTTCGACACTGTTTGGCATGATGGTTTGCTCCTAAAACTTCATCAGAGTGGTACTTTACCTTGGCTGTGGAATATAGTGGATTCGATGTATTCTTCTATGACAAGCTGCGTCCGATTAGGCAGATCATATTCAAGGAATTTCGTGCTAGAAAGAGGTATTCGCCAAGGTGGTGTCCTATCTGCACAACTGTACCTGCTTTTCATCAACCAGCTACTAGATCAGCTATCAGATTCCTATAATGGTGCAAGAGTACTTGGTCTAAACTGTACCTGTCCAACCCAAGCAGATGACATTGCCGTTGCTAGCTACAGCATCTCTGGTTTACAGGATCTACTTCACACATGTCAAGTATACAGCAGCAAATGGAGGTTCTCCTTTTCAGCGGCCAAAAGTGTGGTCCTTCATTTCTGTCATAAAAGTCGTTCCAGGGACACTGTTCAGAATGTTTCACTGTTCGATACCGTTTTACCCGTACACGAGACAATAAAGCATGTTGGCATTTTACTCAACTCATCCTTCGACTCATCAGAACGTACTGCGTCTTCCTGTAGATCTCTCAGATCGTTTTCAACATTACTCCAAATCTCACAAGAGTTAAATCCTTTAACAACCAGTAAGCTGATTAAAGCATGCATCTTACCAAACTCACTCTACGGATGTCGATTATGGTCCAACCTATCAGCAGCAGAGACAATGTCCCTTGAGAGAGCACAGAGATTTATATGCAAACGTATTCTAAAACTTCATGTACGCAGTCGATCTGATATATGCCTTGGTCTACTTGGATGGTTCTCAATTGAAGCATACATTGATACTCAGAAGCTTTTATTTCTTGGACAGCTGTTAAACCTTGACCACTCATCTCTACCTCATCAGCTTACAATTACCAGATTACTAGAGTACAAGCACCAGGTAACCAAAAAGTGCCGTGGCTTTATTCCCGATGTTTTAAATTTACTTGTCAAATACAACCTTTTGTATTATGCCAATTTTTTCCTTGATACAAGCTTTTTTCCATCAAAATAAGCAGTGGAAGAAGAATGTTCGGCAATCAGTTCGAGACCGTGAAGAAAGAGAATGGAAACTTCGGATCTCTGTTCACGAATTCGAACTTTTTAGAAGTTTTCATACCGAGCTCTCACCCCATCCGATTTTGGAATTCTGGCGCTTGATGCCTTCTTATAAACATAGTTGCCTCCTGTTCATTAAGTGCTGTTCATTGGTAAATTTAGTTAAAACGCCGGAGATTGACATGGTATTGTGTGAAAAGTGCGGGCAATTCTTTAATTGTATTATTGTCCATGCCCTTCTTAAGTGCGATTCATTCTTAGAGACACAAAATAAGTTTTGGTCAGATTTTCAAATGTTAACTTACATACCTTTATCGAATTTACGATATTCTAGAGATTTAGATGTTTTAACAACCCTGTTTAGCCTAAAATCACCGGATTATCTGCTTACTGAAGACCTTCTCTCGTACCAATCTTGTATCATAAACTTCATATGGAAAATCTCTAAACATTTGAAACTATCACCTGTACAAAGCAGCCAATATTTTCTGTGATATATATATTTTTAAATTTTTTGACTAATTTATTATCAATGTAATTTATATTTTTTTTTTTTTTTTACTTTTTCTTTTTGTTACATGTATAATCTTCACGATTGGAGGAAATAAAGTTATATATAAATGTTGATACAGCACTTAAAAATTGTCCTTGTGGTAAATTATTAGAAGAAAGTATTGAAGACAAACATTTTTCTGTAGCATAACATACTTTTAAAACATTGGATGAAGGAATACATAATCCACCCCTATCTTTAAATTTAACAAAGCTGTTTACTGAAATTTCACTAATTGTACGTGCATCTTCAAGTGCTAAAGAACAATCAACACATTTAATTTCCCTGCGAACCATTTTGACAACATAGCCAGCAATATACGAAATGGCAGCCTCCTTATATTCAGAACATGTAAATAAGTTTGGTGGAATTTCATCTGGAAGAGCTGGATCATCAGCGTTCAATCCGTATTTTTTTTTAGGAAGGCAATGTCTGATATTGTGTGGGTGTATCATTATTAGTTACTGTACATGTCAGAAATTGATGATAAAATATTTGTAGATGAATCGTTAACACAATTTCCTTTTCCTCCAATCATTTGCGTTCCCCTAAATAGAAGTCTTTTATATGCTGCTGTAAATTGTATGGTAGTTGGGTTGTTATTAAATCCACCTGCAGCTCTTATGGCACCAAAAAACAATTCAATGTGATCCTGGCTTAGCTTGTAGGTTAATATATAATTCAGTTCAGGAGTTGGGCCCAACAAAAGATCATTTACTAAACTTTGGATGCTTTTAATTCCAACTAAATAACCAATGAAACCAGTTTTCCTTCTTGAATGGATCATCTTGTTTTTATTAGTATCTGTTAAGTTGTAAATATAGGTGAATGCTTCATTCAAAAATGGTTGCCAAAAGTCTATATTACTAACTCTCAAGGGCGATTTAAAACCTTTTTGGTATGGTGTTCTCGAATTAAGTAAGTCAAAGAGTCTATCAATTCGACGCGATACCGTCGAATCTGCAAATTTTGCGAGTTTTAGTTACAGCCATTATAGGGTTTACTACACACTCATTCATACTCTGTCAAAATATCAGCCCTCTATCTCTGGTAGTATTAGAGATATGGAAAGGTTGTGTGTCGAATGTAGATGCCGGTGATATTTTCTATTTCTCACGAAACGTCGAATGTCACATTCGACACTTCGTAAGAAAGGATATTTTCCTTTAAGCTTGTTTTGACATACGGTGAATATGGTGTCAGTGCATAGTACTATGAGGTGACCTTGCAACTTTGTTCCTTATGACAAAGTATATCTTAATGATGTCAAGACAGTGTTAAAGTGCATCATTAAAGGTGTATATACACTAAAAACAAATATATTTTTAGTATAGTATCATAGTTATAGTAAAAGTAAATACATTTAATACATTAGTCTGGAGGGGGGTAGCAACTTTAATATGTAAGTAAAAAACAAAAACAATAAAGACCTTTCTTCCGTCATACCACTCGATAATTGACTTTTACCCTTCGGTCATTTCGTCTTCGAGCAAGATTACAGCCGCTTTTTATCACAGGTGAGACGCTTAATGCTTTTATCTTGATTGCTGTTATTAGTTGGTGTGATCCTGTTTCTATCCACTGTACAGTGAATGGTTGCATTTTGTCATATCGAAAACTTAAAAGTCAGTTAAATCCCGTTGTTAAATACCAATGCTTTATGTTTACCCCCATCTCCACACTCTTTGTGAATTTTAGACCTACCCCATCCAACCCAGTATGATTTCTTTTTAACTACCCATCTTGTCCCCGATGGGTTCGTTTTGCCGCATTGCCTAACTTGCCGCATCGTGCCCAAATAGCGTTAGGTTACGGTTAGGTAGACCTAGGAATGGGTTAGGTAGGTTTAGGGATTCATATCCCTATCTCCAACCCTACCTAATCCATACCCTAACTTTAGTTTCGTTTTACAAGTCGTTTTGGTGCAGTTGGGCACGATGCGACAAGTTGCGCAATGCGGCAAAACGAACCCACCGTCTTGTCCCTACTTCCATGTTTAACTCCCATTTCATCTTGTCTCTGTCTCTTTTTTCAGTAGTATCAAAGATGGATATCCTTTTAAAATGGGATTTCGATGGATCTGAAAACATAGTTCAAGAAAGGGACGTGGTTTTATTGGGCCCGATGAAAAGAGGAATCAAAGTAAAAATGTGGTGGAACCAGGATCAAACGTGGTGGACGGGGACCATAATAAATCATACAGGGAGCTCATCTGAAGATAGTGAGGATGACATCCCTCTTTCTAAGATTGCTAAACTGGACAGAAGTTGTGTGAATGGCGTTGTTCCTCACGTTGAAGCTCATCTGAGTAACGTGAAAGACTTATCTGGAACAGACGACAAAGACACCGATCAATCTGATGATGAACATTCAGACGATGATAAGGATTACATACCATCTGATTCAAATGATGACAATCCAACTATCAATTCTTCAGTTTGTGAGAGGCATGAGTGCAATGCAGATATATTTGCAGCCTGTCCGAGATGTCTTAAAATGATGTGTTATGACCATTTCTTGACCATTTGTATTTTTTGTTCTGGAACCAACCGGGACGAAACAGACTATTTAGTAGACTATTTAGTAGATGGTGCACCCCGAGAAGATACAGTCGACACGTATCCAGAGGTAGGGCTGTTCAAGAAGATAGACGTTCTGGTTCGTCTGATTGCACATAAAAAACAAATAAGTTTGTTGATGCCAGGAACGAGTTGAAGGATCGATGTGCTTCACGTAAATGTGTTGAAAGAGGATTGTCCAGTCACACATTAACCAATGAAAGAAGAGCAACCATCATCAAGGCTTATTATAATATTCCAGACCTGAATGAAAAACGCAGATGGCTTGCTACGCACGTCGTTGCAACCAAACCCTCAAGAACCACATTGCCTGCTGATAAGCAAAGTAGAAAGTCGCGTACCCTTCAATATTATCTACCAAATGATGATGGCGAACTGGCCCAAGTTTGTCGTGTCATGTTTTTGGCAACAACAAATATTTCTGAACGTCAGATACAAACTTCATTAGCTAAGCTGTCAACTGAAGGTATAGTTGAAGGTGACAAAAGAGGTGGGAGAGTACAGTCTCAAATGAAACGAGATCAAGAGATTCTCGAACTATGCCGTCTGCACATAGATCGATTCCCCAAAGCTGAATCTCATTATTGTAGATCATATTCAAATTACGAATATCTTTCTAATGATTTAGGCCTCATGAAAATGTACGACATGTTCAAAACATCAACAGGCAGATTAAATATATCACTAACCACCTACTATAGAGTTTTTAAATCCATGAGTTTAAAATTCGTCAAACCGAAAAAGGATTTATGTGGGTTGTGCGAAAGCTATCGCAAATCAGATGAAGAGCAAAAGATGAAACTTGAAGAGAAATAGACCAAACACATAGCTGAAAAAGAAACAGTCAAAAGAATTAAAGATTTGATTAAGCAAACAGAAGATCCGAGTCACATTTTGGCCTCGTTTGATTTACAGCAGGTCATATACTTACCCAAAACAAATAGATGTGAAGTTTTTTATCGAAGACGTCTCTCTAATTACAACTTTACAATTTATGACATCAAAACAAAACAAGTTGGCTGTTACCTCTGGTATGAATCTATTGCATTGCGTGGCTCTAACGAAATTTCGTCTTGTGTTTATCATTTTCTACAGCAAAATGATCATAAAGGTGTAGCAAAAATATCTCTTTTCGCAGATGGATGTGCGGGACAAAACAAAAATTCCATTATGCCTATCATGATTCGAGAATTTTTGCAAGATGCAGTTCAGTTCATTACTTTGAAACCAAACACGGACAGAACCATAGCACCATAGAAAAGGCCCTCCGCAGATCAGGGGATATCTTACTTCCGGCCCAGCTAGCAGTTGTTGTTCGAATGGCAAGACGCGATCCGTACACAGTACACGAATTACGAACAGAAGATGTAATGGATTGGAAAGCTTTTTCTCAACAAATGGGGATACTGAGGGTCTGTGTGTCAGAAGAAGGCGAGCATATTGATTGGACAAACATTATGCAACTAAATTTGAGAAAAAATGAGGGAATGAAAATCTTTTTTAAAATGTCCCATTTACAGCCATCATTTTTCACTCTGAATATTGCAGGCAGACGTAACTCAGCATCCTCAGGTGTTGTGGATAAAGTATATACAGGTGTTAAACAGGTTTCTCAAGATAAATATGCCGATCTACTTTCACTGTGCTCTGGGGATATACCTGTTATTAGAACAGAAGAGGCAAAATCATTTTATACCAAGTTACCTCATTAAGGCTATTGGGAACTTGCTCTATTGTTATTGTTTTGTTTCCTCTTAAGATTCAAATGTTATCATGAATTGCTCAATTTTATCTATTGTTATTGTTTTGTTTACTGTTTTAAGATTTAAATGTTAATCATGAAGTGTTTTTGTCTTTCAAATTCTCCACTATAGCAGGACGGTGCCATCGGTTATGCAAAATGATCGAGCGGGGGGCAGTTGTTACAGAAATTTAGAGTGCCTTATTATGAACAACATAACTGTCACAAAAGACCATGCCATGGTTTTCAATTGATCTTTTATGAGTGTAGTAATAAGTCTTTTATTAGTATTTCTTGTGAGTATCTATCAGTTATATTTTCTAGATTTGGATTTTTTTGGAACCTTAATAGGCTTATTAAATGACAAAGGGCACACATGTTATCCAAAACATCCAATTTTAGAAATTATAACTGATAAATACTGACAAAAAATACTAATAAAAGACTTATTACTACACTCATAAAGTAGCGGTTTTGAATTGATCTTGCGGGGACGTAACTCTTGTAAAGCAAGAAATTAACTGTGGTCTGATAAGCAATAGAAAAACGCAGACTTGAGGGTATTTCCTCCTTTGCAAATAACACTGACACAATCAAATTGTCACAAGAAACGAAAGAATATATGGTTACACTAAATTTCATCTTGTCAACGGTGGAAATGTGCCCTTTTTGGCTTTGAATGGTCTGTCCCCACAGCAAAATTCTACTCGCTACATTCCCTGATCAAAGTTGCCGCTGTAGTCATCATCTTAAGGCTACTATATTGAATAAAACACATTTTCGGTAATGACGAATATGCATTATACATTCACTTGTTTGTCTTCGGAATAGTCGAATATGGACGCAGGGCCGGCGCCAATTTATTTTTAGGGGGTACAGACATCAAAAGGGCACATAACCAATCATGGCAGCGATGTGCAATTTCAATATTTAGATGTAATTTCCCGTGAATTCAGCTTCAGTAATGCCTGAGTAAAAGAGTCAGTGTACATGTAGCAGTGGCGGATTTAGGAATTTCATAAAAGGTGTGGATAATGAAAAATGGCCCGCCCACTTTTTATACGCCCTCATCTCTCTATGAGGACGTATATTGTAGTCACCCCTGTCCGTCCGTCCGTCGGTCCGTCCGTCCGTCGGTCCGTCCGTCGGTCCGTCCGTCCGTCAACATTTGCTCGTAAACGCTGTAAAAACTAGAGTTTTTGACGGAATCAAATGAAATTTGATATGTGTATACATATTCATAAAACGAAGATCAAGTTCGAATTTGAGCTATTTTCGATCGTTAGAAGCAGAGTTATTGCCCTTGCCCTAAATCCGTCGGTCCGTCCATCAACATTTGCTTGTAAACGCTCTAAAAACTAGAGTTTTTGACGGAATCAAATGAAATTTGATATGTGTATACATATTCATAAAACGAAGATCAAGTTCGAATTTGAGCTATTTTCGATCGTTAGAAGCAGAGTTATTGCCCTTGCCCCAAATCCGTCGGTCCGTCCATCAACATTTGCTTGTAAACGCTCTAAAAACTAGAGTTTTTGACGGAATCAAATGAAATTTGATATGTGTATACATATTCATAAAACGAAGATCAAGTTCGAATTTGAGCTATTTTCGATCGTTAAAAGCAGAGTTATTGCCCTTGCCCCAAATCCGTCGGTCCGTCCATCAACATTTCCTTGTAAACGCTCTAAAAACTAGAGTTTTGGACGGAATCAAATGAAATTTGATATGTGTATATATATTCAGAAAACGAAGATCAAGTTCGAATTTGAGCTATTTTCGATCGTTACAAGCAGAGTTATTGCCCTTGCCACAAATCTTAAATATGCTATTACTCTCTTAGTTTTCAACCGATTTTGATGAAACTTAAAATGGATGTTATTGGACCTAAATCGAAAGGTTTGAGAAAGTTTAGTTTTCTCCTGATTAAATTTTTTCCTGTTTCGACTTTTTCGTTAGGCGTATATGGCCGTGGTCCACTATCTTTTCTTTTTTCATCAAATTTTTTTTGTCATTTTTATAAAAAAAAATTATAATTTCCGAAATCTGAAAATCGAGTGGCCGAAATCCGAGGAGTTTTTGTGGTGGGGGTGAGGGTGAGAGTCGGATTTTGAAGATTTTCAACCAAGGCCCCCCCCCCAACTTTCAAAAACGCTCCGCGGCCCCTGTTCTTATCCGTTATGTTGAAATGTATCGCTTTTTCGAGTCTAGTAGTGCTAGAATCCAAAGATTCCGAATTCATGCCTCTACTTTCGCTTCATGTTGGATGTTACAACCAAACAGATTCGTGTCCAGTAGATTTGATCGAAATACAAATGTAATGTAGGCCCTCTTTCGTCGGAGCGGGCGTAGACAAAGTGGGACTGTGCGAGGAGTGGCATGATGGGTAACGCGTTTTTGCGCGACGTCATCTAGGGAAACTGTGGCGGTATTTAGCTCATAGACGACGTTTTTTTTTTTAATTTTATTCTTCACAAATTTTTTTTTTTTCAAATTCAAAAAGGGCACTTTCCGAGTAAATTTTAGGGGGTGAAAACACCCCCCAAACCCCCCGGCTCCGCCGGCCCTGGGACGAATATTATCGTGGCATACAAAATCAGATAAAAAAAATTCTGACAATACGTCGAATATGACTGACTTTCAGTATCGACCCTGTCAAGGTCATTTGTATGTATATTTTTGATTTGCGATAGTGTTTTTGTAAGAATAGATATGCCATTATGAAACCATGTGTCAAAGTTTTTCATTTTTAGTGATTAGTTTTGGCACAAATGGGAATCGAACATTACCAAAACTTCAAACTCAATTTACTAAAAACTCCAAATTTGCCGATTCGACGGTTCGCCAGTATAGCGTCGAATTATGCGAATAAATTCGATTGTACCTTCAGAATTTTGAAACTGTGTAAGTTTTAGCACTTCATGGAAATATTGGATTGCATCTGCTACAGATGAAGTAAATACTTGAGCTGCAAGGTTGACCTTCATTTTCTGCTGACTCCAATTTGTAACGTGGGCTTTTTAAATTGTATTGGCCAATCGCAAACCTTCATTTACCTGAAGTTTATGAAGTTCTTCTATAAAACGCCATTCTATTTTCTCTCCCTTGCTATTTACTATGATGCCACCATCAGCCAAAGTGTTTCTTACCAATTTAAGCATATGACAAATATCAAATATCACATACACTTTCTGTTCAGGAAATGTAGGGTGGGGAAAATGTGTGTCTATTGAAAAACTTTCTATCTTCGTTCCCAAGGATCGAAACATGGTAAAATGGGATGAAGGACCATCACAAGTAACTGATGTTATTTTGACACCTATATCTGCAAGTCTGGACAGCGATTCTCTTACAATATTGGCTTTTTCTTCTGCAATCAATAAAGAAATAGGCTATTGGTACCTTCCATCTGTCGTTTAGAGAGACAACCATGAAGACTAAAGCATCTTTAGCTGTAGTGAATCTGAATCAGAAGTGCCATTCCCAATATCAACAAAACCAGAAAATGACTTGCCATTCCATTCTACATGCTTCCTTATTGCCATTTCATCCAATGTCAGAGCGCATATTACCTTTTCATTCTTAGCTGCACCTTCTTCTACCTTTACTTTCAGGGCATCAAATGATGGTTTTGTGAAGCCTGGGTCAGCAGAGACGGAAGAATACCACTTTCTGATTTGTTTAGGATGAGGCAGGGATAACTGGAAAGGTAAATAAGCTTTAGATGAATAAAACTGTAGTGTCATTGTAAATGATTTCAACTCTGACGAGTACTTTTTTGATGGTTTGCCACTAACAATCTGTTTCATAACTTCTAGTGATGTTCCAGAAAATGTGTCCTCTAAAATAACAGAACAAGTATCTGATATTAGTTTCCCTTTTCTTAGGGCATCAACTACAGATTGTAAACTTGACACTTTCTTCTTTAGTCTGTCTCTAGTTTGGTTACTTGATTTGACTTTGAGTTTCTTTTTAAGAATTATAATTCTATCTTCAGCTTCATTGATCTTTCTTTTTAATTTTCTGGGAGAACCGCTTATGTAATAATTATGATCTTGTTCAACAGGGATGGTATCAATATCACTACAGGTTTGTAGATTTTCTTCTTGTCTGAGAGCTGGTGGCTTTCTCTCTACTTGTTTCTGCAATGACAAACAATATAGTAGGTAGTAAAGGGATTCGAAAGAGGTTTTCTAGCCTTTTTGTGTGTATGAAAGACACTTCTAACATCTATTTGGTGCAGTCAAAATTCTCATTGGGTGCCCGTGGTTCCTGTTATTCCAGAAAGAAAAACGGGAAGTGACGTCTGTGTCTTAAAATAAGTTAGACTGGATGATCAGGTACAGGGCATTATAAATACATGTTGTCACAACGCTATGACTTATATGTTAAACCAAAATTGCTCTCCAATAGTATGAGTGGTGGCCATACTTTAGACGCCCATAGTTTAATTAGCACTCCAATAGTTACATTTGGACGCCAATAGTGAAATTAGGGCTCCAATAGTGTAATTAGGACTCCAATAGTGCAACATAACCCTATACCAAACAACATTTTTATTCTCAAAACAATATATATAATTGCGGTCAATAATAGTCAGTTTCACGGGTTCAATTTTATCAATTTGCAGTTTTTCATCATAATCGCCTCTCCTTAGGATTGTTTAGCATTTTGCCCTGAATACTCATCTACGAATTGTCTAGCAATGGTTCTATTGTATCTGAAATGGAATGCATGCAAAACAGATAATATGAAGATTACAAAAGGAAATTTGGCGTGTTTTTCAGACATAAATTGTCCGAACTCTTCGATTACCAAGTGCTATTATAGTGACAACACATCTCAGGGCATTTGTTACCAATATTGACACTGATAGCACCAGTTTGCACCATTCCAATTTTGGTTCCAGCAATTAGCGTTTGATGTGGCCTGTTCTTTCGGCTGATAACTGTCCCTCTATTCCATAATCACACTGTCTATTGGTACTGAGAGATCGTCTTGTTTAGAATACTTCATTGGCTTTGTAGATTTTCGGTCTGAAAATTAATTACATCATAAACATAAATGGTTCACGTACTGCACAACGAAAGATTGACTGGAACGTAATCTACAAACCTATTTTTTGGCGCACAGCTGATTGTCTTTATTTTCTACCCATAGTCAAAATATATACTTAATCAGTTGCAAAATCTCGCTATTCAACCTGTTCCCTGTCAATAATGCAGGACGGAGGGCGGACACGGAAAAAGCGTCTAGTGTATAGTTGTAACAGGAAAATAAATCGAAGCACCCTGTGCTACAAGTTGCACACGTTTAGATCCATCGACAGATGAAAATCGAAAATAATCAAATAATGCTGCTGTTCTGACAAAATTTCTCTTAGGGCCAATTCTATTATGAAATCCGGATCGTCCGGATTCTCCATTTCTATTCTATTATCCATCACATGACTGTTTTAGGAGAGTTTGGAGAGTCCAGTCTCTCCATTCTGTCGACCGGTGCGATCGCGGAGAGATGACGACATTGACGTCACAAAAAGGCTGCTTTATTATCGTAGCAGTCGGTTACAGCTCGGCTACTTCCGTAAAAATTTCCGTTACTCCAGTTTAGTTAAAATAAATAAAATACAATCACGGTGGGCTGCGTGTTACCGTAGTAAGAAGTTTTTTCCGGATTGTTGGGAGAATGCATAATAGATTAGGTCAATGACGTAATTGGATTCGACTCGTGAAAAGCAAACCCATATCGGCCAGCTTGATTCTCCATTTGTGATCTATTTACGTTTTTATCCGGATTATTGGGAGATAAAATCGGGACGATCCGGATTTCATAATAGAATCGGCCCTTATTGTACTCCGCATGGTACATGTACATAAAAAACACATTTCATTTCATTTCTCAATTTATTTACACACATTTGTTTTAAAATGTTGTTAACTATTAACAGGACTCACCTTAGAAACATATGATTTTTATATAACTGAACAGTAGATCAGAATGGTTTCGTTGTTATCACTCGACTAAAATTCGAATGCGTATGTGGGCTTTTATATTACGCCAATAGTAAAATGCACGTGATAAAGCTATCTAGGGCGCCAATAGGTATGATACGTGCTCAATGTACTGTAACTAAATAGGGCGCCAATAATCAAATTTAAGTTTAAGTAGGATAAACTCCTCAAACACGCCATATATTTTTGCCTATATAAAGTCGTCGGCCTATCGGCCGGGATGGGAAGATGGAAGTGTTTTAAAGGAACTTGATCACTTTTAGTGTGACAAAGTCACGATGTCTATATCATGAAAGGCTCCCTCAATCAGAACGAGATTCTTTTCAGATAAGCTACGTACATTTTTATGAACTATAGAAATGCATCTCTTAACCATATTTGGTCCTGGGTTTTGTTCAATATCGCCATAGGAAAGAAGTAAGAAATACGTTTTCTGTACAGAGGGATGGAGAATAAAAAGGAGCTTACGTATATCTGGAGGGAAGTTTGGGTTTACTTGATACAGACATACACACGATGGGTCAGTGAAATCATTTACCTTGAATGTGAAATAATGACATATGCCTATCAGATGAACCATTGGTACACATGGTGAGAAAAAAGTAAGTCTGTTTTGGGAGAAAAGAACTTAGTAGCGGAAAATGTGTTGGCTGTAAAGAAAGATAGGTAGACAGAATATGATATACAGAAAGAATGTTTGAAAATAATAAAAAGAGGCTATATGTACAAAGGAGCAAACATATATACATGATGCTTAACGCATTATAGTTCAATATAATGCGTGAAGGTTACCAGGGAACCAGAGCCGGTTTATTCATTTGTCTGATGTTATATTGATAATTAAATGATGTCAATCGGAAAAGAGTCACATTATTATCTTAGTAATAAATAATATAAATTGTTTAAATTATGTTAAAGAATGTTATAAAAGACCTATTCATTGTATAAACTGGTATATTATAGTTGAAAGGTTGAACTTGATTGAGACACTATTTAATGTGTAAGAATAAGGTCTGTTTCAGTTATAGTTTAAACAAAGTTCCAGTTGTTAAAAAACCTATCAACAATTTAACACTGGGCCAGTAATAAAACCTATCAACAGGTTAACACTGGACTAATACATTTCAGTTAGACAAACATTGAAATAAGTTATTTGAAATATCTAGAAGCTAAGTATTAATTTAGTTCCAGTTGTTAAAAACCTATCAACAATTTAACACTGGACTAATACATTTCAATTCAACAAACATTGAAATAAGTTATTTGAAATATCTAGAAGCTAAGTATTAATTTAGTTCCAGTTGTTAAAAACCTATCAACAATTTAACACTGGACTAATACATTTCAATTAGACAAACATTGAAATAAGTTGTTTGAAATATCTAGAAGGTAAGTATTAATTTAGTTCAAGTTGTTAAAAACCTATCAACAATTATTTAACACTGGACTAATACATTTCAATTCAACAAACATTGAAATAAGTTATTTGAAATATCTAGAAGGTAAATATTAATTAAGTTCCATTAAGAACAACTGGTGTGAATTTGAGAAGCTCTACCAGGTAGCTAATACTTGAGAGATTAAGAAAATAATTATACAGTTCATTTGAAATACTATTTATGCCATTTAAAAATAACAATTTGTCCAATTGATAGTTGTCACATTCTGTAAGTCTATGTAGAGCTACAGACGAATATATCAAACCACATTTATCACATAAAATATCAACATCAATATCGTTGCTGACCATACAGCAAACCTTTATAAATAATTTGCTGTGCTCTTTCAAATTAGGAAAACTCAAAACAAATTTAAATACAGGATGCGGTTCTAAACGACTATGAAATTGTCTAAAAATACTAAACTCAGGGTTGCTTTTTACTCTATTACCCCATGATAATTTCTCATATGATTGAATGGCTAAATTTACTAATTTTTTCCATCTGCATTTCGTTGGAAATATATTAGTCCTTAAAAATTCACTGATATAGATAATAAGATCATATTTCTGAGCTATGCTAATAATATCAGGTACATAACCACGTTGGTTAGTGGAACATTGGTTCTTATAGTCCAATAACCTAAAGATCAGTAATTTTCGAGGTAGTTGGTACCACTCTAAGCTAATAATAAAGAAACCAAGTACTGACGATCCGAACCGCAAAACGAAACTCGAAATCCAAAAAGACATTTTGACGAAACATAGGTAACAGCTTAAGAACTTTTCATATGAGGAATTATATCAATCATACATGAGTAAGTTGCCCCAAGTATAATAACTTTTGTTTGTCGATGGAAGAGATAATTGTAGTCCAGCCTAAAATGCCGTTACATTTGTCAGTACGTGTTCTGATATTTAATGCCAGGATTAATTTACATGCAAAGTTTTGACTTCTCTGAAGGCGAATAATGTCTGAAGATGTCAAATTGGACCACAATTGACACCCATACAGGGCCTTTGTAAAACTACACTGTTTGACGAGTTTCATGCTTATTAAAGGGTTAAGGCCGTCTCCATTCACTCCACATTTTATAAGAGTGGTTACACCAGTACGCATTAAGCGGCACGCAGCTGAAGTTCTTTCACTCGATTGAAAATTTGAGGTGAGAGTAATACCAACATGTTTCACAGTTTTAAGAACAGGGAGTGTTTTATCACAGAGTTGCATATCAAGATGGGTATTTGATAATTTCTGTTTGGGATGAAACTCAAGAACTACGCTCTTTGAAGGTGAGAATGAGAATCGCCATTTGTAACTGTACGATTCACACAGCTTGAGCAGATTTTGGAGACCATTTGGGGTACTTTAGTTCCAGTTGTTAAAAACCTATCAACAATTTAACACTGGACTAATACATTTCAATTCAACAAACATTGAAATAAGTTGTTTGAAATATCTAGAAGGTAAGTATTAATTTAGTTCCAGTTGTTAAAAACCTATCAACAATTTAACACTGGACTAACACATTTCAGTTAGACAAACATTGAAATAAGTTGTTTGAATTATCTAGAAGGTAGGTATTAATTTAGTTCCAGTTGTTAAAAACCTATCAACAATTTAACACTGGACTAATACATTTCAATTCAACAAACATTGAAATAAGTTGATTGAAATATCTAGAAGGTAAGTATTAATTTAGTTCCAGTTGTTAAACATAGGCTTGCGGCAAGTCTCGCAAGCGTATACGCCCACCAGCAGCTTGATAAAGAGGTAAATGTGAATACGATCAAAATCATCGCATCATCACTTAATTCAATAGTACACATCTTTATAAAGATATTGACACACATACAAAAGACTAATTTTAATGAATCCATGGAGAATTGTAGAAAACGAACTCAATATCAGAGTTTTATGAACACAATTACAGAGTTTTATACGATACCTCTGAAGAAAATCACTGAATCATCACCAAATTCAATAGTGCACATCTTCATAATAATATTGAAACACATACAAAATATCAAAAGGACCCATGAAGAATTGTAGCCTGTAGAGTGAGCACGAGCAAAAAAAACGAACGCGATATCAGAGTTTTATGCGGTATCTTGGAAGAAAATCATCGAAAAATCACCAAATTCAATAGTGCACATCTTCATAATGATATTGACACACATACAAAATATCAAAAGGATCCATGAAGAATTGTAGCCTGTAGAGTAAGCACGAGCAAAAAAACGAATGCGATAACAGAGTTTTACGCAATATCTCGTAAGAAGATTATCGAATCATCACCAAATTCAATAGTGCACATCTTCATAATGATATTGACACACATACAAAATATCAACAGGATCCATGAAGACTTGTAGCCTGTAAAGTGAGCACGAGCAAAAAAACGAACGCGATATCAGAGTTTTACGCGATATCTCGGAAGAAAATTATCGAATCATCACCAAATTCAATAGTGCACATCTTCATAATGATATTGACACACATACAAAATATCAAAAGAATCCATGAAGACTTGTAGCCTGTAGAGTGAGCACAAGCAAAAAAACGAACGCGATATCGGAGTTTTACGCGATATCTCGGAAGAAAATCATCGAATCATCACCAAATTCAATAGTGCACATCTTCATAATGATATTGACACACATACAAAATATCAAAAGGATCCATTAAGAATTGTAGTCTGTAGAGTGAGCACGAGGTAAATGTGAACGGACGGACCGACGGACGGACCGACGGACGGACGGACGGACGGACCGACGGACGGACCGACAGGGGTAACCACAATATACGCCCATACTTACGTGTGGGCGTATAAAAACCTATCAACAATTTAACACTGGACTTACACATTTCAGTTAGACAAACATTGAAATATGTTGTTTGAAATATCTAGAAGGTAGGTATTAATTTAGTTCCAGTTGTTAACCTATCAACAATTTAACACTGGACTAATACATTTCAGTTAGACAAACATTGAAATAAGTTGTTTGAAATATCTAGAAGGTAAGTATTAATTTAGTTCCAGTTGTTAAAAACCTATCAACAATTTAACACTGGACTTATGCATTTAAATTCAACAAACATTGAAATAAGTTATTTGAAATATCTAGAAGGTAAATATTAATTTAGTTCCAGTTGTTAAAAACCTATCAACAGGTTAACACTGGACTAATACATTTCAATTCAACAAACATTGAAATAAGGTACTTGAAATATCTAGAAGGTAAGTATTAATTTAGTTCCAGTTGTTAAAAACCTGTCAAGACTTATTTAACACTGGACTAATACATTTCAATTCAACAAACATTGAAATAAGTTATTGGAAATATCTAGAAGGTAAGTATTAATTTAGTTCCAGTTGTTTAAAACCTATCAACAATTTAACACTGGAAAAATACATTTCAATTCAACAAACATTGAAATAAGTTATTTGAAATGTCTAGAAGGTAAGTATTAATTTAGTTCCAGTTGTTAAAAACCTATCAACAATTTAACACTGGACTAATACATTTCAATTAGACAAACATTGAAATAAGTTGTTTGAAATATCTAGAAGGTAAGTATTAGTTTAGTTCCAGTTGTTAAAAACCTATCAACAATTTAACACTGGACTAATACATTTCAATTCAACAAACATTGAAATAAGTTGTTTCAAATATCTAGGTAGGTATTAATATATTTCCATTTCTTTGGGTCAGAGTTTAGAAATCAGCACTGATAATAAAAGTCTGTACTATTATTCCATTTCTTCAATAGCATCCATATTTTCATTTGAGAGGGGCACTTTAACAGTTGGATACAGTCCTGTACTTATTTTTATCACCAAGCTCAGAGCCTTAAGGAGGTTTTGAAAGTCATTTTCTGTTTTGATAAGGTGAACTTTACCAGATTTAAGTTTGGCGAAAATTATGCCATCCATTGACCAGTTCCCTTCGAGTTTACGTTCTTTGAACAACTTTCTTACTTTAGAATCCAATTCAGCTCGTGTTTTAGTTAGATCATCATTGATGTATATTGGGTGTGACTTAAGGCAAGCTGGGGTTTCATGGGAGGTTTTGCAGTTTTTCAAATTTTTGCGTTTTTTCATGAATTCACGTTTATGGGAGTAGCCCTTGAAACGAACAATAATTGGTCTGATTTTATTTTTTAGTTTGTAGTCGTTGGGATTACCAACCCTATGGCTTCGGTTGATATCACTTACACTAATGTCAATCCCCATCACTTTTCCAACAGTGACAACTAAATCGTCGGTTGATTCACCAATTTCCTCGACGATTCCACTGATTCGCAACAGCCTCTCGCCTACTCTATTGCTCACTTTCGTCAAGCTTGTCTAATATTTCATTGATAATAATGTCTTTTTCCTTCAGTTCGTTCTGAAGTCCGGTTATTTTCGCACCTAGATATCGTATAATTTTATTATTAGATTCTGTAATTTCAGTCTTTAGTTGAGGGAGAATCAAATTTGCTACCTTGTTTGCTAGTTGACACAAAACGGCGTCGTCATCCAACCTGCCGATTAGAGGGTGCTCACTTGGAGGGGAAGACATTTTGTCCAAATCACTCGTAAGGAAGTCAATATCCTCACAGACTCTTTTACGATCTTGAAAACTGGAATCTGAATAAAGGCGACGTTTTATATTGTTAACGAGACTTGCCATTTAGACGATAACTCTTAAAGTCTAAAGAACGCAGGTAGAATTTGTAGATCTGGACAGCACGAAAAAAAAATAGGTCAACACGCAGGTGAAAGAAATGAGACGTGATTTCATATAACGAGAATTTAAGTCTTTGTACGGCTAATTTAGAAAATATCCTCAAAAGTTTTACCTCATAACGAACGTTTATCTAACACCACATTGATATTCACATATTAGTCATAAAAATTCAACTCCTGGCCCTGGTAATTTTAGATTTTACTTCACATCAAATAAACACACCTGTAATCAGCCGCCATCTTGGAGCTTCCCGATTAAGAGTTAAAGATGTCTTCCCTTGTTTTCATGGATGAAAATGAAAATGCTTACTTACATAAATAGAAAGTAGAGGTGTTCTAATGACTTAGTAGTTTGTCTCACATGTCCTTAGTTAACTCGCAATTAAGCTATTTACGACAAGGATTTGCTCTTTAGTACCCTAAATTACCATTCAAAAGAGGAAAACCTTGATGTAATTAGCCTAATTAAAAGTTAACTAAAGACCTGTGAGACAAAGTACTATTTTACCAAGTCATTAGAACACCCCTACTTTCTATTTATGTAAGTATTAGCATTTTCATCAATGAAAACAAGGGAAGGCATCTTTAAGAAGGTGAGTAAAGTATCTTAGTAATTTAGTGGAGGTTTTGATAATGCTCACCTTCATTAAAGGGAAGCAAGCTTCATGATACCCAAACTTGAATGAACGTAATTTAGTAAAATATGTATAGTACAATCTACCAGAAAATTTTCGGGAGGTTCTGACGACGTTATCAATACTTTAAAGCCGATTAATTCATAAAATAACATCAAACACATGGGCGCCGCCATTTTGATTATCACGTCATATATTTGAGAGGAAGTGACGTAAAGTGTGCGTAATCCGAGTATGACGCCATATTAAGTAATACGGACCTATCGCTGATACATCTGTTCAAATCTACGTATCGCGAATCATTGTATGAATACGGACGGAAACAATCTACGAAAAGCATTTTGTCATTTTTTTACCAACGTAAGCGAAGAAAGCATATATTCGACGGCAGTGGCTTGTCAAATGTGCCCGATTATAGCGTAGAGCCGAAGAATCCCCGGCCGAGCCTATCTATGGTTGAAGTGAACATTTTAAGTATTTTGAATATTACTGGGAAAGAATGGTTAAACATAACTTAGGCTTCTTTTCCGAACCAGTGCTAAATGCCGTTGCTGTGCCTTCTTCTTTACAAATCTTCTATGGCAAATTCTATTGAAAAAAACAGATGCAGGGGATGGGGAAAAATTCACGAAATGAAGGCAATCGCATTGTACAATTATTTCAGTAGGCTTAATCATAGGCCCGGAATGTTACAACCTATAATTCCTAGTAATAAAGCTCAGTAAACCGTTGAAAATAGTATTTTAAAATCCGCTCGTATTTAAAAAAAAGTCACATTTTTGTCTACGACGGAACCTCAGATTTATCTGTTTATCTGCATATATCTGTTACAACGTAGGCCTATTTCTCATGATTTATATCATCTGAGAGCCGCGCTCGCTCAGTGAGTTCTATTCGATTGCTCTTCGGATTTTTCAACCTGGTTTCCACCTGTCACTGTCAGTGACACAGGTTGGAAGTGCTCACATATTGTTCGTCAACGTGGGACAATAAACTGAGGCCCTGGGTGCTACAGGCTATGTAAGTTAAAATATAAGATCCCTAGACAGTTCTAAATAGATAATAACAGTAGGGTAATGTCGCGGTCCTGGCAAAATTTCCTTCATTGCAGGGTGAGCATATTACGAAACTGGAAGGCAAAGTTACGGATCTCGAACGGGATCTAGCATCCAAGGGCAAAGAGTTGGCCGAAACATATGACCGCATCGATGAACTCGAACAATACGGTAGGAGAGAAGGAATCCGAATCCATGGAATTGTCGAGAAACCCGAGGAATCGACTGATGAACTAGTTGTGAAAATCGGAGAAACCATCGGTGTAAAAATCAACCGCTGTGATATAAACCGCAGCCACCGTGTTGGTGATCCAACAAAATATCACATGAACAATAAACCTAGGCCCATCATAGTCAGATTTCGAGGTTATTATACTAAACGTGACTTTATTACAAACGCCAAAAACCTTCGAGATATTAGGAAAACTACCCGCGATCCTGTGTTAGAGAGACACCCCATTTCAATAAACGATGATCTAACTAAAGTTCGATCAGAACTTGCGTTCAAAGTACGCCAACTGTGTCGAGATGGTAAATGCAAGAAATCCTGGGTACGTGATGGGATAATCTTCGTGAAAACTAAGGACGATAAAACTACCCTAATAAAAACTAAAAATGATTTTGATCGACTGATAGAAAGTACAAGACTTTTGATTGTATTACGTAACAAGCCAACAAGACAAACACCGTCTACTGGACGACCAAATGACTCATTTGTGCATCTATCTCCCTGAAACAAACTGTTATTTCCTGGTCAAAACATCACGTGACATTCCTAACTGTAATGTGTTCCGTTATCTTACACCCCAGCTTTCTCCAGCGAGGTGCGCGTGCATGAGCTGACCTATATTGACACTAGGCTTTGATTACCAGTCTTTATCGCCCAATGAATCCAAGGCGTTATGCCTTTGTGTATATATGTTTCTTCTTTAATTTTGCACTCTCTTTGCCATTCCACATAATATTAGCTCTCTTGTATTTATATATTTTTCTATTTTTCAGAACATGGCTTTTTCCTTTTTGTGTTAGTTTATCGAATTCGTCCACTGGTATGATGTTTCTTTATATAATAAAAATTCAAGTCGTCTAGCGTTCGCAGTGAGGGTATATATCATATCTTATTCCACACCCTGTTTTATCCCACCACATCTCTAATTAGTAATACACATCTATACTCATATTTCAGTTCAATTATCATCGCCACTTGTGGAGACGTCCATCCAAATCCTGGCCCGAACTCAGTGAATCTACTGCATCTAAACACCCGTTCAATCATCCCAAAATTAGACCAAATTAGGGCAGAGTTTTCAGAAATTGACGTATTGACATTTTCGGAAACTTGGTTAAATGAAAATCCTGATTTGGACACACTTCATATAAATGGCTTCCATTCGCCGATTCTACGCAGTAGAAACGGTGGTGTAGGGGGAGGTGTAGCAATATACATACGAAATTCTATATTTTACAAAACTAGACATGACCTTCAAATCAACGACCTTGACTGCGTATGGGCTGAAATCAGTTATAACAAAAGTACCTACGTCATTGGTGTATTTTATAGACCCCCTTCAGCAAATTACGCATACTGGGACTTAATAGAAAGTAGTTTTGAGGCCGCTAAGGACTTAAATAAAAATATTATCCTACTTGGGGATTTTAACGTAAATTTATTGAGAACTCAGAATAGTCGCCTTCATTACCTATTAAATCGTTTTAACCTAAGACAATTGATACGCGAACCTACCCGAATTACTGATAATTCATCTTCACTTCTTGATTTAGCTATAGTAAATTGTCCGGATGTTGTTACATCTTCCAAAGTTCTTCCTTGTACAATTAGCGATCACTCGCCCATAACAATTGAAATAAACTTTCAAAATATAAACAAAAAACCATTCCAGAGAACCGTTTGGAATTACAACGATCTTAACACCTTGGAGCTAAATAACTTTTTCATTAGTTATGATTGGAATAATATATTTGATAGTTGCAATGTAAATGAATGCGCTAGAGAAATCTCGAACAAAATACAAGAAGGTATAAACATATTTGTTCCTCATAAGGTAGTATTGATTAGACCTCGTGACACCGAGTGGATGAACGGCTATATACGAAAGATTATGCGAAAACGAAATAGGATACACAAAACTGCGAAACACTTAAAAGATGATTACCATTGGCAATTATTTCGTGCACAGAGAAACTTTGTAGTCTCAGAGATAAGAAGGGTTAAACGAGAATACTATGCTAAACTTGATGAAACGATAAATTCAAACAAGTTCAATGACCATCACTGGTGGAATCTTTTGAAACATGTCTTGTCTAAAAATGGAAATTCTATTAAAGATATACCACCAATCACATGTGGTGACGATATCATCTACTCAGATTCCACCAAATCTGACATTTTTAATAAACACTTTGTATCACTTTCTAATCTTGAAAATGATAACGATGAATTACCTCCCCTTACTTGTAATAACTTTGAAATCAACCAACCTTTTTACACACAACGCGACGTTCAAAATATATTGCAATCTCTAGATACAACTAAAGCAACCGGTCCCGATCTTATCAATAACAGAATCTTGAAATTATGCTCTAAAAGTCTTTCATATCCACTTTCAAAACTTTTTAACTTTTGTCAAGAAAACTCAACTTTCCCGGACATCTGGAAATGTGCGAACATAGTCCCAATATTCAAAACAGGCGACCCAAGTATTTGCTCAAATTATCGACCAATATCGTTAATAAGTTCGCTCGGTAAAGTTTTTGAACGAGTTATCCATAAATATATCCATAATTTTATTATAGATCATAATATACTATCGCAATATCAATCTGGATTTACTCAAAACGATTCTACCACATATCAACTCATTGACATCTATGATCATATTTCAAAATCACTAGATTGTGGATCCGAAGTCAAGATGGTGTTTTTTGATATAAGTAAAGCATTTAACAGAGTTTGGCTGAAAGGTCTTATTCATAAGCTCAGTTCAATAGGTATACGAGGAAATCTTCTTAAACTCTTAGAAAGCTATCTTCAAGACAGAACACAAAGCGTAGTAATTAAAGGCGAGACATCCCAACGAGAAGTGCTTAAAGCTGGGGTCCCCCAGGGCTCAGTCCTCGGGCCAATATTATTTCTGATATATATTAATGATATTACACGTGATATTAGATCGAACATTCGACTATTCGCAGACGACACCTCACTTTATCTTACTATTGAAGATGAGGGGAGGAGTTGTGATATTCTTAATAATGATTTGGAAGCCATATTTCAATGGTCTGAAAAGTGGAAAGTAACGTTCAACCCTTCGAAAACTAAATGCATAACCTTCTCTAGGAAGCTAAAACCCTCTTCTTTCAATCTGCGTTTTAATAATACCACTTTATATGACTCTAACGAACATAAACATTTAGGGGTATATTTTAATAAAACTTGCTCATGGACCACTCACATCGATTATCTAATATCCAAAACTTCAAAGCTAATAGATTGTCTCAGAAGCCTTAAGTACAGACTTTCGAGAAAATCACTTGAAACACTCTACAAACAATTCATCCTTCCTATCTACGATTATTGTGACGTACTGTGGAATAATTGCAGCTTACATGACGCGAATAAATTAGAAAAACTTAACTTAGACGCACTTAGAACGATCACAGGACTCATTAGAGGAACGTCTCATGAAATTATTTATAAAGAATCTGGCTTCACAAGTCTCCATGATCGTCGCTTATCACATAAACTTATAATTTTTTACAAAATGCTCAATGGACTAACACCTCAATATCTGAAAATTCTCGTTCCCCCCAAAATATCGGCATTGAACCCCTACAGTCTTAGGTATAACAATATGCTACGTAGTATCCCATGGCGCACTAAGAACTATAAATTGTCTTTTCTACCATCTGCAGTAAATTCATGGAACAAACTCCCTGACAGTACACAGAATTCACAGTCAGTTTCTAAATTCAAGACAAATCTATCAAAAATCATTAAAAAATCTGACGTCCCAAATTATTACTATACAGGCAACCGACAAAACCAAATTATCCACACCAGACTACGCCACAGTAAAAGCAAACTTAATGGTCATAAATTCCTAATGCACATATCTCTTCATCCTGCGTGTTCATGTGGTCATATTTTTGAAGACCCTGAGCACTATCTTTTGCATTGTAACAACCACTCCACTGTTCGAAATCAAACAATCAACCTCCTACCCCCAACATACAGAACATCATCTGTATTACTATACGGCAGCCTTGATTTATCACAGGATATGAATAAGTTTATATTCAATACTGTTCATTCCTACATAAGTCTGTCAAAGAGATTTGACGATTGAACTGTGATATATACCCTCCCACATAGGAACAACAGACAATATCTTAGTCCAAAATACCTACCCCTGTTGCAGCATCTGTGGGCTTATGTTGGAAACTGCCAGGTGGAGCTGTCAGAGACTGCAATAGGGACGGTTATTTTGGGCTTACATTATTTATGAATTAATGCTTATATTAAAAATACCAGTGGACCCCACGATTATATATTCATTTTTTCACTTTTACATGTATTTATTTCACAAATTAATTATTATAATTATCATTTTACAATATTGCTTATATCACGAGGCGGATTAATATAAGCTACTTAGCTTGTTTCTGTATCGTTTGTAAATTATATCATGTCATTGTAAATACTTTCATTGAAATAAATATTGTTTAAATCAAGATCCCTAGACAGTTCTAAATAGATAATAACAGTAGGGTAATGTCGCGGTCCTGGCAAAATTTCCTTCATTGCAGGGTGTTTGCCCATCCTGAAGAACCAAAACAGACACAGAAAAAGTTGGTCAGATTATACTATACCGACTCGACCAGATTTTTTTTAATCGGTCGGACCAATTCTTAATTAACAATACTCAAACAGGTATTAATTATCACTTTGATGCGAGTTGTTCAAGACATACCTCCTATATATTTTTCTTCACAGAAAAAAAAACCGAACGTTTTGTCAAAATGACAATGAGTGAATTAAATCTTTGAAATGTCCAAAAAAATACAGCTTCTTACCAGAATCGTTACGGTATTTATTCCGTTTTAATCATCCAAAAGTTTCGGAACTTTCATTCACATCGCTTACTAAGTAATAACAGTTGAATTTAGGTCAAAGGTTATTTCAGATTGTGAGACTTACTGGCGCCAGAGAAAATGGCGGAAAAAAATGTCCCAATTGCGGAATCAAGAATAATTGGTTTTGTAAATCTATTGTTCTAACAAAAGCTACTTGAATAAATTAAATTTAAGATAAGTGTGAAAAAACAATAAGATTCCGTTAATTTGTGACACCACTGATTAACTTTTCTATGAGTACAGAAGAGAACACAAGAGGCATGAGATCAAAGGAAGATCAAAGACAACTGTAAACACCTGTTGTCCACGTGATCAGGGAATATAGAATTGAGTTATACATTTGTACTATACCGGAAAATATTTTTTGATTGGAATTTTTATAAAATAAAATTAACATAACAAATGACCACCAAATGTCTCGTATTTTAACATTGTTCAGAGTCTGAGTAAAAGTTGTCTTTTACTTTCAATTTGTTTACAAAAGAGGTCCGAGTCGGTAATGATCAAAACTAAAAAAGTGATCCGAGTTTTTCATGTCATGGTCCGAGTCGGTAAAGTTATGGTCCATGTCTAGAAAAGAAAGTGGTCCGGGTCGGTAGGGAGTAAAATATCTGTGGTCCGACTCAGTAATAGTATACAAAATAAAATTGTGGTCCGACTCGGTAAAAAAAATAATAGTGGTCCGACTCAGTAACGGTCCGACCGGTCCTGATTCCATCCTGAAATATCCCAAATATTATTTTAATACTGTTTTTTTTTTATATAAATCTATATTGTTCATAGTAAGTTGAATAAATTATAAGATTAGGAGACTAAAACAATAAATACTGATAATTAGTGAACACATGGTAGGGCTTAGATTGTGTATGAATATTTTTATCGATAGTTTTGTCTTCTCTTCATAGAGATTCATATTACGCTAATTCAGTTCAGTGCTATTGTCACGAACATCTAACTTTTACCCGGTATTGGCAAAAGAAACCGACATTGAAGAAATAATATACAAAGTTTATATCTGATAGTAGGGCCGTGGAATACGCAATAAAAACCGAGAACTTAATTAAATTATAGAATATTTGATGGGCTACAATACTCTCTTCGCAAGTTTGTTGTATTGTCGAAATTTGTACATTAATTCAAATTTTATATGCCTAATAAATCTTACGGTTTAACAGCTAAGCGAGAGTGTCTATTTACATAAGAAGTCATTGATACGCACACTTGACGTCATAATGATCACGTGACTACTCGCAATGACAACAATGGCGGCGGCCACAAAAATTCGTCGGCTTCGATTTAAACATGCTATAAAATCGTTGTTTACCGTGGAATGTCGCTGATTTTTTCAGGGTAGTGTCAGAACATAATGTTTTTTCCAATAATTAAGTTGTGATTGCTCAACTAATGAGCAGAGCCTCCCTTTAAGTGATCAGGAAAATCAAATATTGTTGGTACAGCATCATCTTTAAGGTAGGTACGCTCAAGAGTTTTCAAAAAACATTTTTCCTCAAAATGTCTGGAACACAAAATAGTGTGCTTAGTTGGTTCCAAATCAACTCTCTTCAAATTTACCAGCCACTTCTTGAGTCTTTCTGGATCTTTTAAAGGATATCTGAAATACAAATAAGCATAATTAGTTCTACACCTTGTGCATATTAATTGACTCAAACGCTAAAAACAGTGAAAAAGACGATTTACATCAAAATTAGAAGTTTTTTTCATAGTTGTGTAAGGTTTTCTCTCATTTTTAGATGAGTATGTCTACTTCTATTGGAATTGATTATTTTTTTTTTATTTTTCTCTTATCTTTCGTCATTCCATCAGACCTAAATTATTGCTATTTTTAGCTTTATTTTCGTTGATCAAACCTTCATACAGAAACGAGTCTTTGTGATAGACAACAAATTTCTATTGGATTTCAAACTGGAGACATTTCAAGCTAGTTTAACACTTAAGTTATTTGAAATGTCTAGAAGGTAAGTATTAATTTAGTTCCAGTTGTTAAAAACCTATCAACAATTTAACACTGGACTAATACATTTCAATTAGACAAACATTGAAATAAGTTGTTTGAAATATCTAGAAGGTAAGTATTAGTTTAGTTCCAGTTGTTAAAAACCTATCAACAATTTAACACTGGACTAATACATTTCAATTCAACAAACATTGAAATAAGTTGTTTCAAATATCTAGGTAGGTATTAATATATTTCCATTTCTTTGGGTCAGAGTTTAGAAATCAGCACTGATAATAAAAGTCTGTACTATTATTCCATTTCTTCAATAGCATCCATATTTTCATTTGAGAGGGGCACTTTAACAGTTGGATACAGTCCTGTACTTATTTTTATCACCAAGCTCAGAGCCTTAAGGAGGTTTTGAAAGTCATTTTCTGTTTTGATAAGGTGAACTTTACCAGATTTAAGTTTGGCGAAAATTATGCCATCCATTGACCAGTTCCCTTCGAGTTTACGTTCTTTGAACAACTTTCTTACTTTAGAATCCAATTCAGCTCGTGTTTTAGTTAGATCATCATTGATGTATATTGGGTGTGACTTAAGGCAAGCTGGGGTTTCATGGGAGGTTTTGCAGTTTTTCAAATTTTTGCGTTTTTTCATGAATTCACGTTTATGGGAGTAGCCCTTGAAACGAACAATAATTGGTCTGATTTTATTTTTTAGTTTGTAGTCGTTGGGATTACCAACCCTATGGCTTCGGTTGATATCACTTACACTAATGTCAATCCCCATCACTTTTCCAACAGTGACAACTAAATCGTCGGTTGATTCACCAATTTCCTCGACGATTCCACTGATTCGCAACAGCCTCTCGCCTACTCTATTGCTCACTTTCGTCAAGCTTGTCTAATATTTCATTGATAATAATGTCTTTTTCCTTCAGTTCGTTCTGAAGTCCGGTTATTTTCGCACCTAGATATCGTATAATTTTATTATTAGATTCTGTAATTTCAGTCTTTAGTTGAGGGAGAATCAAATTTGCTACCTTGTTTGCTAGTTGACACAAAACGGCGTCGTCATCCAACCTGCCGATTAGAGGGTGCTCACTTGGAGGGGAAGACATTTTGTCCAAATCACTCGTAAGGAAGTCAATATCCTCACAGACTCTTTTACGATCTTGAAAACTGGAATCTGAATAAAGGCGACGTTTTATATTGTTAACGAGACTTGCCATTTAGACGATAACTCTTAAAGTCTAAAGAACGCAGGTAGAATTTGTAGATCTGGACAGCACGAAAAAAAAATAGGTCAACACGCAGGTGAAAGAAATGAGACGTGATTTCATATAACGAGAATTTAAGTCTTTGTACGGCTAATTTAGAAAATATCCTCAAAAGTTTTACCTCATAACGAACGTTTATCTAACACCACATTGATATTCACATATTAGTCATAAAAATTCAACTCCTGGCCCTGGTAATTTTAGATTTTACTTCACATCAAATAAACACACCTGTAATCAGCCGCCATCTTGGAGCTTCCCGATTAAGAGTTAAAGATGTCTTCCCTTGTTTTCATGGATGAAAATGAAAATGCTTACTTACATAAATAGAAAGTAGAGGTGTTCTAATGACTTAGTAGTTTGTCTCACATGTCCTTAGTTAACTCGAAATTAAGCTATTTACGACAAGGATTTGCTCTTTAGTACCCTAAATTACCATTCAAAAGAGGAAAACCTTGATGTAATTAGCCTAATTAAAAGTTAACTAAAGACCTGTGAGACAAAGTACTATTTTACCAAGTCATTAGAACACCCCTACTTTCTATTTATGTAAGTATTAGCATTTTCATCAATGAAAACAAGGAAAGGCATCTTTAAGAAGGTGAGTAAAGTATCTTAGTAATTTAGTGGAGGTTTTGATAATGCTCACCTTCATTAAAGGGAAGCAAGCTTCATGATACCCAAACTTGAATGAACGTAATTTAGTAAAATATGTATAGTACAATCTACCAGAAAATTTTCGGGAGGTTCTGACGACGTTATCAATACTTTAAAGCCGATTAATTCATAAAATAACATCAAACACATGGGCGCCGCCATTTTGATTATCACGTCATATATTTGAGAGGAAGTGACGTAAAGTGTGCGTAATCCGAGTATGACGCCATATTAAGTAATACGGACCTATCGCTGATACATCTGTTCAAATCTACGTATCGCGAATCATTGTATGAATACGGACGGAAACAATCTACGAAAAGCATTTTGTCATTTTTTTACCAACGTAAGCGAAGAAAGCATATATTCGACGGCAGTGGCTTGTCAAATGTGCCCGATTATAGCGTAGAGCCGAAGAATCCCCGGCCGAGCCTATCTATGGTTGAAGTGAACATTTTAAGTATTTTGAATATTACTGGGAAAGAATGGTTAAACATAACTTAGGCTTCTTTTCCGAACCAGTGCTAAATGCCGTTGCTGTGCCTTCTTCTTTACAAATCTTCTATGGCAAATTCTATTGAAAAAAACAGATGCAGGGGATGGGGAAAAATTCACGAAATGAAGGCAATCGCATTGTACAATTATTTCAGTAGGCTTAATCATAGGCCCGGAATGTTACAACCTATAATTCCTAGTAATAAAGCTCAGTAAACCGTTGAAAATAGTATTTTAAAATCCGCTCGTATTTAAAAAAAAGTCACATTTTTGTCTACGACGGAACCTCAGATTTATCTGTTTATCTGCATATATCTGTTACAACGTAGGCCTATTTCTCATGATTTATATCATCTGAGAGCCGCGCTCGCTCAGTGAGTTCTATTCGATTGCTCTTCGGATTTTTCAACCTGGTTTCCACCTGTCACTGTCAGTGACACAGGTTGGAAGTGCTCACATATTGTTCGTCAACGTGGGACAATAAACTGAGGCCCTGGGTGCTACAGGCTATGTAAGTTAAAATATAAGATCCCTAGACAGTTCTAAATAGATAATAACAGTAGGGTAATGTCGCGGTCCTGGCAAAATTTCCTTCATTGCAGGGTGTTTGCCCATCCTGAAGAACCAAAACAGACACAGAAAAAGTTGGTCAGATTATACTATACCGACTCGACCAGATTTTTTTTAATCGGTCGGACCAATTCTTAATTAACAATACTCAAACAGGTATTAATTATCACTTTGATGCGAGTTGTTCAAGACATACCTCCTATATATTTTTCTTCACAGAAAAAAAAACCGAACGTTTTGTCAAAATGACAATGAGTGAATTAAATCTTTGAAATGTCCAAAAAAATACAGCTTCTTACCAGAATCGTTACGGTATTTATTCCGTTTTAATCATCCAAAAGTTTCGGAACTTTCATTCACATCGCTTACTAAGTAATAACAGTTGAATTTAGGTCAAAGGTTATTTCAGATTGTGAGACTTACTGGCGCCAGAGAAAATGGCGGAAAAAAATGTCCCAATTGCGGAATCAAGAATAATTGGTTTTGTAAATCTATTGTTCTAACAAAAGCTACTTGAATAAATTAAATTTAAGATAAGTGTGAAAAAACAATAAGATTCCGTTAATTTGTGACACCACTGATTAACTTTTCTATGAGTACAGAAGAGAACACAAGAGGCATGAGATCAAAGGAAGATCAAAGACAACTGTAAACACCTGTTGTCCACGTGATCAGGGAATATAGAATTGAGTTATACATTTGTACTATACCGGAAAATATTTTTTGATTGGAATTTTTATAAAATAAAATTAACATAACAAATGACCACCAAATGTCTCGTATTTTAACATTGTTCAGAGTCTGAGTAAAAGTTGTCTTTTACTTTCAATTTGTTTACAAAAGAGGTCCGAGTCGGTAATGATCAAAACTAAAAAAGTGATCCGAGTTTTTCATGTCATGGTCCGAGTCGGTAAAGTTATGGTCCATGTCTAGAAAAGAAAGTGGTCCGGGTCGGTAGGGAGTAAAATATCTGTGGTCCGACTCAGTAATAGTATACAAAATAAAATTGTGGTCCGACTCGGTAAAAAAAATAATAGTGGTCCGACTCAGTAACGGTCCGACCGGTCCTGATTCCATCCTGAAATATCCCAAATATTATTTTAATACTGTTTTTTTTTTATATAAATCTATATTGTTCATAGTAAGTTGAATAAATTATAAGATTAGGAGACTAAAACAATAAATACTGATAATTAGTGAACACATGGTAGGGCTTAGATTGTGTATGAATATTTTTATCGATAGTTTTGTCTTCTCTTCATAGAGATTCATATTACGCTAATTCAGTTCAGTGCTATTGTCACGAACATCTAACTTTTACCCGGTATTGGCAAAAGAAACCGACATTGAAGAAATAATATACAAAGTTTATATCTGATAGTAGGGCCGTGGAATACGCAATAAAAACCGAGAACTTAATTAAATTATAGAATATTTGATGGGCTACAATACTCTCTTCGCAAGTTTGTTGTATTGTCGAAATTTGTACATTAATTCAAATTTTATATGCCTAATAAATCTTACGGTTTAACAGCTAAGCGAGAGTGTCTATTTACATAAGAAGTCATTGATACGCACACTTGACGTCATAATGATCACGTGACTACTCGCAATGACAACAATGGCGGCGGCCACAAAAATTCGTCGGCTTCGATTTAAACATGCTATAAAATCGTTGTTTACCGTGGAATGTCGCTGATTTTTTCAGGGTAGTGTCAGAACATAATGTTTTTTCCAATAATTAAGTTGTGATTGCTCAACTAATGAGCAGAGCCTCCCTTTAAGTGATCAGGAAAATCAAATATTGTTGGTACAGCATCATCTTTAAGGTAGGTACGCTCAAGAGTTTTCAAAAAACATTTTTCCTCAAAATGTCTGGAACACAAAATAGTGTGCTTAGTTGGTTCCAAATCAACTCTCTTCAAATTTACCAGCCACTTCTTGAGTCTTTCTGGATCTTTTAAAGGATATCTGAAATACAAATAAGCATAATTAGTTCTACACCTTGTGCATATTAATTGACTCAAACGCTAAAAACAGTGAAAAAGACGATTTACATCAAAATTAGAAGTTTTTTTCATAGTTGTGTAAGGTTTTCTCTCATTTTTAGATGAGTATGTCTACTTCTATTGGAATTGATTATTTTTTTTTTATTTTTCTCTTATCTTTCGTCATTCCATCAGACCTAAATTATTGCTATTTTTAGCTTTATTTTCGTTGATCAAACCTTCATACAGAAACGAGTCTTTGTGATAGACAACAAATTTCTATTGGATTTCAAACTGGAGACATTTCAAGCTAGTTTAACACTTTTATCTAGTTGAGTTTGAAAAATTGGTCATACAGTCACACTCCTGGTCAGCAACTCCGCAAAGGTCAACTCGACCAATCCGTGAAAAACCTCAAAACACAATGAAAAACTAGAACCGTGATAACGGTACTGAGCAGTGCGCAATTTAAACATCCTTGGAGGGTTGCATTTTAGTCCTGCATATAAATTAGGTCATGTGACAGAGCTGTTTATAGTTAAAAATCTCAATTTTCAATCGGCTATTAAACCGGAAGTAAACATCGGAAAACACAACGTAAAACATCATTTGATAGATTTTATCGAGGGCAATAGCTTTGGTTCAGATCAAAAGGTCATCAAACTTCAAGGTCACGAGTTTTGAGCTTTGAAAGTGTTTGCTATTGCTGAATTTCTTTAACCGGAAATAAACAAAACTTTAAATCGAAAGTAGGAAATAGACATCAACATTATGTAAATCGGATGATATCCTGATCACTTATATCGATTTAAAGAAAAGTTGGTCATTTCAAGATGGTGGTCTACTGGTTACTTCCGGGTCCAATTTTATCCTTTTTTTTCTATGAATGTTATGTCATTTTATATCTTCTAAAGAATGTGTCGACTCCACGTGTTTTTTCGTGCCAAAAAAGCCACGCAGTTACTTTAGAACAATGAACAAAATTTCCATAAGAAAAGACGATTTTTTGTGACGTACGTGAATTAGGTTCAAACTGACAATTTTCATTTGGCTATAAAACAAGAAGTAAATATTGGACAACAAAAATGAATTCACCATTGGATAGATCTCATTTCGGGCAATAACGTTTGTTTGGATCATAAGGTCAACAAATGGCAAGGTGACAAGTTATGAGCTTTAAAAGTGTTACAATAATTGCTGAATATCTTATACCGGAAATAGACAAACACCATAATAGAAATTAGCAATTCAGTTGCCCTCATTTTGTTGGCAATAGATTGAAAATGCCATAAACATCAAAAATGAATTCACCATTGAAAAAGCAATTTTGATCGAAATATCTAGTGTTATACATTTTTGGAAACAGGAGATAAAGCGTGATAATAATAAAAGATAATTTGTGTACGTACATGAATTAGGTCATGTGACAGAGCTGTTTAAAGTCAAAACTCGACATTTTCAAATGGCTATAAAACCGGAAGTAGACATCGGACAGCAAAAATGAATACATCAGTTGATGGATCTCATCAAGGGCAATGACTTTTGTTCAGGTCACAAGGTCACCCAAGGTCAAGGTCACAAGATATGAGCCTTAAAAGTTTTGACTATTACTAAAAAATTTAAACCGGAAATAAAAAAAATTCTGAATCGAAATTCAAAAATCGGCTCGCCATGTTTTGTTAGCAATCGATTGAAGATTCCCTAGACATCATTTTTATTCAAATAGGGTGATTCCCTGATTCTGAATTTCGATTTAAAGAAAAATTACTCATTTCAAAATGGCGGCTGATATGAAATATCTGGGTCCGATATTACCATTTCATATTTAGGCAATGGTTATTTCTAGCACATTGCAAAAAGATTTTTTCGAATATCTTAATTATTCCCGAAGTTGAAATTTCAACTTTACAAGTGAATGACGTCAAAACCGGAAGTGATATACAAATTTTGAAAAAACCATTCAGTTAGAAATAAAAATGTTTATACACCTGTAAGTTTTTAAATCGATCAAAAACTAGAACCGTGATAACGGTACTGAGCAGTGCGCAATTTAAACATCCTTGAACGGTTGCATTTTAGTCCTGCATATAAATTAGGTCATGTGACAGAGCTGTTTATAGTTAAAAATCTCAATTTTCAATCGGCTATTAAACCGGAAGTAAACAATCGGAAAACACAAAGTAAAACATCATTTAATAGATTTTATCGAGGGCAATAGCTTTGGTTCAGATCAAAAGGTCATCTAACGTCAAGGTCACGAGTTTTGAGCTTTGAAAGTGTTTGCTATTGCTGAATTTCTTTAACCGGAAATTGACAAAACTTTTAATCGAAATTAGGAAATCAGCTGTCACCATTTTGTTAGTAATATATTGAAGATAACATAGACATCAACATTATGTAAATCGGATGATATCCTGATCACTTATATCGATTTAAAGAAAAGTTGGTCATTTCAAGATGGTGGTCTACTAGTTACTTCCGGGTCCAATTTTATCCTTTTTTTTTCTATGAATGTTATGTCATTTTATATCTTTAAAAGAATGTGTCGACTCTCTTTAAAAATCCACAATTAAGGAACCATGTGTTTTTTCGCGCCAAAAAAGCCACGCAGTTACTTAAGAACAATGAACAAAATTTCCAAATTAAAAAAAAAGCAAAATGATTAAAATATCTACTATTATATATCAAGAGGAGATAAAGCATAATAAGAAAAGACGATTTTTTTTGTGACGTTCGTTAATTAGGTTCAAACTGACAATTTTCAAATGGCTATAAAACAAGAAGTAAATATTGGACAACAAAAATGAATTCACCTTTGGATAGATCTCATTTCGGGAAATTTCCGGAAATAGACAAACACCATAATCGAAATTAGCAATTCAGCTGCCCTCATTTTGTTGGCAATAGATTGAAAATGCCATAAACATCAAAATTATATAAATCGGATGTCGATTTAAAGACAACATGTTCATTTCAAGATGGTGGCCAACGTGTTACTTCCGGTTACGATTTTGTCATATTTTTTGCTTTGTTAGTCATGTTCTTTCATATCTTAAGAAGAAATTGTTACCTATCTTATGAAATCCGTAATTCAGATAACACGTGTATTTTTCCCGCCAAAAAAACACGCAGAGTTACTATAGAACAAAGAACAAAATTCCAAATAGCAATTTTGATCAAAATATCTAGTGTTATATAACACTGGAAAGTGGAGATAAAGCGTAATAAAAAAAGAAGATATTTTGTGACGTGACGTCACGTGACAGAGCTGTTCAAAGTTCAAACAAACAATTTTTAAATGGCTATAAAAACCGGAAGTAAATATTGGACAACAAAAATGAATTCATCGTTGGGTAGATCTCATCATGGGCAATAACTTTTGTTCTGGTCATAAGGTCACCAAATCCAAGGTAACGTGGAATGAGCTTTAAAAAATTTGGCCATTTCTGAATATTTTTTACCGGAAATAGGCAAACATCAAAATCGAAATTAGCAAATTGGCTGTCATCATTTTGTTGGTCATAGATTGAAAATGCCCTAGACATCAATATTATACAAATCAGATGATACCCTGTTCACTTCTCTCGATTTAAAGAAAACATGTTCATTTCAAGATGGTGGCCAGCGTGTTACTTCCGGTTACGATTTTATCATATTATTTTCTTTGTTAGTCATGTTCTTTCATATCTTAAGAAGAAATTGTTACCTATCTTATGAAATCCGTAATTCAGATAACACGTGTAATTTTCCCGCCAAAAAACCACGCAGAGTTACTATAGAACAAAGAACAAAATTTCAAAAATCAATTTTGATCAAAATATCTAGTGTTATACATTTTTGGAAACAGGAGATAAAGCATGATACTAATAGAAGATAATTTGTGACGTACATGAATTAGGTCACGTGACAGAGCTGTTTAAAGTTAAAAATTGCAATTTTCTGACGGCCATAAAACCGGAAGTAAACATTGGGCATCTAAAATGATTATGCCATTGGATAGATCTCGTCAAGGGCAACAACTTTTGTTCAGGTCACAAGGTCACTCAAGGTCAAGGTCACAAGATATGAGCCTTAAAAGTTTTGACTATTTCCGAAAATTCTAAACCGGAAATAAAAAAAAATCTGAATTGAAATTTAAAAATCGGCTCGCCATGTTTTGTTAGCAATCGACTAAAGATTCCCTAGACATCATTTGTATTCAAATCGGATGATTCCCTGATTCTGAATTTCGATTTAAAGAAAAATTACTCATTTCAAGATGGCGGCTGATATGAAATATATGGGTCAAATTTTATCATTTCATATTTTGTCAATGATTATTTCTAGCACATTGCAAAAAGATTTTTTTGAATATTTTCATTATTCCGGAAGTTAAAATTTCAACTTTGCAAGCGATTGACGTCAAAACCGGAAGTGATATTTTTTTTTTTGATAATGTCATTTTGTTCGCCATCAAAATATCTATGTACCTGTAAGTTTTCATATTGATACAAATAAAATTGCAAAAGTTGAACAAATGGTCAAAAAAGTGCTTCAAAAAGTCAGCAACAAAGTTTTCAAAATGCATATTTTTAAAGTCTTACCTTGTAGACAAACGTTTAAAGAAATAAACAAAAAAGGTTTCCATCAAAATCGGTTGAAAAACAGAGGTAAAAATGGTAAAAAACATAATATGGAGTTTTCCGTCATATGTCATTTCCGGTTAGACAATAAACCGTCATTTTACATTCACGCAACACCGAGCAGTTAGTTATCGTAGGAAAACATGCGAGATAATGTGTGGCATGCTCCCTTCATACCGAATTAGCGTGACCAGAAGTAGACAAAAAAAAAAAAAACAGTCATTATGAAAACAAAGCAGTGCGTTCGCTAGAACGCACTGCAAAAAATTGCAAAAGTTAAAATAACCGTTAAAAAAAGTGCTCCAAAAAGTCAGCAACGAATATCTAAAAGTGCATTTATGTTGAAAGCTATTATGTAGACATTAGAATAATGAAATAAAAAAAAAAATTCCATCAAATTCGGTTGAAAAACAGAGGTAAAAATGGTAAAAAACATAAAATGGGTTTTTCTGTCATATGTCATTTCCGGTTAGACAAAAAACCGTCATTTTACATTCACGCAACACCGAGCAGTTAGTCATGGTAGGAAACCATGCGAGATAATGTGTGGCATGCTCCCTTCATACCGAATTAGCGTGACCACAAACTGCAATTAGACACCCGTAAACGCAAATTACTGACATTTCCATATGAATTTATGAACAACTGACTGACAATGCACTAAACCAAGCCCCCTTGGCTACTATGGAGGTCAATCGTATTCAGAATTAGATGTTATGTACTTATGTCTAATACCTGGGTTTTCAACTGATTTTCTCAAATGTCCCCAAAAACGCACATTGAAATGAACTTGTCCCCTGAATTGTCAGGGGAAGTCAATGACATTGAAAACATGCAGTTTTGATGCATGCTTAAGTCACTGCACTTTGTTTTTTGATATGTTGCTGACAGTGGACATTGCATGCATATCCACCCAGATAATACACAATATTTTTCAGTTTGTGTCCCCTGAAAAATGTCCAGATGTCCCCAGTCTGGGACATGTCCCCCAAGTTGAAAACCCAGGGTCTAATACATACAACACGATACATCTGTGTAATGTTCATAATACGTCTAATGTCTAATGCAAAATGTTCAATTACATAAAACAACCAACACAATACCTAAAATGATACGTGCAACTTTCGACATTGTACATTGCACAAAGCATAATTGTCTTTGCGTCTTTTACATTGCACAAGTTAGCATTAGCGAACGCGTTTTATCTCGACTGCATTATCTTTTTGTGACTTGTGAGCGGAGCCTATCAGCAATATTAAATGTAGTCCGAAACTCTATTCCTAGCCTTTGTTAAATATTTGGACAGATATGACTGGTAGAGAGTCAGGCAACAAAAATTGGGGATTTTCCACACCTTGCGCATGCAGGCCAGTAGCCAAGAGGGAAAAGACTGAGTCAAGGGGAGTCTTGTAGCAGAATTTGTGTTTCCAAGTATAGGCCTATCTATTTTTTTATTTTTCTGTGTTGGTTCTGCAGTCTCTATAAATCTTAAATTCATCAGGAAATCGCGTTTCGTGGAGTCAAATTATCTAAATTTTCTAAAAGAGATCCCCAAACCTTAGGAAATCGTGTTTCCGGGCTTCCAAATGGCGTTCTCCGCAGCAAAAAAATTCTCAAAATTTTCTTTGTGACATAGGTCTACCTCGGACCCTATTCAATTAGCCTTGAACCCTAAATTCGAAGGGAAATTTCTAGAATTCGCGTCTTAATCTCAATTTTATTTAGACAAGACCCTTTAACCCTATAGAAATAATCTTAAACCTTAAATTCAATGGAAAATAGCAAGGAATTATCGCATCTTTATCTCTATTCTGCTTTGTGTTGATCTCGCAGTTCCTATACAAGTAAACCTTTAAATCACTAGGAAAGGTCAGGAAATCGCTTTCAGTGTGTCAAATTCTTGAAATTTTCTAGAGGAGGTCCCTGAATTTAAGAAAATCCAGGCTTCCTATTGCACCAATAAAGGTACACTAGTGTAATGGCGTACCAGTTCACAAAGTTTTCTATGTGTCCCCTTGATTGGACGTTTACCCCTTAAAAGTACTTCGCAGGCTAATGCCTGTGCCTTCAATGGCGATCTACCGATTGGATTTCTTGAACCGCAGGTTTGTTATGAATGGTGTAGAGGGATAAAAATGATATGATTGAACTACAAAAACATTCATCTTTCCAAATATATCGTAGTTTCGTGGATTCAAGGTATACAAATACGTTAAAACCCCCGCACACGAGAAGGTGCCGAAAATCCCCAATTTTTGGGGCCTAGTTTTTCTGACTGTCCCCAGCCATATCTGTCCAAATGGCTATCGAAGGCTGGGCATAGCCTTGAATCCACAAAACCTCGATATATTTGGAAAGAAAAATGTTTTTGCTGGGAATAGAGTTTAGGACTATATTTAATATTGCTGATAGGCTCCGCCCACAAGGTCACAAAAAGATAATGCAGTCGAGATAAAACACGTTCGCTAATGCAATGTAGAAGCTACTAAGACGAAGATGCTATGTAACTAATGCAATGTAAAAGATACTAAGACAAAGATGCTTTGTTCAATGTACAATGTCAAAAGTGAAAGGACATTGCACATATCATTTTAGGTATTGTGTCAGTTGTTTTATGCAATTTAACATTTGCATTATGCATTAGACGTATTATGACATAAGTAAAAGATGTATTTTGTCTTTGAACATTGCACAAATGTATCGTGTTGTATGTATTAGACATAAGTACATAACATCTAATTCTGAATACGATTGACCTCCATAGGCTACGGGCCAGTGCCATTTGTACGGATAACATATTAGCCTATCGACGAAAATATGCAACCGATAGAATTCGCAAGGTGTGCCCATTCTCATCGATGCTTATGAGAGTGGAGATGGGTTGCAAAAATTCGCAACGTGTGCCCATTCTCACCGATGCTTGAGGGGGTAATATAATAACAACATCATTATTTTATATATTTTTTATCTCATTCATCTGTTTGGTTATTACGCTCTAAAAATAAAAACATAAATAATAAATAAATAAATAAATATAAAATGAAATGAAAGCTTATCAAATCAAATCTTATATATTAAAGAACAGACTTAACTATACAATGTACAATAAAGAATGTCTATCAAGTGACAATAAATCAACTACAAGAAATTGGCACTATATGCAAACAATCTTTAGGAGGCTTTTCTAATAGTGTGTGCACCAATTTGCACCATTTCAATTTTCTATCCGATCTGGGATTTCAACAATTCCACTTGAACTAGGTAAGTGTTTAAATTCGTTCCAAACGGCGGAGGTGATCTGTGATTATGGAGCAAAAAAACGCAGGGGTAGTTTAACTCAATCTTTCTATTAAAACACGATGGTACAGACAGGTGAAAATTGATTTTTTTTTACAAAAGGAATACTCTGTATTGTTCTTATTAGTAATATAATAAACAGAAAGAGATTTCTGCATTTATAGATAATACAAAACCAGAGCAACTTGACTAGAAACTATGATATTATATCTCAATGTATATTTTTAGAACATGTAGCTAATGCTATGCTAGCAGCCATCTTGAAATTAAAATTCTTACGTATCACAACACACATAATCTGCTTCTTCGTCACAAGAATATCCATCCTCTATACTTTCTATTTGACAATCTGCAGTTGCTCTACATTCATAACCTGCAAAACTACTACATGATGGTAAAGCTGGTTTAGCTGAAAAAATAAGAAAAATAATTTTTAAGACGAGAGATGTTTTAGGTCCTGAATGAGTACTGAACACCATTTTCCTTCTAATCCTTCAGCAACGTTACATTGTTATTATCTACCGTTGCTGGATTGATGGGATTGATCGGGAAAATTGACGCAACCTCAATACTTCAAAAAATATTTAAGATTGAAGGAAGCTTTACTCCGTTGTAAAGTCAACAAAATCTTATACGATCCTCTCAGTCTAATTAAAATCAGACCCTAATTTCGTTCGTTCGTTTTTTTTTAAATCCAGTTTTTTAACCACTACATTAGGGTCTGAGAACCAGGCGCGATAACAAACGTTAACTTTGACATAACCTTAATGACCTTTGTTTTAACCAATCAGATTTCTGCCCTCTCCAGAGCTGGGATTTTGTGACGCGAACAATAGGTGCATTCCGAAGTGCCATTTTGTGTACTGTGCCGAACTCGGTTGAAACACGTTTTTTTATTGGCTGTTCCATATGACGTCATTGAGATCTGATTGGTTAAAACAAAGGTCATTAAGGTTAGGTCAAAGTTAACGTGAACGTTTGTTATCGCGCCTGGTTCTCAGACCCTAATGTAGTGGTTAAAAAAAACGAACGAACGAAATTAGGGTCTGATTTTAATTAGACTGACGATCCTCTATTTTGGTATCAATTCGGCCTTGACCTTTGAGATCCGAATAACCTTACCTAGTCATTCGAAAGTTTTCTCGCAATAATTTATTACAAGGAATTTAACTGGTCGAAGAGTAATCGTTCTACCAATCAAAATTAATAACGAGAATGTTGTATTATGATAGCAACGGATTAATGAAATGAAATAAATCACAACTGTTGCTAAAGAAACATGACTGAACACAAACAACGCAGTGCAATGAATGACATTTTACCACATTTTAACTATTGAGATAGAAACTAGATTTTAAACAATATAGTAAAACGTAGATGTCTGGAACTCTGAAATCAACATCTAGGTGCTATGGGTTTGAATCTCTCTCAAGGTAAGAAAAATAATGATGCCACGGTAAGTGCTTTCAAGTGTCAGTCCCCACGGTAAGTGCTTTCAAGAGTCAGTCCGATGTTGGCTTCCAACCAGCTAATCTCTATTAAATACAAAGTTTGGAACTTACTATGTTACTTTATAACAGAATCGGTTAGTCTGGTAAAATGGTGATTCAATAAAATAATACAGATATTTTAAATTCAGAAAATTCTCTCAAAAATACTTTATCGACTGTACTCACCTCCACAATTTTCTCCCAAAAATCCATCTGTACAATCACATGTTCCATTACTCAGAAATATTCCACCATTTAGACAACCTAAAACAATCGGCTATTAAAAATATTGTTACTAAAAATTATACGTCTATTGAGATAGAAAATAATACCTACCAACTAGATATTACACGTCTATTGAGCTAGAAGTACATATACAGATACGTATTATACTCAATCAAATAGTAATGCTTTATTGATAATTTAGTACAATAATAATAATAATAATTTAGTACATGTATATTTTTTTTTCTTAAATTGTCTCTTTCCCTCTAATCGCCATTTATCCAACGATATCTTTTCAGATAGTGTTTACAAAGATATTAAGCGTAAAAATAACTCAAATTAAACTGAATTTAAAAAAAAAATTCGACTAACATACTTGAAAGTTCACAGATCAGTCCTTTAAATTCAAACTTTTCATCGACACATTCCAGGATTCGTTTCATGGTGTATCCAGGATTACATTCTACTGAGACGTCGCTACACTCATCGTCTTGCTTGATAATGGCGTTTGGAACTGGGTTGGGCGTGCAGTCTTTCTCTGAAATGATCATTTTGATATTTATCATTGTGCGTCTTGTCATGTAGAATGAATAACGATATAGAAAATTAGCCAAAAATATGATTTCTTTTTGTTTTATGAATAATTACTTAGTTTTGGGAATCTGAATTTAGAGAATTCTGTTACATGGTTATGACAATCATAGGGTAAGTTCACTGATGTTAATAAATAGGGGAGACCAGGGATGGTTGTCACATTTTTAAGACTTTCGTGATTTCTGACCTTTTAAAGCATCGGTTAAAATTTTGTTTCACAGTAAGTTGAAGAGAAGCAACCCACTTATATATAAATATTTTTTTATTTGTTATTGTTATTGTACAAAAAAGTCACGAAACTAAGACAAGCTGCCACATAGTGGGGTTGTAAGCTAATAGAACAATTCTTTACTGACCATGTTTGTTATTCTCCCAGCCCCGACCATAAATAGTCCTATCAGATACCACAATTGCTTCCATAAAAATTTAATACACTGAGGAGTAATAATCTTTATGATTGTATATACAAAAAATACATGTTATCAGTCAAAATAATAAATGTTGACCGGATCGCCGTAATTTAGAGATGGGTGACATCAATCGGCTATAGTGGCTATGACGCAATAACATTTGTCATTATATATGATTAGAGCCACATATACCCAAAAATATACCCAAAACTATAGGCACTGTGACAACCAACCCGTGTGACAACCAACCCCGGTCTCCCCTACTCTAATTCTAAGATATAGTTTTCCTAAATATAACCTGGCCGGGCTGCAGAGAAACGTGGACGGCACCGCAAAGGTTTTGACTACAGATACAGCATACAATTAAAAAAAATAAGCAGCTTAGTCAAATTGTACTTCAAATCAAAATAAAATGAATATACTACCATAAAATAATAAATATTAATACTTACCGGCATCACTGGCATCACTGAGACTCAATGTTACTGCGAGCAACAATGCTGAACACAAAAGTTTATTCATGACTTTTTCTTATTATCTTAATAGAATTAAACTGAAAAGTTGTGATTCTTTAATATAATTATCGTTTGATAGGATTGATTCTCATATTTAAACTAAATTCGGAACCTCCTACTGAACAGATGTTACCTGAAAACTGTCAATCAAGAGCCTTGGTTTGTTCGGCAATACTTTACACCCGACAAAATTCTGCGGCATCCAATAATGCCTAAGTCTATAAAACACCATCATCCCAATGTCATACCTTTCTCCTTTACTATGTACGTCATAATATACATGCATTAGATGTACGGTAGTTAAAGAGAATACCTTGACCATGGGAAGATGATAAAACACATAATTCACCAGTGATTTCCAGCGATACATGTATGCTTATGGAATAAAAGCTGATGACTAAAGAGGGTCATTTTGCGGGACACTAAATAATGTAACATACAAAATGGCTATACAAGCTACCTAGAAACTGAAACGGAGCAACTATTTACAACAAAATTGTACGCAATATTATATGTCTGGCCCAATCTAATTAAAATTGACCGGGCCAGCCTAAATTCTGCCCCCCCCCCCCCAGAACATTCGGCACAACTTTCTATGTTCGAAATTAGTATTACGATAAAGGATCCCCACGGAACCTAGCTTTGTAAAATATAGCCTAGATGGTTCTTTCTTCCTTTCTTAAATATGGCCTACAACCGACAGGATTACGCGGATTGAGTCAACGATTCGGGTTCCCCAAATAGGGACGATCTGGTTCTTGCATGAAGATAGGAATACGATAATTTACGTGGCGATTAATAAGATCATCACGAGAGGTGATCACATATTGGGCTATACGAATGTGCCCGTTGTGCATAAATTACAGCCTATAATACTAATAATTGACTTTAACTAATTAAATTTTAATGTAAGGCTCCCACTAGGACGAATCACATCATGGCCAGAATCGTGAACTTATCGCTGTGACCCTATCAGATCTATCATATCTTAAGGTCAGTCGAAGCAATCGTATTTTAACAAAAGATCAACACAATCAATGGACTCGGGATCATCGTATCAAATCGGAATGATATGTAACAAAGCGCGTCAAATCGCATGTTATCGTGGTGATCGAGATAAATCTTGGGACTACACAAACACCAAATCGTGGTCTCAATCTTATCGGATAGTATGTCGTCATATCTAATGCGGGGTTCGCGTGCGATCCGTTTCGAATTTCACGATTGGCCGTTCGTAGCTGGTCGTGGATTTCAAGATTGTGATAAGAGCCCATATGTTCTGATGCGATTGGTTGTGCTCGAATGTGATTTGTTTAATTTGAGGTATTACAGTCTGATGTTTGGTTTAGATACGATCACATACATTCCGATAGGATCGTTGCGATTGGGTTTCGATCTGTTGCGATTTTCGCGATCAGATAACCCTAATTGTAACAACCTGGTTCTTGCAGATACGCACAGTATAATTTATCATAGAACTGATGAGCTTTGTTACGAATAGTTACAATTGCGGTGGCGATTTGTTTCACGATCATGATAGAGGAGGATCAAATGTGGGCTGCGACCGAAGCCACAGGGTATATATACAGCATGATTATAAATTGACTTAAAATTTAATTGAACTTTTAATGTTACGTTCCCACTATCACGATTCGCAACACGATAGAAAACGTGGTCATAAACGTGATCTAATCGTGGTGATCCTGTTAGATCTTGAGGTCAGTCGTGGCAAACGTATTAATAGTAGACAATTTTTGAACGGTTCAAAATTTTCCTACCTACGACCAACACGATCAACTGGTCATTCGGAATTTGTAATCGTATCTTAACGGGGGATCGGATCGTGATACCTAATATTTAAAAAAAATTGAAAGATCGCATATGATCGCGATATATCTACTCCTATTGAAGCCAGGAGATCAGCTCAAAGTGACCTCTCTTGATGTCCGCGCGATAGTACGGTGATCCCGATGAGTACGATTAGAAGCACGTAAAGATGCGATCCGTCGCGCTTCGTCAGAATAATAAGATAAGATCTGACACGATGATCATAATAAACGATAATTTATTGTTTTGATCAAGTTTGATCGTAGACAAATTTTGAACCGTTCAAAACAGTTATAAAATTAACACGATTGTCAAGACTGATCTCAAGATCTCATCAGTTCTGATAGGATCACAACGATTACTTCACGATTGAGACTACGATTTTAATCGTGGCTTGAATCGTGATAGTGGGAACTCTGCATCAACGGAAGATCAGATCGTGACACCTTACTGTTATTAAATCGTGAACGGATTGCACACGAATGTGATGCAACGTATAGAACGTCTATGAAAGCCTTTGGTCGGCTTAAAGTTTTCCAATCTGAATGTCCACGCGACAGTAGGATAACAGGTTGACCCTATAGAGTTATAACTCTATGGTTGACCCAACGACTTAAAGCACGATAAGATGCGATCTGTTTTTCTTTCTTAATGTATGATAAGATCTGAACGATGATCAAAATGAACAATAATTGATCGTGGACAAATTTTGCAAGGTCCAAAAAGTCTTACAATAACACGATTGCCACGACCGATTTCAGATACGATGAAATCCGATAGGATCAACACGATTAGTCCACGACTGAGACCACGATTTGCATTAAACTTATATTGCTAGATTTTGCTAGATTTCAACTATCACGATTTGCAGTATACGATTGAAATCGTGGCCTTAATGTTTCTTAAAGAGAAGGTCTGACTATTTTCATGAACAAAAAGTTAGCAATTTATACGTGAAAATATTTCTAAAATATAAAATTTATCTTTGTTTCTGCTTGACCAACATGATTTTGGGTTTGTAAGTGTTGATACAAAAACGGACTATGCTTATTGATAACTAGTTTTATCGTGGCATTAGAAACCAGATATTTTTAGTTGAAACTTTCATAAAAAGTAGAAGACATTTTTGGGTTTATTTCACTCAAATCCACGAAAATATAGCAAATTCTGAAACGTTTACATAAACATTTTAAAAAGGTTTGGCGTTCTAAAATCAACGGCAACTTACAAATAATGTAATGGGCACATTTCTTCAGATTATGGTCAATGGATTTCAATAAACTCACCTCTAAGTAGTCAAACATTCCCTTTAAGTTGAGATATATCTGATCGTTAATAATAAAAATGTTTCAAGTATGTGATTCAAAATCATGCGTCACTAAATATTAAACGAACCACCAGACATAGGCAAATTAGTGACAATGTGTCAACTGATAATATATCGATAATATAATTTTTTTTTTACAAAATATTTGAATGGCTTACTGAGGCCTACATTATTGCAGAGTTCAACCTGTAGAATCTACCCGAATTTGCATGTAAAATTCCAAAAAATGTCCAAATCTTAAAATAAATCGGTAATTCAAATGCATTTCATTCTGTGACTAATTATAAATGAATATATATATATATATATATATATATATATATAATATTCAAATATAGAACGGTTATCAAACCAAGTATATTGGTTGTTTAATATTTTTAATCACCATTCTACATGGATATCTTGAATTGTAGATTATTTAGTACGACGAGAGTAAACCCTAAAACAGGCCTTGAATTAAGGGCCAGCTATCGTAACCTATAGACAGGTTACGTCAAATTGGAAGGTCGTAACCTATCCGGTTACGATGCGTCCTTAGATCTACATAATTGATAATACCGTTTAAAACAGAACCACTTATTCCACGTCTCAGTGCTAACCGTCTAATTTGGACGATGCGACCTGTACATATTTTACATGTTATTTTACATATTTTATTGTTTTCATTCAAGTCAAAGTTGAATTTATTGTTAAAATCCCACGACTTGAATGTTTTGAGACTGACAGTTTCCTCTTCACGACGAGATCGCTTTGTTGACGACGCCATGACAGGAAGCACTCTCGCGGAATCTCCCGGGAGCGGGATTAAAAATGGCTGCGCCCATCATAAGCAAAACTTTTACGTTTTTCCGAAATCATTTGAGATGATCGCTGATACGTACCGTTTTTTTTTAATGTCGGTCGTGAACGACGGTCCGTTCGCGTGTTTTCAGCACCTCGTAACCTATGCGCGACCGGAACGATCGTTCGCGTGTTAATTCATGCCCTGCTAAAACCTTTTAAAAGGAAAATACAACAAACCATTCCAGCGAATATTTTGTGATACGATACAACTTATTTTAATTTCGGTCGCTATTTTGGGTTCTTTTATGATGAATATGAAATGGAATGAAACGAAATGGTGTTTTAAGTTCTAATTTTCTGCATGTAACTGTGGACGGACAAAATTCTGCTTGGGTCATTCGTCTAAACAAATACTTTGCACATACTGATTGTCCCAATCCAAACTATGTAGTCCAGCAGGTTAACCCAAAATACCACAAGATACTTTCACTTTATGGTGCAAACACCAAATTTTGCATGGGCCACGATCAACCATTCGGAACCAGTAAAACTCAGTTTAAACACAACGTGTTCGGCAACAGCTCTAAGCTAGACCGGAACATCCCGGCGTTAATAAAAGACGGATTCCGCGGAATCCGTCTTTTATTAATGCCGCGACATATAATCCGCGGATTATAGTCACGGCGTTACTAAAAGACGGATTTTCGCGGAATCCGTCTTTTATTAATTCGTAGAGGACTGTTTTTTTTTTTTTTAAATCCGCGTATTATGTGTCACGGCATTAATAAAAGACGGATTCCGCTGATAATTCGATGAGGAGTACTTGGTGTGAACATGCCATGTCATGCCACACTTGCCGGACTATCGTGGGCGCTGCTTAGTGGGGGCGGGGCTTGGAAGTTGAAAGATTTTAATACTCCCATGTTTGCATTGAGTGAATCACTTCCCTTTACACCTTAGGATTAAATGAGTTATTAATCATCCATTCCCACCCATCTTGTAATGGAAATACTGGTGCAGGGGGTGGGGGCTACTCAAAACACTTTGCATTTGTTAACAAAGCTAAGACAACTTCTAATGCTTATTGTGCAATGTATAAAATCCTGAAAGGGAGTAGAGGTTTTCTAGACGTAACCGGATATGACGTCAACGTTGAGACGTAAGTGACTAGGATGATCTTTACTCTTTGACGTTATACCACATGATATAAGATATAACAAGGTATAACGTCTTGTGCGCGATCATCCTAGTCACTTAACGCCTCTGAAGCACTGTTAAGTACCAAAGACACCTATAGGAAGAAAATGGTACTTGGTACGAGTTGTAAATTCCTAGTCTCATATATTCTTGATATCATCAAAATTTTCAACAAGGCAATATATTAATTCTATTAATTTATTAACATGCTATTTATGACACATACATCACTGAGATTTTCTCAGTTTAGTCAACAATTTCCACACCACATTCACTTCTCAAAAGATTTCTGTGGCTTGAGAAAAGTCTGGATTTTATACGGTTGCATATGTGAAATCCTCTGAAACGATAATCTTTGATGCATCGCTTCTTCAGATGAAAATGCTTCCAGTCTCTTGTAATCACCAAAAGGCCATTAGATGGATTTTTAAATGAATGAAGTACTCTGGCTGCAAGGACAACATCATTGGGTGGAGGTGGAACAATTGGTGGCGTGCGAATCATCTTTCTGCAACCAAAACATTTTCTGATCTGGGTGCCATGCAACTTTTTGATGATAATTTTGTTCTCATGGTCTTCTTCTGCTTGGCATGGAGGAATATCCATCAATGGACATGGAGCAGCAGCAACTGGATTTGCACTACATGTATTTGCTCTTGTTCGTCTGGGTTTAGAGCCTTTTTGACCAGCACAATCTAAATTAAACTGCTCGGTACTTCTCGTATGCTTGTTCGTTTTGAACTTTCGATTTTTGTGCCAAGTCAAAAAGGTGGAGAGGGAATCATTTCGTTCTGAACAAGCAACAGTATGCGCGCATACAGAATGGACTTTGTATGAATAACACGGACAAGAAAACGTTTGTGGATAGGTCCAGGTGACAATATGTACATTGTCATTAGAACGTACAGTGTTCAAAATACAGAACCTGGCATAACTGTCAGTACTTCCAGGAGCAACGGAACAGACACTGTCCCAATTTTGGAGCAGGCCAGCAGCTTTAATCCATATTTCCTGTAATACATACTTGCTCACAGAGATTCCGGTTTCATCGTATTTGACAGAAAGAAGTGGTGAATTGGCCAGGTCAAAATTGATTCGCGCAGAGTTACAGCCACTGTTAGAGTGCAATTCACCTAGAGAAATATTTTCAACCTTTTTCAAAAATTGTTCTTTCTGCTTTGCACTGAGTTCAAAAAAATTGTCACTCACTAATTGTTTCTGGAACACGCGACGAACATGGTACTTTCCCCTGGTATTTGTTACCGCTTTCTTGACATTTTCCTCCTGAGATCGAACTAAGGATGCCATGTGTTTTGTAAACACAGGTATTGTGCTTTCCTTAAATTGCACCCAATTTTTCAGTCTGTGATTTACGGATTCTGAATCATTAGAGTAAAAATTGGCAGGGGGGAGACCAAGTCCAGCTTTTGTCCTCACTGGAGCAATCATACATTCCTTCATCATATCCATGCGACCTCGCATGAAATCCACGAACTGACCAGAGGGGTCACGGAGAAGCCACGGAATCTCGAGTTGTTCGAATCGTGTTTGGAACTCGTCAATGCTTTCACTTGATAGAAGAGAGGCATCGCCATGAAAAATTTCATCAATGTACCTCTTGACATCTACACTGAGTCCCAAACTCCTTAATTTTAACTCAATATTCTGTTGAAAATGTCGGAAGCATCTTAAATGAATTGCATCAGGAAAAGCACGGGTCGCAGCTTTAAACAGACTGCCCTCTCCATCAGTTCCAAATGCTTTCAGGTTTCTCAAAGGGGGATGGAGTCGGATCAGTTCATCAAAAAATGATGAATATACAGGTTCTGTCTTGGAGAAATGAATCAATATAGGTCCCACCATGATTGGCGGGGATTCCTTTTCCGGGTCTGTGCTCAGTAACAAGTTCCTATATGTAATTGGAGTTACATGAAAACGGCCTAGTTTAAATGTGGGGTCGATTGTCACTGGATGATTGTCAACATCGGAGCAACAGAATCTTTCAATGTCTCTTAGTTGAGAGTCTGTTGTCAAAACTGCTACCAACCCATGTCGTTCATGAACATCGCCAAGTCTTTCATGCACATCACGCACATAATAGGCATACTCCCCACCAGCCAGGTCATAGAGGGCCTGCACTTCATCATAAACTGCAGGACCCCGGAATGCTGCACCGGTTCTCATCTTGTAGTTATACAACTGATTGCAGTTAGGAATGTCTGCAGGTGATGATGCAGCACAGATCCCGCCATTATCCTCTATTACTTTTGAGACTGCTCTTGTTGTGGGCATGGTAACACACTTTTCTTTAACTTTGGACAAAACAGATGGCTTTGTTTTACAATAATTATGTGAACTTTTCACCGAGTTACCATGCTTTTGCACATTTACACCGTGCCTTTCTCCAATGAAAAAATACTGTACCAACACTACATTGTTGACAATCTGTCCAGCATTGTTTTGTATATACATGATATTTCTCTTCAGGTCTCGAGAATGTCTGTGGGTGAAATACTTCCGGTAGACGACAAAATCCCCTGCAGATAATTTATTTGGTTTACCACTGTGAAGCAATACAAAACTGGTGCCATTCCAGTGGTAAGTTGATGGCCTGACTCCATCATTGGTCCACCCACTGTGACCATCACACTGGACATCCTGGAAGGGAATATCACCTGGAGCGACTGACAATGCAAATGAAAGGTTGTCATCAACCAAGTATGGTAAGCTTTTGCAGAGACATGATGGAGGATTATTCACTAACAAGTCTAGAACCTCCAGTGTTTTGTAAGACTTCTTTTCTCGAGAAAAAATTGGCATATGAGGGTCATTTTTATACAAGGGTAAAACACATTCATCATCAACATCACCAATAACCTGCACTGGTGATATCTCTCTGTTGTTTACATCTGTTCTCCTCGCTGCATCGTAATGTCGACCCATTTTGACCAACAGCACAGGTTGACCCAATGTTTTTCCAGACCTTGGTTTAATTTCACACTTCCGTAAACGACCATCCTGGCAATACTCATATACAACCACGACCTTATGTGACATATTACAGAGTGCATTTAGTACTATGTCGCCTACCTCACTTTCATATTGCTTTTTGTACAGAAAATTGTTCAAATATTTCTTTACATTATGGTTACTTATAAACCTTTTGTAAAAATCAATATTTTTCATAATCTCACACTCAAGTGTACTCAGTAGGGTTTTATTGTCAGTGCCAGTTTGTATGCTCCATGCTGTCACTAAGCAATGGCCATCTGCTGCACAACTTATCCGAGAAAGGCCTTCTTCAGCAAGCAGTGTATCCACAGATGAATATAGAGTTGCTGTATGTTGTTCACCATCGCGAGAGCTTCTGACACTTTGCTCCAGACCACACATCAAGCACTCTGTAATTTTCTCACCATGCAATTCGCACCTGAAATAAAATGCTAGAATAAATGAAAGGCCCAAGGAACTGCTGACCTAGGAATGTATTCTTTAGGAAAGCTATGTTAATGTTATTGCACACACACTACAAATTTCAGCGCCTTAGCTGGAAGAATATTAAAGCTAGCTAGAGCCATTTTAAGTTTTTCATGATACCTCCCCAAGGGGCCAGAAAGGAGGGTATACCACCCCGATATTTGTTATGCATTTGCCTAGACACACCACACACCAAAATACGAAACGTGCCACCTTGTCGACTGACAGGGTTTTGCATAATATTGTTATGGACATACATGTATGTGTCGGAAAAAGATATTTGATGGATGTTTAACTCATTGAATAGCATGCAGATGATAAAGTGAACTTCGATATTATGCTATGAATGGTCTTCCAAATGCCAGGTGATATTGCATGTTACTAGGTCTAACAGTAACAGAATATATCACTTGTTTGCAGTTGCAGCATTTTTCTTTCAACATTTGACCTATATAACCTTTAGATTTAGGTCAAATAAAAGTAATAGCTAGCTAGCTCGGTTAGAGCCTAGGGAGTCCCCCCTTGGATCCGCCCCTGCACACTCACTAACCAAATTCTGGAACAAAGGATAACGAAACGGGCCACTATTTGACGTATATAATCTTCAATATTATGTCATACATGTCATATATATTATGTACCTTCACTAGACTCGGATGCACTTACAGTCCAAATTTGAGCACCCCAGTTTGAAGAATAAACCAGCTACGTACAACCATTTCAAGATTTTGCCTTAAGACACACCCATAAATAAAAATTCAAATCTATTTCATACCTGAAATTCTGAGATGACAAAGAATGGTCATCACCACTTTCATTTGAATCTTGATCTTTTGACCTGGTAAAAAAAGAGAAATTCATGGTTAAGCATCTTTTGCTATTCCCTCACCAATTTCAATCTACATGACACATTTGAGAACCTTTCTACAAGAAATCAAAACGTCATTATATAACATGTACCCTCACTACATGCCATAATTTCAAGCTCAGGGTGTCAGGAGTGCGTGATGAATCAACAGGTCATTGAATCCTGGTGACTTCAGATTCTGAGACTGACTCGCCTGATTCAAAGAAGGTTGTCGGGTAATGTAACGGGAGTAATTTGGAGCCTAAGCACTTGATTCTCGGTTAAAAGCGGACATTAGAGCCACCAAAGATGACCTCGGTGATGAGAACTGCGTAAACAATTAGAAGCTAAAGATAGTCAGTTAACTACGATCGAGAGTAATCTTGAACTAGCAAACCATGACATACAGAACGAGACTGCTATAAAGCTAGCCACTAAAGAGATGAGATTGTCACCAAAATAAAGAATATTGTATGTATGCAATTCCACGTAGAATCCTTTGACGTGGCCAGACAGATTTTGGAACTATGATACCAAAATAATAGTAAGTCGGTGTCTAAAATTGGACAGGCCTATAGTTCGTATCTTGTATCACTGGAAAATGACAGTATGGAATGGTCATCATCACTTTCCTTGGTTAATTCTTGTTGAACTGGCAGTGTTTTATCCGTTCTAGTTCTTCTGTAAAAAAGGAGTTAAAAATACAGGACTGGTTTTTTCCATATGAATTGTTAAGAATAATTACAATTTTCGGTATGCAAGTTCGCGTTGCCTAGAGACCCACACACCAAAATTCAAATCTTGAACTTCAAGGATAAAGAAGCGTGCCACCTATGTCGACGGACGGACAACGGATGCCGCGCCATGACATAGTATCATGGTCACTCATGCCACTAGCCTGCTTGTGGCAATGTCACATCATCAGTGCCTCGACTAACACTGTGACTGCCGCGCAGTCGTGGTATGATGCCGCCCAGTGAACACAAAAGTCAATTCCGGTCGGTAGTCCTATATTGTTAGAATATCGCTAGCAATCGAATTTGTTTAATGTAAAATATAACTAACATAACAACAGAAATAAGAATAATATGTTGGTGTCAACAACGGCATGATGTCTGTTTTCCACTGATTGCATTTTCAGTGATAATATAGTTTTCAACTTCGCCTGTTCAAACTGCCGCCCAGTAACAATTCCTTAGACGAGGCACTGCACATCATACACCTACTTTATCTTGAATATAGATTGAAGCTTAAGCACTTGATTCTCAGTATTACATGTCAATTCACCTACTTTATCATGAGTATTGGGACATTAAGATAAGACCTATTTCCCTACCTGTAATTTATGGATGGCAGAAATGAATCATGGTCATCACCACTTTCCTCTGATTCTTGCAGGGCTTTTTTATCGTTGCTGCAAAAATAAATTTAAATATGTCATGGTAGCATGCTAGATATCACAATTGGCGCCGTGAGTTCGCAAAATATGCATACTTAAAAAATGGTGCAGTTTTTGGCTTTAAAATAACTACAAGTGTAACATGCAAGATCGGTTCTTTGGGCATCATCATTTCTGGTGGCCAAATCAGGGCCTTTACCCTGTATAATTTAACACCAGTGACCTAATCAATTAAAGATCTAATGGTATAAAAGCTAATAATGGATCATTTTAATGTTTAATAAGCATTTCTAGCCACCCTCAAATTTAATTCATGCCTGTTTGACCTGTTTACATTTCGGCTTGTCCAGAATCAATCAATCTAATTAGATTACAATTGGTTTCGGTTATTTTTTGATTGTTGACTCTCAAAAAAATTAATTTTAATTAGATTGGTCCAGAACTGACTTCACTCTCCAAAATGAAAGAACCAATAAATATGTACGGTTCGGTTGTTATTGTGCACTTATCACAATGCCATATCAATTGAATATCTTGCTTTTGTGTTGAATGATCGTATCACAAGGTAAAAACTGAATTCAATTTGTTTATATTTCTGCCTATACTAATTCACCAGCGTAGACTGTAGACATGGTAGGGGCCCTTTAAAAAAAAGAGTATGGAAACTAAGAACTATAAGTAAGAACTATATAACGAACTATGTGGCACACACCTGTCTCCATGGTCACTTTCACTGTCAGCATGAACAGTAATTGGTTTTTTAGCAGAGCCTGTTTGCTCATCAGTAATTATTCTTGACCTTTTCGTCCCTTTTAATGGTGGAAAACATGGTCTAGCTGATACTGCATTTTTTCTGAAATGAAAATAAACAAAATTGTTATTTATATCTTTCTGTCCATGGATCCGTTAGATCTTATGTCAAAGTGGAAATTGGGAGTGTATAGTTTCACTCACATTAGAATTTATTATGACTAGCTTATTGCCACACTAATGTTTCACGAGATACCTGTACACTTAGTGTGTGCGTGTGCGTGTGTATACGGGTGGGGGTGGGGGGGATTGTGGTAACAATAATGATCATATGGCATCTGGCTATGAAATACCAACCGGGGTTGAAACAACTGAACTCAATGTCGGGGCCGGTGCCAACTAAATTTGATGGTGTCCTTTAAAGAAAAATCCAAAGGAAATGAGGGTAAAATGCCCGTGCCAAGAAGATTGCTGCAAAATGACTTCGCCCTGGCATGACTGTACCGTGATCACGATGTCCAGCAAATAACCGTAAATGATAACATAAAAATAAACATTGATTGAATTAGGATTTTGTGTATTTATGGTAAGCATGTGTCTTCAATTTGTGTGCACAGGCCTACTGCCTAGCTAGTGGGCAGGGGTGTGGGAAGGTGGGAAGGGAGGAAGGGGGGGGGGGGAGGAGCTAGGCATTATGTCTTGAAAGTGGCAACAACACTAATCATATCTGTCAACTTAATTACCTTTTTTGAAGTCTGTATTCTTGATAAAACCTTTTGTAGAATCCCGGAGATTTCTGAGGAGAGTCCATTGACCATGTACACGCCGTGTCTTCCGCGCCGTTTCTTGTGACTCGTTCCCAGTATAAATTATATGGACCACCGAGTGCGTAAAAATTCACAAGACTGCTTGGGTGAGTGCGTTCCCACTGGAATGCACTATTTTAGCGTACAGGGGAGTTATGTATTCGAAATATTAATTAATCCGTACCAAATGTTATGGCAGCCGAGTCTATAGTCTCGTGAATTGTATTTGACCTACCATATCCCAGTCTAGTCTCGTGAATTTTTACGCACTCGGCGGCCCATAAGCTATATTCGGAACATGTGATATTTATGCCTATTTAATTATCATTCATAGGCCTGAATTCATACAAATCTAACAGCTTTCGTGGTAGGGTAGGCCTACTGACTACACCGGGTTTACTATGCCGGGTTGTCGGAGTGCGTATGACTGAGTGACATACATTCAAAAACTATATTATTTATATTATTATTATTATTAATGACTTTTGCCTATTATAGGCCTAGTTTGTTATTTACATATGTATCTAGTTCTCGACAACATTTTTACTAGAGGACTGGTTTTTTTTTTTAATCCGTGGATTATAGTCACGACGTTACTAAAAGACGAAATTTCCGCAATTTAACCAGTAGAGAACCTTTTTTTTAATTCGCGGATTATTCCGCGGATTATAGTCACGGCATTAATAAAAGACGGATTCTGCGGAAATCCGTCTTTTAGTAACGCTGTGACAATATTCCGCGGAATCCGCGGATTATATGTCACAGCATTTATAAAAGACGGATTCCGCGGAATCCGCGGAATCCGTCTTTTATTAACGCCGGGAACATCCTGTCCCTCAATTAGTGAATTTGAAGCTTGATTATACTTCGAAATCGCGCAGCCAATTTGATTGTGTTGAAACATTCTTCTTCCTAGAGGTTTTTTCTCTAAAAACTGGCAAATTTCTTGTACATGTATGTAATGAGGTCAGCTTCATAACAATCATTTTTTCGACAAAATAAACCAATAATAATTATTGTTGTCTCTAGGCCCTAATCTCAGTTAAAATATTCAAACGGAGAGCCATTTAGTAGACAAGTTTACTATAATAGCCTATTTTAAGTAAGGGATAGAGCACGAAAACTGTCTAATAAGCCAGAGAATGGACATTCTCTGGCTTATTAGACATTTTGAGTGTTCTATCTTACTTAAATAACAGCCCTACAAGGCCAAGATTAAATGTGATCAACACAACTCACTGACTGATTAAAAGTTAAGTGAGTTCAGATAAAGACAACTGGACTTTTCACAGTTACAGTCTAACAAAGAAATGAAACAAATGTATATAGCCTAATTCAAACACATGTGTCTATAGTAGAAAAAGTATATCTTAAAAACATTAAATATGGATTATAAAACACACAATTTGTACTTCAAATGGAGTTATTAGCAGATATTTCATCGTTTTTTGAATGATGTAAAATAACCCTGTATGTATGTATAGTTTCTCTTTCCTTTGTGTAGGACTCCTATATGATAATATGGATGCATAATATTGTCGTCAGGTGTTACATGCCAGCTAATTTAAAGGGACAGTTCTAGTCTAGGACTCTTCGATGCATTAAAATAACAGAATTATTAGGTTAAACAAGTGGTTGCCTAGCAATATACGCCCACTTACACTACATAAATTGTCAATATATCAAGGAATGTTACTATCTTAATATTTGTTGGATGGTGTTCAGATTTGAATTCATCCAATATCTTGTTAATATAAAGCATCTAATTTCATAACTAATAAAACTCCGTAAATATTTGTCGAATCGATTCAGAATTCAAACTTGTCCAAGATTTTATGGATATTATCCTACACACAAAATTTTATTCAAATCAAACCAAAACTGTGGTCTCTATTGCGTTCACAAGCCATTTTTAACGTATTTTGGGTGTAAAACTCCAACAATTTTTGTCGAATCGAACCCAAATTCGAACTTGTCCGAGATCTTATGAATATAATCTTACATAAATTTTTTTATTCAAATCCAACCAAAACTGTGGTCTCTATCGCGTTCACAAGCCATTTTTAACATATTTTGGGTGTAAAACTCCGTGAATTTTTAGTGAAATCAAACCCAAATTCGAATTTATCCGAGATCTTATGAATATAATCCTACACACAAAATTTTATTCAAATCAAACCAAAACTGTGGTCTCTATTGCGTTCACAAGCCATTTTTAACATAGTTTGGGTGTAAAACTCCATGAATTTTAGTCAAATCAAACCCAAATTCGAACTAGTCCGAGATCTTATGAATATAATCCTACATACAAAATTTTATTCAAATCCAACCAAAACTGTGGACTCTATTGCGTTAACAAGCCATTTTAAACGTATTTTGGGTGTAAAACTCCATGAATTTTTGTCGAACCAAACCCAAATTCGAACTTGTCCGAGATCTTATGAATATAATCCTACACACAAAATTTCATTCAAATCCAACCAAAACTGTGGTCTCTATCGCGTTCACAAGCCATTTTTAACATATTTTGGGTGTAAAACTCCGTGAATTTTTGTCTAATCGAACCCAAATTCGAACTTGTCCGAGATCTTATGAATATAATCCTACATACAAAATTTTATTCAAATCCAACCAAAACTGTGGTCTCTATCGCGTTCACAAGCCATTTTTAACATATTTTGGGTGTAAAACTCCGTGAATTTTAGTCAAATCAAACCCAAATTCGAACTTGTCCGAGATCTTATGAATATAATCCTACACACAAAATTTTATTCAAATCCAACCAAAACTGTGGTCTCTATCGCGTTCACAAGCCAATTGTGGACAGACGGACCGACGGACGGACGGACCGACGGACGGACAGGGGCGACGGCAATATACGACCACATTTCAATGTGGGCGTATAAAAATAAAGCAGGTCCATTAAATTATTAAAGTGGAAACACCTCGTCTATACTCTCAAGATGGTATAGTGTTGTCGTAGCGAGAGACAGACAAGGGCATAGGCTGCCAAGGTCTAATCGTATAGGCTATAAGGGAAAACTATCAGAGTCACCCGATTGCTGCAATGTTGATAAACACACTCGATACTGTACACGCCTTCCAATTGTTACCAATAAGATCTGCACACCTGTAAGATCATATGCGAATGGGGACGAAATATTTCACTACCACCAATTTATACACATTTTCATACTCCATCTCACGTTTTGCACGTGCACAGACAATCTGATCATCCATCATCAATCGAATACAGCCTTACAACACGAACACACCTCGGAACGGACCGGAAGCGGTCGTGTCAACAAGTACCTATTTCCACAACATTATTGTAATATGGCTTCAAAATAAATTTGATGTGTGTGGCTGTAACGGTACCTGCCAGTTAGCCCATTTAAAAAAGTGAAAACAAATCTGTCAGCTACGGAAATATTAAATATAGACTTTATAGTAAAACTATAACACTTTAAACACAATTGAGACATACGGGAATTGTTTAGTTTAGAGGTTTTCTAAACTGTTTAATGTGTGTATTGGGGACATTGATAATATTGATTTTCAATGACTTCTGTTGTTCTTGTAATTCCACTAAAAGCAGTGAATAGCTCAGTCGGTAGCGAGTTGGATTGCTGTTTGCTAGACGATTAGGTGCTGTTCTATGACGTCACTAATTTCAAGCTGTATAAGATGTTGTTTTTATATCATTTAGCACTGAAATCTGACTGAAAATTGGAATGATGCTAATTGATGCTATCAGTGTTCCTGACACACATACAATTTATAGAAAACCTATGTACAATCCCTTCAAGAGAATACTATTTCTGTATCTGAGATGTTACCGTTAAGCCTGTATTTGAAGAATTGAATAATATGTAATCTGTGTATTTTATTGTTGTATTCTCAAATTTGAAAGTGTATGAATTAAACTAAACTAAAATTTGAGGTAATGGCTCCTTTAAATACTTTTGAGTTCAAAGAAAAATAGACTGTAAAAAAAACTGTCCATAAAACATCCTCTAAAAAAACTATCCAAAAAAAACATAAAATAATGGACACTTTAAAAAAAATAATGGACAGTAAAGTTAGTGAACTGTTTTTAGAATTTTTAGCTGCATTCGTGTGATATTTCATTGGATTGTTGAGTATACTTATACATTTTGCATTTTTACACATCGACAATTGTACTTTGCAGCATTGACAAATGTATTTTGTAATAACGACAATGGTATTTTTACGTTGCAACACAATCGACAATATTGGCAACGTTATACCTCCATATTAAGGGCAAGGTAAACCTCAGCCATTTTGAAATTTCCCAAAAATTTCCCAAAAATTTATTTCTAAATTAGACATGGGGTCCTTGGATACAAATTTCCAAAATGTGCAGAAAACCATCAAAAGCAAAATTTGGGGAAGCAATTCCTTTAAAATTCAAAATGCACTTGATGAACCCAAATTTTCTCAGTCAAAATAGTACAAAATTCAATTCTACTAACTCCCAGAAAACACAATAATGACATAACTGAAACTATCCAAACTCACTTCAACATAACCTCACATAATCCCACTACAACAGTCGAGTCTTATTTTATCAAATACATTGATTATTAAGTCACAATTCAACATGTTTATCATCCATGCACCACATTGTAAACAAAATGGCGGATTCTCCTACTAAACAAACACGCATTGAAATGATGTTATAATGCAATAGCAACAATGTAAATTGACGTATTTACCTGAAAATTTGTGTAATTGTCCATTCGACAACAGTAGAATCCGATAATCAAGCCTGTTGATTTTGTAAACCTTGGATAAACATTACTAAACAAGATTATTTAGAGCACAGTCGTTTCATCATCCTTCACCCTTCGTGTCCGTTTTGTATGTACCACTACGCAATTGCAATTAAAGGCAATTTCAATCGACAATTTTGAATAATATGAAGCATACAACCATGAAATAAAAATAAAACTCAAAAGTAAAGATAAAGCATTTCAGAATCTGTCTACACAAAAATATTAAAAGCGAACTATATTCTGAGCGTATGTGTACCCTTCTTAGTGATAGGGCTATCCCAGCGCTGAAATGTGGAAATTTTTAAAAAATACTAATAATCTAGCAATTGTCAATGCGTTCATTTTAGTTGTGTGAATAATTTGGTACATAAGTCGGCTGACAAAATATTTATCATTGTGATAAATGATTGATACAAAAAGATGATGATATCCGAAAAAAGCACCCTATTACCTGTCCAAAACATCACATGACCATTACGTCACCGTTGCTATCCAAAAATAAATAGTGAAAAAAGTCAAGGAAATCTAATTACTTGATTAAAGTATTTAAAGTTATAAACGCTAAATAAAATATCATAGAAAATGTATGGGTGGACAGATGTGTAGCGGCGGTTTAGCCCGAAAAAATCCACTTAAAAAGCAGGCTTACATTCTTTGGCACAATGGGTCTATCCAAATGGAATTGATTTAGCAAATGATTTGTGTAATTCCTTCTACATTCCCAGCACATAGCCATATTATATTTTCTTTGATAAAACTCACAGTCTTTCTTTTTTTTTTGAAGGTCAAACATAGCGCACCAATAGGTCATATGCCTAAGTAAGCCTGGGTCTATATAAATCGATACCGTTTTCAACTAGTGGATGAAAATCAAGCAGAAAATAACTATGCACTATAGCGCCATGTTAAATATGATTTTGATTAAACATAATATATACAGATTCATTTGTCTTTAACTTTGACAGTGATGTATTATAGAAGGCTACCTAAACTCATTACAGGTACAGGTTAGGCCTAATCCTCAAGTAGGTCTATTGAAAAAACTAATGTCAGAGTTAATCGGACAAACATGTGTATAAATATCCTGTCCACGTGCTTTCTCGCTCTTTTTCGTGTGAGACTTCGGTAAGATTAGACACTTCTGCTTCAACCGCCATAATGGAAAGGAAACTAGCAAAATTTCTACAAAAAGCCATAGAAGATCCATCCGGAGAACAGCATTTAACACCATTGCTGTTGTCAGATAGCAAAGGCTATCATTTAAAATGCTCCGGCAGCTCAAAAATAGAGCAAACAATTTTGATTCGTGGTAAGGGTGGAAGGAGGGTGACTGAGGCTTTGGAGTGGCTAAAATCAAATTTGGCTGAGGAAGTAGAGAATAGGGGGCCTCTGTCGGTGTATATTTGGCTTGGGACTTGTGACTTAACATCTCGTGATAAGTCTGGCTGTATCAGTTTGGTGTCTTTGGACAATTCCACTGTCCAAAATATAGCCCAGAAATACCAAGAGATTGTTCAGTTTTTCAAGTCCTTTCCAACATGCAAAGTGACATTTTTAGAGGTTCCTGTTTACTCCATTTCTCATTGGAATCAGTATAAAAAACATAAAGATCCTTCAGTTTTTAGTGACCAGGACAAACAATTGGTGAATCAGATTTTGGAATTAAACTCCATCATCCATGATCTGAATTCATCAATTGGTAGTCATTCTCCTAATTTCTGTGTGGATCTTTATAAACTGTCCAAAAAAACTACAAAAAAGAATTCTGTCACCTCCACTTCCCCCAAAACCACACAATCCTACTCCTTCAATCTTTACAAAGATGGCATTCATTCCACAGGTATGTTGTCCAAAGTTTGGATGAAGAAAATTACTTACCAAGCCATCAAAGATTGTTGGAGTTGATCAGTCAGTGAAGGTCCTCTTTGCTGGACTGAATACCAGCTGTTTTGGTTCACACCATAACCACTTGCAGGGTGTTGATATAGATTTTGGAGTGTGAGGGCTTTCTTCGCTATCTGATTCTATTCAATACTCCTGTATTGGACACAGACAAAGGAACTAAACAGTTTGGTGGAGTTTTACACGATGCAAGAATTAATTGCCACTTGCAGGGTGTTGATATAGATTTTGGAGTGTGAGGGCTTTCTTCGCTATCTAATTCTATTCAATACTCCTGTATTGGACAAAGGAACTGAACAGTTTGGTGGAGTTTTGCACAATATCAGAATCTGTTGCACCAAGTATTGGAATATTATCAACTGTTTGATTTGGTTTTGAAAATCATGGCAATAAATCGTTTTCAAAAACTTCGAAAATTTAATCGACCTTCAGGAAGACATTGTAAACGTCGGCCAATCAAACTAAAGATCAAATTGGATGACATTTTAAATACATCAGAAACTTTGGTGAATTACAAGGTATCTAAGGGTCCTGGTCTAAGTTTGAAATTCAAGAAAACACCAGTGTTTGATGGCTACAGGATAATTGACTTGGACCAACTTCAAAAACATGTGTCTGAAATCACCATGCATACCGCATTGTGTTCTAAGGCACAAATGTGTGCATTGATTAACCGTCCTGTGGTTAAATTGGTAGCTGAGAAGCAAAGACTTGGATTGGCTTCCATCATGCAAGCTGAATGTCAGGGATGTGGTCAGAAGTTTCTACTATCAACATCTCAAAAAACAACATCATCATCGGGTCTGAAAAGATTTGATATAAATTTGAGAGCTGTTTGGGGAACCATGGTGACAGGTAGTGGACTTAACCATTTATCAGAATGCCTCGGAACAATGGGAATTCCATCGATGTCGCAGCCCACATTCACTGCCATTGAGCAGGAAATTGGTAATTGGTGGTACCAAGTCCTTAAAGAAGACATGTTGCTTGCTGGAGCTGAGGAAAAAAGGCTTGCTGAAGAAAGAAACGACTACTATCAAGGCGTTCCTGCGGTAACAGTTGTTTGTGACGGTGGCTGGAGCAAAAGAAGTCATAAGCATACCTATAATGCTCTTGGAGGTGTTGGCATCATCATCGGACAAGTGACACGGAAGTTGCTCCATATCGGCATCCGTAATAAATACTGCTACACATGTTCGTTAGCTGAGACCAGACAAAAAGATCCTGGACAACATGACTGCTACAAGAATTGGGATGAGTCCAGTCAAGCTATGGAGGCTGATATAATTGTGGAAGGCTTCATGAATGCTGAGAAAGATCATGGTATTCGATACATGCGCCTTGTTGCTGATGGAGACAGTTCTGTGTATGCAAGAATACAGGAGAGCGTACCAATTTGGGGTCCACATGTTTCTAAGTTGGAATGCGCAAACCATGCGTGTAAATGCCTCAGAAGCAGCCTGGAAAAATTGGTTGACAGACTACCCAAACTGAAGGGAAGAGGAAAGCTGACTTTGCAGACCAGAATTAGAATTGTGTCTTCTGTTCGATGTGCTATTCGCATGAGGTCTTCTGAAGAAAACAGATCCCTGGCATGTAAAAAATTAATTCATGACATTAAAAACTGCATTTTTCATGTTTTTGGCGATCATACTAGGTGTTCTGAATTCTGCAAGAAGTCCTCAGGTGAAACTCTTAGTACAGCAAACAATTCTACCTCGACTGAAGATGGACTAACTGATTCTGTGATTTCAGTTGTGGGAGATCAACATGACTTTTGGACTGATGGTTGTTCTTTACAAGACCAAGAAGATTCCAGATTAGCGTTACCAGGAAGATGATTGTCTGGGGATGACCAGGAAATCATTAAAGAAGTTTCTCCACTACTCAACCGAATTGCATCCAAAGCTGAAAGATTACTTGGCAATTTTACTACAAATCTAGCTGAGGCCTGGATGAATATTCGTGCCAAGTTTGATGGTGGAAAAGTCTTCAACAGATGCTCTAGGGGATCTTGGCACTGCAGATGCTATGGTGGTGCTCTTAGGCAAAATTTGGGAACCATGTGGTCACCTATTGTTTGGAAAAAGGTCACAAACACAGAACCAACCAGTTCTTTTAGATGTCTGTACAACAACAGGGAGAAACGTCTTGAACTTCAGCGTTTACTTAGTGCTAGACCTGCTTATAAAGCCAGACGTTGGAAAAAACGTATGTTAGGAAAGAAACAAAGTGATTCCGCAAAAGCTCGTCAGGAATATGGGCCAGATGCGATTGAGGTTGTTGCTGATCACTCTTCTCACCAGCTTTCAATTTTGAAGACGAAATTCTACTCAGATTCCGTTACAGTGTCCCAAGAGCAAGAGCAGGTGAAGGAGATTTGTGAAGCAACAATCTCCCAGTCGGATTCAGTCAGGTGGCACGGAGAAAGGAGGAAAAGACTGACTTCATCTAATTTTGGAGATATCGTGGCAAGAAATCCTCAAACTAAAGTGACACCATTCATCAAGCGTCTGTTATATTCCACATTTAAAGGAAGCCGGTTCACAAGATCTGGATTAGCTGCAGAAAAGGCAACAGTTTCTGAGTATTGTGCAAAGAAAAGTGAAGAGGGTGACCCAGTCAGAGTACAGCAGACAGGATTGCAGATTCTTCAAAGTAAGCCATTTCTTGCTGCAAGTACAGATGGAATTGTAACGTCATTAACATCTGGTGAAAATGGATTACTTGAAGTCAAAAATCTTCTATTGGGCAACAACTACACATTCTTGGAGGCAACCAAATCTGTGTCAAATTTCTGTTTAATGGAGTCTGGTGAAAATCAACTGATGCTGAGGAGAAATCATAAATACTACTACCAAGTTCAAGGTCAACTTAATGTCTTTGAAATGAAGTGGTTGGATTTTGTTGTAAGATCTATTTCTCCACATCAGCTCCATGTTGAGAGAATTTTTGTCGACAAGAACTTGTGGGAGAAGAAGATGTTGCCAAAGCTCACATCATTTTACTATGCTTGTTTGTTACCAGAATTGGCTGCACCAAGATATGGGAAAAGTCCAGGCATCAGGGAACCTGGTGTCTGGGTAAGTAACATTGTTAATTTTGCTTCATTGTTAGTATTTAGATTGTATACCCATTGAATTTTACACTGTTGACTTGATTTCTTTTGTTTTTACAGTAATAAAAACCACCAATGAAAAGAATGAACTGACACACTTTATTAATAGATTATTTTGTGTATTTAGTGGGTTTCTGATAACTATTTCTTTTCTTTTACAGTATTTGCAGAAAGAAGTTTCTCGCAAACGTAAGTCTAGTAGTAGTAGTAGTAGTAAGCCTACTTGTAGTGGAAGTAAACTCCAAACCACCACTAGATCTACCAGATCTACCACTAGGACTATTAGACAACGTTTTGTGGGTCGTGAGATTTCCCATAAGTGGATAGTTGATGAGGATGAGGATAACTGTAAATGGTACCGTGGCAGGGTATTAGAAGTTACGTCTGGAATTGATGGCAACCCTGATGCTGTGTATGATATCTATTATCATTCCGAAGATGAAACCTATTCCATCAATCATCTTGTACAGGATTATCAGGAGGAATCTGTGAAATTTTTGGATATGTGAGTAGACACATTACTCCTTTGGAGAAACTTTATATGTGCTGTGTGGTGAGTGGAAACATTACTCCTTTGGAGAAACTTTATATGTGCTGTGTGGACACATTACTCCTTTGGAGAAACTTTAGATGTGCTGTGTGGTGAGTGGAAACATTACTCCTTTGGAGAAACTTTAGATGTGCTGTGTGGACACATTACTCCTTTGGAGAAACTTTAGATGTGCTGTGTGGTGAGTACACATTACTCCTTTGGAGAAACTTTAGATGTGATATTAATGTAAAAGGTCGATCATTCGGAACATTGGCTTGCGATTCAAAATTCAAAATTCGATTCTTGAAAGAGGTGGCCTCCACGTGGCAAGAATTGGACAGTTTTATTGCTTAGATTTAATTACAATCAACAAAACTGACTAACTACCTCATATGACCTTATTTTAAGTTGCAAATTTAGGTGTCAAAACACTCCCTTATAAATTTTAAAAAAACATCAATGAATTAAAAATGAAAACTTGTAGCAATAATTGATATTGATATGACATTTGATAATAATAAATTGCATAGTTTGATAGTATAAGTAAATCTCTTTTAAAAGTAGAATGCCTGTACAGTCCACCATACTCAATAAAAAAAAAGTAGTCCAAAAAAAAAATGGCTGACTTACTGAGAAATTTTTACTATTTTGTCTAAAGTTTTCTGTTGAATTGGATTTATTTTTGCAGATTCCAAGCCTAGGTTATTGTCTTTTAGTTATAGAAGGTTTGATTTATCGTAAAAAAAATAATGAAGTGATGAAGGTGCTCTTAGTTTTTGGGAGTTAGTAAACAACTCAATTTGGACAAATATTTTGTAAGTACATCTAACTAAAGTTTTTTTTTAAAAATTTATCAACTTTTTTAGTGATTATTGAACTTATTACATGCCTTGATACCTGTAGCAGCTTGATTACATGCCTAGGGAACTTTTTAGAATGTGTCTTGGTTTTGCCAACTTGCAAGGTTTACCTTGCCCTTAACCTACTTAAAATACAGATCAACCAAAAAACAGCTCACTGTAAATTCATGCGTCCCCCATCACTATGTCATTATATCTACTCAGTCACGTGCATTATTATAGGTCACACGAGATAAACTCACGTGCCATAACACACAATTGCAGATAAACTCTCGAGATGTTTGGATTGGATTTATAAATATTCTTGATCGGGTAAATTATTGTAGTTTTTTATTGCTTCACTTTTCATTTTAATCTTTAAACGATCGTAATGTACATATGGCATGCCTATATTGTTTTTGTAGTCTTCAGGACAATGATTTATGCATTGTATTTCGAATTTCGAACATAACAAAGCTTTCTTTGAGATTTCACACTACTGCTACTGTTAGCCTTAGAATGTCTTTGCTTTGATAACGAATATAATTTTTGTAAGTTTACATTAATTGGAAATGTATTACTCTCTTAGAAATTTCAACCAGAAAAGGTCACAATGTTTAACTGAAAATTGTCCTCTGTAAAAACAAACTTTTAAGACATAAATTGTGTTGTTTTATTTTGGCGGAAAAAAGGAAATAGTTTCAAGACTTCAGAAACCACAAGTTTCGTTTTACAAGTCAATTTTGTGCAGTTTGGTACACTCAAGAACAAAGGGTGACGTCACATCTGTATTTTAACCGAGATTAAAGCTAGCTTTCCCTCACATTTCTCAGTGGAAACGCGGTTAATGAAAGCTGGCTTTCATTTGGCCCCCGATAAATTGCCGAACACAAAAAGTTTCAATTGCCAAATCGTTATGGTTCGGCAATTTTCAGTCGAAACACAAAAAAGTTAGCTTAAAGCCGGCTTTTTATGTCAGTGGAAACAGAGTTATTGACCAAAATCTAAAGAAATGTGTACCTTACATTATTTGTGAATTGTCGCTGAATTTGTCTTCTACTTATTCTGATCTGGTTTTTTCTATTTATCAATAAGCACATGCACTTTGTGAGTGAACAGTAAAAAATCAGGTTAGCCAAGTAGATAGGCTACATCCTCGGTTCCCTACCAAATACATACGCCAACAAATAGTGGCTACAAATATCCTATGACTTTCATGTTGGCTCTTACTGTTACTTACGGTGGCCGAAGAGGTAGGCCTACCAGGATTATTGTTTTAAAAATAGGGGTAGGAAGAGTTCGAAAGTTTGCGAACCAAGGTTTTAATGCGTAGATATTTAAATATTTATAATCATTTATAATTAGTCAAAGATTTCATCACCGGATTTTGTAATTATACATGCGTACATACAATAATGCAATAATGTAGGCCTAAGTAAGCCATTCATGTATACACAATATTGATAAATATAGTTACTAGAATGTCTATGTCTAGTGAATCGATTTACACTTGGTGACGCCAGTTTTTGAATCACATATTTGTAACCTTTTGATTATTATTGTTCAGATATATCCCAACTTAAAGGGAATGTTTGACTACTTTGAGGTTAGAAAACTTCAGTCTTAAATTATTGAAAGTTATTAACCAAAATCTAAAGAAATTTGTACCTTACATTATTTGTGAGTTGCTGCTAATTTTTGAACGCCTAAAAAAATTTAAACGTATATTAGAATTTATAGATTTTTATAGTTGATGTACGGATTAAAGCTAAATATAAACCCAAAAATGTTTCTTACTTATTCTGATCTGGTTTTTAGTATTTATCAATAAGCACACTCCGTTTTAGTAGTGAACCTCAAAAAATCAGGTTGGTCAGGTAGATAGGCTACATAGATGAATTTCATATTTCATAAATCTTTTTTGTTCATGAAAATATTTAGACATTCCATTTAAGAAACATTAAAACCCAGATTTCAATCGTGCTGCAAATCGTGATAGTGGTATATCTATCACGATTGGCAACCCGATTCAAATCGTGGTCTGGTGATCCTATCAGATCTTATACCATCGTGAGATCTGTCATGTTAATAGCTGAAACGTTTTGAACTGTGCAACAGATCCATTATTGTTACTTGCGATCTTCGTATCATCTTATCATACATTAACAAAGCGCTACGGATTGCATCTTATCGTGCTTCCAGTCGTGGTCGTTGAATTAAATCTTAACCCACTGTTGCGCGGACGTCCAGATTCGACATCCGAGGCTGATTTCGGGCTTTGATCTTGCCCCCTCCCCCTAAAAAAAATTGTCAACTTTTATTATTTAAAATCATTAATCATTTTACTGGGGAGTCTTTGCTATTAGAAAAAAGTCCTGAGCCTTAAATTCGGCAAAGATTGTTAGGACTTTTTAAATTCTAAAAACAATTCCTGATTATAGTCCCGCAGTCCCTATATAAATAAACCTTAAATTCATCATGAAATCGTATTTCAGGCAATCAGGTATGGCGCTGTATTTGGTTCAAAATAGGATCCAGATATGATTGTATAAGTTCTTAAAATCGCGTGGTAATTTCTTAGGTAGAAATGACAAATCTTATAAAATTGAAGTATTTTTACATGTTACATCTCCTGTATTATTTACTTTTTTTTTCAATTTGAGTCCTGCTGTCCTGCTAGAGCCTAATTTTAACCGTAGATTTTGTAGAACGCAGAACGCGAATTCAATCTTTGGAACTTCACTACTGGATCGTGTTCTTTGAATCGTAATCTTTGAAACTTCTTCACTGGATCGTGTTCGGTGAATCGTGATCTTTCGATTTTCTTCATTCAACTTTCCACATTCGACTTTCTTCGTTCGACTTTCTTCATTGGATCATGTTAGCTGAATCGTAACGTTGAATATCACGGAAATTAATTTAGACCACGTGACATTTTATGCATATCATTATTGCTCGTGTTGCTATCGGTAAACCAATGGTGTCGTTATTATTCTGACAAGCCCCTATTACTAAGATATTCCTAGATAAATATAAATGACTTTCTTATAATTAAATTAAATTTTATTAATTTAAAAACAATCTAGGACTCTCAAAACCATTTAAGGTTAATATTACAATTCATTTAAAAACCATGAGCAAAATGTGATTCATCAAACAATATGCCTGCTTTGATGTCGTCTATCTATGGGCCGTTTGGTATATTTTCAATTACGAAACCATTTGTATTGTGATAAGATATTTATCTTATCATTTGATACATATATAACTATATAATATAACAACATAATAATAAAAACATTATACATTACATCTATTTTATTATGTGTTACCGTTTTGACAGATCTGTCACCGTTTTCACCGAAAAATCTTGTTTCCGTTTTTACAGAATTGTTACCGTTTTAACTTGTTATCGTTCTAACTGGCATTCATTCCTACAGATCATTTTGAGGTTTTTTTTTTCGCCAATTAAAAACAACAATTTAATGACACGAGCTGCAATAAAAAAAACTTAAACGCAACGATAAATTTGATCCTATAGGCCAATTAGGTACCTCAATAATTAACATTATAACCTTATAATCAAGGAGCAGAATTATTAATGTAGGCCTAAAAATTTACAATATGTTGGTCTCCCAAACGTTAAACGTTCTCTAAGAGAGAGGTCATCCTTGTGAAACCAATTACCCATATAAGGTGTTATAGATATAATATGAAGGTTCACAAGAGTATAGAAGCAATTTTGAAATCATAAGGAACTATGAATTCAAGATATTGATGGTAAAGCATAGTCACCTATAATTAACCTGTTCAAACGGCTTAATAAATGAAATGGAATGACGTTTTACGTCCTGCTTTTCTGCTTTTCTGCTTTTCTGTGTAGTGGGCATTAGCTTACTCTTATTTCGATAACCAAATGACAAAGATCTTTAACGTACACAGCCTGTAGCACACGGGGTGTCGATTTATTGTTTATCAAAGAATTACCATTTATCTTTCGTTTCATAATACCCGGTTGAAAAAGCTAGTTGTTTTTAATTGAAAAAATAGCTCAAAATGATTTGTAGAAATATCTTAATAATCGGAGCTTGTCAGAATAATAACGACACCGCAGGCTTTCCGTTAGCAACACGAGCAATAATGATATGCAGAAAATGTCACGTGGTCTAAATTAATTTCCGTGATATTCAAAGCTCTAAATTACGATCCGAAGATTACGATTCAGTTATTACGATTCAATGTTGAAGTTCCGAAGATTACGATTCAGTTGATACGATCCAGTGGTGAAGTTCTAAAGATTACGATTCAGTTGATACGATCCAGAGGTGATGTTCCAAAGATTACAATCCGCGTTCTGCGTTCTACAAAGTCTACGGTCTAAATTACGTTCTAGAAAGACTAAAGTCATGAAATAGGACATATTATACGTAAAACATACTTAGATTTATAAGATTCGTCTTTTCTACCTTAGAAATGACTACGTGATTTTAAGAATTTGTACAATCAGATTTGGATCCTATTTTGAACCAAATACAGCGCCATAATTATGGAACTCAGATTCTCTAAATTTGCTCTAAATCGCGTTTCCACGTTACCGATAGGCGTTTTCGGTAGCAATAAAGCTATCGTCTAATTCTCAAAGTGACTTACCTCAGACCCATCAAATAATCTTGAACCTTGAACCCTCAGACACTAAAACCTCGATTCCCAACCAGGGGAACTATTATACCAACGAATACCACAAGGTCAAGGGGTACCAATTTTTTAAAGTAGGGGAAACTGGGGCACAGTGGGACACTTTTGGTACTTTATTACTTTTATGGAAAAGTTACATTTGTAATAGAAAGTAAAGGGATATATTATTACTCCTATATTGACGCAGTCATTTAATGAATTAACCTATAATTAAAAATGTTTGAAAATTGTATTTCATCTCAAATGAAATAATATATTATGCTATTACAAAATAAATGTACGAATAAAGACACGTAAAGTGTTTAAAAAGCAAAATATAGAGCATAAACGTGTTTTACAAGAATCTTGTAAAACGCTGAGACGGTGACAGAGGTGTAATCTGGATTGTAGGGAAAGACAACTCTGTATGAGAGGAGATTGAGAATTAAGCATAACTGGGTTATCTCTCTTTAATAGATCAATAAGAATACATTGGCATATACTACAGTAAGCATGTATAATATGTGAATGAGATCATATACAAGTTCGAGTTTGACAATAATAATAATCGAATGAACGGTTGTTGAGTTATTGCTCTCGCCAGCTTTTTTCAAGAATAGTTGTTTGGGATCGTTCTTTCGGACTACTGGTGATGTTCTGTGAATGCTGCTTGAACATTACCCGGTTGTCAGTGGTTGTATCATGTTCCTTCAGCAACGTTAGACATTGGCATTATCTACCGTTGCTGGATTGACGGGGTTTTCTCGTCACTAACAACTAATAACCTCGTTTTAAAAACACTACGTCACATTTTATTTATCCAATAAGCGATCTCGTTACATTTTGAGCGTAGGTCAGAATGATTTGCAAATCAAGTTCGACTAGATGAAAGAGTTAATTTCTCTTAGCATTTTTCCGTAATCGGGAAAATTCACACCACCTCAACACTTAAAATCATTAACAGGCTCAAGAATAACTCTCAAATAGATAGTGCATGGTATTTCAATGGAAAGATCTATGCAAGAAGCACACAGGACAAACGATATTCTTTCGAACTCTACGACAACATTCAAGAAAGACTTGATGTATCCATGAACAGAGTTCGACATTAGAATATCGGTAATCAAGAGACTTTAGAATAACTACAATTATAGTGTTTATACCAAATTAATCATATTCAGATACTTACATAATTGTCATATGAATGTTTATATTATGTTTGCTATTAAGAACATGAAACACACACCCACACACATAAAAAAATTTATCCTGTATAGTATTTTACTTAGGTAATTTAATAACTTCTCACTCAATTCACTTTTGACCATCTATAGTTAATGATACATTGGAAAGAGCTAATAATCACCTATACTAATGTCCAAGTTTGGCTTTGATATTTTCAACATTTTGTATATACATCAAGCTATACACATACTTTTTACACAAAAACATCTCTACAATTACACATTTCATATGATAACACAACAAACAAATACAGGCAATGAACCGCGTATACAATCGACAGCTAAAGGAAACACTGAACCCCTTAAGGCATTAAATTCCCTTTAAAATTAGCTTCGATAAATGTTAGAGGCCTGAGGGATATTATAAAAAGACAGAAAATATTAACATGGATCCGTGACAATCATTTCGATATAACATTCCTACAAGAAACACATAGCACTTCAAAAGACGAAATTAAATGGAAAGATGAGTGGGGTGGGGAAATTTATTTTTCTCATGGCGCTAGCAACTCTGCTGGCACTGCAATATTCTGCAAATCAAACATAGCAAATTTCGACACCAAATCACACATTTCGGACGAGAAAGGTTATCACAACTTTATTTTTGCAGAAGTAGAACAAATTCCATATATTCTTGTAAATACATACAGTCCAAACCATGACAAGGCTCAAGAAATCTATTTCCAAAGGTTATTAGATAGAATTTTAGACACAATACAAACAAATATTGGTAGTCAAGATCAAAAATTATAATGGGTGCACGTTAAAATACATAGATTGTCTGTGTAAAAATGTTACATTACGCATGTAAATTAACTTGCTTATGTATTTTTACTTTGAAATCTTAGTTCTTGCAGAATTTTACATAAAAAGTCATGTAAAACTTGTTCGGAAGTCTTCGTCAATGTCGTAACATTTAATTTCTTATCTACACATCGCTAAATATCACACTGAATCATAGTAAATGTGTTGACATGAAAAAATATGGACTAATTAAAGCTAAAAGAATAATTATGATCATGCACGAGAGGAATAGGCCTAGTCGTAAAATACGACTTTACAGTGACGTCATGGGGGTACCTGACCAAGTGGTAGTTGGTAGGCTTACAGCAAACATGGCCACTGAAGCTGGTTTATCGCCTTCGACGTCATCAACATCAAGTAAGTACTCAAATATTATGCTCCATTTCAGCATTGAACACGTTAATGCTTAAGAAAAAAGTCATGCAGGCAAACAAGGTCTAGTATTTCTTATAAATACCCCGATAACTACCAAAAACTATGAAGATCGTCTGTGCTAGAAGTAGTGCTATATTATAAGTGAAGCCTACCCCACAATTTTTCATTGACATTCTTCTCGACCCAATCGAATGTCATGTTATTATATTGTTACTGTTATTAGGCCTACTGCTCCTAGTCCTATGCTATCCCGAATTTCAAAATTGGACCCTAACTTTAGAAATAAGTCGGTAGTATTTCTTTATTTTACATAGCCTAGATCTTGAATGGGAAATTTGACCATTAGGCCTAGCCTATATAAGTGAATTTAAAAAACATAAACGAATTGGGGCACACAATAGGCTAGGCCTCAGGCGTTTTTATTAAAACAACTCGCATCAACACTGAACTAATCGTTTCCTTTCTTTAAGAAACTTGCCTACAACAATTAGCTTATAATTTATTTAACCAAAGCGAGAATCGTAATCGACCAATCGGCGGAAATCGTTCATTTCGCTTAGGCTGTCATGATTTTTCTGAATTTTCTGATTATTCAAGTCAATTCTTATAAAGAGTAATCAATTATGGTTAACTAAATCCCTATTTTCATTAATTAGAAGTGCCGAATCCCTAAAATCACTGTCACTGCTTTATCATCTTTACTTTAGAACAGAGCTGCCTACAAAATAAATATTTCAAAAACTCGAAACAGACAAGAGTTAATAATCAAGCGACGGAGCAACACGTTATGATGCGAGTGGCTTCAATAAAAACGCCGCGTGACCATTATTACGTCATGGTTAGTGTTTCCTTCACACCATGGTCGCCATTATTCATCATGAAAAATTATTATTTCAGCCGATACCAGTTGCATGACTTATTGAAAACTAATTGCCAATACTTGAATGAAAACCAGCTTACTCTATTGATTGATAGACTTAAATGTGTTGGGGTCATAACAGAGACAGATTTGAGTTTTGTAACCGAGTCTGATTTATTGGATATCAACATAATGTCCATCATTCAAGCTCGAAAAGTATTCAAGTTTTTATCATCTTTGAGTCTAACAAAACCAGATGGTAAGTGTTTTTAACCATAGTCTTTTCAAATAAAATAAGTAAAAACCGACAACAAACCAAAATCACAATCCAAAAGAACATTCAGACGATATATGTTAACAACAATGAGCCACAATCATTATAATATTCCGCTTTTACTTTTTTGTAATTTACTCAGGGCCAGGGATCAGCACATAAAAAGGTTAAATCAGGAGAAAGTTTCATATTAAAACAAATTTATATTAATTTTTTAATTGATTACAGTATGTTGAAATGTTGAACCCTATCACATTCACTGCTTTTTCAAAGGAAGGAAGTCAGTTTCATTTCCTTACGACCTTAGCTGAAAGTGGAAAAGCTTTAAAACAATTACTGATAATTAACAGTGAAATACATGTTGTTCTTTAGGATGTGTATTTTCATAAATCCTTTCGTCCACAATCCCTCTTTGCATGATAGGTGTCCCAATTTATATGAGGTTTGGAACCCAATGAATTTGTGCTTTGAGTTATTTCAATTTTTTTAAAATTCATTTGTATTCACATGTTACCATGCTTAGTAAATTATGTGACGACAATTATTTTATTTCAACAGGAATTAGAAGTAATGTTGATGTTACAAGTGCCTCTGGATCATCAGCAATTTTGACAGGAGTCTATGTTCCATGCAACAGTCCAAATACTTCATATAGTTCATATAGTACCAATGAATCTGATAGAGACAACAACAGTGTATCTGAGGCCATTAACAGTTCACCTGGTAACTGGTTGTCTAGTTATGATATACCATGGGAACGCTTGCCCAAAACATTTAAAGCATCATGTAATATGAACAGATTGCCAAGCCAGAGCGATGTGAGGGAGGTGATAAGAATTTTGGTTGATGACATCCTAGACGTCTGCAAGAGGCCATCATCCCGTGATATTTATGTCATTGCAGCTAAATTGGAAGATACATACAGAACATCTCTTCTTGATCGAGTAGGTGATAGAATAATTGGAACTGGTTACAGTTCACGGATAAATAAAATCCAAGACAGAATAAACAATGTTTATAGGAAAAATAGTTCCGTCAGAGAAATGGAAGAGGGTAGAAAAAGAAAGAGTTGTTACGGGCACATTGTAGATTTAGATTTGGAAGATTATACATGTGAAGAGGCTACAAGTTCAAAAGAATATCTACTGCGCCAAGTTGGCAGAGAGGATATAGATTATACTTTAATTACAGACACTATGGACAAAACTTTTAACTTGAGACAAAAGGAAATTTCCAGTATGACAGTCAAAGACTTACTTACAAGAAAATTGGCCGTTTATTTTTGAAAAGATGTGTAGTTTGAAAGACTTTGAAAGACTGACTGGGATAAATTTGTCAAGGGAATTTAATGTTAATTCTAGTAAAACCAAGCAAACATTTTTAGCCTACATGAAGACACATAAAAAAACAAATCTGGCAATAGGTGAAATTTGGAACCAAGTATTTCTGACAAGATGTATCCTGAAAGTCTTCTTCTTGTAAGACTTTTATTAGCCTATTTCAAAGAAGATGGATTGGTAGAATACCATCCTCTAAGTATATTGAATGTCACAATGTTTGCTCCATGGCATCTTATTAATATTTTTATGGGATACAGTAGCCTACTAACCATAAGTTAAATTCCCACTTATTGAAATTCCAGTAATGCAACGAAAAAATGTCATCTGAGTTCAGTGTTTTTATTTTAATTGTTCTAGATGTAAATTAAACTTGATAAATTGAAAATTTAAATTTGTATTTTCTTATCTATAATATCTCACCCATTTGCATGAAGATTTTGGTAGCTTCAGCTTTTTAATAAGAAGTACTTCTGAAAATAGTGTCATATTTTGATTGTTTCCATATGTTGAGAATTTTTGTTTCTCTGAAGTGTCTCATCTTTTTCTCTTTTAACAGAAAAGTTCTGATAGAAAGGCTGTTGAAGAATTTCGAAGACTAGAGGGGGCACCCATTATAGCTGTTGTAGGTTAGTTTTTAATCAAAATCTTATAAATTGATGAAAATTTTGCAAATTTATTATCTCTTTCTTGAACAAAGAAAATCCAATGCATATGATAATATCCAATAGAATATGGTACAGGTAAGCTCATATGAAAATATACTTTTTCATGGCAAACACTGAAATGTTTGAATGTTATTTGTAGTTTGTAATTAATTTTTGGATTGTTTTGCAGGTAATCTTTATGAGAGTCCTATTTTCCACATCATAATAGAATCTAAATCTGTCCAGACTTACCAGACAATAGATGACGCACTTCTGGTGGTGTTTGCTATGTATTAATAGTATTATATTATGAACTTGAGATACTTGAAATCAGCATATTTAACTTTGGAATTTTTGCAGAGGTATGATATTTCTGAATATATTCATGAGTATTATTACTATTTTAATAAACTATCCTCTTTCAGTTTTTATTCTTGGTACAAATTCTAAACCTTATAATATGCTTATAATAGTTGAAAATAAAGTCTTTCAGAACATATAAATTCTGTCAAAATTTTAAGTTTTTTTTAAAAAAAAACCTTTATTGTTTTTTTGTTTTTTGTTTTTGTTTTTATGTGCTGAACTTGTATATCATTTTATGAGCACCTGCAGGTGTGTGTGTGAATAGGTGCAGTTTTAAGATAAAACTTTTGATGATGACATCAATTGTCTCTTTTAAATTGAGTATTCTGTGACGTAATATGCAACACTACTTTCATGCATGGATATGAATGAAACTTGGTAAAAACATTTATTATCACTTAATGAAACCTGTTGAAAGTCGAAGAATATTTGATATGAGTTATTGCCCTTGTTCTTTGACTACAAATTGAATATTTCATTGTTGTGATTAGTGTTGTTTTTACCAAGAGTTATATTTTAAAAAAAAAGCTGCCAGTGTGCGTATATTACCTTGCCTGGCAAGCTATCTTTGTAAATGTTACTGTTTCAAAGCAGAATGTAATTTTATGTTTTATGTTGCAGAACATTTTTTGGTGTGAATCCAACTCGAGGTACAAAGGGGAAAAAGAAAACAAGAAATACAGTAAATCCAAAAGTATTACAGTTAACCACAGGAATGCGTATCTATGAACAAGAAAAAGAGCGGGAGTCAGATTAATTATTATTACCTGTGATTAAGCACAATTGGACAAGTTGTAGCAGTGATTTGAGTTTTAAAAAAATGCAAGGAAAGGTAATCCAGAAATGGTGAAAAACATCTTTCAGAATTTGCTAAAAACATTTATTAACAATTTGTTTATTTGCATATGAAGACTCCCCATTAACAGTCAGGTTAACTGTAAATAGTTTTTTGTTTTAGTGTATATCATTCTTTTTTTATATTTTTACAAGTAATTGTGGTCACATATTGTTTAAATTTTCAATATGAACCTCCTTTGCACTCTTATTAATCAAAAATCGAACACTGTACGGAATTACTTGAGTCACTATCGTTTGCATAGAAATGTCAAAAATTTAGTTTACAATTGTTGCTACGAGCATTGCAATGGAAAATTCACACGTTTCACGTCCCTTAAAAGTCACATTTCACGTGTTCACACCTCAATATCTGCTTTTTATTTCCCTGAGGATAAGTTCACTGATTCTGATTATATGTGTACAGTACAAACTTGTCAAAAAAAGATTAAAGGACGTAAGAAACTTTTGGCTCATATGAAAAGTCATATACCAGAGCAACCAATATCTTGTCCATTTAAAGAGTGCAAAGGGTTTTTCAGTGTAAAATCTTCATTTACATCTCATGTGTCACGAAAGCATGGTCTGCACGATAAATTGTCAAAATATTTTACCGATAATGTAATTTCTGATAGACAAGAAGAAAATTCTGGTATTGAACAAGATTATTTTGAAATGGACAATGATAATGTTCCTAATGAAGGTCTAAATGAAAACCTTTGTAGTGAAGAACAATTTAGTAAATCATTAGGATTAGCATTACTTAAATTTGAGACTGTTAACTTAATACCTGTCAGCAATTTATATGAATTTATTTCTAATATTTCTTTTTTGCATACTCTATCTCAGTCTAATTTAAAAAATGATTTAAAGCAAAGCCTAACCAAAATTTGTAATTCAAATTCTAGTTTGGAACAAGTTCTTCATTCTGTTTTTGATCAGAATTATTTAACAAGGTGTTTGTCTACTTCAGCAGCAGTTAGGTTTACATCAAATTTTAAACGCTTGGCATTTTACAAGGACAGATTTGGAGTAATTGAACCCATTGAAATAAATTTAGGCTTAAATGAAAATAATCAGTATTCCTTTTATCAATACATTCCTCTAAAGAAGACTTTAGGATCTTTATTAACCAATAGTAATATAAATCAACAGTTTGATCAACCATTAAATTCAGCTGATCCAAATTTATATTCTGATATTCAAGATGGTGAATCATTCAAAAAAAATGAATATTTTATAGAAAACCCTACTTCATTAAAACTTGTACTTTATCAAGATGCATTTGAAATAGTTAATCCCTTGGGCTCAGCTAAGAAAACTTTCAAATTAGTTGGGTTTTTTTTTTACTGTAGTTGACTTTTATCCTCAATTTAGAAGTAAAATATTTCGAATATTTTGGTGTTAAAAAGGTGATTGATCCTTTAATCCGTGACATAAAGGAGCTTACGTCTGGCGTGTTTGTAGAAAATGGTAAATTTATCAAGGCCAATTTGGTGTGTGTGCTGGGCGACAACCTTGGCAGCCATTGGATAGGTGGTTTTACAACTAGTTTTGGAAATGCACACTATCTTTGTAAATATTGTTTGATAACAAAAAGTTCTTTTTCATCTCATCCTTTAGTTCAAGCTCCATTACGTTGTAAAGCTTCATATATGGACACTCTTAGACATCTCAGTGAAAAAAATATCTTGCATCATAATGGCATAAAGCATAATGCAGTTTTACATGAAATCCCAGGATTTCACGTCTGTAATCCTGGTATGCCACCATGTTTAGGACATGACTTATTTGAGGGAGTAGTTTAATATGATCTAGCATTATTTCTTAAGGAATTAGTTACTAAATATAATTGGTTTGATGTTCAGACTTTAAATTCTCGAATAAAACATGTTTCATTAGCAGGAAATGAAGCAAGCAATAGGCCAGCTAAATTAGCCAATGATTTGAAATATTTAAAGGGGCATGCTGTCCAAAATTGGATGTTTTTTGCGTTTACTCCCAATTTACATTGAGGACAAAATAATTGACCCTCAGAATATAATTTGGACCACAATTCTCTTACTAAGGGAGTTAATTGAATATATTTGTGCTTATAAAATTTCAGCAAACCAAATAGCTGTTTTACAATCTTTGATATTTGAATATATTGAGAAAAGAAAAGAGTTGTTTCCACATATTCCACTCAGACCAAAGCATCATTATTTAATGCATTATCCATGGTTGATATGCCAATTTGGTCCACTTCTTCATGTTTGGACAATGAGATTTGAAAGTAAACATACATTTTTTAAAAGATGTATTAGAAATTTTAAAAACTTTATTAATGTTACAAAGACATTGAAACATCAGTTACTGCAGACATATTGCAGTAATGGAAATATGTTTGATTTAGAAGATAGCTTTGAAAATATTACAATGTTTGATTCCTCTATGTTTTCTGAAGATATTCAAAGAGTAATCAAAGAGACAGTGAAAGATTGGAATCAGATTCAGGTTACAAGTCAATTCATATCCAGTGGCATAAAAGTGAAAACTGGTTGTGTTTTTCTTTTAAGAATATTGCAAGGTGTAATTACATTTGGTGTAGTCGAAATCTGTATAGTTTTCAAAGGAGAACCCTATATAATTTGTAAACAATATTCTTCATATAGATCTGAATTAGGTCTTTACAATTTAAATGATCACAAGAAAAGTGAACTTTGTATGTTGAAATATAAAAGTATCTTGGATAATTTTCCACTTGTTCCATATAACATAAGAAATATTCAATTGATAGCTTTAAAGCATCAACCATACAATGTTATGGATTATTAAGTATGTACAGTGTTATGTGTTCTCTAAATTTGATATTTTGTCTTTCTTTGATATAATAAATGAATACAATTAAAACTAGAATCGTGAGACGATACTGGGCAGTGCGCATCCGGTTTCGTCTATGGATGAAAAGTGTCATTTTCAATCCATACATATACGTAAATTGTTTATATTCGGGAGTGAAAAGTAGAATAACCAGTTCACGTTTGGTGAAAAATGGCATAACTAGCGTATGATCGGTAGTGAAAAGTCATCTGATTAAAAAGTCGTTGTTTATATTTATGTACATTTTTATACACCATTGGAAGTAGAATATTTAAAGAATATTTATTAATATCATATGAAAGAAATGAAGTGAAATGAATGGAGTTTACGTCCTATTTTTTCTGCACCTATATGGGCTAACTGAGGACGTGCAAATGATGGGAAATTTTGCCAGGACAGCGGCATTAGCCTGCTCTTTTTTTCGATTTCCAACTGTCGAGGGGTCTTTAACGTGCACAGCCAATAGCACACGGGACCATGGTTTATGGTCCCATCCGAACGACAAGGCGCTTTTTCCATGTCAGCCCCTCCGACCTGCATCACTGACGGGATTCAATCCTGGGCGTTCAGGTTGGCGAGCAAGGGTCTTACTCACTGAGCTACTGCGGCCCCCTTCATATCATAACACCATTACTTGATATGATGTATAATTAGCATCAGAATTCTGAGTGCTAACTCTCATAAAAGTTCACAGTTCAATTCGTAATTTATCATTTCAATAAACTTAGCAAAAAAATTTATATTATTATTTTTTTTAAAAAACATTTTAATGGTCAACGTTTTTAGACATGCAGTTTTAAAACCTTTTTTTTAATAAATGACAGAACCAGATTTTTAGAAAGAATTTTCTTCTTTTGACATCGGATCGTTATCTTCTATATTTAGATTTAATTTTTTCATTTTTACTACATAATTTAAAACGTTAAAAGCGCAAGTGACAATGTAAGAAAGTAAGCACTTGCAATTGTCAGTTGAGGGGATAGAACTTCATTTGAACATATAGACAACAAACATTTGTCAGTTAAAGGGAGAGAACTGCATTTTAACATACAGACAAACAAACATGTAAGTTTTAATCTTATATTTGCAAGCACGTGTTTTTTCAGATCATTTGAAAAATTCTTAATATAGTTTAGTAGGATACAATTCTCCCCCAAAAATTTCATTGTTGTATTTAAGTTTTATGATATTATAAAAAAAAACATTTGTTGTACATTATATCAAAACATTGACCAGTGAGAAGCGTTAAATGAAACAATACACTGTACACAGTACACAATTCATGAATTGATTGACGTGTTGAGAGGATGATACATTGTAACACAACTACGTAGACTCTCACAATACCCCCCTGTCAGTGATGCAGTTTTAAAGATATGAAGGGGGTCCCGTTGGATTAGTGAGTCAGACGCTTGCTCGCCAACCTGAACGTCCAGGAATGAATCCCGTTAGTGATACAGGTCGGAGGGGCGTTCAATCGTGGGTGTAAATAAACCGATGTGCTAATTGGCTGTGCATGTCAGAGATCCCTCGACAAATGGAAATTGATAATAATATCAGTCTAATGCAAAATTTTCCTCATTGCGCACTGCATGGCGTTTGCCCGTCCTCAATATAGGTGCAGAAAAGCAGGACGTAAAACTCTATTCATTTCATTTCATTTTTCAAAAATTGGAAATTTTTATAATACTTCCACTGTAATATATTTTTTCCGGGTCGCATTACATTATTTATTATTTTTATGATGACCATTTTTAACATAATGCAAACAAATATTTTCAAATACCTCCAAAACTGAGGAAGTTAAAATTTCAAGATTACAAGCAAATGACGTCAAAACCGGAAGTGATATAAAGATTCTAGAAATATTTTTTTTTTTCAGAATCAAATTGTCTATCTACCTGTAAGTTTTTAGATCCTTCGAAAAAATTTCAAAAAAACACGCACAGTTTCAATGGAATTTGACACAAAATTTGCAAGTTTTAAAAAGCGCAATTTTGATTCAAATATATTGTGTTATATATCATTTGAAAGAGCAGATTTAGCATAGTAAAAATGAAATAGAATTTGTGACGTATGTAAATTAGGTCACGTGACAGAGCTCTTTAAAGTTGAAAATTGCAATTTTCAAATGGCGATAAAACCGGAAGTAAACATCAGAAATCGGAAATGAATATATCATCTGATAGATCTCGTCAAGGGCAATAATTTTTGTACAGGTCAAGAGGTCATCAAAGGTCAAGGTCACTAGATATGAGCCTTGAAAGTTTCGGTCATTACTGAAATTCTTGTTCCGGAAATGTAAAGAAATTGAAATCGAAATTCAAAAATCGACAACCTACATTTTTTTGCAATCGATTGCAGAAGTCGTAGATTTCAAAATTAAAAAAATCCGATTAACCCTCGGTTCTGAATTAAAATTTTAAGAAACATAGGTCAGTTCAAGATGGCGGCTGATCCCTTACACCTGGATAAAATTTCATCATTTTATTTTTTATGTATGACCAAATCTATGATAACACAAAACATTTTTTTCAAATATCTTCAATATTCCGGAAGTTGAAATTGAAAGTTTAGAAGCAAATGACGTCAAAACCGGAAGTGATATCGAAATTTTGAAAATTGATTTTCTTTTGAAATTCATATGTCTATGTTATTGAAAGGTTTCAGATCGATCAAAATAAAATTGCAAAAGTTAAAAAAAATCCTTTAAAAAGTGCTCCAAAAGTCAGCTACAAAAGTCAAAATATGAATTTTTTAAAAATTGCAATTTGTAGCTATTGGGTTAAACAAATGAACCAAAAAAGACCGATCACAATCTGTTGGAAAAATGAGTTGAAAATGGAAAAAACCCTGAAATACGACTTTTTAATATACGTCATTTCCGGTTTGGCAAAAATGCGCCATTTTACATTTAAGCAACACCGAGCAGTTAATCATCGCAGGAAATGATGTCAAGTTATGTGTGGTATGTGCAGTTTTGGCTGGGGAGCGTGACCAGAAATAGACAAAAAAAAAAAAAATAGTCAATTGCAAACCAAAGCAGTGCGTTCGACAAATCGAACGCACTGCAATTATTTTCCGTATTTTTACTGATTTTGATGTAATTATTTACTGGAAAAGCTAGTAATTTTACAGTGAAAATCACTGGCAGCAAAGTTGCCAGTGACTTTCATTGTATTTTTATTCTGCACTGTTAAATTACCAAGCAATTGTAAAAATACTTTTCAAATGTTTAATAACACTGATTGAAAAGTATTTTGACAATTGTTTGGTAATTTTACAGTGCTGAATAAAAATACAGTGAAAGTCACTGGCAACTTTGCTGCCAGTGATTTTCACTGTAAAATTACTGAATTACTTCTAACAGTGTGGTGATATTAACAATGTACTAAACATCGAACTTGATCGATATGGAGGCAAGTATAAAATCAAAAAAAGGGGCTTAGAAAAAATTCAAATGATATTAACAACTTTCGACCTTCTCGATATTTATAGATTATATAACCCACTCAAAAAACAATTCACCTGGAGACAACCCACCCCTCCAATTCACAGTAGACTGGATTACTGGCTAGTTTCTGAAAACTCACTGAAATATATAACGAACACATGTATCAAACCTACAACATTTAGCGATCATTCAGCAATTATCTTAACAATGGACCATACCACTGAAAAACGTGGCCCAAAACTTTAGATATTTAACTCGACATTGACGAAAGATTTAAATTATATTCGATTGATCAATCATTACAATCTGAATATCACGATATATCTGATAGAAGGGGATTGTGGGATTTTTTGAAATTGATGAGAAAGGTGATGAGAGTGTGGTCATCGAAGGAAAAACTACTGAAGTTTTTGTTTGCAGGAACACAATTTTGGAAGATGCCATAAGTGAGTTCAGGCAAGGATCTTATCTGAGTTTTCCTCTCTATGTCAAATGGTGAGGAAGCTGTAGATCTTGGGGGACCAAGACGAGAACTTCTATCATCTTGTTTACAAGGCATCAATGAACGTTTCTTGTTAGATGGTAACCTACTTACTGAAGAGCAATTTGGAAGAGAAGCATTTTTGAAATATACAAAAAACTATACATTTGAGACAGTCGGACTGCTAGTGGGTACGTACAGATATTTTTGTCCTAAAAGAAAGAAAAATGAGGCAATTTTTGCTGTCTTGTGATGAATATTATGATGTATTAGAGCACCTGCCTCAAATGATTAACTATAGAGTTGGTTTTACTGTCTGCACCTCAATTCCTTGAAAATTGATTTATTATAATTTATAATTAGGTACAGTTATTTTAAGGATCTATGATTGTTTTTTTCAATCATCCAATTTGAATTAAGTATATATTGCTGTTTCTGGTGGTAATCTTTACATTCAGGCTGCAGTTATGCTTTTTATTACAGGCTTATCCTTATTACAAGGTGGTTCTGTACCTGTTCTTTTTGCTGATCCTGAGAGGCTTTTCTTTTCTCCATCAACGTCTGTTGAAAAAGAATTCATGAGAGGCTTAAAAAGACTGGGCCTTCTGCAGGTGAGTGAAATTTCTCTCTTTACAAGTTTCAGGAAGGCAACCGGAGACTTAAAAAAATCTTATCTGTAAAGTTCACAGATAATAGATTGGTAATATCTTTATTTACTGTGCCACACTGATAGTTTTTTATTTTATTTTCAGCTCTGTACTGCTAAGAAAAAGATACTCTCACTTTTTAATCAGAAAAAACAGCAAGACAGTATTTTGACATACCCAAAGCTTGTTAAGCTATTGATGGTAAACTTTTCTGAAGCTGGTTCAAATGATAGAATAAAAAAAAACATCATTTACAGACATTTTCTGGATTATTTGAAAGAATTGTCAGGTAGTCGTTATTGTCTTTTAATTAAATTCTTATATCCTCTGCAGTTTAAATATGCCCAGATGAAATATTGGCACAATATTGCTCACAAACACTCTGTATTGAGCACTATTTTAACAATAAAAATATTTTGTTATTGTTAATTAAATTCATTCAAATCGAATTACTTAGAGGACAGAGACTACAAGTCTTAGTATGCTTGGATTGGTTCCATCTTAATACCCTCTGATTTCATTGAACACGTTCAAAGTTATTGCCCTTGGCCTTGAATTAGCGCAAAATTTGTTAATATTGACTAGCTCTATATATGTAGATAAGACACAACAATTTTTTCTGATACAATTGAAATTTAATGTAGCTGTGTATATTGGCTACATTGAGATTTGTTGCCTTGTGGGTGTTTGCTCATTACAACTCTATTTCTTTTCTCTTTGAAAAGTATGTTGATATAATATAACTGGTATGGTTTGATTTTTTTTTCAGCACATAGAAGAGGTAGTCTCTCTTTAGAGAGCGTGTTAAAGTTTGTAACTGGGTGTGGCACCGTACCTGTTCTGGATTACAAATACAAGCCCACAATATCTGTTCAAGAGTCAAAATCTGACATACCAACAAGCAGCACATGCTTATGTAAATTATATTTACCAATCAATGACAATAACCGTACCAAAGAGGAAATGTTTAACTTTTTTGATTTTGCTTTTTCAAATGAGTATTTTGGTCTAATTTAAACACCTCATTAAACTGATGTACAATTAAATAAATATAAAATTGTTTTCTATGTAGTGAAGTTTCTATTCTTGGGAATGTTGATCTGTAATGAACTGGAGTGTGGCCTGAAATAAATTAATACCATGATTTTCTGAAAAACCAATTCGGTTGACTCTCTGTTTCAAGCCTTGGATCTGGTAAGCATTGAGTGTCTTTGATGTTTTGCATACCGGTATTTCAACGATGGCCCCATCCATGACTGAACACAATCCATCTTGACTAATCCCATAATTTTGGATTTCTGACTGTAATAGAAACAAATTGTTAATCTTTTTAATGGCATTACATAACAAGCATATTATATCAGAAAATTTCATGGCATTTGTCTTTTCAGTAGTACATGTATCAATATTTCTGAGCAGATTTCTAGATAGCCTAGACCAATTCAGACATGCAATACCACAATACAATACTGCTCAGACTATACACTAGGTCTAATAAATGCTGAAAATTACCTCTGATGCAAGATTTTCATTGGGATCTATGATCTGACCCTCTATCCAAAGATATAATGGTGTTTTCTGACCAGCTGTTCTTTTTGGTCTCCTGATGAAAGCTTCTCGGAAATCATCTAAATTCTTTTGAATCCTTGGTTGGAAAACATAGTGTAAGGCTTCAAAATGAGACTCGTCTGTTGGTATCAATATGACTTGTCTCTCCATATAACAGAACAGCATATAAAAGAAGCTGATGCATCCCTGCCACAAGTCTCTCCAAAAGCGTTCTATCCTTAGAATGAAAAAAGAAAGAGTTGAGTGTAAAAGTGTCATTCAACTGCTTAGTAACAGATGAAAAATTGTCATAGTTTCAAGAATAAGGATACTTTTTCATATAATTATTAGAATAGTCTGGTAAAATATTGTAATAATATTAATATTGATTTATAAGCTTACTCTGTTCTGAAATATTACCAAGGAGCTTTCTATGTATAGAATCAAATTAATACAAACCTTTGGTTGTGAACACTTCTGCCTGTAATATGGCTGCCTCTATCATTCCCTCTATTCATAATCATGTAATCTGCTACAAGAACATTTTCACCTCCTTTATCAGATCTGACTCGATATGGTAATCCGTAATTACACACTGCTTCCTGGAAAGCAGCCAGTACTGTTGCAGCTTTGTTGTTGGTGCTTACTTTCAAGAAAGTAGGGAGTCGAGAATAACCGTCAATTCCACCATGAATTACTATACGCCAACTAGACAAGAATGAGAATAGTTTAAATGAGAAGTCATAATCATACAAATGCTTGGATAGCCATTTTAATTGTTTGATAGGAATTTGAATTCAGCTAACCTTCACATTGTTCAATATTTGGCTAACTTTCAGATGGTTTCTTTTATAACCCTAAATATGTATAAAGAAAGATAGACACCAGCATATCTATTGATTGGAATTAATTATGACTTAGATGACTGCAAATTATCAGTTAGGCTAGAAATCTTCAACATATGCTACTAATAAATCTGAAGATAGCTTGCCAGGCAAGGTAATATACGCCCACTGGCAGCTTTGTTTGAAAAAGAACATTTGGCAGAAAATAGCAACCATCAAATACTCAACCTGTAGTCATAGGCCTACATTTCATTCAGAACTTAAATTAAGTGTCGTCCAAACATTTTTTTCTCGATTTCGTCAAGGGTTAAGCATTCATCAAGTTTAGTCAAAATCCGTCTCTGTTTATGAGCTAAAAACTAAACCCTATTTTGAACAAGAAGGGCATTAAGTCATATCAAATATTTTTTTGATTTTCGATAGGGTTTATCGTGTGATAATAAACTATTTCAATAGGTTTCATTAAAATCTAATAGAAAAAAAATTGTGCCTTCTAGAGTATACAAACTAAAAATCAACGCGTTTTAAAGAACAAGGGCAATAATTTATATTAAATATTTTTTGATTCTTTTGATTTTCAATAGGGTTTATCCTTGGGTGATAATAAACAATTTCAGTAAGTTTCGTCAAATTCTGTAAAGAATTGTGACTTGCATAGTGTTAACAAGCTAAAAATCGAACGCGTTTTACAGAACAAGGGCAATAATTCATATTAAATATTTTTTGATTCTTTTGATTTTCAATAGGGTTCATCCTTGGGTGATAATAAGCAATTTCAGTAAGTTTCATCAAAATCCGTAAAGAATTGTGACTTGTAGAGTGTTAACAAGCTAAGAATCGAACGCGTTTTGAAGAACAAGGGCAATAATTCATGTTAAATATTTTTCGATTCTTTTGATTTTCGATAGGGTTCATCCTTGGGTGATAATATACAATTTCAGCAAGTTTCATCAAAATCCGTAAAGAATTGTGACTTGTAGAGTGTTAACGAGCTATAAATCGAACGCGTTTTAAAGAACAAGGGCAATAATTCATATCAAATATTTTTCGATTCTTTTGATTTTCGATAGGGTTCATCCTTGAGTGATGATAAACAATTTCAGCAAGTTTCATCAAAATCCGTAAAGAATTGTGATTTGTAGAGTGTTAACAAGCTAAAAATCAAATGCGTTTCAAAGAACAAGGGCAATAATTCATATTAAATACTTTTCGATCTTTTCGATTTTCATTAGGGTTCATCCTTGTGTGATAATAAACAATTTCAGAAAGTTTCGTCAAAATCCATACAGAATTGTGACCTGTAGAGTGTTAACAAGCTCAAAATCGAACGCGTTTTAAAGAACAAGGGCAATAATTCATATCAAATATTTTTCGATTCTTTTGATTTTCAATAGGGTTCATCCTTGGGTGATAATAAACAATTTCAGCAAGTTTCGTTAAAATCCGTAAAGAATTGTGACCTGTAGAGTGTTAACAAGCAATTGTGGACGGACGGACGGACCGACAGACGGACGGACGGACCGACGGACATGGGTGACGGCAATATACGCTCCACATTTCAAGTGGGCGTATAAAAAGGAAAGAAAACACTAAAATACCTTATTAGTTTGTGGTATCCATCTATGTGCCATAATGAATTTGGTGCACGTACTGCATATTTCCTTCTGCGAATAGGTTTTAGAAATAACCTTCGAAACAATACTCCTTCAATATCTACACGCCTCATAGAGTCTCGCACTCGACTCTCTTGAATGTGATGACCTTTACTAGCTAAATGTCCTTTCACAGATCTGTATCCAATGTTTGGGAATCTGGATAGTATGTCTGTAATACTCTCATCCAATGTGCTATCACCCATATCGCTGTATCGATCATTCAAAGAAAGTCCAAATTGACTCAACCTTCGACATAGAGTACGTTTACTGACACAAAATAAATCTGCCATTGTTTTTAATTGAAATCCATTTTCGACCAAATAAGCCAACTGGTCATACGGAATGAATAGAGATGGTCTCCCAGTATGCCCCTGAATAGACGTATGTCCTAATAGAGCTGTACATTGCTCCTTGGAGTGCAGTTTTCCAATTTCTTCTGTGGCCTGTTGGATTAATTCTAAAGATTTCCAAAGAATGCTTATTGTGATATTCTCCTCGTCGCCTAATCCACACAATAGGTCAGATATTATCCCACTAACTGACTCTGCTAAGGTAGTGCCAAAGCTAAGGTAGGCACTGATTGAATGTTTTCGAACTCTATCATCCGGCAAACGCGTAGAATCCGAGACTTTATTTCGTTAATGAGTGCAGTATCAACCATACTTGTCATTAATTCTTTAGCACAGAAACACAATGATTGTAAAATCAGAAAATATTTCATATTTGATAAGAAACTGCCTGAAGTGCACATAAACATCCGGTTCTGTGGGGGAGCAGTCAATGATTCAGTAAGACTTGTCATCATTTTTGTCCCAACACTATAAAGGTTTAAGTGTTCATGAAACTGATTTTGAAAATGTGGGTGTATTTCTAAAACTATTTGCACTCTTGTATGCCGACGACACTGTCCTATTAGCAGAAAGTGAATTTGAACTACAAGCTGCTTTCAACTCCATGTTAGAATATTGTTCACACTGGAAACTTGAAATTAACTCAACAAAAACTAAAACTATTGTTTTCTCGAAAGGTAAAATTAGGAATACACCTAAAATTATTTATGGAGATGTTGAAATAGAAAATGTTCATGAATATGCTTATCTTGGTATACTTTTTAATTATAATGGTTCTTTTGTCAAGGCCAAGAAAAAAACTCCATAGCAAAGTATCTTCAGCAATGTTTTCTTTGTTACAAAAAGCTCGTAAATTAAATCTTGATGTAGATACACAGATACATTTGTTTAATTGTCTTATAGTACCTATTGCACTGTATGGTTGTGAGCTATGGGGTTCCACTGATAACACAATCTTAGAAAGACTTCAGCTGAGATTTTGTAAATATTTACTGAATGTAAAAACTTCTACCCCAAATGTCATGGTCTATGGTGAGCTTGGTGTATATCCTTTGTAAATTTATATAAAATATAGAATGGTTAATTACTGGTATAAACTTGTAACTGGTCCTAGATCGAAAATTGCCTGTGAATTGTATAATGCTCTGTATACATCATACGAGTCTAATATATGGTTAAACTCAATAAAAAGCACTTTAGACAGTGCTGGTTTGTCTTATATTTGGGACACCAAAGCCCGTGATATTAATGCTAACTGGTTGAAACAATTTTTACTGCTAAGGCTTAAGGATCAATACCAGCAAGAATGGAATAACACTGTACATAATTCTAGTAAATGCTTAAATTATCGACTGTTTAAATGCACGTTCAATTTTGAACATTACCTAATTGATTTACCTGTGAAGTACAGACAATATTTTAGTAAATTTAGATGTCGAAGTCATAGACTTCCAATTGAAGCCGGGGTTTTCATAAATATCCCAGTAGAAAACCGTATTTGCTCTCTCTGCAATGAAAATGATTTAGGTGATGAATTCCACTACATTTTCAAATGCCCAATCCTTAAGAACGAACGCACTAAATTTGTGAAAAGTTATTACCTCAAACATCCTTCAGTCATTACTATGTATAACTTATTTAATAGCCAAGGTACAGAGTTGGAGAATCTGTGTAAATTCATTTCTATTATTGTACATAAATTTAAATGAACTGAGAGTTATTGAAATGTAATAAGTTGTCAGATTATACTAACTGTAGATATTATTAATTGATACTGTCACTAACTGTAAATATTATGTGTATATTATATTCATGTGTCTCAATGAGACTTGAATAAAGATATATTATTATATTACAGATGTCAAGAATGCAAAGTCAAGAATACACAGTTGGTAATGTTATTGATGCAAAATGCAGAAGTTAAGATCGTTAGAAAACGATTTAAAGTTGGCGTTTTCATTGTTATAAATGATAATCTTGAAAACTGAAATGAGTAATTCTTTACTTTGCAATTCAAATTGCCACATTCTGATTTTGAGTTTGTTTGTGGACAGCGCATCATCCCTCAATACAGACAGACCCAAAACTAAAGTCTAACTTCGGTTTTAAAATAGCATATTATGTCAAATGCTACATGGTACCATCAATTGACAAACATTTCTAAGAATATGAAAAATTTATAAAGACAATATAAAGATACGCAATAGACTATTACATATTTAGAAAATAATAATAGAAAATATCATGCATCCTTAATCTAATTATACACTAAAATACATATACCAATAATCTAATCTAGAGTATATAGTATAGTTGTCTGTCAGTGGCGTATATGACAAGTGAAACATGAGACAAATGACCTGGTTGTCCAGATTATAGCAGTACTCTAACTGAAGTTTACATACAATATAAAAGGTTTTAAAATACAAATAAATAAGACCTGACACAGAAAATGGTATATTATGGACTTGGCTAAAAGTAAAAATATTGTTTAGTGATTTAAGAAATCAAATACAATAAATGCAATAAACTGATCTGCCAGACATACTAATAATATATATGAATAAAAATAAAATACTAGAACTGTTCAGGTAACAGTACTGATGCAGGGCTTGTTACGACACAAAGGTACGACCGGTGCGGCAATATTTTTTGTACATGCCCTGTACTCATATTTTTATAGCGCATGCGACACAAACTGATTTTGAAGGAATTCGGGTAAGAAATAAGAAAGTTGGCGATGCGCATGCGCACAACACAAATTCAATATATTCATGATATATCGGACCTTAATATACACATCCATGTAAATTTTGAAGAAATTCGGATAAGAAATAAGAAAGTTGGCGATGCGCATGCGCAGTACACCAATTCAATATGTTCATATTTCGAATCTAATTATACACATCCATGTAAATTTTGAAGAAATTCGGATAAGAAATAAGAAAGTTGGCGATGCGCATGCGCACTACACAAATTCAATATGTTCATGATATTTCGAATCTAATTATACACATCCATGTAAATTTTGAAGAAATTCGGATAAGAAATAAGAAGGTTGACGATGCGCATGCGCACTACACAATTTCAATATATCCATGATATTTTGAATCTAATTATACACATGTATGTCAATTTTGAAGAAATTCGGATAAGAAATAAGAAAGTTGGCGATGCGCATGCGCACTACACAATTTCAATATATCCCTGATATTTCGAATCTGATTATACACATATGTGTCAATTCTGAAGAAATTTGGATGAGAATTGAGAAAGTTGAAAATGCGCATGCGTAGAACCTAATTCAATCATTTCCCCTGAATTTGCAATCTGATCATGCATATACGTACCAAGTTTCATAAAATTCGGATGAGAAATAAAAAAGTTGGTAAATTAAGTGGAAATGTACCTTTAAATGTGGTTCCATATGCATAACCTACAGCATAATGCTGTTCAATCCAACCTAGAGTGTTCTTATATGTTATAACTGGACACAAGAAATAGTTATCAGAAAATAGTGTGAACATAGCTTTAAATTAACACCCTAAACTTTGATTTATATCTGTGTTGACAGGGTCACTGACACTAATTAACCGAAATACCTCTATCCAAATACATGTACATTGAACATTGGTTTTTTTGAATAATATGCTTTAAAGGTATGCATATTATACCTCATTGGATGCGTCTTGATGCGTAGATTACGAATCTACAAAAATTATGATATTTGCACAAAAAGGGTAGCTGTTAGAGCCATTTAAAACAAATTTTAAACTATTTTCAATCGCTTATAAAACCGGAAGTTACGGTCAAAAACAAAAAATGAAAGTACCACTGGATAGATATTGTCAAGAACTTGGAGTCATGAGAAATGCAAGGTCATGGGAGGTCAAGGTCACGTGAAAAATGACTTCAAAAATTGAGCAAAAGAAAAAAAATATTAAAAAATTTCAATTAAAAATTCAAAGAAGTCAAAGTAAAATTTCAAAATTCGGATGTCTAGCAAATGTAGCCAAACGACTAAGGTTTCAATTATTACCGAAATCATAGAAATCGGATAATAAATAAAAAACTTATAACCAATTTAAGCAATATTGGTATGATCCAAAATAGCGGAAGATTTGACGTTTCCAGTACAATTTTTTTCACTAAATATATGTCAAATGACATGTCTAGTGACATGCATATTTTTATTTCAGCATATCTGTAAAAGGTAAAAAGTTGAAAATCGAACTTTATGAGCATTTTTTGCAAAAAACAAAAAAGTTGCAAAATTTCTGAAAACGGCTTTAGGTTTAACACCATAATAGTAATGTATATATAAAATTTCAGATCGATCGCATTATATGCAAACATTTTAGTATTGAGCTAAAATAGTTTTGCTACAAAAAGTTGCAAATATTTTTGCAAATTGACATTTTTTATAAAGCGATACTATGTCGTTAAATATGTACAATACATTACGAGAAACCCTATGCAAATTGAAGTGTAAATACGACTCCCAGTACTGTCCGAAATATTTCATGGATGCATAATTTATGCATAATCAAATTTGCATAACTGTTCCGTAATACATTTAAAATCTAATGAGCGCGTATTACAAATACGACATGGTACGAAAATTACCGTACTATGTGCCGTTTCGTCCCTGTGCTCTGTCAAAAAATCGAAAAAAAAAAAAAAAACAGTACTGATGCAGGGCTTGTTACGACACAAAGGTACGACCGGTGCGGCAATATTTCTAGTGCATGCCCTGAAGTCATACTCTTATAGGACATGCGACACAAACAGATTTTGAAGGAATTCGGGTAAGAAATAAGAAAGTTGGCGATGCGCATGCGCACGACTCAAATTCAATATATTCATGATATATCGGATCTGATTATACACATACATGTCAATTTTGAACAAATTCTGATAAGAAATAAGGAAGTTGGCGATGCGCATGCGCACTACACAAATTCAATACGTCCATGATATTTCGAATATTATAATACACATACATGTCAATTTTGAAGAAATTCGGATGAGAAATAAGAAAGTTAGCGATGCGCATGCGCACTACACAAATTCAATATATTCACGATATATCGGATCTAATTATACACATGTATGTTAATTTTGGATAAGAAATAAGAAAGTTGGCGATGCGCATGCGCACTACACAATTTCAATATAACCGTGATATTTCGAATCTGATTATGCACATACATGTCAATTTTGAAGAAATTTTGATGAGAATTGACAAAGTTGATAATGCGCATGCGCAGAACCTAAATCTTACATTTCCCATGAATTTGCAATCCGATCATGCATATACGTATCAAGTTTCAGATAATTCGGATGAGAAATAAAAAAGTTGGAAAATTATGTGGAAATGTACCTTTAAATGTGGTTCCGTTGCGCAGAACCAAATCTAACATTTCCCCTGAATTCGCAATCCGATAATGCATGTACGTACCAATTTTCATATAATTCGGATGAGAAATAAAAGAGTTGGAAAATTACGTGGAAATGTACCTTTAAATGTGGTTCCGTATGCATAAATTACAGCATTACGCTGTTCAATCCAACCTAGAGTGTTCTTATATGTTATAACTGGACACATGAAATAGTTATCAGAAAATTGTGTGAACATAGCTTTAAATTAACACCATAAACTTTGATTGATATCTGTGTTGACAGGGTCACTGACACTAATTAACCGAAATACCTCTATTGAAATTCATTGCACCTTGGAATTTTGAATAATATGCCTGAAAGGTATGCATATTATACAACATTGGATGCGTCTTGATGCGTAAGATTACGAATCTGCAAAAATTATGATATTTGCACAAAAAGGGTAGCTGCTAGAGCTATTTAAAATAAATTTTAAACTATTTTCAATCGCTTATAAAACCGAAAGTTACGGTCAAAAACAAAAAATGAAAATACCAGTGGATAGATATTGTCGAGAACTTGGTGTCTTGAGAAATTCAAGGTCATGGCAGGTCAAGGTCACGAGAAAAATGACTTCTAATATTAAGCAATTCTAAAAAATTTCAATTAAAAAATTACAAGAAAGCAAAATAAAAAATCAAAATTCGGATCCCTACATGATGTTATCAATCGACTAAGGTTTCAATAAATACCAAAATCATAGAAATCGGATAATAAATAAAAAACTTATAACAAATTATAGAAATGTTGGTACTATCCAAGATGGCGGAAGATCTGACGTTTCCGGTACAATTTTTTTTGCTAAATCTGTGTCTAATGATATGTCAAGTTACATTCATATATTTTTTTTCCGTGTGTCTGTGATAGGTAAAAAGTTGAAAATCGAACTTTAAGTGCATTTTTTGCAAAAACCACAAAAGTTGCACAATTTCTGAAAACGGATTTAAGTTTATCATTATGATAGTATTAGGTACTTTAAATTTCAGATCGATTGCATTATAAGTAAACGTTTTAGTTCAGTGGTAAAATAGTTTTGCTACAAAAAGTTCCAAATATTTTGCAAATTGATATTTCTTATAAAGCGATAATATGTAGTTAAATATTTTCAATACAATGCAAGAAACTCTATGCAAATCGAAGTGTAAATACGACTCCCAGTACAGTCTGAAGTATTTCATGGATGCATAATTTATGCATAACTACATTTGCATAACTGTTCCGTAATACATTTAAAATCTAATGACCGCGGAGTACAAATACAACATGGTACGAAAATCACCGTAGTATGTGCAGTTTCGTCCCTGTACTCTGTCAAGAAATCAAAAAAAAAAAAAAAAAAAAAAAAAAAAAAGAATAATCATTTGCAAAACAAAGCAGGGCGTACTTGGTAAAGTACGCCCTGCAACTAGCTACAGCCTACACATATTTCTCTACACATAATATACAATATAAATCTATACAATATAAATCTATACAGTAATAAATACAGCGTACAATAAATACAATGACAATAAACTTATGAAATAAGATTATAACCTATGAGATTTAAAAAATTTCCCCTCTGATTTCCATTATATAAAATGATAATGAACGTGTAATAAAGGGGTCATCCAACTGAAATAACAAGATAACCTTTTCTTCCTTGGGGTAATTAATAAACCAGGACGGTAGTCGAGTCGAGATGATACCTTCGGATTTTTCAACCCGGTTTCCCCCTGTCAGTGATGCAGGTTGGAGGGCTGACATGGAAAAGGCGTCCAGTCGTTCGGATGGGACAATAAACCGTAGCAAATCTTCCACATTCTGTCCTTGCTATCGAATTTTTTGCTTTGGTTTCAGTGCAGAGAAGCCACTTACAAAATTTATTTTGGACATTCTCTATGTCAGGTCTGAACATAGTGCCCCACACCCCTGCACCATAGTTCAATATAGGCACTACCATAGAGTCAAATAATTTAAAAGCTTTTTTAACATTTCTTTGCTCTAGTTTCACGAAACACGCCTTAATTCAGTTGAGTTCTTTATTTGCCTGGAGTTGTAGACTTTTGCAACACTGATTCCAATTCCAATTCCAATATACATATTCTTCTATTACAGAAAATCTTGTTGGAATTTATTGAACCACAGACGTCTGATTTAAATGGAAATGGTACAAACTAATGATATCACTGTATCCAATACATAAAAGTGTATTCAAAAGATAATATCTTTAAGCTTGTTGAAGCCCATTTTAAGATACTTATTTTTGTCCATTTCCTATTTTGTTTCTTATTCTGTAGAGTTCTCGATAAAAGGACAACACTGTATAAATGATTTTGTTTTCACAATAATACCATATATTATGAGAAACACAGACAATCGACCAACGATTAATAAAAACACAAGCTATCATCTCAGACCGAATCCATTCGTGCACTTCTCCAGGAGGCGATACCTTCTGTGAGCGGATACATTTATGAAAGATTTTAGTCATTCGGGGCGAAAAGTTAAAAATCAAACATGATTGATAATTTGGAGCATAAATAGATAAAAACTTGTGTGTACGCTTAACTAAAGCTATATTGCTTAGATTCAAATTTGTGTATGCATGCGTATCCATTTATTTGTTTAGTCTATTTTCTCGTGTGTTGATAAGACTTAAAACAAAATCTTCTTCAGTAAAACCAAATATTTGTTTGCTTCATTTTGGTAATAGGAAAATAGGAAATGCAGAGCCTTATTCTGAAGAATATAGCATGTCACTTCACGTTTAGGCCTAGTATGACTGGTCGAACATATAGTGAACTTGCCCCTTTAAAGGGATAGTAAGTTTTATAACGATATCCAATTTTCCAATAAATAGACAATTAAATATTACCCTAGAGCGATAAAATTTCACAAATCCTAAAACAGAATAAAGTTTTTAGCGATTTTCGGCCGAAATTCACTTTTCATGGAAGCCGCCATGATGACGTTAAGGTTCGTGATTATGCGAGATGATGACGTCACGTCGTAGATAGAAAGGTAAACAAAGCATGGGGGGGGGGGGGGGGCTGGTGGGCCATGGCCCTGTCAGGTGGAAATTTCGGCGAATAAAACAATCAAAGAGCCTTAAGTAATTCATCAACAGATCTAAAGGCCGGCGCACATTGAACGTTCAATGTGCGTTGGCTTACGACAGCCCTACGACAAAATCGGGAGTGATCGGGAGATATTTAACATGTCAAATCGAAAAACGTCTTGACGTGGCTTATCGGCTAGTGTGCAGGTCATCCCGATAATTTGTCGTGACCCAGATTGAAGTCAACCAATTGAATTCCAGGTTTATATTGGGCGCCATATTGTTTAGGACAGAATCTCTGAAAACGACTGCTAGAAGTGCTCCAGTCGCGATAAAAAGTCGGTAAGTGTGCTTTGAATGCACACTCCGATAATTTCACGCCGTCAAAAAATCGTGGGGCGTTCCGTCAAAAAATCGGTTAATGTGCGCCGGCCTTAAGATGCATTTTACAGAAAATAGTGTTATTTAAGTCATGATAACTAGAAGAAATTAATTTGGAAATAACAGGAAATGCGTAGAGGGCGTACGCCCCCCCCCCCCCCTTTACTTTGTCTTTTTTTTTTAAGAATGGGGAGAATACGACATCAAAAATATCTAATCTATTAACGTTTACTATAAAACATACATGGTCCACGTCAGAAACTGTTAAATTAGTACAATTTTTACTTATTCTATGTTTTTAAGCCAAAAAAAGGTCAAAAATTTTTTCGCCTCACTGCACTCGGCCAAGCTTTGCATATACGCCCCCCCCCCCCCCCCTTTCGAAAATCCTAGATCCGCCCCTGCTCAACGGCAGGTTTTATATGACTAGCCTTTCGACATGATTTCAGATGAATCCAAACAAATTCCCGATTTCATACATGCTTCATAGGATTAAATTCATCAAAGTAAGAGCTAACTTTCTAAGCAGCCTACCATAATTCAAAGAGAGTTTACCTTCACCACACGCATACGGCTGTATTTATTACGCCCTCATTGCCAATCATCGTGTTGATATTTTATTACGACGTGACGTTCTATCTACGACGTGACGTCATGTCACGTCGTGACGCGTCAAGGAAATATGGCGGCCTCCATGATTTGTAATTTATTCACTTTGTGATATTAGACAAAATAAAGTAGGAACAACAATAAAAACTTTTGGAACATGTTTATTTTATTCTAGTCTATCCCTTTAAATTGACCCTTTAGACTAAGTTATGGTTGGTCGAATAGACGATGAAGGTCCATGATTCTTTAAATTGACGCTTTAGATTAAGGTATGACGGTGAAGTTGGCACTAAAGTGTTCCTTAATGCGAGTCGTTAAATATCGATTTTAAAGCAATCAACTGTTACCATACAATATGTATTCATTTGTATTATGCTATGCTGCCAAAATAGGGAGACCAATACAATAAAATATCTATTTATCTATCTATGGCAGTGGTTCCCAACCTTTTTCAAGCCGTGGTCCAAATTCACGAAACTCTCAGAGCCATGGACCCCTCCAAACTAGGGCATAATAAGGCATATATCGCAAGGGTTGTTGCCTTGTACCTCCTCATCATCAGGAGGTCAGATGCATTTGACAACAAGCAACTAGAGACCTTCAACAGCAAAATATAGTTAAATAAAAGTTGGGATGAAGAAAATTTTTAAAAAAATCAAATTTTGCATTACAATACATTGGGATATATCGTTCGAAAGAGCTCATAAAGCCCGTTCAAAATATGCAAAAATGAACTCTCTAGATTAGTTGGTCAACTGTAGGAGCAGTACAAAGTTGCGAATTTGGCTATTTTCGGAGAGCTTTAAAACCGGAAGTAGATGTCGGAGGTCAAATTTCAAAGTATCATCTATAGCCAAGGTCAATGACCTTTGACCTACTAAAGGTCAAGCTTATCAAAGGTCAAGGTCACGAGATACAAGCCTTTAAAAATTGAAAAAATTCGACCGGAAGTCGCAAAAAAGCAAAAGTCAAATTCAAAAATCCATTCTCAACGTTTTTGTCGCCATCGACTTAAGTATACACCAACATAAAAATTTGACAAATCCCATTCTCTCCCGAAGCCCCATTTTGAGTTTTATGAAAAAGTGTCAAATCAACATGGCGGCCAAAGTATTTTTTTCGGACTAAATTTTATTTTAAAATCGGCTGTAGAATTACGATTAATAAAGATAAGCATAATTTCGTTGAAATATTTCAATTACACCGGAAGTAATTCAACCGGAAGTGAAAATCGAATTTCCACTTTAAATCGAATTTCCACTTTAACCGGAAGTGCCGCAAAGATTTCGAATATGTCAAATTGTTTACATTAGTGACATGCACCTTTTATTAAAATTTCAGATTAATCCGAAAAAAACTGAAAAATAGTTCAAAAATTTCGAAAATAGGCCAAAAAATATATGCTACGAATTTTCGAAATTTGAAATTTTTAAACTTTAGTCGTATTAGAATTTAATCACAGATTCCAAAGATGAAAACCCGAGCAAAATCGGCCCAAAAATGTAGCTTCTGGAGTAGAAAAACCTGTTTTTACTCATGTTGCAATGTGCAACTTGCACTTTTGCAAAAATGTTTCAATTTATATTCATTAAGTACCTCGCCACATATGGACCTCAGAAGATGTAAAAAGGTTGCTGCAGCTGTTGCAGTTTAGGCTGTGTGCCCTGTGTAAAAATAAAAATGGAAACATTTCGAAAAAAAACTGGGACTTTCCCACAATAATATAATACACTAAGCATAATAAAATATCATTCTCAATGAAGGTTCGACATAGCAACCATATAAACAAAAATAAGCCATACAATAAACTGTAAGCCTACAACTAGGCATATAGGTTGGAGCGATGTATCGGAAATTAAAACAGGAGCAGGGGGTTTTCAACCCTTATACTATTCTACCTCCGATTGCACCACAACAGAAGAGGTAAGCAAGTTTTATATTATGAAATCATCTGGTTATATAGGCCTACAGCATTATGTAGGGAAGAATAAATCACACGATAACGTGCAAATAGTAGGTAAAAGGTCAATATACTGAAAGGGACAGTCTGAATTTTTTTTAGGTCAAAATTTTTTTTTGCTCAAATTTGAGAAAACTTTACACCAAAATCTGTAACTATGTGCCCTTTAATGTATCTGAAAGTTTTAACTAAAAAAATCCAGCCGTTAATTTTTAAACGTTAAAAACAAGCTAAAATTCTTAAAAACCTTACGTAAGGTTTTAAAGTGTGTTATGTTTTTTGGACACTGATAGGAAACTACTAAACGGATTTGAGTAAAATAAACGCCAAATTGTAGAGAAATGTCTCTCTTGTGTATTTAAAAGGTTTCAGCTAGAAATATTGAGCCATTTAAAGGGCAAACACCAAAACTAGGTCAAATTGCTTAATTAACAATAAGTACTCCCTGTTTGTAATTAACCCTTTAAAACCAAATTCAGTTTGATCAAGAAGATGTAGAGATACAATAAGCATACTTTAAAAATACCCTCAGGTAGCATTTGCGATTTTTTTGATAATGGAAACTTTTTTCAAAAAAGCAGAATGGCCCTTGAAAGTAAATGTAGCTACGCTTCTGGACTAATCCCTCATCACGATCTTCTATATATTTGAGTTAGGTAAATAGACCTCTGCCGGATATAAACACCGTAATGTACAGGAACATACTGTTTTTACATTTATTCGAACCAGGGCTCAACACTAAGACTTGCCCGACTGGAAATGGCAAGTAAATGTCACTGTCGGGCAGGTGAAATGTACTCTGCACTTGCCCGACGTGGCAAGTAAAATTTCCACGATTAGTTTAATATTTATCCTGTCGTTAAACTAGTCCGAAACTTGCTGACTCTTTCCCTTGCCTCTGATAGCTATTTGGACGGATATGGCTGGGGGAGAGTAAAAAAAAACTACCGATTTCAGCATCTCCTCGGGTGCAAGGTTTTTAAACGTTTTTCTTTAACTCGAATCCACAAAACTTTGATATATTTGGAAAGATGGATGATTTTGTAGTTCATTCATACCATCATTATCCCCCTACGACATACAGGCCATGTATGTGAGTCCATCAAAGTTGTTTTCCAACAAATAAAATTTGTGGCTCGCCATTAAATGGCTTCGCTGGCAAGGTGTGGAAATTCCCCAATTTTTTGGCTTCACTTTTCTGACTCTTCCTGTGTCATATCTGTCCAAATAACTGCCAAAGGCTGGGGCTAGAGTCAGCAAGTTTCAGATTAGTCGTTAATCGTCATCAGATCCTTCGTGCACCAAATTTTCTGTTGTCAATTTCTCCCGGTCTTCATCTTCGAAATCACACAACACGTGCTCATAAACATACCCGTGCTAACAGCGGAACAGCTCTGAAAGCACCAAAGATCGAAAATGGTATCTTTGAGGGTTTTTTTTTTATAAAAAATGTCCAGTGTTTCGGGACTTATAATTTGTATCAGGTCATGTCTTATGATGTCTATAAAACATTAAACAATGTGGCAAGTAACTTTCTTTTCGGGCAACTAGATTTTGGATGTTACTTGCCCGACATGACAAATGGCTTACAAAGTTAATGTTGAGCACTGTAAGTTGAACAGATGGTCTCGATGCAACCTAATTAAAACTAGAACTGTACAGTTAACAGTGCTGGTGCAGGGCGGGTTACGACATACAGGTACGACGGTTCGGCAATATTTCGTTTCGCTTTCACTCTGCACCAATTCTCTGTTTCGATAAAATCCCGAATTGGTTTATACGTAATTATACCAAATTTCATGGAACTCGGTTGAGAAAAAAAAAGTTGGCAGTGCATATGTACACTGCACAAATTCTCTATTTCCATGAAATCTCGAATTAGTTTATACGTTTACCAACTTTCATGCAATCCGGTTGAGAAATAGAAAAGTTGTTAATGCGCATGCGCAATACACAAATTCAATATGTTCATCATGAAATTTCAAATCTAATTATATACATACATGCCAATTGTGAATGAATTTGGACAAGAAATGAGAAAGTTGATAATGCGCATGCGCAGAACCAAAATCTAACATATCCCCTGAATTTGTAATCCGATCATGCATATACGTACCAAGTTTCATAAAATTCGGATGAGAAATAAAAAAGTTGGTAAATTAAGTGGAAATGCACCTTTAAATGTGGTTCCGTAAGCTTAAATTACAGCATGACGCTGTTCAATCCAACCTAGTGTGTTCTTATATGTTATAACTGGACACATGAAATAGTTATAAGAAATAATGTGAACATAGCTTTAAATTAACACCCTAAACTTTGCAAATCGAAGAGTAAATACGACTTCCATTACTGTCTAAAGTATATCACGATTGCATAATTTCTGCATAACCGTATTTGCATAACTGTTCCGTAATACATTTAAAATCTAATGACCGCGGGGTATAAATACGACATGGTACGAGCATTACCGTACAATGTGCCGTTTCGTCCCTGTACTCTGTCAAGAAATCGATAAAACTGTTCAGTAAACAGTACTGATGCAATTTTGAAGAAATTCGGATAAGAAATAAGAAAGTTGGCGATGCGCATGCGCACTACACAATTTCAATATATCCATGAAATTTCGAATCTAATTATACACACACGTCAATTTTGAAGAAATTCGAATAAGAAATAAGAAAGTTGGCGATGCGCATGCGCACTACACAATTTCAATATATCCATGATATTTCGAATCTGATTATGCATATACATGTCAATTTTGAAGAAATTTGGATGATAATTGAGAAAGTTGAAAATGCGCATGCGCAGAACCAACATCTAACATTTCGCCTGAATTCGCAATCCGATCATGCATATACGTACCAAGTTTCATAAATAAGTTGGAAAATTAAGTGGAAATGCACCTTTAAATGTGTTTCCGTAAGCTTAAATTACAGCATGACGCTGTTCAATCCAACCTAGAGTGTTCTTATATTTTATAACTGGACACATGAAATAGTTATAAGAAATAATGTGAACATAGCTTTAAATTACCACCCTTAACTTTGATTTATATCTGTGTTGACAGGGTCACTGACATTAATTAACCGAAATACTAAAAATAGAATTCCTTCAAGTGCATAGTATTTAATGGTATTTCAATATGCTTGAAAGTTATGCATATTATACATCATTGGATTGAGTAGGTTACAAATCTGCAAAAATTAAGATATTTGCACAAAAAGGGAAGCTGCTAGAGCTATTTAAAAGAATTTTTAGCTATTTTCAATCGCTTATAAAACCGTAAGTTACGGTCAAAAACAAAAAATGAAAATACCAGTGGATGGATATTGTCGAGATCTTCGGGTCATGAGAAACTCAAGGTCATGAGATGTCAAGGTCACGAGAAAAATGACTTAAAAAATTGAGCCATTCTGAAAATTTTTGATCAAAAATTTCAAGAAGCTAAAATCAAAACTCAAAATTTGTCTTCCTAAGTAATGAGGCCAACGACAGGTTTCTGAGTTTCTGAGTACCAGAATCATGGAAATCGGATAATAATTGAGGGACAAGTAGCAATTTAAAGAAATGTTACTATTATCCAAGATAGGGGAAGATTTTAAGCTTCGGGTACAATTTTTTTCGCTAAATCTGTGCCTAAAGATATGTCTAATGACATGCTTATATTTTTTTCATGGTATCTGTGAAAAGTAAAAAGTTGAAAATCGGATTTCATCTGCAATTTTTGCAAAAACCAAAAAAGTTGGAAACTTTCTGAAAACGGATTTGGGTCTATCATGATAGTATTATATACTTTAAATTTCAGAGCGATTACATTATAAGTAAACATTTTAGTACAGTGCTAAAATAGTTTTGCTACAAAAAGTTACAAATATTTTGCAAATTGACATTTTTTATAAAGCCATACTATGTCGTTAAATATGTACAATATAATACAGGAAACCCTATGCAAATAGAAGCGTAAATACGACTCCCAGTACTGTCCGAAATATTTCATGGATGTATAATTTATGCATAACCATATTTGCATAACTGTTCCGTAATACATTTTAAATCTAATATTTCCACTCACACTGTATTTGTCTTATTGAACCTTGCGTAAACTACAGTGGCTCACGAGATCTCATTCTAGAGCGCGTAGGAATACAATAACATAACCTTCACGACGTTAACAAATTGCACTCTAAGATTGTATGTTATTAAAGCCACATTGCGGGATTCGTTTGTTTACAAAATGAAAAAAACGGGATTTCGGTACAAAAGGCATTCTAGCTAAATATCTGATGTTTAATTAAGTCAAAAAACTAAAATTCACGGCTTTGGGTACTCAGATGGCTTTGATGCCGCTGGATTTAAAGTCGGGATCTAATAAATGATTTCCATTAAATTACATGCTAATGAGGTCAAGCGGGGGGCGTGTTAGTTAAATGACGTCATACACCAATCTCCAGTAGCGCGTGCTAGTAGTGGGCGGAGCTTGTGAGTTATTGACGTTTGGAATGTAAACAAACAAAATTTCTTTCAAATGGCTGTAGAATTGGAACCACGAAAGGGAATCGAAATTTGTTTTTCAATATTCATTTTTAAGTGGTAACTTTAAAAAAAAAACGATGAGAAGACCTTTTCTCAATGTCCAAGTCTGGGCTTAACTTGTTGTTTTTTACATTTTGTGAAAAATGGTGTGGAGATTTATTTATTAACATTTTGAGAAATCATAAGATAAAAAGATAGTGGACCACGGCCATATACGCCTAACGAAAAAGTCGAAAAAGGAAAAAATTTAATCAAGAGAAAAGTAAACTTTCTCAAACCTTTCGATTTAGGTCCAATGACATCCATTTTAAGTTTCATCAAAATCGGTTGAAAACTAATAGAGTAATAGCACATTTAAGATTTGGGGCAAGGGCAATAACTCTGCTTGTAACGATCGAAAATAGCTCAAATTCGAACTTGATCTTCGTTTTCTGAATATATATACACATATCAAATTTCATTTGATTCCGTTAAAAACTCTAGTTTTTAGAGCGTTTACAAGGAAATGTTGATGGACGGACCGACGGATTTGGGGCAAGGGCAATAACTCTGCTTCTAACGATCGAAAATAGCTCAAATTTGATCTTGATCTTCGTTTTATGAATATGTATACACATATCAAATTTCATTTGATTCCGTCAAAAACTCTAGTTTTTACAGCGTTTACAAGCAAATGTTGATGTGCGAACTGACGGATTTGTGGCAAGGGCAATAACTCTGCTTCTAACGATCGAAAATAGCTCAAATTCGAACTTGATCTTCGTTTTATGAATATGTATACACATATCAAATTTCATTTGATTCCGTCAAAAACTCTAGTTTTTAGAGCGTTTACGAGCAAATGTTGACGGACGGACGGACGGGCCGACGGACGGACGGACCGACAGACGGACGGACGGGGGTGACTACAATATACGTCCTCATAGAGAGATGAGGGCGTATAAAAACTAAAAGTTACTTTTTTTTCAAAAATTATCTTTTCAATAAAAATTGAAACGGAATGTTTGGGACTATATTCGTTTAGCGTATGCTTACTTTTAACGCAGTATGGCTGCTGCTAAATTTCAACTAGCGGAATTTCTAAATTTCGAAAAGCGGAATTCTGTGAGAAACTTCTAAAAAAGAAGTCAGTGGAAATATAAGCTATGAACGATGGACCCACTGCAGTTACGGTGATATGAATACATTGGTCAAGGTGCCAAATTTATTACGACTGTCTTCGGCAGCTCATTCAATTTGGCACCTTGCCCAATGTATTCATATCACCGTAACTGCAGTGGGTCCATCGTTCATTGCTTAAATGAGCGCGTATTACAAATATGGCATGGTACGAACATTACCGTACTATGTGCCGTTTCGTCCCTGTACTCTGTCAATAATTCGAAAAAAAAAGAATAATCATTTGCAAAACAAAGGGGCGTACTTTGTAAAGTACGCCCTGCAATAATCAAGTACGCCCTGCAATTACATTTCGTTTCGGTTATTTTTTGATTGTCGACTCCATGTAATCTAACCACTTTTATAAGGCAACCGTCTTCTGGTAACGAAATAAGCTATTTATAGCATGTGCCGCCTTCCGCCAATCAGAACAACGTTTATATTAAATTTGTAAATTTTGAATTACGTCATAATTTTGACTGCTGTGTTGCTTTACTTTCTGTTTCGTCTTCCCACAATGCATATCAATGCATAGACCCGCGATCTTGAAGGTAGTTTTTGATTGGCTGAAATTTTCGTCACTAGAAGATGCTCGCCTTATATAAGTGTGTTCCAGACTTTCCTTAGGGGGCGAAGAAGGTACTAGAAAAGACAAACTTCCAGTAATGTCTTTTATTCCAAGCAGAATTATGTTTTAACATATGAAATAAAGAATTATGTAATTTATTCTGAAACGAGAAAATAACATTGATAAGAATACAATCAATATTAACTAAGGCACGTAACCTCGTTTAGCAAGACTACAGACTACACTTAACTGATTAATGCACACAAGTTAAATCTGCAGATGACACTGTAATTACCTACCTAACACTTTGAATGCAATACAAATATGAAACTAACAATATATTGAGACTTATAAACATGTAATTACAAAAATGAAATGAAATGAATGGAGTTTTACGTCCTACTTTCTGCACCTATATGGGCTATTTGAGGACGGGCAAACGCCATGCAGTGTGCAATGAGGGAAATTTTGCCAGGACAGCGGCATTAGCCTGCTCTTATGTAATTACAAGACTAGGAAAGATACAATAAATCTTAGCGAACAGGAAAACTGTGTCTATAAAATGCAAAATATGATCTAGACAATTCTGAGACTTTGAACAAGAAATACTCATAGTAAGCGTATTGACACAAGTACACAAGGCTATAATAATATGCTTAATACATTTATAATCAAAATATAATAGGTACCTGAAGGGTTTTGTCTCTAGACCTTAAAATATTAATCAATACGTCTGAAAGTTGGAGGCGACTCTTATCAACAAATATGGCGGTTTTACACAATGAGCAGCGAAAAGTCACGAGGACCAATGAAAATTAAATGACCTAATATAGACATACAATGACGTAAACATATTAAAGCTGGATTCCACGAAAACTAAAACTATGCAAATAGCGACTGACTATTCAGAACAATCCTCCAAGGGGCCAAGGAGTGACGGAGTACATATTTTAACATACATACAAACTTAATTAATTATACATAATATTACAAATTTGACACTTCTAATATTGGACAACACATTTGAATAGATCTTTTATACTCACTAGACTTAGTGCGAACTTTAACATTACGAACTATGCCGTCTGTTCCAGGATATACTTCAATTATGCGTGCAAGTTGCCATTTTCCACGAGCAATATTAGAATCTCTCAATAATACAATATCATTAATTTGTAATTGACGACCTTTAGATTGCCATTTGACACGTCTCATTAACGTAGGAAAATACTCTTTGATTAACCTATCAAAAAATCTTGATACAATAGTTTGAACAAATTCAAAGCGTTTATGCAAATTTTTTGTTTCTTGAAAAGGTCCTTGAGGAATTTCTGCGGTAGCTCTACCCAAAATAAAAGGTTTCGGTGTGATGGGTTGTAAGTCATTTGGATCACTGGATGAGAATGTAATGGGTCTACTATTAACTAAGCACTTTACTTCTGCGAATACAGTTGACATCTCATTCCAAGATAAAGTTTGTTCTCCAACAGAAACTTTCAAAGCATTTTTTCACTTGTTTAATTAGACTTTCGAACATTCCTCCTTGATGAGGACTAAGAGGTGTATTAAATTTCAATGACACTTTATGAAGCATTGCAAAATCTTCTATCTGAGATTTTCCATTTTCAAATAATTGTTTCAGTTCTTTCTGGGCACCAACAAAATTTGAACCATTATCGGATATAATTACACTAGGCCACCCATGTTGAGCTGCAAATCTCCTTAAAGTATGAAGAAAAGCTGATGTTGACGGATTTTCAGCAATGTCTAAATGTGTGGCTCTGGTTGTACCACATGAAAATATCACTCCCCAAGCTTTGGTACACTTGTTTCTGGATATTCTTAAATTAAATGGGCCAAATAAATCTACCCCGGTCACTGTGAACGGTGGTGAATGAGGTTTTAATCTATCAGCTGGTAAATCAGCCATAAGAGTTTGATGAACACTTTGACGAAGTTTACGACAATTTACACAGTCTCTAATGAGCCTTTTCACGAAACATCTTCCGCGAACAATCCAAAATTTCCTCCTTACATCACTTAAAGTCCTTTCGGCTCCACAATGTTTGTTTCTATCATGATATTCAGGAACAATAAGTTTTGAACTATAACAGTCAGGTGTAAGAAGTACAGGGTGTTTTTCATCGTAGTCGAGTAAAGATTTACTTAAACGACCACCTACTCGAACAATGTCATTTTTAACAAAAGGTGTTAAATCTCGAAAACGATTCTCAAAATCTGGTATAAATTCTCTCTGAGCATTACGAATTAGCAAATTTTCAGCAGACTCTAATTCTTCTGGTTGTAGAACTCTCTCAGATATATTTGACTTCTTTAGTAATTTAGACACAAAACGTAAGCAAAATGCTGTCACTCTTACTAATTTTGACCAATTTGAAAATCTTGTAATGTCAATAAATAGCTCTGATTTTGTTACATGACACAAAATCTTAACAGGTTTAACTTCTAAATTCAAATTAACATCTATCTCTGAACTTTCAACAGGCCATTCAGATTCTGGACAATTTAAAAATGTTGGACCATTCATCCATCTATCATTTAAATCTTTAACTTGGATACCTCTACTCAAATCATCAGCGGGATTAAGACGACTTGGTATGTACTTGAAACGGTAATAGTTTCTAATTGTTTGATCTCATTGAAAATGTCAATCCACGTTTCTCTCAATGAATCAGGTAATAAATCATCCGAATCATAAGATTTTAGTCTCCAAATTTCTTGCATGGCAATTTTGGCTCTTATTGTCACTGCAGCAGCTAATCCCAAAGGGTCATAAAACATTGAAATTCTAGAAAGTACTGATCTCTTACTAAATGTTTTGATGTCCATATCTTTTACAGAAAAATGAATAGTGTCAGATGCTGAATTCCATCCTATGCCTAATGTCTTAGTGTTACTACCACTCTCTCTATTTTCTCCAAACTCTGGAAATGATATTTCATGTAGAATTTTCTCAGACACTGCGGAATTGGAATGCTCTGTATTGATTTTCTGACTAACACTCTGCGACGAACAAATCCACTCTTTCACTTTAAAACCAGATGATTTTAACACAGTTTCTAACTGGATGATACTCTGTAAAGCCTCTTCTTGAGTTTCACAAGAATGAATTAAGTCATCCATATAACGATCATTTTGAAGAATATAAGATGCATAGGGAAATGTTTCTTTTTTTGTTCTGCAATACGAAGCATAACGTAACTCGCCATGGCAGGTGAGGATTTATCCCCAAAGGTTACTCTCATCAGACGAAAGATAATTGGATCTACTGATGAATCTAGATTACGCCACAGGAAACGATAAAGATGGGTGTCTTTCTCTTCCAAACATATCTGTAAAAACATTTTGGAAATGTCCCCTGCAAAGGCTATTCTGTTTTCTCGAAACCTTATCAAAACACTCAGAAGGTCTCCTATTAGACAGGGGCCTCTACATAAAAATGAGTTCAAAGATACACCATTAATAATACAGGCAGGATCATATACAACTCTCAATGGCGTACTAAGTTTATCAGGTCTATACACTCCATGGTGTGGAAGATAATAAGTAGGATATGTGTAGTTATCTCCCTTATTTATTTTACAAGCCCAACCATTTCTCTCATAATCATTAATCACATCATCATACAACTTAGCTTTAATTGGGTCTTTTAGTAGTTGTCTCTCAAGCGATGCTAAACGTTTCTCTGCTGTCAGGTAGTTCTCAGGTAATTCACTTGGATCTCTTTTCCACGGTAGTCCAATACTGTATCTACCATCCTTTAATATACAAGTTTCTTCAAAGATCTTCAATGTATGTTTATCTTCTAAAGATATTGGTGTGATAGGACAATTACAATCAGGGGCTTTGACTCCTAAAGTTTCAAAATCATAAAATGTTTGTAAATTAACTTTGCTTACAAAGTTGACAGAATAAACAGGAGTTGTAGTGTTTTTCTCAGGACCTATAACATACCATCCTAATTTGGTCTTCTTTGCCAAAGGTTCAAAGGGTAAACCTTGGCGCAATGTTTCTTCAGCATGAAGATGGCTATACTGTACACCTAAAATGATGTCTACTTCTCCAGATGTATGATTAAATTCAATGTCTCTTAAATGATCAAAGGATTTCAACCATTGTTTATCAATCGGTGGCACTCTGCTGATAGTTGAATCAATTTCATGTGCTTCTACTTTAAATTCTTCTCCACCATCTAATGATGACACATAGAAAGTTAATCGTCTACTCAATTTCTGCTCTATATATTTACCACCTACTACTGCTAAATCTAATTTCTCTTGACAACCTTGAAGACCTAAATCTTTAGCAAATCTTGTACGTATAAGTGTTGCAGCAGCTCCACTGTCTATGAAAATATTACCATTACGATATCGACCATTGGGTGAACGTACTTTAACTTGAAGGACAGGTAACATACCATTTCTATCTAGTGTTGACACTGTGCCCGATACAGGAGGTGGATCGGTATGTAACAATTTATTATGTAAACGCGTACAGTTATTAATATTACATGGTCTCTTATTACGACAGTCTCTTGTTATGTGACCTTTAATTAAACACGAAAAACAAAGTCTAAGTTCGACAACCTTTTTTGTCTTCTCATCATGTGATAAATCCTTGAATGTAGGACACTCAAATACTCTGTGATTAGATTCACACACTGGACATTTATAATTAAAAGTTCTCTGAGTAGAGTTGACGGATCTCCCAAAGTTAGATGAACGTGAAGGATAGGTTTTGTAACTATTGTCACTTTTCACTGATTTGTTGATTTCACCAAAATCAGGATCAAAAATACTTCTAACCTTTTTTCTAATAAAGTCACTAATATGATGAATTGTAGGAGTAATTCCTTTCTCTCTGATGTCAGGAAGTCTATTATTCCATGAACTAATCCATGGATCTGGAAAACGTCTCACAATAGAACGTAAAGTTTCACTGGCATTAACATCAGCCTCATAACATATCATTTTTAAAGCAACTATACAACTAATTATGTCCATTGAAAAATCCCTTAATTTATTTCTCTCAGTAATTGCCAATTTTGAATACTTTGTCAGTTTGTTTATAAATATTCTAGCTATAACACTCTTTTGACCAAATTCTTCTTTTAGAGTTTTAAGTGCAGTTGCATACATAATGCCTTGATTTCCCATACCTGATATAACACGACTAGCTTCTCCTTCTAAACTCATAGTCAATTGTATCATTCTCATTTAATCTTTTAAATGAGGTTTATTATGAATGTGAATTTTGAACTTTTCAATAAACTCAATGTACTTAGATGGATCACCATTGAATTTTGGAATTTGAATAGATGGAATGTCACGACTAGCTTCTAATTTTAATAAAGCCTCAGCAATGGATATGTCTCTAGTTTCACTAGCCAAATTAGTTTCAGTATACTCTTTCAAGTCATCAATCCATGAGTCAAATGGTTTATTTGCAGGTGTGGATGGAGTAGTGTTTCTAGATGTTTCTCTTGATACTGCAGAATGGGTAATGGGTAACTCAGGTTGTACATCTATCTCTGACAAATTACTAGGGGGACTCTCAGCCATAGATGGACTGACAGGAACGTGTGATGGAGTAGGAATCAACAAATTGTCATTCTCATTTGCTTCTTGCAAATCTTGGTTTATTGGCACAACAACAGGAGATGGGGAACGTATACTCTGACTATGTCTATTTAATGAAGTAATATAATCTTCAATCTCTTCCTCCACATCAAATATAGAGGAAAGCAAGTCATCATCCCATTTGTCAAGTCTCACTGTCTCAGAAGAAGGAACTAAATTGTAAAGACTATTATTTAAGGCTCTCACAGTCTCACAATCTTGTTTTATTTCACTCAGTTCTCTTTTAATTCTTCTAGTATTAGTATCACCAGTTCTTACAGATTCTCTCACACGGTTTATAGCTCGTGTTATTCGACTTTTTAGAATCTTTCTTTTGTTTTTGATATCTACCAACTCTGAAGTTTCTTCTGCTTCAATAGATGAACCAGCATGAACATCAACCACAGTCTCCTCCGAACTAGACATATTGATTCTCTCTTCTTACTCAGGAAATAACTGGTCAACAGGAATTATAAACAATATATTCTCTCAGAATTTCCTTCAGAAATTTGTATGTTCCAGACTTTCCTTAGGGGGCGAAGAAGGTACTAGATAAGACAAACTTCCAGTAATGTATTTTATTCCAAGCAGAATTATGTTTTAACATATGAAATAAAGAATTATGTAATTTATTCTGAAACGAGAAAATAACATTGATAAGAATACAATCAATATTAACTAAGGCACGTAACCTCGTTTAGCAAGACTACAGACTACACTTAACTGATTAATGCACACAAGTTAAATCTGCAGATGACACCTACCTAACACTTTGAATGCAATACAAATATGAAACTAACAATATATTGAGACTTATAAACATGTAATTACAAGACTAGGAAAGATACAATAAATCTTGGCGAACAGGAAAACTGTGTCTATAAAATGCAAAATATGATCTAGTAAGCGTATTGACACAAGTACACAAGGCTATAATAATACGCTTAATACATTTATAATCAAAATATAATAGGTACCTGAAGGGTTTTGTCTCTAGACCTTAAAATATTAATCAATACGTCTGAAAGTTGGAGGCGACTCTTATCAACAAATATGGCGGTTTTACACAATGAGCAGCGAAAAGTCACGAGGACCAATGAAAATTAAATGACCTAATATAGACATACAATGACGTAAACATATTAAAGCTGAATTCCACGAAAACTAAAACTATGCAAATAGCGACTGACTATTCAGAACAAAGTGGTTCAAATGCACGATTAAGTTTCAAAATATTCCTCCACAGATGTGGACTATATTTTGGTCGCGACAATACAAGCAAGTGGTAAAGCGTCAAAGTTAAGAGTTTCGCGTATGAAAACACAACGAAAAACCCATTCAGGGCAATCGGCAATCCTCGGCAGTTTCCGTAAACCATAATCTGTCTCGGTAATGAATGGTGTTTTTCGTTGTGTTTTCATGCGCGAGACTCTTTACTTTGACGCTTTACCACTTGCTTGTAACGTCGCGACATAGATATATAGTTCATAGCAATAGAATCTGTGGAGGAATTTTCTGACACCTGCTCGTGCATTTAATGCTACGTAGTGACTAACTGTTCACCATTTACGCATTTTATCATCATTTTAAATACATATCTGTTTGTTTTCGTGTTATTTGTTTACAAATAATTGTAGCCTCGAATGACCCGTCTTTGATGTTTGAACTACCAGAATCACGAGATTACATGATAACATTGATGTAGTCCGGTCAAATGGCCGCCGTTCATTACCGTGATATGTTGCAGAGCGTCAGCGTAACTTTCACGGAGACCGTTTGCATTCAGGGTGGTCATTTGGTTCACACTGTAGACAAGTTATAACTACACTGTCTTGGCAAAATTTCACTCATTGCGTGGCAAATCTATCGATTTGTCACGCTTTGTTTTCGTTATGATTATATTTTTTTTCTAAATTCTGGTCAGCGTCTGTAGAGAAAACTGAAAATGGTATAGAATTTCTGGTTTGATCAGCTAGTTTCATTCAGGGAAATTTTTCCTTAAATATAAAACGGTACATTTTTGCGAAACCAGAAGTGGGCTATTACATAATGTGCAATATTTTTTCACCGAGTCTGTAGGGCTTATTTATAAACCGATTTACCTCAAATTTCCTTTAATATGTTCATTGTTAAAAGCAGTATCTGGTGCATCTTCAAAAATTTCAATTAATCGCTAATTATCCAATTGATATGAAATTCACAGGACATAAACAGAATGTCCATACAAATCAAACAAGATAATTAAAAAAAATTCTATCACTTCCGGTTTTGGAGTGAAGACTTCCGGTTTTTCAAAATCACGTCTGGCGATCCCACTTCCGGTGTAAATTTCAGATGTTGGCTAAAACCATATATATTGTATGTCAGGCATAATTAGAAGGCACTTAGCAGAAAAAAAAATCCAAACCGGAAGTGATGCATAAGCTGTTGACACATTTTCGCAAAAAATTAATTAGTCTCCCTTTTTTATCCGTTATCCGATTTTTATGATTTTGGTGTCTATCAAAACTTTGTAACTTTATCTAAAACTTGTAGGCACATAATTTTGAATTTCAAATTTGAATCGTTTCTATTTTTTTTTTTTTTTTTTTAAATTCCATATGACCTTGACCTTCAATGACCCCGAAATTTTCAATGTAGAATGCCCTTGACCTCAGCTATCCATCGGTGCTCTGATATTAGTTGAAAAATATTAACTTCCGGATTTATAGACATTCAAAAATAAACATTTTTGACAACTTTGGGCGGCTGTATCACCTTCTCTAATTAACACAGAGAATTAAATATTTCAATTTTGTAATGCTGATTTAATTATCCTTTTAACGATATATGACAATAATCCATTAAAATATGTTTTCAAAATATTGCGCTTTCTTTCTACTGAGTGTTCTAACTTACAATGTAATTATCTCATTGTGATATGACTTGTTTATTCAGGATGTACTCAATTTTACATTTTCAACAATATGTGATAAGGGTAGTTTAATACAAACTTCATTTTGTGAAAATAGGCATAATATAATTAAAACATCTATAAAATGATTTAAATTGTAGGTGTTAAAATGATTGATAGGTGTTAAAAGGAGTTATACTACATTTATAATAAACTTTTGACTTTAAACCTTGGCATTTTTTTAACCCTCAAACAATTTATTTATTTATTTTGCAAAACATTTACGTACTAGTTTTTTAACATATCTCGAATTAAAGATGTGATTTTGTAATTTAATTTACAGTTGGAATTTTTTTGATATCTTAATTAGATCTCAAACTACGAATGCCTCATCTTTGTCATAAAGACTGCAGATTTAAAATTGTTGACAGGTGTTAAGGGAAGTTATGCAACATTGAACATCGACCTGAACTTTTCACCCCAGGCCATAAACAGAATTTTCTCTGTACCATTTTTAGAACTAAATCTGCAATATACACACAACAATTTTGATTATGGGTGTTAGGCTGAGGAGATGAAAGCAAACAACGGATTGTCTCTCGAAAACACTGGACGTGGAATCAGAATGTTTCTTGCTTAGCGGGAATCTATCCTGCAGCACCTAATCTGGCAGCAATTCAACTGACTACCACCTGCGCAAATCCATTGAAATAAAAGACAGTGCTTCAACAGCATATTAGAGGAAAGTATTGGCGTTTACACAGTTCGATTGTGGGGGAATGGGGGAATTTTGAAACGCTAAAAGTCCCAAAAAGACAGAAGTCCAGGCATTAAGGTCGCTGCCACTCATAGTGCTGTACTCAGCTCTAGTTACACATTGTTTCACGTTTATCTGTAGCCAAAACAAGTGCAAAATGCGTAGGACGTAAATGATGTAAGCGCATAGGACGATACAGTAAAAAAAAAATCTAATAATAACAATTCAGTTTTGTAATTTTTAAAAACAATTAAAAATGTATACAATTTCCTGTGTATTTTGACTTAATGTTGACCAGTGAAAAGTTTTTTAAAGAAACATACAATCATTTTTGTTAAGTATAACCACTGAATGTGACAAGTATGTGGAATAATACGGAGAGTATCTGTTTCCGATTGGTTTTGAACACTATAATTGTTCCTGCAATAAGCTTCTTCTGTATGTAGTAGCCGACTTCAATTTCAAACTTGGAACATAACACGACATAGCAATTCTAACAAAACCTCCCCTTAAAAGTAAAACATGTCTTTCAAAAGTTAAACCTGTCCCTCAAATGTAAGACTTGCACTTCAGAAATGCGCGAATAGACGAGGTAAGGCGCCCGGTCCGCTGTCCGACTGACCGGACCGCTTTTCTGTCCGGGAAAGCGATACACGAGGTCCGTCAACGTATACGGGGTCGTACGGTGTGTTAGAAATTACCATTCGACTCAACCTTTGTCATTTTGTTCGAGACTCATATTAAACGAACATCTTGCCCAGTAAATGGACAGGAAAAGACAACTCTTGTTTGGAGAATGAATGTGATTGGCTGATTTTACCATGAATGAAGACGACGCTCTCTAAAGAATGATTTTAATTGGCTGAACAATAATTTATTCAATATGGCGACTACTTTATAGTATACGAGGTTATCTAGCCACTAGTCTAGTTCTGAAGTTGATACGAGTGAGAAGTTGCATGACCAGTGAAAATATAAATTTGACCACTATTTTTATAACTGAGTTTTAATATAATTTCACTATAAAGCAAATAAATGATACGGATATTCAAAGGGACGTAAGAGACAGCTTCGTAAGAGTTCATTACTCTTAAAAAAAGACCGCTGTTTAGAATAATAAGAACCAGTAGGCCCACAGTCAAAGCAGTTCCTCCAATCAAATAATTTGTTCAGAGCATGACAAAATCGGGTCCAATATTAAATAGCCTAGTAATGGACTTCCCATGCGAGAAGTACCACCAGGAGTTTCAAAAAAAGTGAGCCTGGTCTGCGCGCGACACTCGCCTCTACTATAAAGATCAATATTATAAGGTACAAGAAGATCAATTCATGCCTGAGTACCTGCCAAAATCCAAGAAGCAGATTTGTCATATTTGACAAAGTTCTCCAAAACGACAATACAATTTCCAAAATAAATTTTAAATTTGTGTCAAGTAACCATGTTTCTGTTAACTAAATCCAGGCCCGTAGCCTTAAATTCGACGTTAAATGTCAGTAAATATTATAGTGCATAGGGCATCTTATTCTCAAAATTTTCTAAGAGACAAAAAATTTTGAATCTTAAATTAGCTGGGAAATGTCAGAAAATTGTGTTTCCAGGCATCTAACTCTCAATATTTCCTAGACGAGATATCGCAGATCCTACACAAAATAATCTTAAATTCAGTGGGAAATGTCAGGAATTTGCATTTTCCAGGCGTCTTATTCTACAAAAAAATTCTTAGTATGGTCTTGCATTCCTTACGTAAATAAATCTTAAGTTCGTTAGGATATTGCAATTGTGGGCCTCTATTTCTCAAAATTTCTAGGCTACGTCCCTCAAACCCTATATAAAATTTATGATCTTGAACTTTAATTTTGGTGGAATAAGTAGTTATAGAGCTTATAGATCTGAAGCAAGGTTTTCCCCATTCCATTTTTCATTTCATGGGAAAAACCTTGCTTCAGATCTATAAGTTCATGGGGAAAAATGCAACCGATTTAACTGTACCCAAAACACAGCTTTACATCCTACATTTCATAAAACACCCTACATTTGTATAGAATTCTTACAACAAACACCTTCAATAAATTTCCTACATTCTATCAAAAAAAGCATATTAAAAATAGGATGAGTTTAATTTTAAAACATGAACAACACAGATTCGAAGATTATTCAGGCGACGGTATCTTTTCATCTATATTTTCTCTAGGTTCAAAAATAATTCCAAAAGTAGCTGGCTTTGTTTCAAACAACAAATCCCTAATTTCCTCCGGAGCTCAAGCACTTGGGTCCGTGGCAAAAGCAGGAATTAGAATAAACGACGCCTTGAAAAAATCCGACGAACTGAAAGAATTACAGCAAATAAGAGAACTGCGAAACAGGAGAATAGAGCAGCAGGTAAAAGAGGGAAAAGGGTTTAAAGTTATAGGATAAAAATGATAGTCGCTCACGCTCCAAAAACTTATTTTGGTTCCGATATTCAAAAATCATTAGGATATCTTCCTGGTTTTCCATGGGCTAAATACTCCGGTGAGAAACATCTTCCGGGTCATAATTATACTGGCCCAGGCACTAGGTTAGATCTACGACTAGACCAAAACGATAATCCTAAACCAGGTGAAGAACCTGTCAATAGAGTTGACGCTGCTGCACTTAAACATGATATTTTATACAGAAATAAAGATATTAATTTCAGACACGAGGCAGACAAACAAATGATAATCGAACTCGAAAATATTCCAAATCCAACATTCAAAGAGAAAATGCAAAGAGCGATAATCATAAAACTGTTAAAAGCAAAGATGAAATTGGGTATGGGATTGGCAGATGAAATTCATAAAGAATTTAGAAAAAACAAACATTATTTAAAAGTTAAAGTATTTGATAAAGATGAAATATGGTCAGCAGATTTAATTAATATGCCAGTTGAAAGGGGATATAAATATTGTTTAACAGTTATTGATTTATATACACGTTATGCTTGGGTTATTCCTCTCAAAAACAAAACTGGAATATCAGTCAAACACGCATTTGAAACCATAATGAAACAATCTGACAGACGGCCCCAAAAGTTATGGGTAGATAAAGGGAGCGAATTTTATAACAAAAATATGAAATCTGTGGGGTTTGAAATTTACAGTACTCACAACGAAGGTAAGGCTGTAGTTATTGAAAGATTTAATAGAACTTTAAAAAATAAACTATTCAAAAAGTTCACGGAATTAAAATCTCAAAAATGGCTAAAAATATTACCAGAGGTCGTAGACGAATACAATAACAAAATACATTCATCTATAGGAGTGTCACCAGCACAAGCCTCAAAGAATCCAGATATTATAAGATCAATTAACACACAAAGCAACTATGAAAATGAGATAAACAATTTAAATATTAAACCCAAATTTAAAGTCGGAGATCGAGTTCGTATTTATAAATATAAAAGTAAATTCGAAAAAGGGTATGTTGGTTATTGGACAAACGAAATATTTATCGTAGATAAAGTAAATAGCACATCCCCTCCAACATATGAATTAATCGATCAAGACAAAGAACAAATTATAGGTAGGTTTTATCAAAATGAACTTATTATATATCCATGTAGTGAAGGGTTAAAATATTTCCCCTAAAAATGGCAAATAAAATACTAGATCCAATCTTTCAATTATACGATCCGATTCGTTATTCGTTTAACAAGAAAAAGGAGGATTATATAATCATCTCTCCAACTGTTGGGTCTAAATCACAATTGAATGATGGTGGTAGGGTCACTTTCGAGATCAATAGTCTGTCAAATTGGTTATTACTTTCCGATGCCTATTTCAGATGCGATTTCAAAATCAAGGACGGAACCGCAAATGAAAATAGAGTCCCACAGACTAATACAACTTTAGAAAATAATTTCTTTCCTTCTTTATTTAGCGAAATGGTTTTGGAAGCGGGATCAAACCCCATAGAAACCATCAAACACCCTGGAGAATTTGACACAATGTTGAAAACAGTCCTTTATCCCAAAAACTACGATTCAGTCTCGGGTTGGATACCCGATGTTGGTGATGGAAACGTTTTAAAAGAACCAGTAAGAACTGTAGCTAACGATGCTGATGACGCTAGAATGAGAGTCATTGCCAGAAATAGCATCGAGAGGATCGGTAGAGCAGTAAACCATGGGTTTGACAAACGAGTAAATCAGTACAATAATGTTGTTGAGGATAATAGATGGGGTAATTACGTAAATTGGAAATTATATCCTTTATTCGGTCTTTTAGAACATCGAAAAGTTTCTATAGGTTTACCATTTAAAATTCATTTACAAAGAGAAATTAATGACGATAAGATATTCTTTGGAGAAGCTAATTCAAATGCAAAATTAGAAATAACAAATCTCCAACTTTTCATACCCGTAATAACACCATCAATTGAAGTAGAAACGAGAATATTCAACTCGTTAACTAAAGACATTGAAATAGCTTTTCTTCGTCGCAACACTGTAGGGAGCATGACTTTAACTGGAGAATCCACAACATGGCCAATCACTAACAGCATTAAACCAGCAAGATATTTAATAGTTGGTTTCAAGAACTTACCAGATTCTCAGACAAATAACAACAATATCTTTAGAGTGGCAATGAACCAAACTCAAGATCCTATAATCCGTAAAGTTCAAGTAAGATTAAACAACGATAATTATCCTAACCAACCTTTAACTATTAATCCATCCACAAAGGATTATAATGAATTGTATAGAAATTATAAAAATATGTGAATTATTTGGAAATCCACCTCAGTTTGGATATGTAGATTTTGCAATTAATCACCCAATCTTCTGTTTTGATCTATCAGCTCACCAAGAAGATCTTTTCAAAACTGGAGTAAACATAAATATTCATATCGAAAAAACACAAGGAGATGTAACCGGTTATTGTTTATTATTGGAAGAAGCAAAACATATAATAAAAATATCCGACAGACGGATGATTCGAATAGAATAAATTAATCCCTTAAAAATGAAACCCGAAACTTTAGTAAAAAGAATAATAGATGCTATCGAAACAGAAAAGCCAACTACAATTACTTACAATGGTAAAAGAATCAGCATAACTAAAAAACTTATTGATAAATATAAAAACTGTAAAGTACGAGATGATATAGATTTGAAAAGAATTGACAAGAACATAAAGGAAGGTGGATTTTTACCTTTCCTACCCTTGATCTTTGCAGGTTTGGCCGCAGCCGGTGCCACGGCCGGCGGAACAGCAGGAATAGTTCAAGCCGTCAATGCCAAGAAAGCAGCCGAAGCTGAAAAAAGTGAAAAACGTAGACATAATTTGGAAATGGAAAAGTTAGCAAAAGGTTCGGGAGTAGCAGACATATTAGGTACAGTTAAAGAATTTGGAAATCGATTTAGTGAAGAAACTAAGAAAACTGTCAAACAAGGATTAACTAAATTAGTGGATAGTATTGACACAGGGGAAGTCAAAGTCAAACATAAGGGTTATGGAATATTTTTAAATAATATACACACTGGAGAAGGAATATATCTTTCAAAGTATAAAGGAGAAGGTGTAATTTTTGGTACATAAAAATGGGAAAGAAATTTAATCATTCAGAAATATTTCCTAATAATCCAATGCTCATGTGTATATGCGGTAGTTCCGGTTCTGGGAAAACTCATCTCACTTTTAACATGTTGACAACACCCAACCTTTTAGATTTTGATTCTCTATATATCTACACAACAACTCCAGAACAATCGTATTATCAATTTCTCAAAGCTTTAGAATATTTACCAAAGAAATATGTTCAAGAATTATTTCAATATTACGATAAAGAAGAAATTGAAATAAAAGATATCTTAGATAACTTCATAAAAGAAAAGAATCCATCTTTCAATCCAACTGACATAAAAGTGTTTCTGACAAAAAATGTAAATGATTTGGACTTGTCTAATATTGATAGTAAACGAAAGAACTTAATATTGTTTGACGACTGCGTAGCGCAAAAAAATCAATCTGTTCAACAAGAATTCTTCACGAAGGGAAGACATCACAACTGTCACTGCTTATACCAATCCCAATCTTTTTACGGGATGGATTCTATGTTTATTAGAAAAAATGCTAATTGTTTTTTATTATTTGAATTAAACGATAAAGATTTATCTCAAATCATACAGTCGATAAATCACGGAATGGACAGAGATTCATTTAAAAAGGTTTGTAAAGCTCAATGGAGAAATCCAGAGGAACATGGATATGTATTCGTTAATACCAGAAAACCTGCGGGCGAAAGAGTAATGATCAACATATGTTAATTTATTTTTCTAAAAATGGAATGGAATAATATTTTAAAAAGAAATAGAGAATATATCAAAGCTAAGAATAAAATAAAGACCCAAGTTGAAAATAACAGATTACAACAACTCGGATTAACGGAAAATCTACAAACTTTGTTTAAACCAATATTAAAAAGTCAAGAGGATATCAAGAATAAATTAGAAGCTCCTAAACAACAAATTCAACAATCTCCTCCACAAATAGAATATCCCATTGAAGATGATGGAATCGTAATCAGGACATTAGATGATATAAAACCAAATCAAATCCAAATCCAACCCTAGCCAAAACAATAAAGCCAACAATTGATCAGGATGGATTGATTCTTAACGGTTTTAGGATACGTTTCAATCAACTCAACCCAACATTTAAGATTGACAGAATAGACGCTATATATGATTTAACACCCGGTATGATTAATCTTTTGAATGGGTATGATAAAGATTATAATTTCAAAGATTTAAATTCATACGTGGAAATTCTTACATCGACAAGGACAGGAGGACCAAAAACTTTAAGATTAAGAAGACTGGAAAAAGAATTAGATGATAACACCGATGCTAGTGATGATAACTACAGTGATGATATTATAGAAGAAATCGATGACTTTTTGGGACATACAGGAGATGGTGTAATTTTTCTACCAGACAACAACGAAGAATTGCTTAATAGATTGCAAATAATATTAGCAGCAATGAAGGAAGGACACCAATCACATAGACAATATAATGAATTAAATTGTATATTAAAAAGACTCCTAGAAAAAGGTATCATAGATAAAAATGATTATAAAAGTGTTATTAAAAATGAGTCAACTATTCGTCATCACCTCAAATAAATCAGACATTAAATTATCTCTAGATTATGAGTATGAACTCGATCGAAATCAAGAATATGAATTGGGATTAAAGTATTTCTCTGTTTACAATTCCATTAGAAATATCAACGAAGATAATAACAAAATAAAAATATCAACAGATAATGGAGCTACATTCAAAACCATAAGTTTACTACCAGGAAGTTACGAATACATAGCCATTAACGAATACCTATCTGAATACGCAGGAAGTGTCAATGGTAAAAACAATATTGAATTCGAAGGTAATTTAAATCTGAACAAAATGAAATTGATATTAAGAAATAATAGTCAAGTTGATTTCAACGTAGAAAATTCATTGAATACGTTACTAGGATTTGATAAACGAGTATACACCCAATCTACTATAGCACCACATAAAGCTAATATCGAGAATGATGTCGATGTGATCAATATACATTGCAATTTAATAAACGGTGGATTTTTCAATAAATACAAACGTCAGATTATTTACAGTCTTCCAACATTCACTGTTCCTATTGGATATAGAATTATAGAAAAACCATTTCAAACAACATATTTACCACTTAATTCGTTTATGATCAAAGATATAAATCTGGAAATCAAAGATGGTAAAAATAGGTTTATAGACTTTGGAAACGAAGAAATTGTTATTCAACTTCATTTAAAAAGAATTAAGTAACTCTTCATTCTCTTCTTGAATAGTTAGATAATCGAAATCATCAAATTCATAGTTTTCATCCAAACTCAATTCATCTTTATTACAATAAGGATACATGATTCCTTCACTATTTGGAGCCTTTCTCTTTACAAGATTTAAATAACTTCTAAAAACTTTCTTTTGTTTATCATCATCCCTTGGAATAACTACTCCATTTGTGAAACTTTTTTCCCAATTTCTCTTAAATTCATTTGATATATCATATCCACTAGCCAACCGAATATAATCGTCTACAGTTATCTTATCATTAGAATAACCTTTAAATGTTTTCTTTTCTTTTAAAACACCATCTGAAGTTAGTATGATATTGTATTTGACTTTCGGCGCTAAATATAAACCTAATATAATTCCACCATCACCGTAATCATTCTTTCCTTTACAGTATTCATTTTCGGATACTAATCCAGCTTCATTTAATTTATTCCAATTGCTAGATGAAATGTATAAACTATCAGTATCGGTATAGTATATTTCTGTTTTATAAAAACCATCTATTACGTGAATAAAGTTATTCATTATTTTTTTACTGTGTGATAATACGAATGATCCCAAATGACTGGGTGTAAGTCGTGTAGATTTACCATTTACATAGTCAATTTCTTTTTCTTCTTCTTCTATATCAACAATGTATTGAGTCTCATTTATTTTTTCATAGTGTTTAACATGTGAATCAAAGTTAGCCTTTAAAGTTACGTCACTCCAAAGATGTTTTGATGAAGATATATCCTTCTGAATAGATTTCCCATACAGGGCATTACCTAATAATTTCATGCAATTACTACCAACGATATTGCCATCCCTTTTGAATTGATTTCTTAGATCTCTCAAAATTAAAATGTAGTCTCTATAGGGAGGAGTTCTAAAGTTTTCTTCGTATACTATGCCATCTAATATTCTAATAATTCGTCCACCAGCTTTTACTATTTCTTGAATATCGACCGATGTTAAAACATCTGAACAGAAACCATTTCTGAATCTGATTTTAGTGCCAGTTTCCTTTTTTCCTTCTTTGTTCGTAAAACTAATTTTATCTTTAGCTGGTATCGGTTGGAAGAACATGTTTTTGGGATACTCAAACCAAACTGTTAAAATAGCAGTTTTGGGTCTAAAGTTTTGTTCATTGAAGAGTCTTACAAATTCTTCTTCTTCTTCTGGTAAAAACGGTCTACCACTTTCTGCTTTGGGATATTCACTATCTAAATCTGACATAGCAGAAGCATACAAACCGTTAGCATCAAATGCCATCAGTCTAGAACATGTTATATTTTTAAGTTTTGAATTAACCTCTGTTTTATCTTTATCACTTTTACTGTATTCTTTAAATAAATCAATTATGTTGTCGTCATTTGTTTGTGTATATTCCTTTAATACATCACAAATTTCATTGATTTTATCAGTTGTAAATATTTTTCGATTTGCAGAAACCCTTCCTCCTTTAATAGAGCGTCTTATAAAATGTCTTATAAAAGGGTTAGTGTGTGAGTAAACCTTTTCTATATTTTGTTTTTCAGTATGTTTTGGTACGAGTCTTGTACTTTCGTAATATGGTTCTTCAACCATTTCTTTATCGTAATGATACAAATAATACCACCCCTTTAAAGATAGAGATGGAGCCGTTAGATTATTAGAAACGCTCTGGAATACAACGTCTTTCATAACTTTGTTATATTTTATCAAGCATGCTCCAAGACATAGGGTGTCTCGCTTTGCATATGGTTCCCATTCGTGTCTTAAAATTTCCCAGTTATCTTTGGTATATTTTGCAATGTCTACATCAACGATCTTTCTCAAATTCATTGGTAGATTAGACGACTTTCCCCATGTTGCTAAACTAGATGCTTCGTGTTGATAGGAACATGTGAAATTAATATGCTGTAAATAATTGGATTTACTTTTTATATCTTTCTGTCGTTTCCATCTTTTCTGTAAATCTTCATCAGTGTATGGATTAGATAATGGTAAAGAAAGAATTCCTCTGGGTGTTATTAGTGGACATTGTGTTAGTTTCTTTACGTTTTTAATTATGATCCAGTTATCAAAACCACTACCGTTATGAGAAATCAATGTTAATCTTTTTTTATCATATTTACCTAAATATTTCAACATTTGATCTATACAATCTGTGCCTACAAATATTTCTACTATTTTCATTAGTTTGTTATAAAATGCTTCTGGAATATTATCAGTGGGAGGTATCATCTCTAACTTTTTTCTTAGCTTTTCTAAATTAATTAACGTACATGAATAAGGAATTGCTTTACGCGTTTCACTATCTGAATACGTTTCACAGTCCCAAGCGAATAAAGTATCATCACTCATATTTGAAAATACGTTTAGTTTCAAAGGTGATACTTCTTTTACAGCATTATCATCTCTACATGTTTTCCATACCTGTTCATAATTATCTTCTATTTCTTTAATCCCTAAACTTTTTTGATTTCTTCTTATAAGACAGAAATGTGAGTTATGTAAATATAAAACCCAATCTAATGCCTTGTTTACATCTGTGGGGCGTACATTTCTATTTTCGGGAGTGTAAATTTGAAATGAAGTATTACATTTCTCATTGAATTTATTAATTCTAGCAGTTGTCATTACTCCTTTTCTATTCGCTTTTGGAAATGTATTAATGAATGTTTGAAATTTATTTGTTAAATCTTTTTTCAAAACATGATTTACGCATTTGATAAAACAGTTACCATCTGTTGGTATATAACAATTTCTACCTTTATATTCATTTATCTTTTTAAGTAGTTCAGTTCCTCTACCAGCGTTTGATCTTCTTATTTCCTTAAAATTGTCTCTACGTAAAATTATTTTCCCTGTAAAATACCAATCCGAGCAGTCAGATTTTGCATCCATATTAGACAAAATGGTCTTAAAAGTTTTGGCATTGAAACCAAGAAGTTTCATGAATTGTTTGTGATTTCCATTCTCGATTATCCTACCATCTATTTCAATTTGGCCATTAAATGTTGAAAATCTATTAGTAATAACCCTGATAAGATCGGTAAATAGCACGTTTTCTATGAATGTTTCATCGTCTATAATTTCAATGTTGTTCATATTTTTTTAAGTATTTTTTTTAATAACCTATTTTTTAAGTATTTTTTTTAACTTTTATCGCTGATATTTCCGTATTGAATTTATCCAAAATTTCATTGAATTCTTCCAACTCTTCAACGCTAATGTTCTTGTCTTCTCTTGATCTTTCGAAAAAAATATACAACTTGTTAAGATGCGCATTTAGGATCTCTGCTTTCTTTTTATAATAAGATTTCTGTTTGGATGTATACCCTATAGCAATCAAGCCACAGGATGAAGTTTGAACAGCAGTAATTGTGGCCAATACGGTTGGGATGAGTACTGGAACCATTAAACCGCCAGTTACAGCCGTTGCAATCGTCGTTCCTACTGTAAGAACTACACTCAGTGTTTTAAAAACAGAATCAACTCTACTCCATCTTTTCTTACCTTTATTATACTGTTCTAGTTTTATTTTTAACTCTTTTTGTTTGTCTATCATGTATTTTTGTCTGCTTTCTTGTTCCATTTTTAGACGTTAAATTAAGTGAATTTCCGATAATGCTCTACGTTTATCCTTAGGGTTTTGTACAATAGTGACATGTACCTGTACTAAGAATGCTTCTTGTTTTGACTCCTTGTTCTTCTTATCCCGATAAACAAAAAAAAATTGTTTTTTTTTCAATAGAGATTTCTATGAAAAAATATGATATATATATATTTTCTGTTAATGCTATTGGAAAATGTTTAAATTGTTGATTTTTATTAACATCGACAGAGAAGTAAAGATCATTATGAACAAAATATAGTTTCACATATTCAAAGTCTGTTGTTCGTAAAAAATCATAAATCTGTGTGCTTTCTTCTTTGTGTGGTTCTTTATTTCTAATTATGCTTGCTGATGGTGGAGTTTCCGTTTCCAATATCATATCAAATAACTCAAATGTATAAGGTACTCTTTTATCATCCGGCTCGATTGAGATTCTAAGGTTATCTATATACAACTGATTTGACGAAATATTAAAAATTTCCTCCCAAAGATTAAATTCTTTAGTATCTACGATGTTACCATTTTTGATAAAGTGAACAGATAAAAGAGAGTTATAATTAGTGAATCGATCATGAATTGGAAAATCGACTTTTACCTTCATAGGAAAAAATATGTCAATTATAGTACTCCCCTCAAAATGAGTCACACTATCACTATCAAATAAGAATCTATGAGGATCTTTTTTAATATTTACTTTAAACCCATATTTATTATTACAAAAGAATTTTCCACTGATTTCTTCCACCGAATAATCTTTATCGTCTTTAGAAAATGGAAGAAAGAAATAATAGGGTTTAATATATTCTAGTTCATTGAGATTATTTTGTAATGTGGTTATATTTGTTTCCTGTTTTAAAACTTCATTATTAATAGTAGTTATCCGTTGTTGAATCTCACTATAATCAATATTTTGTATTTGTTGTTGAATGTAAGTTTTAATTTCACTATCATCAATATTTTCTATCTGTTGTTGAATATAAGTTTTAATTTCACTATCATCAATATTTTCTATCTGTTGTTGAATATAAGTTTTAATTTCACTATCATCAATATTTTCTATCTGTTGTTGAATATAAGTTTTAATTTCACTATCATCAATAGATTTTAGTTCGTTTTGTAATTCAGTTTTAAATTTAGTTTCCAGAGCAGTTAATTCTTGTTGTAATTTATCTTCACTTATGCCTGGATTAATGTTGGATATTAGTTGTTTAAAATCTACTTTTTGTTTTGTTAGTTTATCATCTAAATTAGATATTAATGACCTTAAATTTTGTAATTGATTTTTATCTACTACATTTATTAATTTTTGTTGAATAGATTTTATTTGTTTTTGTATTTCGCTATCATCACTAAGTTTACTTTCTAATGCGGTTAATTTGTCTTCACTTATGCCTGGATTAATGTTGGATATTAGTTGTTTAAGATCTACTTTTTGCTTTGTAATCTTATCATCTAAATTAGATATTAATGACCTTAAATTTTGTAATTGATTTTTATCTATTGTATTGACTAATTGTTGTTGAATAGATTCTATTTGTTTTTGTATTTCGCTATCATCACTAAGTTTACTTTCTAATGCGGTTAATTTGTCTTCACTTATGCCTGGATTAATATTGGATATTAGTTGTTTAAGATCTACTTTTTGCTTTGTAATCTTGTCATCTAATTTAGATATTAATGACCTTAAATTTTGTAATTGATTTTTATCTATTGTATTGACTAATTGTTGTTGAATAAAACTTTTTAAACTTATTACTTCTTTTTGTAATTTACCATCATCAATATAATCTAATTCTTTCAATTTAGATTCATTTATAAAATCTTTATTATTTATTTGTCGTTTGAAGAATCTTTTCACATCAGATATTCTATCTTTTAAATGGTCTTTATCTACTTCAATTAAATTTATTTGATCCATTAAATATTTCTTGTTAACAGCATCATTATCATTTTCTGCTAACTTTAAATTAGTTATACCAAAATTGTTCATATCAATATCACCCTGAAGAGTATCTCCGATTTGATCCACAAAATATGGTTTGATTTTATTGATTGAAAATGTAGTGTTTGGTTTTTTAGTATCTAAAACTAAAGCACCTAAACCAAATTTATTTGCCATTTTTATTGAGTTAAATTTATTACAATTTCTTCGAACTGTTTTCCTAAACTCAACTGATATAAAACCCAAAGTGAAAGTTGTCCACAAAACTTTTGACCCGGCTTTTGTATTTGAAATGTAGAAGATTTAATTGGTTGATTAGTTATATTCATTATCTCTTCAGTGGGATCTAATCCAAAAGAGTCGAAAAAATAAAAGTCAGAGTCTTTGTACAAAGCAGAATGATGAACACCTTTTTGATCGGAAGTGTGTATATTTGTTATAGCGTAGAATTTACCTTTCTTACTTTTGAGATTATTTATTTCATCTCTCATACAATAATAAAACGGTGATATGTTTAACTCATTCGCCCATCTCATAAGTTGGAAGTTTGTGGTTGTATCGGTTCCATATTTATCGAGAAATTCATTCATTTTTAAAAGTCAGTTTTTTTAAGTTCATTTTGATAAAACCTACCTATAATTTGTTCTTTGTCTTGATCGATTAATTCATATGTTGGAGGGGATGTGCTATTTACTTTATCTACGATAAATATTTCGTTTGTCCAATAACCAACATACCCTTTTTCGAATTTACTTTTATATTTATAAATACGAACTCGATCTCCGACTTTAAATTTGGGTTTAATATTTAAATTGTTTATCTCATTTTCATAGTTGCTTTGTGTGTTAATTGATCTTATAATATCTGGATTCTTTGAGGCTTGTGCTGGTGACACTCCTATAGATGAATGTATTTTGTTATTGTATTCGTCTACGACCTCTGGTAATATTTTTAGCCATTTTTGAGATTTTAATTCCGTGAACTTTTTGAATAGTTTATTTTTTAAAGTTCTATTAAATCTTTCAATAACTACAGCCTTACCTTCGTTGTGAGTACTGTAAATTTCAAACCCCACAGATTTCATATTTTTGTTATAAAATTCGCTCCCTTTATCTACCCATAACTTTTGGGGCCGTCTGTCAGATTGTTTCATTATGGTTTCAAATGCGTGTTTGACTGATATTCCAGTTTTGTTTTTGAGAGGAATAACCCAAGCATAACGTGTATATAAATCAATAACTGTTAAACAATATTTATATCCCCTTTCAACTGGCATATTAATTAAATCTGCTGACCATATTTCATCTTTATCAAATACTTTAACTTTTAAATAATGTTTGTTTTTTCTAAATTCTTTATGAATTTCATCTGCCAATCCCATACCCAATTTCATCTTTGCTTTTAACAGTTTTATGATTATCGCTCTTTGCATTTTCTCTTTGAATGTTGGATTTGGAATATTTTCGAGTTCGATTATCATTTGTTTGTCTGCCTCGTGTCTGAAATTAATATCTTTATTTCTGTATAAAATATCATGTTTAAGTGCAGCAGCGTCAACTCTATTGACAGGTTCTTCACCTGGTTTAGGATTATCGTTTTGGTCTAGTCGTAGATCTAACCTAGTGCCTGGGCCAGTATAATTATGACCCGGAAGATGTTTCTCACCGGAGTATTTAGCCCATGGAAAACCAGGAAGATATCCTAATGATTTTTGAATATCGGAACCAAAATAAGTTTTTGGAGCGTGAGCGACTATCATTTTTATCCTATAACTTTAAACCCTTTTCCCTCTTTTACCTGCTGCTCTATTCTCCTGTTTCGCAGTTCTCTTATTTGCTGTAATTCTTTCAGTTCGTCGGATTTTTTCACGGCGTCGTTTATTCTAATTCCTGCTTTTGCCACGGACCCAAGTGCTTGAGCTCCGGAGGAAATTAGGGATTTGTTGTTTGAAACAAAGCCAGCTACTTTTGGAATTATTTTTGAACCTAGAGAAAATATAGATGAAAAGATACCGTCGCCTGAATAATCTTCGAATCTGTGTTGTTCATGTTTTAAAATTAAACTCATCCTATTTTTAATATGCTTTTTTTGATAGAATGTAGGAAATTTATTGAAGGTGTTTGTTGTAAGAATTCTATACAAATGTAGGGTGTTTTATGAAATGTAGGATGTTAAGCTGTGTTTTGGGTACAGTTAAATCGGTTGCATTTTTCCCCATGAACTTATAGATCTGAAGCAAGGTTTTTCCCATGAAATGAAAAATGGAATGGGGAAAACCTTGCTTCAGATCTATAAGCTCTATAACTACTGGAATATGTCAAGAAGTTACGTTTCCAGGCATCAAATTCTGTAAGTTTTCTCTGATGGCCCTGAAATCCTGATACAAATATACTTGGTGATTGAATATTTCGGATGAGGACTAGTGTTAAATTACATGGTATAATTTGCAAAAAGTTTCTATGACGGCTAAGCCTAAAACAATTGCCCGTAAACTCTGCGTAATAATCTCGGATAAGTCAAATTGTCGATTGTAGTACATGTTCCTTAAATTCGTCAGCAAATGTCAGGAAATTGCGTTTACAGGCGTTTTGTTTTCAAAATTTTCTAGGCTATATCCCTCAGACACTACTATACAAATAATCTTGAACCTCAAATTTGCTGGGAAATGTCAGGAATTTTCGTTTTCAGGCGTCTAATCTCAAAAAGTTAATCAGGAAATTGCATTTGTGGGAGTCTATTTCTCACAATATTTCTACGTTAGATCCCTTAGACCCTTTACAATTAATCTTGAACCACAATTATGGTGGAATATGGCAGGAATATGCGTTTTCAGGCGTAAAATTCACAACATTTTCTTCTGGTGGCCCTAAACCTGCAATTAGTCAGAAAATGTCAGGAAAAAGTGTTTATGGTCGTTTAGTTCTCAAAATTTCTTCTTGTGGTCCTGCATTTCATATACAACAAATCATTTAATTCATCCGATATAACGTTTCAGGAAGCCCTTTTTCTTAATTTTCTAGAGGGGGTCCCCAGACTTTAGAAAGTCATATATCCAGGCTTCTAATGGACATCCTTGAAGCAAAAAAGTTAGCGATCAATAGACTAGAGGGCACCATTCCAAAGCTTGACAATTCACAAGGAGGGAAAGGAAAGGGGTGGGGGGTTAGGGGGGGGGGGGGGTGATTAAACCGCCCCCTTGATTGGACGTTTGCCCTCCTAGTAGTACCTGGCTGGCAACGGGCCTGACTGAAACTGGCAAAAAACGACAATTTCTCTCAATCCTAAGTTAGTCACAAAGGGGTTTTTTGGGTTTTTTTTAATTTGAGCATCCAATTCCTTTTTTAAAGCCAGATTAAGTATTTTAGTCAGATTACGACATAAGGTATATTTATAGGCACAGCTGAGGTTAGCGTTCGAGAAAAAATCATGACATGAAATTGTCTGCTACTTTGTTGTAGTCACAAATGGGATGAGAAAATACGTGTGTGGGAGTTTGACAAGCCTACCTTTGTTTACACCGGAGATATCAGCGATTTATTTAAGTTATTTTTAGAAACGAAAGGGCATCCTCGGTTCATTTTACGTCATAATGATATGCATCATGTGACGGTGCATGTTCCTTTGATCAACAAAGCATAATATTTCCATAGTTTGATGTTTAGGTAAAGAAAAAAAAAATCGTCTTGATAACCACGTGCGATAGAAAGTGTCTACGTTAACTCTTTGCCCTCTCCCGCGCTGGGATTTTGTTCGCGAACAATAGGTGCATTCTAGGATTCCTAAGTGACTAGACTAGTTTATCAGGTCATTTTTATCAAGGTAAGGTCAAAGTGCACGCAGATACTTTCTATCGCTCGTGGTTCTCAGACCCTAATGTAGTGTTTAAAAAACAGGATTGAAAAAACCGAACGAAACGAAATTAGGGTCTGATTTTAATTAGACTGCGAAAGCTACAAACGTAAATTTCCGTATATTGGAAGTACGTTTTCATCAAGCTTGGTAAATGTCACATTCCAAATGATAAATAATCGAAATTAATGATATCTCCCATGATACATGTCTCAGGGCCGACCGACCGAACGAGATTCACTGTCATTTAGGCACACATCTTATAAGCACACTTCATTTAGACACGGTATATAAGGCACACAGTCAGATAAGCACATGTCATATAGGCACAGTGTTATTTAGGCACATTGATTTAGGCACTCTTTCAATTAGACACATATTCAATTAGGCACACTCTTTTTAGGCACATTAAATTTCGGCACACTGTCATTTAGGCACATATTCAATTAGGCACATCTCTAATTAGGCACATATTCATTTAGGCACACCTTCAATTAGGCACACAATCATTTAGACATACCAGACTTTGCGGCAGACTGGTACCCAACTAGGGTGTTAGACTGGCCTGGTTTTTGTTCAGCATTGCCCCCTCCCCATTCAAATTTCAATGTGCGACGGGAATGCCAAGTACTTTACCACGCCCCCCCCCCCACCCTCTCCTTGGCAACTCTGTGGCCTCACTCGTGCCCTTCCACTAGGTCTTACATACTTGTCTTGAGGCTGAAAAGTCAGTTTTACTTAACATTTTCAGGGGCGGTTTTCCGAAAGAGGGGGCGTATATCCAAATCTTAGCCGAGCGAAGCGAGTAAAAATTTGTTTTGGCTCAAAAACATAGAATAAGTATAAATTGTACTAATTTAACGGTTTCTGACGTGGATCATGTATGTTTTAGAGTAAACGTTAATGGGTTAGACATTTTTGATGTCGTAATACAGTCTAACTTAAAAAAAAAGACAAAGTAAAGAGGGGGCGTACGCCCTCTACGCCCCTCCCCCCTGGATCCGCCACTGATTTTGTGCCTAAATTACTTGTGCTGAAAGGTGAAATGCATTTCAGATTGAAGCTGTTTGAATTTGCGGGGTTGGGGGCACATCACAATGTGTTGATGTTGTGGTTTTTCTTTTTGGGCTTATGAAAAGGTATATTATTTACAGCTACAGTTCTCTATATTATACTAGGTATATTGTTACAGGTAGTGTGGTTTACAGCTACAGTTCTCTATATTATACTAGGTATATTATTACAGGTAGTGTGGTTTACAGCTACAGTTCTCTATATTATACTAGGTATATTATTACAGGTAGTGTGGTTTACAGCTACAGTTCTCTATATTATACTAGGTATATTGTTACAGGTAGTGTGGTTTACAGTTACAGTTCTCTATATTATACTAGGTATATTATTACAGGTAGTGTGGTTTACAGCTACAGTTCTCTATATCATACTAGGTATATTATTACAGGTAGTGTGGTTTACAGCTACAGTTTTCTATATCATACTAGGTATATTGTTACAGGTAGTGTGGTTTACAGCTACAGTTCTCTATATTGTACTAGGTATATTGTTACAGGTAGTGTGGTTTACAGCTACAGTTCTCTATATCATACTAGGTATATTATTACAGGTAGTGTGGTTTACAGCTACAGTTTTCTATATCATACTAGGTATATTGTTACAGGTAGTGTGGTTTACAGCTACAGTTTTCTATATCATACTAGGTATATTATTACAGGTAGTGTGGTTTACAGCTACAGTTCTCTATATTGTACTAGGTATATTGTTACAGGTAGTGTGGTTTACAGCTACAGTTCTCTATATTATACTAGGTATATTGTTACAGGTAGTATGGTTTACAGCTACAGTTCTCTATATTATACTAGGTACATATATTGTTACAGGTAGTGTGGTTTACAGCTACAGTTCTCTATATTATACTAGGTATATTGTTACAGGTTGTGTGGTTTACAGCTACAGTTTTGTATATCATACTAGGTATATTGTTACAGGTAGTGTGGTTTACAGTTACAGTTCTCTATATTATACTAGGTATATTATTACAGGTAGTGTGGTTTACAGAACGACTAATTTCACACTTATTCTTCCGCATCAAAAGCGGTAGTTGAGGCAGTTGAGATTTAAAGGCCACCTATAATATTTTCAATTTCCATTTTCATTTCAGTAACAATCAGCCTTCCAAAGAACCTGATTCACTCGGAGCCTCTTCGCATAAAGACCATGAATATCAACCAGGTATGTTTGAAGACGAAATAAAACTTAAAGAGACAGATCTTGTGAGAAAAACCAATGATCCATCCCAGTCCAATCTGATTGAAGAAATACTGCGTGGTAATATATCAGTGGATTGTCCATCAACAACCAAGATTGTTCGTATCTTCACCAGCAGCACATTTACAGGTAATGTTGTGGTAGATAATATGTCGGCGTCAGAGGGAGTGTTGGGGTTGAAAATTTGACCCTTCAGTAAAAAAGTAAAAACTAACGCGTTGTATGCAGGGGTGTGTACAAGCAAAATTTGTTGTGTCCTTACCCCACTTAACTTCCCAAAATATAAGCATGAATTACGTTCCGGTACACCTCAGAAGTGATCCCAGGGGCTCTGGCATACGAAGCTTTCTAGGGGGGCTCACGGCGTCCTCTAAACTCCCAACCACTGTGCCTCCATCTCTTCGCACTTGATAACAAAGCTTCGCCACGCACCTCACATTTGTCTAAGGCGCTTCTGGTTTTATAACGTCACTACCAGTGATCTACCGAAAGCTACTGATATCTATGCAGCATACGAGAACGCGCCTGACCTAGTTAACCAGAATAAGAACGACGCGATAATTTCGGATGATCTCTGCAGAAGACGGTCAGTGACGTTATACATTTGAATGGTGCAAATTGGTGCTATCAGTGTCTCTTGTACACATACAAAGTTTTTTTAAAGTTTACAATCCCTTTAAAAATATCATTTTTGTACGCTTTGTAGATACATATCATGAGAGGAACTATCTAATGGAGAAAATCTACCCGAGATTAAAAGAATTCTGTCAATGTAAAGGTTATGAATTTCAAGTTGTTGATATGAGATGGGGAGTTCGTGACGAGGCTACAGATGATCATATGACTACAGAACTTTGTTTGAAAGAAATAGACCTTTGTAACAAACTTTCAACTGGGCCGTCGTTTGTAGTGAGTATCGTTTATGTCATATAACACATGAAAAGAATGAATTTCAGTCACGAAAAGTGTATATAACGAAAATGAGTTCACAATACGATAATACGAAACTACATGCCGTTCTTCTAAAATAGTAACCCGACCCAACATTGAATTCTTATACCAAACGGTCTCCGTGAAAGTTACGCTAGCGCTCTGCAACATATCACGGTAATGAACAGCGGCAGTGCCTCGTCTAAGGATATGTTACTGGGCGGCAGTTAATTGAACAGGCGAAGTTGAAAACTAGATCGCCGGAAATGCAATCAGTAAAACAGACATCAAATAGTCTCAATGAAATGCGGCGATATTTGATATTTATTTGAAAACACGGCGAAAAAATCAACAGAAGAATAATTCCGAAACAACATTATTCTGATTTACGTTATGTTATTTTAGTTATATTTAGAATTTCGATTGCTAGCGACATTTTTAACAATATAGGACTGCCGACCGGGGTTGACTTTTGTGTCAACTACCAGCTACCACTGGGCGGCAGCGCTGCCGCCTAGTCACAGTGTTAGTCGAGGCACTGAACAGCGGCCATTTGACCGGACTACATCACAGTTGTCACGTAAAATGCGTAATTGGTTAACAGATGTCACGAGTAAGTGTCAGAATATTCTTTCATAAATTATATTGCTATGAACTATATTTTGTCGCGACGTTACAAGCAAGAAATAAAGCGTCAAAGCAAAGAGTCTCGCGCGTGAAAACACAACGAAAAACACCATTCATCACCGAGACAGATTATGGTTTACGAAAACTGCCGAGGATTGCCGATTGTTCATATACTTGACTAAATCAGTCGATTTTCCACTTACTATGAACGTGTCTGTTAATTGCAATATTATATGATACACATTAGCATGTCATATTCTGACTATTATAATACTATATTTACATTTGCAATGATGTTTTCCCATTCACCCAATGCTAATTCGTATGGCGTGTATGGCGCAATAAACGCCACTGCCACCTACGTGACCTAACAAGCCCTTGCATAGCGGATCAGTTGTGAAAAGTAACAATGACTCAGTGTTGTTTTGTTAACGATGTGCTAATGTATTCTATAATAGGCTATGTAATGATAAGACAGAGCATAATGATGTTATGTTTATTTTCATCTTCCAGGCATTTTCATCTCACAAATACGGATATAGAGATGTACCTCGAAAAATCAAAGCCATGGAGTTTGAAAAATTATTTTACGCTGTTAAAACAGACAGAGTAAAGGACTTATTGTCGAGGTAGGGGTCCGCTGTGGTTCATTAAGTTATACGCCTGCTCGCTGACATGAAGCTACGGGATTCAATCCTGGAATGGTTTGAGATGATACCTTTGGATTTTTGAATCCGGTTTCCCCTGTCAGTGTTGCCCATAGCTTCGAATAGCCTTCCTGCTGTGTGTCAAATAGCTAAAATCCCAGAGCTTCCGATCAGACCAAGCTCAGACGGGCCTCTGAACCCCATCCGTTATTAGCTCTGCTCGCAATGTCAATTTATTCTGTCGGTTCATCTTCACCATTGCCCCCAAATTTCGAAATGTTCTTCTGTAAGTAAAGTTTATATTTGAACAGAAATCGTATCAATAATTCACGTCCCTTTCTGTATTCTCCTAGATGGTTTATTAGAGATGATAATTCAGTACCATCAACCTATATTTTACAACCCATCAGTTCTAGACTACCACACTATATATCGGTAGTGGAAGACGAGAAAAAACAGGCCAAGACATTATGGAATAATGAACGAGAAGAGATGAGACTAGGACTAGTTGAAGCTGCTAAACAAATCTTTGATTCTGAATCAAGTCACAAATATCTAAGATCGGGTATGTACATCAAAGAACCATTGTTTCATGCATTTGTTTTGTTTGTTTTTTCATATTATCTTGATCTGAACTAATCATTTATCCTGTCCTCTAATTATATGATCCATATATTATTATATAGACGGGTGCAAAATGAGGCTGTCACAGGATTGACGGCGGGAATGCTTTACACGTCAGGATTATCGAAGAGAAGACTCAATAATAAAGACATATAAATTAACAATTTTATTAAATAACAACACATATACATGTACAATTACAATTATAAGAATAAACATAACGATATATAAATATAACCACACGTGTTCAAGTTTAGCTCGTAAACATTATAGGTGACACAATACTGGACGGATTTTGAAGAAATTGGTGTAAACGTTCTTTATCTTTAAGGATGAACCCTATTGAATTTGCCACGGTGCGAAGAAACGTAATAGGTCGTAACATAACTTGGTAAACGCTACAAAACGTTTATCAGGTCGTAACAAAACTTGGACAGTTACAGCTGCAGCATATGACCTAATCTTATTCAATAACAAACAATTCTTCATTTCATGATTGGTTTTCCTACAAATAAAACATCTTTTAGGATAAACATAAGTAACATCTTTACTACTTTTATTATCATTGCTCTTTTCAGTATACCATGTGCTATCATGAATCTTTCTACTATTTCCGCCATTTATTTTACAGAAGAAATACTTTGTTCCTTCAAGAACATAGAAAAGTCCTTAGAACATGGGTGCAAAAATTGAGCTCTTAATAATAAATCTTTCAAACCTTCAAAAATTTATCTGACTTTGCAAGAGTCTCCCATCTTCCAAGATAATTATCAACTTTAGGATTTTATGGCGCAGGTCCGTCAATGGTCCTCTATGTCCACATCTTCGTTAACGTTTATTTTTGGTCTCTCGTGGCTTTGTGGTTGAAAAGTATGTCTTGATTGATCCAGTGTTTTGTCCAATCGGTTCTTCAATGCGTTAAGCGATGGAGCTTCAACTACACAGTCTGGTAGGCTGTTCCATGGATTGACAATGCGGCTGGGGAATGCAGCCTTGCGAATCTTTTTTTCAGCTCTTAATTTGTAGAGTTTGTATTTATGGCCTCTTGTTGTCCTCAGACCAGTATCTGACGCTAGCAGGAGTTTTGGTGTCACTTGTATGTCATATATGCCATGGATGATCTTGTATGTCTCTACCATGTCTGTGGCAGTGTTTTGTGCCATCTGTCTTCGTCAGATAATATGGATTTTTTTCTAGCTCTCCGTCTGATTTTCCCACAGGCATGCATTTACATTATCCTGGGTGGAATCTCAGTAACCATTTATCAGGGATATCAATGATGTAGAGGACAAATAGTAATGGTCCTAGTACACTTCCTAGAGGGACGCCGCTAAGGACCGTCATGGAAGCTGATGATGCATTGTTGACAACAACGTATTGGGAGCGCTCCTCTAAAAAGTATTTGGTCCATCCCAGGATGGGGTCTTTGAATCCGTATGCCTTCATTTTATCAATCAGTCGCTTGTGTGGTACGGTGTCGAAAGCTTTTTGGAAATCGTCAGCGTCGATCATCATTCCTTTGTCAAGTGCTTCTGTCCATTCATCAATTACTTTCAAGAGCTGAAGGGTGGTCGACTTTTTGTTGATGAAACCGTATTGGTGATCTGAGAAGAGTTTGTTGTACTTCATGTGTGTCATCATATGATCTCTTACAACTTTCTCCATAAGTTTACATATAGGATGCAAGTCAGACTGACCGGTCTGTAGTATCCCACAATTTTCTTGCTTCCTTTTTTGAATATCGCTGATACTCTGGCTGTCTTCCACTCATCTGAGATTTTTTGGGATTGGAGCGACACACTGAATATTCTTGGTACGGGGTATGCTATAATATGATCCTTGAGGTTCTTTAAGTAGTTGGGACTAAGTTCGTCTGGACCAGGTGATTTCCCTTCTTTAATCTTGCCAAGGTGTTTACTGATGAGTTATTCGCTAATGTGTAAATTTTTGCTTGGATCTGTAATTTTTCTGCTCGCTAAAGTTGGGATTTCTCCTGTTTCCTCTTTGATAAACACACTTGTGAAGAAATGAGCTAGAACTTCTGCTTTCTCCTTATCGGTCTCTGTTAGTTTTGACTTTGGGTCTGCTGGGTCTGTCAGTAAATGTTGAACACCTTCTTTTGTTTTGTACTTGGATTTGATGTATTTCCATGCTGCTTTTGGGTTGTCCTTAGATTCCGTTGCGATCTTCTTTTCGAATTCTCTGCGATCCTTATTGACCAGTTTCTTTACTTTTTTTCTTGCCTTGCAGTATTCCCTTTGTGACTTGCTGTCTCTGTTTTTCATGTATTGGTTCCAGAGTGTGTGCTTCCGTTTAACCATATTTACGGTTGATCTGTCTAAAGGGGTACTCTTGTTTCTTTGTGATCCATTTATGACAAATTTTGGTACATACTTCCCTTCCAGTCTTTTCATTTCGCTTTTGAATATGTCCCACAAACTGTTCATATCTGTTTTGTTGCGGAATTTATCTTCCCAGTCAATTTGTGAGAGTTCAGTTTTCAGCCCACTGTAGTCTGCCTTATGATACATGAATATGTGTTTGTTGTGTGTTGGGTTTTTGATATAGCAGTTGTATACAAAGTATAAGACACAGTGGTCACTTTTCCCTACTGGACTTCAGTATTCAAGATCTGATATCATGCCTTCTTCGTTTGTCATGAATAGATCCAAGGTGTGTGGGTTAACGGATCCTCGCCCCCTGGTAGGATTTTTAATGTGTTGACACCAAAAGCAGTCTCGTACGCACTCAAGGAACCTGTTTTCCATATTGTGTTCATCCAGGTGATGTGAAGTCCAGGTGTCCCAATTAACATTAGGGTAGTTAAAGTTGCCCATTATGAGGTAGTGTGAATACTTCTCGTTCATAGTCTGTAGCAGTCTACAAATCTTTTCTGTGTTATCCTTACTGTCCGTCCCAGTAGGAGTTTGTCACTTGTGTTTAAGTTTCGGGGAAGGGAGGGTTTGAATCTCCCAAATGTACAGGCCTAGGATGGAACAAATACTTTATTGAGAAAATGGGATTAAGGCTTTTCTTCTGTTCTGATCTGAAAGTAGGAAAAATAAGAACTTGCTCGTTGGGCGAGTGGTATAGTATCTGCTAATTAAAGATTGGTTTTAGTTTGCTATGAACCAGATTGTCATCAAAGTTCTGATTGTTTGAGTAGGCAACTATCATTTTCTGCTTATAAACATGGGGAAATTTCTCTTGAAGACTCTTGTAGTGGGTATGAACTATCTTGCTTGCTCGATTACTGGTTGTATTAAACGGGACAACAAAGTCCTATAGGTCTTGCTGTATTCAATGTCTCAATCCAGTAGGCTTCTCTAGATTGTCGGAATTTGATGGTTAAATCTTTCGGTAAATCAATTTCTATACAATCAAGTTTGTTGTGGGATTTTCTGGTTGATCTTGCTTTGGAGTTGTTGGTGTTTTTACCAGTTTCCTTGACCATGGTTGTCCCCGGACAACAAAACGGTAGGTTTCCCCCATCGCCTCCATCTCCTCGTTTTTGCCTTTGTGTCTTCTCTCATCTTCTCTCTCTCTGGTGTCATGTCGTGGAATATCTTTACTTACTTGCAGTCTGTATTTCCTTTGAGGTTCTTTAGGTTCTTCTTTATAAGATCCAAAAGGGTCTTCCTGATGCCTGCCATTAAGAATTCGTAAACATGTGGATTTGCATAAGGTCAAAAGTTCTCTACCGTGCTGATTAACAATGTCGTCCATATTACACCTTCCCTTGAGAGATATATTTAAATCTGGAATGTAAGGACAGAATTTGTCCAATAAATCAAAACTTGCCTTACTCAATTTATTATCTGATATAAAATCTTCTTTATTCGAAGTTCTACTGTTCAGAGCCTGACAGTGAAACACATTTTGATTGAGTGCAGGCATCTCAAACCTTTGAGATCCCAGCACTACCGTGCTGGATCTCTGTTTCATTTGTTTGCGCAACCTTCTCTGTATGAGAAGGTTGTCACATTTTTTAAAAATGCAAATCTCTATTTTAAATTTTAATTTCTTAGTCATTGTTTTATGATATATTTTTTTTTTTAATACCACTTTGTGGTGCCATACTGTGATATTGTTTTAAATTTTCTTCGTTCTGTGATAATTTTTGTTTGTTTATTACAGCTTTCGAGTTGCGCTCGAAACTGTATTGTTACCATTAATTTTTTAGATATTTTTATTTTTTTTTTTTTTTGTAAATGTTCTCAGAGTACCCAGCAAAAACTGTAATACTTAGAAGATTTTAGACATTGGGTAAAAGATTTGAAACCGCGGAATTACCTAATGAATATATTTCCATACATAAAATTCCGACCGGAAGCGGTGTAGCGGAAAACTCCTTAAATTTTGGAAATCGGCCAGAAATTGTTCAATATTTGTTTGATTTTCGTGAATTTTTTTTTGTGCAATCCTGAGAGAACTTCTAAGCAGACATCGGTTTCAGAAATTTGAAATTCGAAAATTTTGTTGATAACTTTTTGTTGCGAATTTGGTCAAAATTCAAACTTTTTTAATTTTTATTCGATTTGCATCAAAATTGGTAGGTGGGTAGAACCCAAATTATCGATTAAGATTTCCAAAAAAAAAATTCCCAAATTTTTCCGAAACATTCTGAAATTTCCAAAAAATGTCGAAAATCACGAAAATTAGAGTTTTCGGATTATTTTTTGCAAAAATTTGTTATTTCACGATATTTGCACCATTAATATATTCATTTTGTACACTTGCCGTATATGCAAATTCCTAACTGCTCAGCCGCCATCTTAAAAAAAACAAAATATCTAAAAAATACTACTTGTCTCACATTTTTAATCCGATTTTTTTCAAATTTGTTTTAAATTATACATTTGAAAAATATCTAAGCCCTCTAGAAGCCCTTTTTGGAATTTCGAATTTGTCTTTGCACAACCTCCAATCAAAGTTTTTTGTTATAGACTGGAATACGTAGGCTGATTACTTTTGACCTTGACCTTCTGCAACCTTTATCTTTTGGCAAAAACATCTTCTTTGGATGCGCTTTCATTTGATACCACCCTTTTTATACGCCCACACATAAATGTGGGCGTATATTGTAGTCGCCCCTGTCTGTCTGTCTGTCTGTCTGTCTGTCTGTCTGTCTGTCTGTCTGTCCGTCTGTCCGTCTGTCTGTCTGTCTGTCCACAATTGTTGTGAACACGATAGAGAGCTGGTTTCTTGATGGATTTTGATAAAACTTGCTGTGAGTGTTTATAATCATCCAAGGAAGAAGCCTATTGAAAATCAGAAAAATCGAAAAATATTTGATGGGTTATTGCCCTTGTTTTTGGAAATACTTTGTGAACACGATAGAGAGCTGGTTTCTTGATGGATTTTGATGAAACTTGGTGTGAGTGTTTGTCATGACCTTGGGATTAACCCTATTGAAAATCAGAAACATCGATAAATATTTTTATGAGTTATTGCCCTTGTTCCTTAAAACGTGTTAATTTTATAGCCCGTAACACTCTCAAAGTTGTGAACACAATAGAGAGCTGGTTTCTTAATGGATTTTGATAAAACTTGCTGTGAGTGTTTATAATTATCCAAGGAAGAAGCCTATTGAAAATCAGAAAAATCAAAAAATATTTGATGGGTTATTGCCCTTGTTTTTGAAAATACTTTGTGAACACGATAGAGAGCTGGTTTCTTGATGGATTTTGATGAAACTTGGTGTGAGTGTTTGTCATGACCTTGGGATTAACCCTATTGAAAATCAGAAACATCGATAAATATTTTATGAGTTATTGCCCTTGTTCCTTAAAACGTGTTAGTTTTATAGCCCATAACACTCTCAAAGTTGTGAACACAATAGAGAGCTGGTTTCTCGATGGAATTTAATAAAAATTATTGTGAGTGTTTATAATCATCTAAGGAAGAAGCCTATTGAAAATCAGACAAATCAAAAAATATTTAATGGGTTATTGCCCTTGTTTTTGAAAATACTTTGTGAACACGATAGAGAGCTGGTTTCTTGATGGATTTTGATGAAACTTGGTGTGAGTGTTTGTCATGAACTTGGAATTAACCCTATTGAAAATCAGAAACATCGATAAATATTTTATGAGTTATTGCCCTTTAAAACGTGTTAATTTTATAGCCCGTAACACTCTCAAAGTTGTGAACACAATAGAGAGCTGGTTTCTTAATGGATTTTGATAAAACTTGCTGTGAGTGTTTATAATTGTCCAAGGAAGAAGCCTATTGAAAATCAGAAAAATCGAAAAATATTTGATGGGTTATTGCCCTTGTTTTTGAAAATACTTTGTGAACACGATAGAGAGCTGGTTTCTTGATGGATTTTGATGAAACTTGGTGTGAGTGTTTGTCATGACCTTGGGATTAACCCTATTGAAAATCAGAAACATCGATAAATATTTTATGAGTTATTGCCCTTGTTCCTTAAAACGTGTTAATTTTATAGCCCGTAACACTCTCAAAGTTGTGAACACAATAGAGAGCTGGTTTCTCGATGGAATTTGATAAAAATTATTGTGAGTGTTTATAATCATCCAAGGATGAAGCCTATTGAAAATCTGATAAATCAAAAAATATTTGATGGGTTATTGCCCTTGTTTTTGAAAATACTTTGTGAACACAATAGAGAGCTGGTTTCTTGATGGATTTTGATGAAACTTGGTTTGAGTGTTTATAATCACCCAAGGATGAACCCTATTGAAAATTAGAAGAATTGAAAAATATTTCATGGGTTATTGCCCTTGTTAACTTGTAGTTGTAAACACTCAAAAATCGTTTAATTTTGTAAACATTCTTGATGGCACGGTTTTCGACAGATGTTTCATTTACTGATAGTTCTTGTCGACCTCCCGGACGACCTGGCTGCCATTACAAAAGTGGGCGTATTACGATGGGGCATCGCTATTTTTCATTTTGGTAAATAACTTTTGGTTTTATGGGGTTTTGAAAATGAACAATTTTAAATTTTCTGCAAATTATTCAATTTGAAGATTCACGATTTTAATATTCATAATTTTTTCTATTCAAGTTACAGAAAAAATTCGAACAGTTTTATAATGTACAAATTCGTAGCTTTAAAACAATGTATAAGTCATTATGCATTAACAAAATTCAACATTTTTTAAAAATAAAATATACTCCAATTAAGCAAGATTATGACAAGGTTATAAGGTGTTAAAAGGATTATATAACAAGTCAGTAAGTCACTTGCTTGTCATGAAGTTGAGGGTAATAAATTTTGGGTTGAACACAAAATAAGAACTGTCATTAGAGATTCTCAACCAATCAGGCTGACTGTGGGCGTGGACACTGAAGATCTTCAGGGAAGGGCATTTAGTTATTGGTTATAGGTGATATAGTGAAATTCTAGGTCTGACTGAAATAAGAACTATTGATTTAAAGGTTCAATGAAAGGCATTATTTTGGTTTTCATGCTGGATATTTAGACGGTTAGATATGACTGTGCGTAGTTAGTCTATCCAGAAATTTTACTTTGCAATCGCTTGGTTTTTGGTTTGATTGACATACTTTCTCTATAGGCATAACAAGATCTTCAACAGAATGATTGGTTAATTCAAATGATTCGCAATTGTTCTATCTATCTTGTGGAGTTATGGCACTATTTTATGGAATACAATTACTATCTTTATTACAAGCGAACTTTCATCTAGGTTTCCCGGCCACCCCATTTTAATCCAAGTGATTTCCACCCAAATTTCAAGTGTTTCCCCCCCCCCCACCCCCCCTAATTAACTAATCATCATTGATCATTGAAATTGATTCCTATAATATTCTGAATCCAAGATTAAGTAATCTATTTGTAAGCATTATTATAGCATATAAATGCCTTAAGTACATGCTCAAACCATTACATTTCGAATTCTACAACATGGCAACATTGCTAAGGATGCAATGCTGTTGTCAGACCAAGACAACTTGCCATAACTTGTGATGTATGTGACAAAGTGTGGATATTGGTTTGTGTATTGGATTATTTTACTAGTTTGTCCAAAAACAAAGGGTTTAATGAATGACAATCATTGATAATGACTTTTTACAAGTAAGAAAGTTGGATATTGTAAGTTAATAAAAAGAGCAATGTTTTGCTATACGGGTTAAAGTCAATTGGGCCCCTAGTCAAAATGGACATAAAAGTTAAATTTGGTCACCATGGCCCCTATTACCTGTAATTTCTCTATTTCAAACAAAGAGCTAATCAGTTATAGTTGGTTCAATTTTAATTGGATACTGGTTTAAAATTTAACTTTATGGCCATTTGATTAGGGGCCATTTTGGATAGGGGTTATAGTCAATTAGGCCCCTATCCAAAATGGCCCCTAATCAAATGGCCATAAAGTTAAATTTGGTCAAAATGGACAGTCACCATGGCCCCTATTACCAGTGTCAGGAAAATTAAATGTCATGTTTCTGAAGCAAATATTTTATTATATTCTGAAAAATATGACTGTATTCAGAGAATTTCAAATTTGACAAAGAATGGCTTCGCCAAAAAAGGGAAATAATCTGTATTCCATCCTTAAATCATGCTTATCTTTTACGCAAAATAAATAATATCAAACGAAAACTACTCGGAAGCTGACAGATCTGTGTCGAACAGGTCTAGTTTATTTCATGTTTGTTTTAATTTTGTTTTGACATGTTTATTTTTATCGTGTTCTGGAGCTATATAGCCCGTTTGGTGCTGATGCTCCTTAATACATTTCATTTCATTTCTACTGTTCAGATCCCCAACTACTATAACAATAAATTCATCATTATATTTTGAAATTAATAATGTTAAAAGTTTAAAATATTCTGAATCCTGGTAATAGGGACTGTTTACTGGAGGAATATAACATGCTATTACTACAATTTCCTTATGTTCAGGGGAGAAACTTGCGATTTTGATAGCAAATATAGTGTGATCTATATTATCAATTATCGTGCATTGTGATTGGACATTGTTTGCAATGAAAATAACAAACCCACCCCCTTTACCATTCACTCTAGGAAACACATGATTTATAATCTGATAGTTCTATACAATTCTCATCGTCAGTTTTTTTTTTCAACCAGCACTCATATAAACATATAACATCATTACAACATAGAACTTTTCTAAATTCTGTATCATTCAACTTCTTTAATTTTAATCCCTTTCCTACATTCCAAGATAGTATACGTAGCTTTGAATCGGAACTCTCTACGTTGTCCTATTGTTCATGTGGGGTTGAGAATACTACTGGGTGCTCCTCAAACGACCAACTTGGTGGCTTAGGGCGTTTCGAAGGACGGTTTGTTGCTTGCTCCCAAGGTCTAGATAGTGCTGAATATCTATTGTCCCACATACATCGGATGCTTGGTTTTGAGTCTGGATCAGCCTTGGTTGCCTGATCGGAGTTGTAGGGGCTTGCTGTTGGATAACGTGTTCCAATCGTTGAGGTAATTTGGGGCTGTAGGCGGGTATTGCTGTTGCAACAAATTACAAAGACTATCAGAGTCAAATAATTCCCCATTTACAAAAAGTTTATCTCTTACCATTCTGACCACAAGACTTAAGTTGTTTGAGCACTGGGTATAGTTTTTTTTCTCTCTGCTTCGATAGCTGGAGGGAACCGTTCGCTTATCCCATATGGAGTATTTCGTAGTCTCGTAGCTGCCCGCTTGACCATTTCCAGATCTCTATTTTATTATTGTATAAATCTTGCTACTATTGGTCGTGATTGGTTGTTTCGTATTCTACCAAATCTGTGCACGTTACAAAATTCTATATCCTGGTCAATATACAGTTCCCTATAAATGAATTCCTTCAACACATCTTCTAATCTGTTGTTTCTCCCCTTGATTCTATCAGACCTTTGAATATTAAGTTGTATTTCATTGATCTACACTGAACGTCAGTCATAGTGTCTTGAGTATCACTTTGTATCTTATTTAGTTGATCAATTGTTACTTGAACATATTTCAATTTTTCATCCAAATTTTCTATATTTACCCTGTTTACTATAGTCTTATTACTCAATTTACTCTGCTCCTGTCTTAGAAATAACGTTGATTCTTCAATTCTCATAGTGTTAGTCTGCAAAACGTTGATTTCACCTTCCATTTTGTTCACTTTTTGTTTAATATCCGATATCAGAGTTTTCACATCATCAATTTTCACAACTTCTCTTTCGATAAATTCCAATCTGTCATTCACTTTTGAAATAAGTTGTGTGATATTTTCCATAACTGTACTGTCCATATTAGTAGTATTTCCTACCGGATCCGCCAGTGAAAATCGAGTAATACTATCATCCATTGTTCAAAACTTTAATTATACCCGTGACGATCACTGAATACCAAAGAGGTACATGCACTGAGTAAATTCAGTCAAGTGTTCTTCTTAACTCATTATAGGGATTATGTCTTGGTTGTGACGCGGAAGTATTAATCAAGATATTTAGTATGGTGCACTCTGTGTGTGTGTCTTGTTGAATGGGGGGAGGGGAATGGAAATGTACTATGTAACTCGTTATTTATATATAGGATTCGTCACGAGTGTTTTTGAATACGTGAGGTTGATATTTCACGTATTCAAAAACACGAGTGGCGAATTCTATTTATCATATAACCTCACTGTATCCCCAATTAAGGTACTTTTGACTGTATATGTAAGAAAACGTTGGCATATGAAACTTGACTGTGTATGAATACATAATCTGTAAAATGTGCCTTGCCGATTAGTGTTATTGCGTGACCGATATAGTTCACAAAGTAAAACATGTGATATTAAAATCCTGTTAAAAAATAAAGACAAAATACATTGAACACTGTTTAATACAATTATTAAAACAAATACGAACAGTAAACAAGGTTCAAAACTTTAGATACAATGTATCACTATAGAAAAAAATAGTGCGGCTGCCGGGTACCTAATTTGCATATTGACCTAATTTGCATAGTTATGTAAGGCTGAGTTTATACGTGTTTATATGTAATGGGCTTATCACAGGGATATTTGTCCTATTTATATGATAAAGTTATTTATTTTGCTTTTATCATCATATATATTATATTATACAATGTAAGACAATTAGACAGGGCCCCATCCCTGTCATTGTCGTGTTGTTTCTGGGAAATAAATATATATTAAAAAAAAAAAAAAAGATATTTAGTAGCCAATCAAATTGTTCGTTTTGAACACGTGACTTTCTTACACACGCGCGTCATTTGAAATTTTACCGTGCTAGGGAAACGTTATTGGTGCAACGGATGATATAAAATGGATTTACCGTAATGCATTTAATTTTAGCTGATTTGCCGATATAGTGTGCATTTCTTTATTCTAATATGACATTACAAGTATTGTAATAGACTGAAGAGGATAAACGAGAAGCTATAATCTTGGATGTTAATTTTCCATAGGATTTCTGAGGCAAAAAAACTGAATTGCCTTAAAATCAGTTTCGAAATTTGGCGATAAACTGATTATCCTGTGAGTGTATGGATTATTGTTATTCTCAGGGTGATAATGGAAGTTTTGAGATCTAAATGGACCTATATTCAAATCACAGGTCAAACAGGACTTATATTAAAAAGAATAAGACAATTGTTGTCCAATGAAGGTTACGAAAACAATTGAATTTTTAAGGGTAACGTTTGGTATTTTCTAGGGTTGATTTGGGTCTTGAACGTATGTAATAGCACACTAACTCTCACGGAAATCGCAAAATCCCTTCAAATATGCATGAAACTAAATATTTGTCGTTCAATTTCTGTTCAGGAGTTTTCCATAAAATACATAATCTGACTAAAATACGAGTCGTATTTGTCCCTTTCAAAAGGGTAAAAAATATTGATACACATGGATTTTAAGGCTTTAATTTTGAGGGAGATCTGTGCACAATGTTACTGATAAGTTAAGCTAAAATATTCCCGTTTCTGAGATTAAAATATAAACGGTACTCCCTTTACAATCATATAAGGCCTTCATGTACAAATTCTTCCTTGCATGTTGAAATTGTGTCATGTTAATTAATAAAGTTAATTCAGTATCCGGTAACTCTTTGTTGTCCCTCTTTAATAAACAGTCCAATAATTCCGCCATATTGGTTTACTTATTGGTACGCTGGGCACTTTGGACACAGGATATTATAATTCGAAGAACAAAGGATGACGTCACAACTGTATTTTAATACGTCATAATATACTGAATCCTTTGATGATAACCTGGCGTAAACTTCTAAACCTTTTCCAGTCAAAAATGCGCTAAGATTGACTGCCCAGTATGCAAAAACGCGTCGATATCGTCCTTTTGTTCATTGAAAATAGGCAATTTTGGACGACGCACATTTGACGATGATTTCCGGTTTTCTAAATGACTAGTTGTCGATGACGATTCTAAAGTTTGTTGTTTTAAGTTTTCCAATTGCCTCAAAACAAACTCTCTTTCTTCAACTTTAGATTCCCTTTCTTACCCGTTCTTCCCTAATCAATGCCCTTTCATCAGCAACAAAATTTCATATTTATTTTTCATATCATCTTGATCTGAGCTAATCATTTATCTCAAACATTCTCAAAATTTTTTCAATAATAGCCTGTAAATGTATGGAAAATTGCATAGTTTTATGGATTTATTTGTTTCTGTTTGTATACTACTGTTGATGAATATATAATCTTATAGACCAGAATTGAGAACTTAATTTTATGTTCATTCTAAGAGTAGGCCAGAGGGAGAAGGGGGACTATTGTCACCCGAGAGGGGGCAAATTCTGAGTTAACTTTTTTAGGGGCATTTTTTCTCAGAAATCCGAATCTGGGAGGTAAAGTGCTGGGTCAGGGGGCGTTTTTGAGTTATTCAAGGTCAAAGGTCACGAAAGGTCAAAATACGAAAAAACTGTTTAAAATTGAGAATATAACAACAAAATGTGCACAAATTCATTGATATCATCTAAAAATTAGCGAAAGTCAATTAGCTTGACTCGTCAGTATCTATAAGTGCCAATTTATTAAGGTAACCGAGGTCAAAGGTCAAAAAAGGTCAAAATATAAAGATGTATCTCTATTCAAGTCATAAGCAATATCTGAGTGCCTATCATAATTATGATAGCCTATGGCTCTGTTTATAACTTGCTTGAAAAACACTTGACTAAGAAGTATTTTTAAAAGGAAATAACTTTAACATATTTGTAAAAAGGCGGGAAAAATATAAACAATCTTTAGGTAGGCCTACTGTTTTTAAAACTTAAAATATTTGGTCCTGTAAACTTTACGAGTTTTCACTGTATATGATTCCTGTTCCATTCTGTCATACTTTAATAAGGTATAGGCTCCATTATTTCAAAATATTCATGTGATGAGTGCTTTGAATTGTGTGATACATTACAAGGGAACTGGACCTAGTGATGAAAACCTACTACCGCTGACAGAGCATAAGTACAACCGACTACTTGAAGCAAAAATATCCCGTTTACAGCTTGGAGGAGATAATGTCCATCGTTCCCAAGGTGAGACTATACCTGCCACATTCCAAAATGATATTTATACATGCCACCAATCATGTTACAAGAGGTACACAATGGCTATCTCTATGGCTAAGAAGAAATCGAATGTCACACGTAAGACGCAAGCCGATACTCCATCCGATAGAAAGAAACGACGTGAAAGTTTAACGCAAAACACAGTTCTTTTCCCAAGTCACTGCATGAGTCCAAAATGCTTGTCCGAAAAACCAATAAAACATCGTGGTGAAAAGCAGTTTCCTACTCCATTCTTTACGAAGGATGCATGTAACTCTATCTGGGAAGCGGCAGTGGCATCCACCGACGAAGAGATGCTCACAAAAATCAGGGACCAAGACCTCGTAGCGAGAGAGTGCAAAATGCATCGTAAATGTTTCCGTGATTACACATGGGGCAATTCACTTAATCGAAGAGCTCCTGGAAATGATATTGGTAAGGAAGACCAGTCGGACACAGACAATTTGACCGTCCTCAGAGACTTCGTGCAAGAAAATGTTCTTGACAATGGAAGATCAGTGTCCTTGCGCTTGCTTACGTCGGTATATGTTTTTGATCCGGAAGACAATAGACGAAGAGGCAAAGTCAAAGATAAGTTGGAGCATCTGTTTCCAGCAAAATTATTGCATGTGACAGTAGACTACCATTCAGTTCAAATGGTATTTAGTTTGTGGTCTGTAACACAAGTAGATGCTAAAGCGTTCGTGAAAAACAATGACTCAATGTGTTTCGACCACGTCCGAGAAGTTCTTCAAGCAGATATGGATGACGTAATTACTCAAGCTGCAGTCCTACCCTGGCCATCGACTCCAGAAGCACTTCATTGGGAGGATCGCAAAGTGCCTCGCCGTCTCAGTAATTTCATTTTGGATGTATTACACAGTAAAAAGTTTCATCACACCCCGGGAGTAGAAGTGAAACGTTTCTCAGATTCTTTCGCACAGGACATTCTCTACGGCTACTCAGGCAGAGACTTTCACTTCTACTCCCTTTCACTTCTTATCTTTGACTTTGCCTCTTCGTCTATTGTCTTCCGGATCAAAAACATATACCGACGTAAGCAAGCGCAAGGACACTGATCTTCCATTGTCAAGAACATTTTCTTGCACGAAGTCTCTGAGGACGGTCAAATTGTCTGTGTCCGACTGGTCTTCCTTGCCAATATCATTTCCAGGAGCTCTTCGATTAAGTGAATTGCCTCTTGTGTAATCACGGAAACATTTACGATGCATTTTGAACTCTCTCGCTACGAGGTCTTGATCCGGATTTTTGTGAGCATCTCTTCGTCGGCGGATGCCACTGCCGCTTCCCAGATAGAGTTACATGCATCCTTCGTAAAGAATGGAGTAGGAAACTGCTTTTCACCACGATGTTTTATTGGTTTTTCGGACAAGCATTTTGGACTCATGCAGTGACTTGGGAAAAGAACTGTGTTTTGCGTTAAACTTTCACGTCGTTTCTTTCTATCGGATGGAGTATTGGCTTGCTTCTTACGTGTGACATTCGATTTCTTCTTAGCCATAGAGATAGCCATTGTGTACCTCTTGTAACATGATTGGTGGCATGTATAAATATCATTTTGGAATGTGGCAGGTATAGTCTCACCTTGGGAACGATGGACATTATCTCCTCCAAGCTGTAAACGGGATATTTTTGCTTCAAGTAGTCGGTTGTACTTATGCTCTGTCAGCGGTAGTAGGTTTTCATCACTAGGTCCAGTTCCCTTGTAATGTACCACACAATTCAAAGCACTCATCACATGAATATTTTGAAATAATGGAGCCTATACCTTAAGTATGACAGAATGGAACAGGAATCATATACAGTGAAAACTCGTAAAGTTTACAGGACCAAATATTTTAAGTTTTAAAAACAGTAGGCCTACCTAAAGATTGTTTATATTTTTCCCGCCTTTTTACAAAAATGTTAAAGTTATTTCCTTTTAAAAATACTTCTTAGTCAAGTGTTTTTCAAGCAAGTTATAAACAGAGCCATAGGCTATCATATGATAGGCACTCAGATATTGCTTATGACTTGACTAGAGATACATCTTTATATTTTGACCTTTTTTGACCTTTGACCTCGGTTACCTTAATAAATTGGCACTTATAGATACTGACGAGTCAAGCTAATTGACTTTCGCTAATTTTTAGATGATATCAATGAATTTGTGCACATTTTGTTGTTATATTCTCAATTTTAAACAGTTTTTTCGTATTTTGACCTTTCGTGACCTTTGACCTTGAATAACTCAAAAACGCCCCCTGACCCAGCACTTTACCTCCCAGATTCGGATTCCTGAGAAAAAATGCCCCTAGAAAAAATAACTCAGAATTTGCCCCCTCTCGGGTGACAATACCCCCCTTCTCCCTCTGGCCTAGAGGTGATTGCTTTGAAATATTAAGATGTATTGAACAAAAGTTACTTAATGTCCAATATTCCACCGGCCCCTCATCCGCGTTTTATGACAACGCAATCCTATATTTTTATTCCTATCCTTTAGTAACTGATGCAAGATGCTTTGCTCTGCTACCATTGAATTATGCATTTTTTTTTATTCTTCAGTAACTGATGCTGAGATAGATCGAGGTTTAATCAATAATGGCGAGAGAGCCTACTGGTTTGAAAGACGTATTAACGGTATCGAGACTGTAAAACCCACAAAAACCCTTGGACTATATAGAGGTAGGAGGGCGATGGTAAAGAGGAACCGACAGAACATATTGATCTTTCGAGCAGAGTTTCCAGGGGCCCGCCTGAGCCTGGTGGGGTCCAGAGGACGAAGCCCCCGGAACCTCTGGGGTTTTAGCTATTTGAAACAATGCAGGAAGGCTATTTGTCCAATTATCTAACAAAGGTTGCCCGGACTATAAATATTGACAATACAGTCGAGATAATGCGATGTTAAATATACTAAATCGAAGATGTAATGTAACTAGTGCAATGTATAAGACGCAAAGACAATTATGTTTTGTTCAATGTCGAAAGTGAAAGAACATAGCACGTATCATTTTTGTTATTGTGTCAGTTGTTTTATGTAGTTTACCATTTGCATTATGCATTAGACGTATTATGACATAAGTCTTTGAACATTGCACAGATGTATCGTGTCGTATGTATTAGACATAAGTACATAGCATCTAATTCTGAGTATGATTTAGCTCCATAGGATATTGACAGAAATGGTCACAGAAATAATGCACGAACACTTTTTTTTGACATTCTTCAGGCATTTCATCTTTATATTAATTGCTAAGTAGGCAACTTCTATCCGCAATATTTCAGAAACCGGTCACAAATTCAGCCTCAGAGATAAGTTGAAATCGGATATGTTGGTAGCCTACTAAAACAGATATCTCGAATGTGTGATCCATTTTTTATTCAGAATGTTTTGGTACAGAAGAATATATCACAGAATCTCGCCAACTTCTAAACAAATTAAGTGAGGAAAAGCTCAGATCGAAATTACCAGCAGATCACATTAAGACCTACGAAATACACTGGACCAATAAAGGTTTGGAATGAATATGTTTTTCTGTTCTATTGAAATCAGATCAAATTCGTTTAGGACTAAATTCTGATAGTTAGAAAAATTAGCTACATTGTTTGTAGAATGAGGCGGAGACTCGACACAGGACCGAAACGAAACGGGACAGACACACTATCACAAAATGAATGCTATGCGCCCGAACTTTTAGAAGATGAAAATCTGCCATCTGATATATCTGACAGATACATTATTTCTGGTGTGATGGTATTGTCTAATTTGTTAATCGCTCGATCAAAAATCCCAATAAAATCGAATTATGGCAATCATTATCCGAAAGTAGTATTCAAGCATATTACGTAATAATTGAGAAATAGTGGAAATTCAGAACAGATAAGCCACTTATAGAAAAAGGCCTCTATAGAATGTTATAAAATATGTTGACCATAACCAATCAATATATTTAAGGAATTGATCCCGATTCTGATAAAGCTCACAAATTATACATCGAAAAACTTGGCGATGATTTCGAAACAATGATAAAAAAGGCTGTATCGGAAGCTATAGAGAAAAGGGCAAACGATTTGGTCAATAGACCATTGTATCAAGAAGTGTTGCAACATGTTTTATTCTGCCAAGAAAAATGCAGAGCTTTCCATGGACGAGAAGAGACATTTCATGTAAGTTTACTGATTGAACAATTTTCATCATGATCTTTGGGTACTGGTACATTGAGTTTGGAGGCAACGTTAGTGAAAAAGTGTAAAGTTTGTATATGTCAAAAAAATGTTGTGCAAACCGAATAGGTTCGTTTTGAGAACGGGAATGCCCGGTTGCGCATTTTACTACATTGTATAACTAAAAATAACTTAGGAATAACTTACTCTTTGATATCAATCAATTAACCGTCAAAGTATCCCAGTAAAATTATTTTTTAACTTAGTTTAACAATTCAGATGTCTTGAAATCAATAAGCAGTCGACAAAATGGACCCAGATCGTTAGGTTGGAGTTCATCGTGTGCATTTTTGAATTTTAAATTATAATTAAGCGATACCGCCTTTTAAAATGAACATATTAACATTTAAGTTTTCAAACTTGACCAATATACTGCCGTTTAACGAATCAGATTATACAGTAAAGTTATGACACCAAACAAGTTACCTAGTGATACTTTACTCGCCAAGTTTGATAAATTTTATTTTGTTGATGATTCTAAGAGGTGGCATCATAGGTGTACGGGCTGGGGGTGCATGGAATGATATGATCAGGCAGATGGCGAGAAGTTTTTGGAATTAGGGTTTGGGTGGGGTCGACTTGTCGGGCATATATATTTCGTTGTCGGGCAAGTTAGCATTAGCAAATTGGTTTTCCCCACCCCGTTCAACTGGGTGGCATTCCTTTCAGATTTTGTATTTCTATGTTTATTGTTTAATGTCTCTTTATGTAGGTAATACGAGAGCATTTAAACGATCCTCAGAATAATGAACCATTGATAGTCCATGGGGAATCTGGTTCAGGTAAAACGTCTATCATGGCAATGGCGGTCAAAAATGCCTGGAATACTGAAGTTAAACCAACAATAATTATCAGGTATTGAACGATATTGTACATTTTATTAAGCACGTCCGGGGAATAAGTGGCAGTGACTTCGTAGGTTTATTTGTATACGCCCACATTGAAATGTGGTCGTATTTTGCCGTCGCCCCTGTCCGTCCGTCCGTCCACAATTGGCATGTGAACGCGATAGAGACTACAGTTTTGGTTTGATTTGTATAAAATTGTGTGTGTAGGATTATATTCATAAGATCTTGGACAAGTTCGAATTTGATGATTTTTCGATGAACAGTTTTTTAGTTATTGCCCTTGACTTAGTCAAAACGCGTCGAAATTTACTTGTGAACGCAATAAAGACTGTACTTTTCACCTGATTGGAATGAAATTTGGTGTGAACATTTGTAATCATGAGATCTCGGACAAGTCCAAGTTTGACGATTTTTCAATGAACAGTTTTTGAGTTATTGCTCTTGACTTAGACAGAATGTGTCAAAAATGGCTTGTGAACACGACAGAGACTATAGTTTTCACCTGATTTGAATGAAATTTGGTGTGAACATTTGTATTCTTGAGATCTCGAACAAGCTTGAATTTGATGATTATTCGTTGATAGGTTTTTGAGTTATTGTCCTTGGCTTGTGAACGTGATAGAGACTACAGTTTTCACCTGATTTGAATGAAATTCGGGTTGAACATTTGCATTTGGCTATTTTTCAATGAACGTTTTTTGAGTTATTGCCCTTGACTTAGTCAAAACGAGCTGAAATTGGCTTGTGAACCCAATAGAGACTACAGTTTTCATCTGATTTCATTGAAATTTTACGTAATCATTTATATTCCTGAGAACTTGGAGAAGTTTTTTGACGATTTTACATTGATTGGATTTTGACTTAGTCATAAATTCTTAAAGATTGAAAGTTTAATTCAGAATTTTATTTAATTTTGTGATCAAAAGATATAAACTATATTTTTGACAGGTTATATTTTTTATACTATTTGACACCAATTGGGGAATGCTCTTGATATTCTAAAAATTTATAAGGAAGATGGGCGTATATTGCTAGGCAACCACTTGTTTTAGACTTTGATTACTAAATTACTGAATCCTTTTTGTGACCTCTCGTAGCCCTTATTAAGGTAATCGAAAGCCCTGTTATAAGAACTTATTTATACCGTATGGATATATCAACTCATTCAAAAAAATTTTAATCCCCTCATCCATAAAATATGTTTTGAATTCCAGGTTTTTAGGAACTACTCCTGATAGTTCGAATATTAGAAGTCTATTGCTCAGTGTTATTAACCAAATAAGAACTGTTTATAATCAGGATTTAGTTCAGAGTGATATGGTATGACGAACTTAAGCCTAGCGTACAACGACCTTACCACTGAATACAACTAGCGGTAAGGATGTTATTGGCGACTGAAAGAATTTGGCTGACACAAACCAGTCGCCAGTTGAAGTCCATGTACGCAATGTTACCACTGAAAGTAAACAGATAATCGCTGGTTCCAGCAAGTTGCACATGTTCTACTATTTGGCGACTAATTAGTCCCAGATACCCGATGTGCGCGCTGTTGCCACTCGCTGGGGCCCGGAATGAGCAAGGCTCATTGAATAAGTCACATGACTTTAAGTGCCGCCTGTCGGATAAACGACAAACAACAGACAGGTGGAGGAGTAATCAGTTGCCACCGTTGTAAGCGTTATTGCGACTCATCTAAATCAGTTGTATTCAGGGGCAAGGTCGATATACACTAGGCTTTAGATAATAAATGTTTGATGCACATGGACTCTTAGCCACGAAGAGAACACTTATATAATGTGTATCTCCACCCCTCCCCTCCATGAAATATGATAAATGCAGCTGCAGAAATTCCGATGTCAAAATTTGTCTGTGAAAATTATGTACATATATGGAATTCAGATCTATATAAATGTTTGTTCAATTTGGAAAAAAAAACTAGAACCGTGCGACGGTACCGAGCAGTGCGCATCCGGTATATTCCATGGGTAAAAAGTGACATTTTCAATCCATTCCATACTGCGTGATAATTTTTGTTTGTTTATTTATTTCATGTTTGTTTTAGTTTTGTTTTGACATGTTTATTTTTATCGTGTTCTGGAGCTATATAGCCCATTTGGTGCTGATGCTCCTTAATACATTTCATTTCATTTCAATCCATACTGCAAAATTTACAGAATATAAAAATCAGAATATACATTGTTTATATTCGGAAGTGAAAAGTAGAATAACCAGTTAACGTTCAGTGAAAAGTGGAATACCAAGCGTATGTTCGGTAGTGAAACGTCATCTGATTAAAAAAGATGTTTTTATTTATGTAAATTTTTAGACATCATTGGAAGTAGAATACTTGTCCAAGAATATTTATCAATTTCTTTCATATGCAAAATCTTAGGAAACTAAGTGCTAACCTCCATCGTAGTGTAGCTCGTAAATTATCATCTTAACACATGCTCCGAGCCAAAAAAATCTATATTTTTATTTTTAAAAAATCATTTTAATGGTCAACGTTTTTAGACATACAATTTTAGAACTTCTTTTTAATAAATGACAGTCAGATTTTTAGAACGAAATTTCTTTTTTTCCTGTTTTACTACATAATTTATTATCAGTTTAAGGGAGAGAACTGCATTTAAACATACAGACAACAAACATGTAAGATTTAATCTTATATTTTGCAAGCAAATGTTTTTTAAACTTTTTTTGCACTTTTAATTTGATCAAATTTGATAATTTCAAAAATTCTAAATGTAGTACAGTACGATAAAATTCCCCCCTCTCCAAATTTCATTGTTGAATTTTAGTTATGTTATAATTATTATAAAATATATTTTAAAATACTGGTTTGTATCAAAACATTGACCAGTGAGAAGCGCTAAAAGAAAAAATATAGTGTCTTGTAACTTTTTCTGTAATCGTAATGCCAGAAGAAAACAAGATGGCTGAGTAGAGAGACAGGTATTTTGTGATCTAGAGAAAATGTTAATTTGTTTCTTGGATATTGATAAGTAGATCATTACTATTTAACAAACAGGAGGGTTATAAGTGATAGGAACTCTTTTAACAAAAATATTTATTTGAAATAACTTTTAAAATCAGCTACATAGTTTCCAAATTTTTAGTGAGATACTATAAAGAGTGATAGTGTGACCTAATTAACAGGTATCACAGACAGGTGTTGTAAAAACATTGGTGTTTTGACTGACTGGCTCAACCATGGCTGGTAACAAAGATAAATAAGGCAAAAATAAAAGTAAATCCCAGTTCTCAATGCAGAAACGAAATAGTGTTGCCCAATCTGAATCTGACTTAAACCAATCCATAGACATGTTTCAAATGTACACTATCTTGGAAGACTTACGGAAAAATGTGTTCACTAAGTCGGAACTAGACGGTATAATTGAAAAAATTAGAGCTATAGTGATGAATGAACTGCAAGATAAAATTATTAATGAAGTGAGAGTGATCAATGAACATATGACCACCCTTTCCGAGAAATATGAAAAAATTATTGATGATAACGCACAGTTAAATAAAATTTGAAATGTAAGGTTGAAGATCTTGAATCACAGATAACAATTTCATAAAGCCATTCAAATGGCAAATTATAATGAACAATATTCTCGCAAAAATAACATTAGAATTTTAGGACTTCCCGAAAATCAAAATAAGGATTTGACTACGTCTTTCTCTCAACTCATCTCAAACCTAACAGGAACCACACTGTCCCAAAATGACATTATGGCTATCCACATAATTCCATCAACATATTCTGATAAACCTCGGCCAGTCCTTGTGAAGTTCCTAAATAGTTCCGTTAAGAGTAGAATACTGAAATCTAAAAAAATGCTTTTTGATAAGGGATACAAAACTTTCGATGACATAACTGTACTTAATTCCCAATTAATCACGAAAATACGAAGCAATGACTCATATAGTGGATGGTTATGATGCAGCTGATGGAAAAGAAAGTGTCCAAATCAACTTATATGATGATATACACCGCTTAATTAACAGTGCCCCTGAATATGTGCCTCGTAATAGGACATCCTTCAATACAAGATAAATTTTAGAGAACATTTATAAACTGTTTTTTACAGCTTTCGAATTGCGCTCGAAACTGTATTGTTAGTTGCAGTGCGTTCGATTTCGAACGCACTGCTTTGTTTTCAAAATGTATTTTTTTTTTTTTTTTTTTTTTTTTTTTTTTTTTCTTCAAATACTGGTCAGAGCGCCCAGCAAAAACTGCTAATGTCACATATGCACTGATGTGACTTGCATACTTTTCTCGAAAAACTAAATTTTTTAAATGTTATTTGATGCATTTTTGTCTAACCGGAAATGACGTAGGACAAAAAGGCGTATTTTAGAATTTTTCATTTCACGGCTCTATTTTTCATCCGATTTGACCCGGATTTTTTTAGGTTATCTCTTTAAACTAATGTCTACAATACGGCTTCTTCAAGCAATTTGAAATTTTACTTTTGTCGATAACTTTTTTTAGTTTTAATTATAAAAATTTTTCAAATTCTACAATTTTAATTCGATGAATCTGAAAATAAAACTGCATATAGGCAATTCGATTGTGAACATAATGCTAATTTCAAAATTTCGATATCACTTCCGGTTTTGACGAAAATGGCTTTTAAATTTTTAGATTTCAACTTCCGGAATTTTGAAGATATGTGAAATTTCTTTTGGGAAATATGATTGCAATGACCATTCGAAAACAATGAATGAAAAAAAATTGACCCGGAAGTTACAAATAAGCCGCCATATTGATATGACCAACTTTTGTAAAACTCAAAATGGGGCCTCAGGGTTATGAGCGGAATTCGTAATAGTAGTATTTTAGGACAGCCCAGTCGATTGCCAAAAAAAGTACGTGATTAGATTTTTGATTTTTAATACTGCCTTTTTGTTATTTCCGGTATAACGTTTAAAGTAATTGCGAAAATTTCAAAAACTTGTAACTCGTGACCTTGACCTTTTGTGACCTTGCAACCTGAACAAAGGTTATTGCCCTTGACTAGATCTATCCAATGAAATATCCATTTTCGTTGTCCGAAGTTTACTTCCGGTTCTATTGCCATTTGAAATTTGCGATTTTTAACTTTAAACAGCTCTGTCACGTGACCCAACTACCATACGTCACAAACTCTTATATATTATTAGTGTGCTTAGTTTACTCGTTCCAGTGATATACAACACTTTATGTTTGAATGAAAATTGCACGATTTAAAATTTGAAAATTTTGTGCAAAGTTTCATTGTCACTGTGCGTGTTTTTTTCGAATTTTATTTTGACCGTCCTGAAAATTTACAGGTAAATAGACATTTTGATTGCAAACTCAAATCTGTTTTCAAAATTTCGATAACACTTCCGGTTCTGACGTTATTCGCTTTTTAGATTTAAAATCTAACTTCCGGAATTTTGAAGATATTTGAAATTTTTTGTTTGCATTATATTTGAAATGTTGCTATATAAGCCACCAATCAATGAAATGTGACCCAGATGTAATAGATCAACCACCATAATGATATGACCAACTTTTGTAAAACTCAAAATGGGGCCTGTGGGTTATGATCGATTTTCGGGATTGTAGTATTTTTGGATAGCTCAGTCGATTGCCCGGAAAAGTACGTAATTACATTTTTGATATTCGATGTTGCTTTCTTGTTATTTCCGGTATATTTTCTAGATATGTAATTGCCAAAATTTTAAAGACTTGTAACTCGTGACCTTGAACTTTTTTAACCTTGTGACCTGAACAAAAGTTATTGCCCTTGACCAGATCTATCCAATTGTGAGTCCAATGTAGTTGTCAGATGTTGACTTCCGGTTCTATAACAATTTGAAATTTGCGTTTTTTAACTTTAAATAACTCTGTCACGTGACCTAACTTACATACTTCAGAAATTCTTAAATATACTTATTGTGTCTAATCTACTCTTTTCAATGATATCTAACACTTTATGTTTTAAAGAAAATTCCACGATTTAATATTTGGAAATTTTGTGCAAAGTTCCATTGTCACTGTGCGTGTGTTTTCAAATTTTATTTGAATGTTCTGAAAACTTGTGGGTAGCTAAGCATGTTGCGGTTTTGAAGTTATTGGCTTTTTAATAATTAGCTAAAATAAAAGTTTGTTGTCTAAATGGAAACATGATCTAGTGCTCTCCCTTTAACATGTAAATTACCTTGAGCCAAAGAAGTAAAAAACATCGCAAAAAACGCTAACAATTATTATTGTCAAAACAGTTGAAGGGAGAGAACTACTATCTTTATTGTTAATCATTATTAAAGCTATCATGCTGTAACTACATTGGAAATCATGGGTTTATTTTTTTTAAATAATTTCCATATTTGCTACTAGCAGTTGCCATACTTGTTGAAATATGGCCGCCACTATAAAGCCGAGTAACCCACGCCCTTCAGTCACTTGATAAACATTATAGAAATAGTGTTCTTAAAAAATAAGTCAAGCCATCTGCCATTAATTTCCATATTTGCTACTAGCCCAGTTAGCCACGACCTTCAGTCACTTGATATAAACAAAAACAAATTGTAGCGTTTTTCAATTTACGACTTCTATTTTTATTGTTAATCTTTATTAAAGATATCGTGCCGTAACTACACTAAAAAATGTTTCTAACTTTTTTAATATTAATATTTTCATAACCATTTGCTTTGTGCCTTATGATTTATGAAAGATTTCCAGGATGACGCACTGCCCAGCGCCGTTTTGGTACGGCTCTAGTTTTTTTTGTTTTCAAAATTACCTTCGAATATATTAATTAAAAATGTAATTACGAACCAGTGGAAATATATCACCATGAAAATTAACCTTATATCCTCTACGTCAGTTTAAGGATATGGAGTTGGTTTTTAGGACTACTCGTATTTCAACATGTAATTCATAATTAATATATTTCTGTAGTGCCCTTTTTTTGAAAACATTGCCCCTAATTTTGAAAGGTTAGTGGTGTCTTTAATTATGATTATTATTATTACTTCAGGGCCTTGTATGTCTTATCTTAATATATTTCGTAATCGAATTCTCTCTGAATATATTTACTTACAATTTAATTTCGAACCATTTGAAATATATTATCATAAAGATTAACCTTATATTCTTTATGTCAGTTTTAAGGAAATAGTTTGTTTTTATGACTAATCGTATCTCAACATGAAATTCATAATTTATACATTTCCAAAGCGCCTTTTTTGAAAGGTTTACTGGTATTTCTAATTGTGGGACTTTGCTACCGCAAAGTCCCAGTTTGTTATCGAAATGTTTCCGTTTTTTTTTTTCGTTTTTTCCACAGGGCACACAGCCTAAACCGCAATAGCTGCAGCAACCTTTTTACAACTTCTGAGGTCCATTTCTGGCGAGGTACTTAATGAATATAAATTGAAACATTTTTGCAACAGTGTAAGTTGCACTTTGCAACATGAGCAAAAACAGGTTTTTCGACTCTGGAAGCTACATTTTTTGGCCGATTCGTCTCGGGTTTTCATTTTTGGAATCTGTGACTAAATTCCGATCTAATAGGTCTTAACAAAATTCGAATTTCGAAAATTCGTAGCGTACATTTTTTGGCCGATTTTCGAAATTTTTGGACCGTTTTTCAGTTTTTTTCGGATTAATCTGAAATTTTGATAAAAGATGCATTTCACTAATGTAAACAATTTGACGTATTCAAAATTTTTGCTTCACTTCCGGTTAAAGTGGAAAATCGATTTTCACTTCCGGTTGAATAACTTCCGGTGTAATTGAAATATTTCAACGAAATTATGTTTGTTGTTATTAATCGTAATTCTACAGCCGATTTTAAAATAAAATTTAGTCCGAAAAAAATACTTTGGCCGCCATGTTGACTTGATACATTTTTATAAAATGAAAAATGGGGCCTTGGGGTTAAGTGTGATGTGTGTAATGTTTGTATTTTTGGAAACTATAGTCGATTGCGACCAATCTCTAGGAAGCCGATTTTCGAATTTCAATTTTCCTTTTTTGCAACTTCCGGTTGAATTTTTTCAGTTTTTGAAGGCTCATATCTCATGACCTTGACCTTTGATGACCTTGACCTTAAGTAGGTCAAAGGTCATCGACCTTGGCTACCAGATGATACTTTAATATTTGACCTCCGATATCAACTTCCGGTTTTATAGCTGTCCAAAAATAGCCAAATTCGCAACTTTGTACTGCTCCTACAGGTGACCTAATTAACCTAGAGAGTTCATTTTTTCATATTCTGAATGGGCTTCATGAGCTCTTTCGAACGATATATCACAATGTATTGTAATGCAAAATTAGTTTTCTTTAAATTTTGCAATTTTGAAAACCTTTTTGAATTTTTTGACTTTAATATATGCATAGTTTATGATCTATTACGTTAAGAGGCTTGAAAATTAAAACAGAAGTGAACATACCCCATACCAATGTATCCATCAAAAAAAAATTGACATGGGCGTGGCACATCCGGGTTAAATTTTGATTTTGTTTACATTTTGTTGTCTGGAAAAAATCCATATAGACTACATTTTTTTTGAAAAATGCTTTTGCACACACCAACCTCATTACTTTAGCTATATTATATCATAATCTCAGCTATTTTGGATGTATAGTTCAAAAAAGGGAACAAGGTTTATTAATTTCAAAATTTCCGATTATAGATTTTGAATTTTTTTGACATTTATGATTGTATATCTCGTTAACCAATACATGCAAAGGCTTGCTAATTAAGCCATAGTAAGATATTATTAATATAAATAAAGTCACATAAAAAAATCTAACGTGGGCGTGGCACATCCGGGTAAAATTCTTTTTTGTCAAAATTTTGTTTATCAAAAAAAAGGTAAAGTTTACTTTTTTTTTCAAAAAATTACATTGCATTCAGTTACAGCATTGTTTTCTTACGCTTATGTTAAAGGTTCATAGATTTCGGCTTTCTAGTTCCAAAATGGGAACAGGGTTAAAAAAATAAAAAATTTCGTTTTTGACCTTGACCTTTGTTGACTTTGACCTTTTTAGGATCAAAGGTCATTGACTTTGGCTGTTCATTTTTACTTTCATATTTGATGTCTAGCGTCAACTTCCGGTGTTATTACAGTATGCATTACCAAATTTTAAAGACTTGTTTCTCGTGAATTTGACCTTCAGTGACCTTGACCTTCAGTACGATGAAGGTTATTGATAAAGTATTTTAGCTGGTACGTTCAAATGTTAGGTCTGGTGACTAATTCCGGTTTCACAACCTTTCAAAAAAACAAAAAAGTTTAAAAGTTGTCAACTTTTTTTGCGCTTCGGATTTACGTTCAAGGCCTATTTTTTTTCCCTAAATTAGCAATTTGCACATTTGCAAAGTCCCACTCTGTGCCACATGTGGCTCTAGTTATCATTATTATTATTACTTCATGTCCCTTATTAATCTAATTTTGATAAACTTTTAGCACATTATTGATAATAGAAAAGAGCACAAAAACACAAATAGATGTCAACAGAAAGCTTGTTGAATTTGCGTCAATGTAGATGCTATTGTAAAGATATTCAAAATTATTCAATATTTTCGATATTACACTGTATATAGATTGTCATACATTATGTTACCTTTTCTTTTAACTCTATTAATTTATGTCAAAACTTAACTTAATTTCTGTGAACGTAATAGGATTACGAGACTATAAAAAACGTTTAAAAGTTATACAATGGTTGAAAGATTAAAATTATAATGTGATATTTTTACAGGAAACACATAGTATCATTAAGGATGAGGCTTTGTGGAACCAGGACTGGGGTAACCATGGAATATATGCTAACGGTAAATCTAACTCTTCAGGGACTGTAATTTTTGTTAATTGTGAAACTAACATTGATATAATTGAGTCAATGGCCCGTATGCACCAAATAATGCATCTATTCTTCAAATTAAGAAGAATAGAATTATTTTAAACCTTAAATAGATTTAGTTAATTTTAATTAAAGATAATTCTACATTTTGTATGCACCAACTGACAATTAACTAAATATATTTATCTCTACCGTAATTGAAATTCAATTTCCCATTCGAACCACACACTATACAAAATCTATATATGACAAAAGAGTCTTTAGGTTGGTCACTAAGACATATTTCTTTATTAACATTTTGATAACTGTTACGTATGGTGTTGATATTTTGTAGTCTGAAATTCTATCGACTCTCATCTGGGTTTTTATTTGTGGCAGTTATCACCAATAAAAGATGAACGATCTATTTGATTATTATAAGTTTACAAGCAAATGACGTCAAAACCGGAAGTGATATCAAAATTTTGAAAACACAGTTTTGTTCGCAATAACAATGTCTATAAGCCTAGAAGTTTTCATAGCGATCGAAATAAAATTGTGAAAATTGAAAAAAGCGTCAAAAAAGAGTTCTTAAATTTAGTGTCAAAAGTAAAAACTCATACGTTTTTAGTGGTTATCGTGTAGAAAAGACAAAACTGAAATAAACAAAAATTATTCCATCGAAATCGGTTGAAAATTGTAGGTAAAAATGATAAAAAACCGAAAATACACGTTTTGTCATACCTCATTTCCGGTTGGACAAAACTGCGTCATTTAGCATTTAAGCCACAATGTGCAGCAACTTATCGTGGGAAATCGTGTGAGATTGAGCGTGACAAGTTCCCTTCACACCGAAAAAGCGAGACCAGAAAACGAAAAAAAAAAAAAAAAAAAAAATAGTCATTTGCAAAACAATCGTACTGCAATTATCTTCAGAATATATTCATTTTGGACATTTTACCACCCTTTATGATACATATGGAAGTGGTTGATAAATTCGTTATTTCTGATAGTAGTACGACCAACCTATATGTGTCCATAAATTTAATTAGCAAAAAGTTAAAAATTGTAATTTTCAAATGGCGATAAAACCAAGAGTAAACATTAGACATCGTAAATGAATATATTATTTAATAAATCTAGTCAAGGGGCAATACCTTCTGTACATGTCAAAAGGTCATCAAAGCTCAATGTCACTAAATATGAGCCTTGGAAGTTTCGGCCATTACTGATTTTTTTTTTGTCCGGAAAAACAAAGAAATCGAAATCGAAATTCAAAAATCCGTTGCGACAAGGTTGTTTGCAATCGACTAAAGCAAGCCTGTGAAACCTACAGCCCGCGGGCAACTGCGGCGAGATGATTTTGTGCGGCCCGCGGTGTCATGTGAAGAAAATGCGGCCCGCGATCAAATGCTTCACTGTAGCCCTCAGATTGTAGCTGCCGATTCCGATATCGAAACCCGTTATATCAGCTGGTCCATCCACTCAACATGAAAGAGTTATTCAAAATATACAACTGCATACCTCTCATTGATCATGGAAATATGATTAAATAAGTGCGATGTGAAACAGTGATTTTAAATAATATATATCTGGAGTTTTTTTGCAATTAACATTGAAATACGTTAGGCCTATTGAACAAAAAATTGCATTTTTAAAATTCGATGATTGATTGGTGGTTGGTTGCTTGACCCACAGCCTCCTCGCATCCATCAAATGTGGCCCACCGTTACGGAAAGGTTGCACAGGCCTGGACTAAAGAGTTCATTTTTGAACCTGTTGGAATAACACTAAAGAAATAAACAAAAAAGATCCAATCGAAATTAGAGCGGTAGTTGAGGAAAAACGTTTAAAATATGACTTTTCATACGTAATTTCCGTTAAAAACTGCGTCATTTAACATTTTAGCTACAAGCAGCTGTTTATCGTGGAAAATCAGATTGAGTGTGACAAGGGCCCTTCATACCGAAATAGCGAGACCAGAAAGCGAAAATAAAATAGTCATTTGCAAAACAATGCAATCGAACGCACTACAAAAAGTTTTAATTTGTCTCGATCGGTCACTTCTGGAATTCTTCTCTTATTTGGCTTAGTATGAGTTAATTATGGATATGTAAAACACACTGGTATTTTTCCACTTTCAATTCATACAAGTATTGGCATTTTCAATAATGAAAATAAGGAAACGTATCTCAACTCTATGTACAACTTATTATTTCAGACGGTAGAAGAACTGTCAGAGGAGTTTCGAAAAACATTAAAACTGGCCATGAAAGACAAACCAATATTAATAGTATTAGACTCACTGGATCAATTGAATGTTACTGGTGGTGCTCGGCAACTCTTCTGGCTTCCTTCAAAATTACCCCAACATGTTAAAATGATTGTATCCACTCTTCCAGAATCAAAATATGAATGCTTTCCCAAGTTACAGGTAAGTCTAACAATAATCCGGTATTAAGGAATACATAGAGGTTATCCTATGGCTACGAGTGGATATGGTTTTTATGCCATGACATGTTCCTTAAGCAACAGGTATCATTTCATTACATTAATCCGTTGCAATGATAAGACATTTTCGTCAGTAATTTTGATTGGTCGACTGATTATTGTTCGACCAGTTATATTCCTTGTAACAAATTATTGCGGGAAAACTTTCGAATGACCAGACGCCAGATTTCTTGTAGCACATTTACCTTGGGATAATTGAGTTCAAGTTCAAGGCCGAATTGATACCAAAATAGATCAATCTTAAATAATTTTTAAAGTGTCGAGGTTTTTTCAAGATTACGGAAAAATGCTTAGAGAAATTAACTTTTTCGTCTAGTCGAACTTGCTTTGCAAATCATTCAGACCTACACTCAAAATGTAACGAGATCGCTTATTGGATAAATAAAATGTGACGTAGTGTTTTTAAAACGAGGTTATTAGTTGTTAATGACGAGAAAACCTCGTCAATCCAGCAACGGTAGATAATGCCAATGTCTAACGTTGCTGAAGGAACATGATGCCACTCATTCTTGTGATATTTTCACGAGTGGCGCAGCTACGAGTGAAAATATCTCAAGCACGAGTGGCATTAAAACCATATCCACGAGTTTGCCATTGGATAACCTATTTATCCGATAATTTTCCCTGTTGGTTGTTTTATGTAAAACGGTTTTACTCATACTGTACCATTACATGATATTAAACATCACTGACAGTTAATAGTAAACAATCTTGATCATTCACTTTTCATATTACGAAACGTTTATTTCGACGCTTAAAAGTCTCAGAAGGGACAGACAAACCTGTCCGACGGCATTTTGAGTGTTACTAACAAGTGAAACGCATGCATTAAATCTTGGCCACGCCCATTGAATACCACCCATTAAATACCATATTTATTCAATGGGCTGTATTCCACGGGATGCAAGACAGTGCCTCGACTAACACTGTGACTAGGCGGCAGCGCTGCCGCCCAGTGGCGATATTCTGCCGCCCAGTGAGCACAAAAATCAGTCCCGGTCGGCAGTCCTATATTGCATCGGTATCGGAATTTGCCAACGACGCCATTGGATATTTTGCAACGGATAATCCCAGTAGCTTTACGCGTAACGATTCAGACACTGCCAAATTATATGAATTACTGAAATGGTCAACCACATCGGCACCTGTCCTCATAGAATGATTACGGAACGCGTGATTTTGTCTTACACACAGAAATTAAGAGCGATAAAAGGTTAAGTCTGAATAGACAAACTTTGAACTGGATGTTGCCGCTTAGTCTGAATTCAACCGGAACCTCCAATTTCAATCCAGGACCGGTAGTACACATTTTCCTGAACAGGAAAGAGCGCAGGATGCGCCTGCCTGACACGGGACTCTATCAAGAAAGATAATTTGTGAGGCAGTTCTTTTCGTTAGAACATAATTTCTAAGCTGAACATTTGAGATTTGTGATGACGTCGATGATGATGTTCTGGTTGCCGTGAATAAATGTTTCGGAATATTTCTTCTGTGTTTTTTTCGCCGTGTTTAGTTTGAAATAAATATCAAATATCGCCGCATTTCAGAGAGACTATTTGATGTCTGTTTCACTGATTGCATTTCCGGCGTTCTAGTTTTTAGCTTCGCCTGTTCAATCAACTGCCGCCCAGTAACAATTCCTTAGACGAGGCACTGATGCATTTTATCTGACTTACAAATTTTTGTTATCTAGAATGCATCACAGACACAGATTATGAGAAAAAAAATTCATTAAAAACAAATTAGAATTTTTTTTTCTCATGTCGGTTATAGGATAAAATGTAGTTTGTAATGCATATTAAACAGATACCAGTGATAAACTGTGCTGTGAAGCCTACAAATTACAAGTACAAGTGACCAAAGAGTCCCGTTGAATTATAGGGGAATAAGTTTATTTAAGGAATGAATGTGGATCTTGTTATCGTTATGGGGAAATAAACGCTGGTTTTTCATGTGACAAGATAAATGACCCGGCGAAGCGGGTCATGTACGTCTTGTCACATGAAAAACCAGCGTTTATTTCCCCATAACGATAACAAGATCCACATTCATTCCTTATATTTACATTCGTCTAACTATTCAGATAAAATACTCTAAAATTTTCCTTTTTAATGCCAAAATACTCTAAAAAAAAACACCGTTTCTTCAATTCACCGGTATCTGTCAATCAAGTACATCGCCCCGCCTTAACAATATAGTTCTATAAATCAACAGTCTTTTTCGAATGATAAAATAATCAAATATTTATTATTTCATTGTAATATCAACAACAATTGTAAATGTAAATAATATCTAACAATAAATATGAACGAAAACAAAACAATAATGAATAATTAACCGCCGAACTTGTGCGCAATTATAAGATTTATAAGGTAGTGAGAGAGCTTAGCGGAAATCAAGATGAAGGACGAAGACGAAGTTGAACGATTTTGGCGCTTCGATTATTTATTAACGTTAATTGTACAATTGCTAAATGTTGAATGGCAAAAAATACCTGCACCAGAATTATAATTGCCGGTAAATGTGATATCATTAGTGGATGAAGAGGATGTGTGCACACTGTGTAAACTATGTGATTCGGGAATGAAGTTGTTGTTGTTGTTCATGGATACGGGGCCTTCTATTGCCAATGGCGGAGCCGAAAGTGTGTAGGGCTGTTCGACTACAGACGTTTCAGTTGGATTTCCCGATATAATAGAACCAAGTGAATTACTTATTGCCCTTTTTTGATCGGAGGAGCAGAATCGATTGTAACTTCTAATGGATGCCTCGGATTTATGACCTGACATGAACATTATTTGCCTTGTTTGAAAACCTGTATCATTCATGTGTTGAATGGCTGTAGCTCGTAAGCAATGTGCTGTGTATTTTTTAGATACTTTGGAATATTTACTAATGTCTGCCATAAACGTTCTGAAACTGTTTTTTCCCAATGACTTGTTATTATACCATATTTCATGATTTTTTGGATTTTTTAGAGTGTCTTTTATGATTTGATTGAATAATGATGTGGCAGTTGCTTCTGTTTTGGATATGAAGAGTTTTAAAAGTTTTACTGGACAGTTGTTATCCCCAGTGGCATACATTCGTTTATCAGTTTGTGCTTCATTAGAATTGGTCCCCCCCTGATAATTTTTTTGTTGCGTCTCATGTTTTAGATAAGCGTATTCATGTCCTTTTGCATCAAATGCAAAACCAAAGGAATTTAATTTAAGCTGATGATGGAATTCTAGACCCCTAGTTACATAGTGTAAGGCAATAGTATACCAAACATATTGGCGCAGAATAATAGGATTAATGTGAGCAGTGTTTTCAAAATATGTATGAATCTTTTGTAGGTCAACATTTTCAATTATATCTTTGTGCTGGGTAGCTCTTGAAGACCCATCTCTCATTTGTGATTTAAGAAGACCATCTAAAACTCTATTAGAAACTTTATAACACCTATCATTAACAATGTCAATTTCTGAATTTAAATCTGATAAATGCCTATTTAAAGCAGCTCTTATGTTTTTCATGGTGTTTTTGTGATAATTTTGAGCAATGGATGCACCCAATATTGATGTTCGTTTTTCAAGTTCTTTTGGTTTGGCACTGCAATAAAATTTTGACAGCTTGTCTGCTAAGGTCTGTGGATCCAAATCTTGGTCCCAAGCAGCCTTTGATCCATAAGTTTCCACATGCCATTCTGCAAAAGAAAATCATTAAAAAATGCCAACGGAAGGCAGAAATTTTGGAATCTTGATTATATTGTTATAGAACATCTAATACTAGATATCTTCACAATATTATGCAATTCTGAACTGCGTGTAATACCTAATAATTATTGCCTACTTTATAGCGTAATGTTTTGGGCTGGGTATTAACTACCAAATTCAAATCGATTATCGACGCCTAGGCTAGGCTACTGATCAATATTTACGTTTCTATTATCACTTCCTTCAAAGAACCAGTTAAGAAAACTGGCATTTATTTTTCGATGAACGCTAGTTTGTCACATGACACTATGACGTTGTCAGAGCACAACAATGATGTACCACAGTAATCTAAGATTTGTGACAAATTCAAACAAATTATCATTTAAAAAAGTTAAAATTTGATTTATAAAAGTATCCGAATATAATTATAAGAATTAAACGTTGGGTCTCGTTAGCATTATTGGTGTGTAAACGCAATAGATCACGCCACAAACATACAGTATGTCACATGATCTATTGCGTTTACACACCAATAATGCTAATTAGACCCACAGCCACAATTAATTCTTAAATAATGGGATGTCTGATTATCATGTGACGATGATGTTAGAAAATTTGACCATGAAATTTCATAATCAATACCGGTAATCAAAATTAAAAATGTATAGTGTCGATAATCGATTATTTTGTGTAGCCCTGGTTAAATTCAACTCATTTTTTTTTACTTTTAAACGCTGATTATTATGGCTACAAGTGGATTTGAAGGCTTAAAATTTGACAGCGAGTTGTGAACGTTATAACTGACTAGCTTAACTAGAAAAAATTATTTTTCTAAGTCTGCGACTGCGTTAGGCTAAACGTAGTCATAAGGTTTAAGGTACGATAAGTCGAACAGTTAGTGTACATTTGAGGAGCAATTTGGTTTATTTGATATGTTAAGTAGTCTACCTTCAAAAATTCCTAATGCCCATTTTGTATTTTTCCTTGTTGCTTCTGATAGCTCTAGGTCAAACGTTCCATAATCCACCGTTCCATAGTCTTCCATTTCATAATCCCCCATATTATGATCAAAATTTAAAAAAAAAATCGAACTAATCTATTTTAGAATATTGATTTTAGCAGACGACAATATAGGTCATTCTAGTTTTGTTGTTGTATTCATACGCCCAATGTTGACAACTTTAACGGTGGGCGTGTCTAAAAAAATCAGCGTTTATTGGGTCATAAACGATATCAGGAATGGTTGGATGTATTGAAGAACAAACATTGGTTTTGTAAATATTGTCTTGTGTCTCAAAACTCTACAGTAATCTTATTAATATACGTTTGTCAAAGTACCTGGAGTTTGACATCTTGGCGGATGAGCAACATGGGTTCAGAAAATCCAGATCATGTGATGACCAACAATTCGCTTTGAACAGTATAGTAAAAAACAATCCTAATGTTTTTTCAAGTTTCATTGATTTGAAAAAAGCTTTCGATTTTGTTAACAAGGATATGCTATTATACAAACTGCTACTCAATAATTTGGATGGTAAGATATACACAGCAATTCAAAATATTTACTCTGAGACCACGGCATGTGTGAAAATAAACGGAGCATATACTGATTGGTTCAACTGTACTTCTGGAGTTCGACAAGGAGATAATCTATCTCCAACACTATTCTCGTTGTTCATCAATGACCTTGTCACTAATATAAACAATGTTGATGGTGGCGTTCCAATGGGTAATACAAATATTTCCATGCTCTTGTATGCAGACGATATTGTGTTTGTGTCCCTAAGCGAAGATGGCCTACAAAGAATGTTAGACGTACTGGACTCGTGGTGCAAAAGCTGGCGAGTCATGATTAACATTTCGAAGTCAAAATACATGCACTTCCGTCGGGGTAGAACATTAAGGTCTAATTTCAATTTCCCCGTAGGAGAGAACTACTTAGACAGTGTTGAAAAATATAAATATCTCGGAGTAATCTTACATGAGAAGTTTAACTTCATGATAGCGACTGACACCCTCTGCTCAGCAGCCGGACGTGCCCTTGGAGGTATAATTTCCAAAGTACATTGTCATCTGGGGCCACAAGAATTATCAATCTATCGATAATGTCCAAAACTGGGCACTTCGTTACCTTCTAGCTAGGCGTTCATCGGTTCACGCCAACATTAGCTATATCCGGTGATGTCGGTATTCTGCCATCTTTACAACGTCGTTGGACCAAAATGTTCGCGTACTGGAACCGATTACTCCAAATGGACGATGATAGACTAACAAAGTGTGTTTTTTAATACGACTACATTAAATCCGGTAACAATAGAAACTGGTGCTCAGATATGAGACTGTTATTTGACAAATTAGATTTGCTTAATCATTTTGTAGATAAGCGTCCTGTTGAATCCGATCTCATTACGTCTAAAATACTCCAATTTGTCCATAACTCTTGGTCTGAGAAAATCCTTACGTCACTAAAACTACGCACATACGCTACCTTTAAATCATCTTTCGAACTGGAAACCTACATGAAACTAAATCTAACACGAAACGAACGTTCATTACTGGCTCAGTTCAGATGCGGTGTCTTACCTCTTCGAATAGAAACTGGACGTTTTGTTGGAGAGAAATTGGAATCCAGACTTGCGTCCAATCTGCGGTAACGGTGAGATCGAAGATGAAACGCACTTTCTCTTGAAATGTGAAAAAATATGATTTGGGGACGTATTAGAGAAAGATTCCGAAAGACCTATCTCCGTGATGATGTTTGACATTATCAATAACTACCCTCGCAAACTAGCCAACTACCTTGTTAACGCATACTCCGAGCGTCGTCAAACATTATACAATTGAATGTATCTATGTATTTGAAAATATCGGCCAATTTTGATCACATAAATGCTCACCTGCTGTAAATTATGTTCTCGTTCAATTTATTATATAAATATCGTGTATTATTATAGTGACTTATAGGCCCATTGGGCCTGATGTACTTTACATGCCAGACAATCACTGTTATATATCAATGTACATATGTCACTGAAATAAAATATTTACTTACTTAATATTTACTTACTGTACTGATGGCAAACACTTACAAATATACTCGCGAATACAATTACTTGCAGAGTAACGGTGGTATAGGTTAGCGCTGATCTTCTCGAAATCCAGCTCTGCAGGATATTTACTTTACCCCTAGAACAATCAGGGCCTGTTTGGAAATCTCTGAACGTGGGTTTCTGGCATCCCTTTTCAATGTGGGGTGGGGGTGTCTATCTTTAGCTGGCTCCTCCCTTCTCCGCCAAGTTTCAAGATTTTTATCATTGAGCTGTTACATGCCTGGGGTGGCCCCTGCTCCTAATATTCTTTAGAAAGTGTCTCTATTGCAGTGCTCACATAACAATTAAGTTTATTTGATACTGGTGAAATGTATCGCTCACTAGTTTTATCACAAAAAAATCACATCTAAAGAAGGGCAAATTCTGGTGTAAAAGTTGTAAAGTCGTGGACTCCCCCATCATGTGTGCATATATACAACATGATTACTATTTCTTTGTACCAAAAGTTTCTTGTTTTTCAGACAATGTTTACATCTAAACAATTCATACCAGTGACAACCTTGTCCAACCAAAATGTTGATGGTATCCTGAACAAATGGCTAGAAAACAGTCGTAAGAAGTTACAGCAGCACCAACTTCAAACTGTAAAAGATGCTTTCCAGAAGTGTCGAATACCATTGTTCTTCAAATTAGCTTTTGATGAAGCTTGTCGGTGGAAATCCTTCACACCAGTAGATCAATCCGTATTAAATGTCACTGTTAGAACAGTTATTAATGATCTATTTAATAGAATGGAGAAACTACATGGTAAATTATTGGTATCTCGAGCATTAGGCTACCTTACTCTCAGTAAGTACCAATTAAGATATATTTTATTCACATACGAAACCTCGTAATTTTCGGCTTTAGAAAATTTATTCTCTATAGTTTCTCCTTCAATTCTTACTATGTTCTTGTCTGATTCTGTTGAAGAAGTTGCGTCTGATTTCACGCCTGGTACATTGTGGTCTTTCTTGTCCGTCCTTACGGTGGAGGCTCGAGCCGGAGGACCTCCCCCTTGGATCCGCCCCTGCTTTAGATTGATAAGATCCCGATCAAGTTCGAATTTGATTTTCGATTAACGGTTTTTGAGTTATTGCCCTTGACTTTGATAAAACCCGTCCAAATTGGGCACTGTTGCACTTTCGGGCCTCTCGGGTTCTAATTGAGCTAGCAATCTGAAGTTTGGTAGGATGATTTATACATATGTTCTGATTATTCACAGTAAATTTGGTGTCATTCCGACGTTTCCTTCTATTTTAAATTATTTTTCAAAGTTTCGAAATGAATGATATTTCACTGATAATGGCGAATCGACAAGGGGATTGTTCAGTTGTACTTGCTTTGTCATTCCATTCTCTCGGGACGATTCGCAACAAAAAATATAATTTGGAATCATTTAGAGATGTTTCGTAACACTTTAAATATGCCGACTTGTTAAAGTTTAACAACTGAATGAAGACGGAAAATGTTGTCTGGTTGGTCTGCAATTTTCTGACGTTGATCAGGACACATTACTCTTTCGCATTAGCACGTTTCATGTCGATATCGCGATCGGAATTGATCGAGGGGCGATGCAGCAATAGGGGCATTACTTTAACAATTCATTAAAAATGGAAATGGGTGCCTGATCGGTCTGAATTTTTTTGTGAGTAATCAGGACACATGACTGTGTCACATTGTCATGTTTCGTGTCGATATCGCGATCGAAAGTCATCGAATAGGGGCAATTACTTTAACACCCGATTTAAGATGGAAATAAGTGTCTGATCGGTCTGAAAGTTTTTGTGAGTAATCAGGACACATGACTGTGTCACATTGTCATGTTTCGTGTCGATATCGCGATCGAAAGTCATCGAATAGGGGTGTTAAAGTAATTGCCCCTATTCGATGACTTTCGATCGCGATATCGACACGAAACATGACAATGTGACACCGTAATGTGTCCTGATTACTCACATAAAATTTCAGACCGATCAGACACTAATTTCCATCTTAAATCGGGTGTTAAAGTAATTGCCCCTATTCGATGACTTTCAATCGCGATATCGACACGAAACATGACAATGTGACACAGTCATGTGTCTTGATTACTCACAAAAAGATTCAGACCGATCAGGCACCCATTTCCATTTTTAATTAATTGTTAAAGTAATCCCTCTATGCCCCTATTGCTGCATCGCCCCTCGATCAATTCCGATCGCGATATCGACATGAAACGTGCTAATGCGAAAGAGTAATGTGTCCTGATCAACGTCAGAAAATTTCAGACCAACCAGACAACATTTTCCGTCTTCATTCAGTTGTTAAACTTTAACAATTCGGCATATTTAAAGTGTTACGAAACATCTCTAAATGATTCCAAATTATATTTTTTGTTGCGAATCGTCCCGAGAGAATGGAATGACAAAGCAAGTACAACTGAACAATCCCCTTGTCGATTCGCCATTATCGATGAAATATCATTCACTTTGAAACTTTGAAAAATAATTTAAAATAGAAGGAAACGTCGGAATGACACCAAATTTACTGTGAATAATCAGAACATATGTATAAATCATCCTACCAAATTTCAGATTGCTAGCTCAATTAGAACCCGAGAGGCCCGAAAGTGCAACAGCAACTGGGTATGATCCCTTATGCCAGGTTTACACAAGTTTCCGGTGGCCACGGCGACCGAAACGTATTATGCCGTGGAATTTGGCCGTTTTTTGTCTTCACATTCAAAAAATTCGTTTTGTTAAGTTGTGACTAAGTTTCCTCATGGTTTATTAGTGTCCGTGACAGATCAATAGGGCGATGAAATGGTTCCACCAAGGTTCACCAAGATTCGGGCTGCAGTCTATCAATGATGCATTTTTTGCTGCTTCTCGGTTTGATGCGTTGTGATGGGATCTCTCATCTTGTACACGTATTCATCCAGGTCTAATGCGCCCGTCAAGGTCTCCTAAGGATCAAACATGGAAGCAACGGAGCTTAGAACACGTCTGTAGCTACGGTACAAAGAAAACTCCTCAAGCTATTTCAAATCATACTTCTATACAAGTACACGTTTACACTATGTTCCCGGTGGCCACGGTAATCAAACCTCAAGTCAGCATCGATAGAGGGCATTTATTTCCGTGGATGCCGGGTCAGAATTTTTAACTGTCAAAAAATTTGCCACGACAGCCACGGTGTGAAGAAACGTAATAGGTCGTATTAAACGGGGTAAACTCTACTAAACGTAACAATACGTATGATAGGTCGTAACAGAACTTGGTAAACGCTACAAAACGTGAAAAAACGTTTATAAGGTCGTAACAAAACTTTAGCATTAGATTGATAAGATCTCGGTCTAGTTCGAATTTGACGTAATTTTAATACTAGTAAAAGGTTTTTGAGTTATTGCCCTTGACCTTCAAAAATTGTTTAAGACAATAAAGCCTACAGTTTTCATTCAATTTTATTGAAAGGTAACAAAACTTGGAAAAATTAGCATTAGATTGATAAGATCTCGGTCTAGTTCGAATTTGACGTAATTTTAATAAAAGGTTTTTGAGTTATTGCCCTTGACCTTCAAAAATTGTTTAAGACAATAAAGCCTACATAGGCCGTGGACTGTGACCCTCAAATGTGCTTAAAAAAGACTTTCTGTAGCACATTATGGAGACTAATTTTTTTCATCTGGAATCAATTAATATATGTTTTAGCAAGCTAAAAAACGATGTTCCCACTTTCAGAAAGTGCCACAACTAAAAATTTTAACTTTTAAAGATGCGCATATTTTCAATACCTATCTCGATTTTTAATGGACTGTCAAAAACAATCTTCAAATCAGGGAAGCATGAAATTTTTATTATTTGTTGAATACATGCTGTACTATACCATGATAGTATAGAAAAATCAAAAATAATTAAAAAAACACAACTTCATTCAATTCAGATTTAATAAGAAAAATTTCTATATTTGTAAAGGGAGATAATTCAATACTACCATTCATTACCAGATTGCAATATGATCTTAAATGCAGCAAACATACACAATATTTATTCATCTGGAAAGATTTCAAAGGTTTTTCCTGCATCAGTCAGTTTGTTATTTGAGTAGTTCACATAAATCTGTGCATTAAACTTAAAATTTCAATATCTAGCATCTATTTGTTCACAACCTCTTGTTGATACAACAGGATCCACAATTTACCCTTCACAATATTCTGCTCTGAGGATGGCATCCTGAAAATTACCCCTTTAACAATGAAGCGACAAAATATATCGGATGGATTGAAAAGTTTGCGCACTTGTGAAACATAAACTAAACATTCATTCCAAGCTTCTTCAATTTATTACTGCTTTGATGATAACCGAACTTTTATCTATGAGGACCTTGTGTTATATCTTCTCTTGTATAAAAAAGTACAAAAATAAAATGACATAGTTTGTCATTTGGAAGAAAATTCTTGATGCCCCTTCACAGAGTGATTTTAGATGGTATTTCATAAGGAAACATTTTGGTATCGAGTCCAAGTACCTCACAAAGCACCACAACTGCAAGCCAAAACAGAAGGTCCTCAACCTAGAGAAAACAAAATAGAAAATAACATCAATTGTGTGCATTCTGAAAGATATTTCGAGATTTGAGTTGTCAATAAGACCCCCTACTCTGATTTTCATCTGCCCAATTTTACTTGTTCAAAGCATTTCTCTTCTTAATCAAATTATTTCATACCTCTACATATCAAAAAAGACTTTTAAAATAGAGGTCAATTGTCAGCTGATAAATTTTCGAGAAAAGGCGGATGTAAATACCACAGTAAATTTTGGTATTGACAAGTTTGTTGAAAAAATAATGACATGCATACCTTTGATTTGAAATATTTACTTCTCCCAACTAAGTTGCCAGTCTAGAAATTCTAACTATCCTTCCATGAGGTGTTTTACCCATAATCATACAAAACATACCAAATGTTTTCGAACATAACCTGAAAAGAATGGAAAATGACAAAGTACTTCATGAACATGTATACAGAATATTGAATGAGAAACATTTTAAACATAGATAGGTGTCAGTCAGATCATTCAATTTCAAGGGTACACATTATTTATCTTATTTGCATAGAAGGCTTTTTACAATGTAGACAATGATTTTTTTTAAATCAAACTGTGAATGGTGGCATTGACATAATTTGAACACTAACTGATCTTTTTTTTAAAATGGAAATTGAATCAGAAATAGAAGTCTTACCTAGACCTCACATCTGTATAGCAGTCAAGTAAAATTGGCATAGGCCTAGGCCTAGGCCATAATAGGCTAGTACTCACACCATGAATATGAGTGTTATGCTGGTCTAAATGGACAATATCTGTAGGAAAATGTCACCTTTTAATGTTTCATTTTTTTCCAAATTTACCGAAATACCCAATGGGATTTACAAAATAATGTAAACAAACTGTTAAGAGTAGAGTAGAAGAGGCCTGTCAGTGTCTGTATCCACTTTCATTTTCTTACCTGTGTATACCGCTTGCTTCACACGTTTCACATACGCTTCTGTCCTCACCCATTATGAAAATCCGTTGGGCACACGATACGGTTCTTGTACAAATGGTTTCCAAAAATCGAAAACCTTTTTAAGACCTTTAGGCTTTTGAAACCATGTGAATTAAATAACCACCTCGCGTTGATGGCCATGTTGTCAACAGTTGAACTCGCCGAACTAGGAAAAGGTCAACCGGCGGAGTTAAATATTAAAATAACGCCATTTGATTGGTCGATATCTAGTAAACGGGTCAATCTCGTCTTGAGGCGCGAATATTGAAGTTCCATATTTTCAATACGTTCTACAAAAAAACTGGCAATATTCCAGCTTGGGAACAATTCATTTCGTCTTAAGCAATTAAAAATGAAATGACTCAGCTAAAAATTTGTTAGTCCCGGTAAAATTTGATTTTCTAAACGAAAAATGGCCAGAGTCCACCATCTAACAGTTTTCATTCAATTTTATTGAAACTGGATGTGATCCTCTACATTGATGATCTATCCCGACATGGGTCGAGATGATACCTTCGGATTTTTCAACCCGGTTTCCCCCTGTCAGTGATGCCGTCTGGTCGCTCGGATGGGACAATAAACCGCGGCTCCGTTTGAAACAGGCTGTGCACGTTAAAGATCCCACGACAGTTGGAAATCGAATATATGAGTTGACATAGGCTAATGCCGCTGTCCTGGCACTCTGCATGGCGTTTGCCCGTCCTCAGTTAGCCCATACATGTGCAGAAAAGTAGGATTTAAAACTCCTAGGTGAAAATTAAAAGTATTTAATTAAAATAAAAAGTTAAAATGTCGTATGTGAGCCACCGTACGTCCTAGATAGGCGAGATAAAAGATTTGGATTTTTTGTGTGATTTTATAACATTAATAATGTGATTAACTTATATTGTCCTATGATACCTATTTGAACATCGAAAGAGCTGATCAATCAAACGTGGGTCATTTATAGACAGAGTTGGTAGATTTGTATCTCTAAGGTTTTTTTTTATCTGTTGCAGGTTCTGGAGGATTAATAGAAGCTGAATTAGAAGATATTTTATCGTGTGATGATGATGTATTGAACGATGTATATCAGTGGTGGACCCCACCAGTTAGACGTTTACCTCCTCTGTTACTAGTTCGAATCAAAACTGAATTAGAAGAATATTTTGGTAAGATGATGTGCTAGTATTTTTAGAAGAAAGGTCGGCATATTTAAGGCGGATTTAAGTCATTAACCATTCCTTTCAGTATACCTCAACAAGAAATTTCATTTTCAATATCTGTGTATTTCATTTCAATATATAGCTTATTTACACTCAAATACGAGAGACCTTTTGAATAAATGTTTAATGTTATCAAAAGAACTAGTTCTAAACAAAACAAAAAAGATCGCACTATTCCTTCAAATAAAGCTCAAACTAGAAATTTCACTTTCTATATCTACATGTATGTAGGCCTTTATTTTTATTCTTATAACTTTATAGTTGATAAAGGAAGTGATGGTGTACCGGTGTTTTACTGGTTGTTTATATTTATAGTTGACAGGGATGTCACAGGACCGTATCCAGCCAAGTACTTCTAGAGAGGCAAACGTCCAATCAAGGGGGGGGGGGGCAGTTTAGTTACCCCCCTCCACCCCTATTTCTTTCCCTCCTTGAAAATAAGTGAATTGTCAAGCTTTGCTTTCAAAGCTATAGTCTGGGGACCTCCTCTAAAAGATTCAGAAAACTGAAACGTTTTTATCGGTTGAATTAAATGATTTGTTTAGTAGCAAATGCAGGAACACAAGAAGAAATTTGGTAATTAAACGCCCATAAACACTTTTTCGTGACATTTTCTGACTAATTGAAGGTTTATTTGTATGGGGACTTCAGGGCCACCAGAAGAAAATTTTGAGAATATTACGCCTGAAAACGCAAATTCCTGACATATTCCTCCGAAATTATGGTTCAAGATTAATTGTATAGGGTCTGAGGGATCTATCGTAGAGATATGGTGAGAAATAGATGCCCTCAAATGCAATTTCTTGACTAACTTCAGATAATTTTGTGTAGGGAGTGCGAGACCACGAGAAGAAAATATTGAGAATGAAACGCCTGGAAACGAAAATTCCTGACAGTTCCTAACAAATTTGAGGTTTGAAGATTATTTGTAAAATAGTGTCTGAGGGATCTAGCATAGAACAATTTTGAGAACTAAACGCATGTAAACGCAATTTCCTGACATGTTCTGACGAATATAAGGTATATTTGTATCGGGATTTCAGGGCCATCGTGAGAAGATTTGATGCTTGACATATTCCACCAAAATAAAAGTTCAAGATCATAAATTTTGTATAGGTTTTGAGGGACATAGCCTAGAGGTTTTGAGAAATAGATGCCCACAATTGCAATATCCTAACGAACTTAGGGTTTATTGCAGTGCGTTCGATTTCAAAATGTTTTTTTTTTTCTAGCGAACGCACTGCTTTATTTTCATAATGACTTTTTTTTTTTTGTCTACTTCTGGTCACGCTAATTCGGTATGAAGGGAGCATGCCACACATTATCTCTCATGTTTTCCTACGATAACTAACTGCTCGGTGTTGCGTGAATGTAAAATGACGGTTTTTTGTCTAACCGGGAATGACATATGACAGAAAAACCCATATTATGTTTTTTACCATTTTTACCTCTGTTTTTCGACCGATTTTGATGGAACTTTTTTTGTTTATTTCATTATACTAATGTCTACATAATAGCTTTCAACATAACACACTTTTAGACATTCGTTGCTGACTTTTTGGAGCCCTTTTTTTAACCGTTTTTTTAACTTTTGCAATTTTATTTCGATCCATTTGAAAACTTACAGATGTATAACCATTTCGATTTCTAACTAAATGGTATTTTCAAATTGTTTATGTCACTTCCGGTTTTTACGTCATCCGCTTGTAAAGTTGAAATTTCAACTTCCGGAATAATTAAGATACTCGAAAAAATATTTTTGCAATGTGCTAGAAATAACCATTGCCTAAATATGAAATGGTAATATCTGACCCAGATATTTTATATCTGCCGCCATCTTGAAATGAGTAATTTTTCTTTAAATCGAAATTCAGAATCAGGGAATCACCCGATTTGAATAAACATGATGCCTAGGGAATCATCAATCGATTGCTAACAAAACATGGCGAGCCGATTTTTGAATTTTTTTTATTTCCGGTTTAAGATTTTCAGTAATAGTCAAAACTTTTAAGGCTCATATCTTGTGACCTTGACCTTGAGTGACCTTGTGACCTGAACAAAAGTTGTTGCCCTTGACGAGATCTATCCAATGGCATACTCATTTTAGATGCCCAATGTTTACTTCCGATTTTATGGCCGTCAGAAAATTGCAATTTTTAACTTTAAACAGCTCTGTCACGTGACCTATTTCATGTACGTCACAAATTATCTTCTATTATTATCACGCTTTATCTCCTGTTTCCAAAAATGTATAACACTAGATATTTCTATCAAAATTGCTTTTTCGAATTTTGTTCTCTGTTCTATAATAACTCTGCGTGTTTTTTTGGCGGGAAAAAACACGTGTTATCTGAATTACGGATTTCATAAGATAAGTAACAATTTCTTCTTAAGATATGAAAGAACATGACTAACTAAGAAAAAAATATGATAAAATCGTAACCGGAGGTAACACGTTGGCCACCATCTTGAAATGACCATGTTTTCTTTATATCAAGATAAGTGAACAGGGTATCATCCGATTTGTATAATTTTGATGTCTATGACATATTAACAACAGAATGATGACAGCTAATTTGCTAATTTTGTTTATGATGTTTGCCTATTTCCGGTAAAAGATATTCAGAAATAACCAAAATTTTCAAAGCTCATAACTTGTTACCTTTGACTTGGGTGACCTTATGACCCGAACAAAGGTTATTGCCCATGATGAGATCTATCCAACGGTGTATTTATTTTTGTTGTTCGATATTTACTTCCGGTTTTAGAGCCTTTTAAAACTTGCTAGTTTGAACTTTGAACAGCTCTGTCACGTGACGTCACGTCACAAAATATCTTCTTTTCTTATTATGCTTTATCTCCTCTTTCCAGTGATATATAACACTAGATATTTTGATCAAAATTGCTTTTTGGAATTTTGTTCTTTGTTCTATAGTAACTTTGCGTGTTTTTTGGTGGAAAAAAAACACGTGTTATCTGAATTACGGATTTGATAAGATAGGTAACAATTTCTACTTAAGATATGAAAGAACATGACTTACAAAGAAAAAAATATGATAAAATCGTAACCGGAAGTGACATGTTGGCCACCATCTTGAAATGAACATGTTTTCTTTAAATCGATATAAGTGAACAGGGTATCATACGATTTGTATAATTCTTATGTCTATGACATTTTCAATCTATTGCCAACAAAATGATGACATCTGATTTGCTAATTTCGATTATGATGTTTGTCTATTTCCGGTATAAGATATTCAGCAATGGCCAAACTTCCGGTTTTATAGCCATTTGAAAATGTCGAGTTTTGACTTTAAACAGCTCTGTCACGTGACCTAATTCATGTACGTCACAAATTATCTTCTATTATTATCACGCTTTATCTTCTGTTTCCAAAAATGTATAACACTAGATATTTTGATCAAAATTGATTTTTGGAATTTTGTTCTTTGTTCTATAGTAACTCTGCGAGTTTTTTTGCCGGAAAAAAAAACACGTGTTATCTGAATTACGGATTTCATAAGATAGGTAACAATTTCTTCTTAAGATATGGAAGAACATAACTAACAAAGAAAAAAATATGATAAAATCGTAACCGGAAGTAACACGCTGGCCACCATCTTGAAATGAACATGTTTTCTTTAAATCGAGAGAAGTGAACAGGGTATCATCCGATTTGTATAATACTGATGTCTAGGGCATTTTCAATCTATGGCCAACAAAATGATGACAGCCAATTTGCTAATTTCGATTATGTTTGCCTATTTCCGGTAAAAGATATTCAGAAATGGCCAAAATTTTCAAAGCTCATTACCTTGGATTTAGGTGACCTTATGACCTGAACAAAAGTTATTGCCCATGATGAGATCTACCCAACGGTGTATTCATTTTTGTTGTCCAATATTTACTTCCGGTTTTATAGCCATTTAAAAATTGTTAGTTTGAATTTTGAACAGCTCTGTCACGTGACGTCACGTCACAAAATATCTTCTTTTCTTATTACGCTTTATCTCCTCTTTCCAGTGATATATAACACTAGATATTTTGATCAAAATTTTGTTCTTTGTTCTATAGTAACTCTGCGTGTTTTTTTGGCGGGAAAAAAACATGTGTTATCTGAATTACGGATTTCATAAGATAGGTAACAATTTCTTCTTAAGGGTATTGATTGGGCTAGCGTTCGAGAAAAAAAACACGAGATGGAATTTTTGCGAATTACTTATTATTTTTGGGCTCAGATTGTAGATAATTATTATTACTTTATTTGTAAACTATATAGAATGAAAAAAACCGAAAAGAAATTAGGTATTTCGTTAGTTTTTGCTAAAAAATTAGGAAAAAGTAGCAAAATGTGTCCCGGTTAGAACAAGATTTCTCAGCCATTTTTTATTGGAAAATTACGATCTTGGTCTTGATTGAAAGCTTATTCAATAAGGATGAAACGTACAGAGAGTTTTTTTCGAAAATTCTAATCAGTTTGGCCCCTGGAAAATGTTTGCCGTACCTACGTGTAAATTTTCGTAAATTTTCGTATTTCCATGGTAACCACCAAAATAATATTTTTTTTTGGAAAATCGCTCTGTACGTTTCTCGGCAATATAATTGTCTACATTTATGCCAAGTTTGATGTAGATTGATCCATTCACATTTTTTTAAACTTGTATCAAAGGTTTGAAATGTCCAATTTTTTATGACATGTTTGAAAGGGCTGTCAACTCATTAAAAAAAATCTGATTGACATGAAATCAACCTTAAACTATCGAGAAGGACCCCAAATCATCAACAAATGCACAACAAGTCTCAAGAAATCATTATTTCATATACTTATTCCATTTTTTCATAACGTGAAATAGCCTTAAGATATGAAAGAACATGACTAACAAAGAAAACAATATGACAACATCGTAACCGGAAGTAACACGTTGGCCACCATCTTAAAATGAACATGTTTTCTTTAAATCGACATCCGATTTATATAATTTTGATGTCTATGGCATCTTCAATATATTACTAAGAAAATGGTGACAGCCGATTTCCCAATTTCGATTAAAAGGTTTGTCTATTTCCGGTTAAAGAAATTCAGCAATAGCAAACACTTTCAAAGCTCAAAACTCGTGACCTTGACGTTTGATGACCTTTTGATCTGAACCAAAGCTATTGCCCTCGATAAAATCTATCAAATGATGTTTTACTTTGTGTTTTCCGATGTTTACTTCCGGTTTAATAGCCGATTGAAAATTGAGATTTTTAACTATAAACAGCTCTGTCACATGACCTAATTTATATGCAGAACTAAAATGCAACCGTTCAAGGGTGTTTAAGTTGCGCACTGCTCAGTACCGTTATCACGGTTCTAGTTTTTTTTTTTTTTTCGAATACTTCCCAGAGCGCCCAGCCATAACTACGCATGTTACGTGTAATCTGATAAAAATTCTTACGATGAAGTGTAGTCTATATGGTAATGAATATAAATTGATGCATATTTTACCTACGGGAAATGACGTAGGTCAAAATGTCAAATTTCAGTGTAATCGGATTTGTTCAGTTAAATTCTTTGAACTAAAGGCTACAATTCGGCTTCAACAAAAATTGCAAATTTTGATTTTTGTCTTAAACTTTTTAAGTTTTAATTTTACATTTTTTTCAACATCTACAATTTTATTTCGATTAATCTGAAAATATACAAGTAAATAGACATTTTCATTCTTAACAAAATGCATTTTTCAAAAATTAAATTCCGGTTTTGACATTATTCGCTCGTAAAGTTGAAATTTTGACTTCCGGAATTTTGAAGATATTTGAATTTTTTTTCCGCAATATGATTGAAATGATAATTAAAAAACAATGATTCAAAAAAATTTGACCCGGAAGTAACAGATCAGCCGCCATATTGATATGACCAACTTTTGTAAAACTCAAAATGGGGCCTTAGGGTTATTAGCATTGGTAATTTTAGTAATTTTAGACAGCTCAGTAGATTGCCCCAAAAAGTACGCAAATCGATTTTTGATATTTAGTGTTGTTTTTTTGTTTTTTTTATTTCCGGTACATTTGTTTTATGTAATTGCCAAAATTTCGAAGACTTGTAACTCGTGACCTTGACCTTTTTTTTTACCTTGTGACCTGAACGCAGGTTATTGCCCTTGGCTAGATCTATCCAATGATATATCCATTTTTGTTGACCGATGTTTACTTCCGGTTTTAGAGCCATTTGAAATTTGCGATTTTGAACTTTAAACAGCTCTGTCACGTGACCTATTTTACATACGTCACAAATTTTTATATATTCTTAGTGTGCCAGATCTACCCTTTCCAATGATATATAACACTTTATGTATTTATGAAAATTGCGCAATTAAAAATTTATAAATTTTGAGCAAAGTTCCATTGTAACTGTGCGTGTTTTTTTCAAATTTTATTTTGAACGTTCTGAAAACTTCCAGGTAGATAGACATTTTGATTACAAACTCAAATCTGTTTTTAAAAGTTCCATATCACTTCCGGTTTTGACGTTATTCGCATTTTAAATTTAAAATCTAACTTCCGGAATTTTGAAAATATTCGAAAAATTTTGTTTGCAATATATTAGAAATGATGCTATTTAAACAATTAATCAATAAAACCTGACTCGAATTTAATAGATAAGCCGCCATATTGATACGGCCAACTTTTGTAAAACTTAAAATGGGGCCTCAGGGTTATATGCGATTTTCGTGGTTGTAGTTCTTTTGAACAGATCAGTCGATTGCCCCAAAAAGTAAGCAATTCGATTTTTGATATTTGATGTTGCTTTCTTGTTATTTCCGGTATTTTTTTTTTGTGTAATTGCCAAAACTACACTAGAAAAAATGTTTCTAACTTTTCTAATATTAATATTTTCATAACCATTTGCTTAGTGCCATGTGATTTATGAAAGATTTCCAGGATGACGCACTGCCCAGCGCCGTTTTGGTACGGCTCTAGTTTATACTTAGAACTGTAAGACAATAAGATTTTTTTTAAGAATTAGACGCAAGGAAAACGCAAATTTCTGGCATTTCCCACTGAATTTAAGATTAATTTGTGTAGGATCTGCGATATCTCATATAGAAAATTTTAAGAGTTAGATGTCTGGAAACACAATTTTCTGACATTTCCCAGCTAATTTAAGATTCAAAATTAGTTGTCTCTTATTAAATTTTGAGAATAAGATGCCCGTAGAAGCTATTTGCTGACATTTAACGTCGAATTTAAGGCTCGTGTACTGGTGTTTTATTGGTTGTTTCTATTTATAGTTGTTAAAGGAAATGATGGTGTACGGGTGTTTTACTTGTTTGATAAAGGAAGCGATGATGTACGTGTTTCTATTTATAGTTGATAGAGGAAGCGATGGTGTACGTGTGTTTTAATTGTTTCTATTTATAGTTGATAAAGGAAATTATGACCCCTTTACCCCAAGATGTCAGCTTGCAACCCTTGTCTTTTTTTTTTATAGTAGTAGAGGCCTATAATACGATATTTTTCCATCCTAAAGACAAGCCCCTGTGGCCATTACATGTATATTGATTATTGAGTGAATAAACTTTGTCTTTAACACAGACTTATAGTTATAACAAACATCACATGGTGTCAGAAGTGATTTAAATTCAGTGTAAGAATGGCTTCTATTTATGATTTGCCCGTACCGAAAAAAAACTTGAAGTTTCGGGAAATAAAAGTGAAAACTGGAGACGATTCAAACAGGCATATAAGTTGTATATGACTTCAACAGGAAAAGACACTAAATCACAAAAAATCCAATGTGCTACGTGCCTTACATTAGCAGGAGAAGATGCTATTGAGGTGTATAATATGTTTACCTTTACCGGAGATGAAATTTATAAGATAGAGAAATTTGAAGCATTCTGCAATCCAAAAACACATTATACCATAGACAGACATGAATTTTTTGAAAGGAAGCAAAAACCTGATGAAACCTTTGACCAGTTTCTAGTTGAGGTAAGAAGACTAGCAAAAGATTGTGGATTTGGTGAATTACGAGATGGTTTTATTGTTGAAAGAATTATTGCAGGAATTTTAGATGATAAATTAAGAAGAAAAGCTATTGACAGAAGATGTTGATTTAGACAGATATATAGATTTATGTAGCTGAGACAACAGAACTGCCAAACATATGAAGAAATTTGCAGAGAAAACAGAAGTTGATACTGTTATTAATGCAGTACAGAAATCTAAGAATAGATATAGAAGATCATACTGACCACCTTCAAAATCTGATCACTTTAGTCATGATAATAGAAGAAAATGTTCAGCATGTGGTTACCCTGAGCATAGGAATATGTCAATGTGTCCAGCAAAAGGTCAGAAGTGCCACAACTGTAACAGATTTAATCATTTCAAAAAAGATGTGCAGATCAAGAGATAATAATAATGGTAAACATTTTGATAATCAGAAACAAAATTATTCAAGATTTAAAGAAGATAACAGTAATAGTAAGAAGATACATTCTGTAGAATGTGGTCAGGAAGAAGACTTTTTCATAGATACAGTTTATCAAGAGACAGATAAAGAAAAATGGACGGTTCCAATGAATACAAACAAAGTAATTATTCCATTGAAAATAGACTCTGGAGCAGATGGTAATTTATTGTCAAAGAAAGACTACGATATATTACACAAGAAACCTAAATTGAAAAGGTGCAATGTGCAGTTAAAGGCTAATAATAATACAAACATTAGAACCATTAATGAGTTATGAATTAGCAAAGCGTCCATGGGAGAAAGTTTCTACTGATTTATTTGAACTAAATAAGAAATATTGTATTGTTATTGTTGATTCTTATAGTAATTATCCAGAGGCTATTCTGTTATCTAACAAGACAACTAAATGTGTAATAAGACTAGTGCTTTAAAAAGTGTATTTGCTAGACATGGCATACCTTCAGAATTATTAAGTGATAATGGTCCATGTTTTAATAGTGATGAATTTGTACAATTTGCAATAGGTTAGTTTTTAAACATGTGACTAGTAGTCCTAGTAATGTAATGTAAAGTAATGAAGATGTTGAGATGGGTTTATTATCTTATAGAACTACCTCATTAGAACATATTGACTTATCTCTATCAGAATTATTAATGAATAGAAACTTACGTACTAATCTTCCCATTAAAACAGCTTTATTAGATGTGCCAAATTCTAAGAATATTGAATAAAAGACAAGAGTTAAGAGATAATCAAAAGTTATATTATGATCAAAATTCGACTAGAAGTTTGAAACCACTTGAACCAGGAAAATTAAATTAGTAGCGCCTAGATCTTATCTTGTAAAATTAGATAATGATGTATTATGTCGTAAAAATAGAAAAGATTTATTATTGATACCAAACTCAATGCATAATATTAGTAATGAAAATGAAGACAATAGTCATAAAGATTTTCATGCTTTAGATAGACCTAAGAGACATTCACGTCCACCAGAGAGATTAGTACAAACCTGTTAGTTAATAAGTATTATTTGTACAAGATATTTTATATTTTCATATCTAAATGTATTTCTTATTTGTGGAAAGGGAGATGTAAGGATATTGATCTTATACTGTACCAATAGTACAGAACACTGTTAATAGTTATTCTTACTTAACACTGTTAAGTTGTCATATAGTTATGTCCCTTTAGTTTGGTATTGTAATCAGGGTTATTTCCCTTGATGTTACATGCGGTCTACACGACATGTATAGGGGAGAGTGGGGCTCATTGGGACATTTTTAACAATTTCCTCCATATTTTTTTTATTTATTGGAATTTGAAATACGAAATATAACAGACAGAAAGTGTATGTCATTAGGCAAGTTCAATAAACATGAAATAAAGTATTGTTGCATAACGAAAAAAGATAAAAGCAATTAAAACAAAAAAAAATTATGTCCCAATATACCCCATATGAGGGGCAGACTGGGACTGGTCATGGTGCAAATTGGGACATACTCAAGTAAACTAAAGAAAACAAGAGATATTAACGTTTTATTTGTCAAATAAATAAATAAAAATAAAACTTGATAACATGTTGCCTACATGTCAAAAGAGATCATATAACAGATGTTTAGGGTTTGTTGGTCTGCATTTGATAAAACGTTAGAAATACTTTTCAAGATCAACGTTGAAAACAAACTGGCCCCGTGCGCTTTGTCCCCCCAACCGACGAAGGATTTGGTAACTTCATTATGATGTATTCTAATTCAACCACATCCTTGTCCTCGCAGTCGGGAAATGTAAACAGCAAGGAAGACTTGGTCTTGGTATGTTTTCTAATAAGAAAGATAACCTCCATTTCATCATCTAAGTTGGGTTCTGTAACAATTTTGCCAACAAAGTGTTGAACAAATTTATTGCCTTCATATCGAACAAGCACAAAGTCGTCTACGTGAATGTTTTCCTTATTCGGACGCAAACAGACATCAATACTTCTTCCACTTTCAAAAGATTCCTCATCGTCTGATTCATCCATTAATGGAACAGCATAATCTTCTTCGCTTTCTGTCTCACTTTCTACGTCTACTTTTTTTTTACACTTTGAATTACCGGTAAACTTCAATGATTTTCTTCTTGTATCTTTTGACTTCTTGGCTTCCCTTTCATTAAATACTTCAACCAAAGTTTTCATTACTGGGGTGTCTGTGAGAATCAAAGGTTTTCGTTTTCGTCGATTGACTTGAGTTTTGCGGGCTTCTGCCTTCGGGTATGGTCTAATTTCTTCCGGGGAATAGTACCCATTTCCGGTGCTTGGCCCCTGTACCATGCTGGTGCTTGGCCCCTGTACCATGCTGGTGCTTGGCCCCTGTATCGTGCTGGTGCTTGGTCCATGTATCATGCTGGTGCTGGTGCTTGGCCCTTGTATCATGCTGGTGCTGGTGCTTGGCCCCTGTATCATGCTGGTGCTGGTGCTTGGCCCCTGTATCATGCTGGTGCTGGTGCTTGGCCCTTGTATCATGCTTGTGCTGGTGCTTGGCCCCTGTATCATGCTGGTGCTGGTGCTTGGCCCCTGTATCATGCTGGTGCTGGTGCTTGGCCCCTGTATCATGCTGGTGCTGGTGCTTGGCCCCTGTATCGTGCTGGTGCTTGGTCCCTGTATCATGCTGGTGCTGGTGCTTGGCCCTTGTATCATGCTGGTGCTGGTGCTTGGCCCCTGTATCATGCTGGTGCTGGTGCTTGGCCCCTGTATCATGCTGGTGCTGGTGCTTGGCCCCTGTATCATGCTGGTGCTGGTGCTTGGCCCCTGAATCATGCTAGTGCTGGTGCTTGGCCCCTGAATCATGCTGGTGCTTGGCTCTTCTGTACTGTTACAATCTGTGGGATTATCTCTGTCGGTGACAAAAGAAGACAGATATTCATCGTCCTTAAATATATGTCTGTCAAAAGGACAAATGCCAGATACCCTGAATCCTGATATTATGTTTTCTGGAGTGAAAGCTCTTGGGAATGCTTTGCCAAGATTTTCCGAAATGTCATATATTGTCATAGGTTTCCCTGGGTTACGTATTTGCCATTCATTACAGGCTGCATTGTAATACTTTTTCAATGGACCATATACGCTCCTATCTAAGGGTTGAAGCTTATGACTACAATGTGGGGGAAATGTAAGGAGAACAATTCCGTTTGATTTAGCTTTATCAAGAATGTTAATGGAAACATGACTTTCATGATTATCCATTAGCAACAATACTGGGTTATCAACACTACAGGCAGAATACTTGATAAAATGATCAAGCCACAACTCAAAATTTGATGTTGTCATCCATCCGCTTTTATGGCTTACTCCAACAGTACCACTTGGGGCATTTTTTATCATAAAATCCCTAAAATTGACCCTGGGAAAGATCAAAAATGGTGGAATAGCGTTTCGTAAAGCATTGACGGCTGCATTCATGGTGACAAGAGTTCCCCGTTCTGCAGACGTAATTTGACCAACTTGTTTACTGCCAGTTGCAGCTATGACATTTGGTGGTCTATGGACTGTGGTAAGACCAGTTTCGTCACAGTTATAAATGGATCTGGCTTCAAATTTGTAGCGTGTAAGAACACTTTCTAAATTGTCAAAGAATTCTGTGACATTTTTGCGATTGAAGCTGGTTGCTCGACTAAGACTTGTCGCCTCTGGTTTTCTGATGGATAGATCAGGCTGTCTCTTCAAAAATCCATGTAACCAGTCAACACCTGAAATAGAAAAATAAACCACATGCAAAATTTGTAACGAATTTAGAGCAATGATGGTATAAAGTAGTAGTTTAATTTATTTGATATATTGTTCATTAACTTTATATAATTACCTGCTTTTTTCTCAGTTTGCCAGTTTTCTGGAAGGGTCTTGTTTTTCTTTGAAGCATATTGATATGCTAATTCTCTTGTTTCACCAGTAGAAAGTCCGTGATGCTGCTTAGATGCTGTTATCAAGTATGATTTTAGCTCGGATTCCTCGTTGTTATTGAAAACCATTTGATGTGCATAGTTCGGAGTGTATCTAATGTTGTCAAGCCCCATTGTCTTGGCATTTGCAACATATCTTTGCAGGGTGGATTTCGGTATATTAAATGCTTTAGCTGTATTTCTAATAGATTTCCCATTTATTACCAACTCCACAGCCTCCCTCATATTATCTGCTGGGATTTGCCCATGATTTTCAGTTTTTCTCTTCCTATTGCGTACCATTCTAAAAGAGAAATAGATAGTTTTAGTCCAGTCATTCTAAGCCAAAAACACATGGAAGCTCAAACTAATTGCAACAGAAAGTTTTTGTCTTTTTTTAAGTACCTTAAGTGCTTCTTGTCAAGATATAAAAAATCGGCAGCTGAAAATTGGCGGGAAATTCAGTTTTGGAGGTCAAATATAGGTCATTCATATATTTACCTGAATTTTTCACGTTATTCTCGTTTGTATTAATAAAATAATAATTTCATGTACGAATTCAGTCAAACATCACTATCCACAGATTGGGGGCATAAATACAACCGATTTCATGGATGTGGGTGTGACACTAAAAAGGTGGGGGTGGGGTAAATGAGGTCAAAAGGTCAAATAAATGCAATGGTAATGTAGTCTAGAAATCCGCACGAGTCCAGGTGATTCAAACATCGACGATGGGTAGCTGGTTAATTCATATTTTAATACATCTGCAAGATCCGGTTGACCGTGTGCGGCTACAACAAGACGTTGAAAGAGTAGCTTGATGTTGATGTGACATTGATGTATTAAGTGGGGCAGATTAATGATTAATTAAGGACAAATCGTTCAATTAATGACACAAGCATGAAATTTGGCACAAATAATACTAAAACCCTATGTAACTCAAAAAGCACGTTAGCCCCTTCAAATTCCAAAATGGCGGCCGTTTTTCTCAATATGGCCGCCAAAGGTATTTTTATTTCATCCAATAACAAATTTGACCAAACTGGTATGACTCAAGGTATTTTTTACAAGCGTATTAAATTGTTTTTGATCTTATCTAAGTATAAAAAAGACCATATCAGTCCAAAATTCCGTCCTTCGGCAATATTTAGCTCAAAATAATATGTGCAAACAAAGAAAGAATTCAATAACTATAAAGTCATATTTTTTGTTCATCTTTTAAGTTATTTTTTTCAAATATTTTTGAATCCTGCCTTTCCCAGAGCAATACAGATAATTGGTAACTGTTGCAATTCTAAATTTCACAACTTCAACTGCTCCAACTAAAACCAACAATGTAGACTCAGTTTAAAACATTTGCTTCAGCCACAACAATCTGTCTTACAACCGCATTTGCTTAGTTGTTGACAAGTTTTGGCAATCGATGTAAGTATTTTCCACACGATTTACCATGTATCACCATTTTTAATCCATTCAAATCCTCCAGGACGTTTTATAGTGCAGCTTACAGATTGGCCTCAGATGCATCCGGCCTGGTAGATAGCTCGCTTCATATGTTCCACAAAAGCTCCACGCGTTGGAGGAATTGAATTTCTCAATAGAGTATTTGTCCCATCTTAGGCCTGTATGTTCGGAAAATTCCAACCCTTCCCTCCCCAAAATCAATATCAAAGATGCAATACTTGTTCTTTTTGCAAGAAAGCTAATACCTTACTCTTGTGGAACATATGAAAGCGAGCCATCTACCAGGCAGGGTGCATCTGGGGCAATCTGCCAGCTGCACTATGAAAGGTCCTGGAGGATTTGGATGGATCAAAAATACAAATCGTGTGGAAAATACTTGCATCGATTGCCAAAACTTGTCAACACTAAAAAAGTGCGGATGTAAGACAGATATATCGGGTGTCCCAATAAAAACGTCCCCAAGTAAGTTTGACAGTAAGTATCTCAGCTGTTGGCGAACCGATCTCTTTCAAAATTCTCACAGATTTACTTCAACATGTCCTTGTCAGACCCTGAAAATATGAAAGTCATCGAACAAAAATTGTACAAGTACTGCTTCGAACAAAATAGCATGTCAAAAAATTCAATATCAGAGCAAATTACATATTTGAATTTGTGTTCATTGTGCCCTCACCACATCAACCACCAATGTCTCGAGAAGCGACCATCCTGCATTTCAGTTCCTGTTCAGTCAGTGTGCCCCTCTAACCCAAGTGCAATACCCCTGTTAATAAAGAGAATCTCATACTGTCTGGAGTCATTACCATCACCTGTGGAACAAACTGGATGAACAGGAACTGAAAGGCAGGAAGGTTGCTATTTGGGAGAAAATATCTTAAGATGAGATTGTTGAGAGCATTTCAGGATGGAAAACGAATGATATTGGTGGTCGATGTGGTGAAAACACAGGTTGAAATCTGTAGTTTGCTCTGATATTGAAATGTTTTGACTGGCTTTTTTGTTTGAAACAGTACTTGTACAATTTTTATTCGATGACTTTCATATTTTCAGGGTCTAACAATGACATGTTGAAGTAAATCTGTGAGAATTTTGAAAGAGATTGGTTGACCAACAGCTGAGATATTTACTGTCAAACTTGGGGATGTTTTATTGAGACACCCGATATAGTTGTGGCTGATGCAAATTTTTCAAACTGAGTCTACATTGATTGGTTTTATGCAGTTGTAGTTGTGAAATTTAGAGTTGGAACAGTTACCAATTATCTGTATTGCTCTGGGAAAGAAAGGATTCAAATATATTTGAAAAAAATAACTTAAAAGATGAACTTTATAGTTATTGAATTCTTTCTTTGTTTGCACATATCATTTTGAGCTAAATATTGCCGAAGGGCGGAATTTTGGACTGATATGGTCTTTTTTATACTTAGATAAGATCAAAAACAATTCAATACGCTTGTAAAAAATACCTTGAGTCATACCCGTTTGGTCAGATTTGTTATTGGATGAAATAAAAATACCTTTGGCGGCCATATTGAGAAAAACGGCCGCCATTTTAAAATTTTAAATGGGTGACGTGCTTTTTGAGTTACATAGGGTTTTAGTATTATTTGTGCCAAATTTCATGCTTGTGTCATTAATTGAACGATTTGTCCTGATATGACATTAATCTGCCCCACTAATTGACACCAATACAGGTACATCCATTGAAATCTGAAACATAAATACAAACAATTACTTGATATAATAATTAATATTATTTACAATGAATAACGTTCACCGGCATCGCATAAAATAACTGTATTTTCGAAATAGAACAAACAATCAATGTTTTTAGTTGTACTATCGGACTTCCATACTTTTTTTCTCGGAATAGATTTCGGTTAACTAATTGACCTTTCATGAAGCAAATCACATTTCTAAATATATATTTCGCACATCAGTAATAGTTTTAACTACATTTAAGTGAGTGGAACAACATATAATAAAGACTAACCTTACTTACCAGATAAAAACAATGGAAAACAGTGTTGTAGCAGACGATGTATTATTCTGTGATTGTCTCCCTTTTCCAGCTCTTCAATGCTACGGTGGTCCATGGTGTAAACACAAACTTTGACATTTTATGCAAACTTTAAACTAACAAAATACATATTTCCCCATACCCGATTTTTGCCGATTTTGTATATGTTGTTTATATACATTAGAACTTACAAATACCGTTTAGAAACTTTCTGTTGCAATTTGTTTGAGGTCAAAAGCTGTATTGACTGGACTATTTATACCAGAAAGTAAAATGCAATCATGCATGGGGTGAACTGGGACGTGGCCCAGTCAACCCCATCAGCTGTCCTTGACCCCTTTGCCAATGTCCCAATCCACCCCACACATGATGGGTATCAATAAAACGGCCTGAGGTAATTTTCACAAATGAGAAAGAAAAAGTAATTAATGCAAACTAATGCTCAATAATGCAACTATCTGTCACAGCTATACAAATCTTGCTATCTTTAATATCCAAGATGTAGTGAGATACAATCCGAAATCGTAAAAAGTTACTCAACCTACCTTAAAATCGATTTTTTGGTGTAAATTTTTAATTGTGGTTCCTTGTGTTCTGAAAACAATATGGCAGAAAGGGACGTTTTCCCGCCTTTTTTTAATGACATCATAAGGTTATTTTGTTTATATTCAACACTATAAAATTGCATTGACCCATTGTACCCCATGTCCCAATGAGCCCCACTCTCCCCTACTGATTATTGAATGAATAAACTTGATGTCTTTAACACAGACTTATAGTTATAACAAACATCACAAGTATAGCAAATTTTTATTGTGCTTGGCGAACATTCATTCGGTTCGCCAACTCTTTAAAGTGTCATATCGCACCCATAATGTTTTAGTCAATAAAATATGTAATGATTTTAATATTGATTTTCAAATTGACAAACGTTTCATAAATTTTTTTCTATGGTATAATGAAAAGTGACAATATAATTATGTACAAGAATATGTGGTATGCTTGTACTTTATGGCAGCAATTCTAATACCTGTAATAACCTTAATCTCATATCACATAAATATTCTATTTGTAAATATTCTGTTGAAAAACTAATACCTAACAGATTTGACAGTTTAGTTAGTGCTGACAACCCAGAAGACATGCAAATAGCTGGTGCCATAATTGATATGATTTGTCTAAGAGAACAAACGACTGACTCAGATAAGATGTTAAATGATTTAAAAGAAATACTTAATTATTTATTTGTAAAATAATACTTGTTTGTATTGTGAATATGTTTTTTGTGTTCAATATTGTTCTGTGAATTGTACTTTTTTAATGTACAAATAAATATTTATTTATAGTGATAAAGGAAGTGATGGTGTATGGGTGTTTACTGGTTGTTTCTATTTATAGTTGATAAAGGAAGTGACGGTGTACGGGTGTTTTACTGGTTGTTTCTATTTATAGGTGATAGAGGAAGTAATGGTGTACGGGTGTTTACTGGTTGTTTCTATTTAAAGGAAGTGATGGTGTACGGGTGTTTTACTGGTTGTTTCTATTTATAGTTGATAAAGGAAGTGATGGTGTACGGGTGTTTACTTGTTGTTTCTATTTATAGTTGGTAAAAGAAGTGATGGTGTATGGGTATTTTACTGGTTGTTTCTATTTATGGTTGATAAAGGAAGTGATGGTGTACGGGTGTTTTACTAGTTTCTATTTATAGTTGATAAAAGAAGTGATGGTGTATGGGTGTTTTACTTGTATCATTTATAGTTGACAGAGGAAGTGATGGTGTACGGGTGTTTTACTTGTTGTTTCTATTTATAGTTGACAGAGGAAGTGATGGTGCACGGGTGTTTTACTTGTTGTTTCTATTTATAGTTGATAAAAGAAATGATGGTGTATGGGTTTCTATTTATAGTTGACAGAGGAAGTGATGGTGTACGGGTGTTTTACTTGTTGATTCTATTTATAGTTGACAGAGGAAGTGATGGTGTACGGGTGTTTTACTTTTTGTTTCTATTTATAGTTGACAGAGGAAGTAATGGTGTACGGGTGTTTTCCTTTTTGTTTCTATTTATAGTTGACAGAGGAAGTGATGGTGTACGGGTGTTTTACTGGTTGTTTCTATTTATAGTTGACAGAGGAAGTGATGGTGTACGGGTGTTTTACTGGTTGTTTCTATTTATAGTTGTTAAAGGAAGTGATGGTGTATGGGTGTTTTACTTCCTGTTTCTATTTATAGTTGACAGAGGAAGTGATGGTGTACGGGTGTTTTACTGGTTGTTTCTATTTATAGTTGGTAAAGGAAGTGATGGTGTACGGGTGTTTTACTTGTTGTTTCTATTTATAGTTGATAGAGGAAGTGATGGTGTACGGGTATTTTACTTGTTTTTTCTATTTATAGTTGATAGAGGAAGTGATGGTGTACGGGTGTTTTACTGGTATCACAGACAGTTTATAGAAGCAGCTTATGATAGATATTGTTTAGAAGAGAACACGAGAAAGATGATGCATGGTGTTTTAGCAGATTTTTTTTCTGGTGTTTGGTCAGACGGTCAGCAGATTTTATTTTATATACACAAAAATGAAATTTAGATTGTAAACTGTCGTCACCAAATTCGTCTGTCCGGATCGCAAACCCGTTTTCAATTGCTCATTACAGATGGTTTCCTTCATCTTTGTTTCAAATTTTTGTTGTGGGTCAAACTCTTATATAAATCGATTGGCTAGTTATCCTAACGACTTCGGAGTACAAAAGTTGATCTCTGCAGTTCCTAATTAACTTGTAATTAACTAATTACCGAGGGAATCCCCATGTTTACATTTCCGATCGGCCCGATTTTCAATATCAATTTGATTGGCTATTATTTTTAAAAGAATGTGCCGATATCCTCTCGTGTATTTTGGTATTCCATTTATTTTCTCCAGCAACAGGAAATGATTTATTGAAATATCATTTTTCAAAAAGATAATTAATGAATCTAAATCATTTCTCCTTTTGAATAGATTTAGTTAATGATAATAAAATACGAAAATTAATTCTTATACAGCTTCAATCACACGACGTCATATGACGTCATTTAGTCACGTGATCAAACATGGAGTCTAAATTTAGCGTTTTGAAGCTGATGAAGTCAAATGAATTCCCCATGCCTTTCTACGTCCACATACGGCTAAATAAATTACAAATACATAGATTGTTCATTAGAAACATCAATTAATCAATTAGTAAGCTTGATTTGACCCCAGAAAAATGCGAAAACCCATCTTTAATTCTCAGGCGGGTACATCAATTTCCTGATGAATTTTACTTGGTGGAAGTAAGTGTAAGTGTTATCTAACCTTATGAAAAAAAGAGTTGATACTATTTCTAGACGGATTTGGATGAAACGTAAATACGTGATATATTGTTGTTTTTTAGCACCAAAGTATGGATTTTAAAGGAAATCAGTAAATATTTTTAATTTTTATTATGAGTCTTGGTTTGATTTCTGCCACATTCCCTCATTGAAATAAAGCTGCCAGTGGACGTTCAATACCTTGTATGACAAGCTATCTTTTTAAAACTGAATAAAAGGTGTAATCTACAGTAACAGTCCGAAATCCTACAAAATAATTTACTGTAGGATATCATGAAGAAGATACAGGGTTACCCTAAAAGGGGGCTTGAATATATTTTAATTACCCAGAAAAGTAGTACAGCTGCACGAATATATAATTAATCGTCGCACTAATATTCAACTCGTATGTTTTGCTCAAAGTACCTTACGTAAGGTTTTTAAGTTCGTTATGCTTTTTAAACGCTGTAAGAACGGGGCGGATTTGAGTAAAATAAACGCCTAATTGTAGAAAAATGTATCTTCTATGTATTCCAAAAGTTTTAGCTAGAAATATTGAGCAATTATTGAAATAAACACCAAAACTTGGTCAAACTGCTTAATTAACAATAAGTACTCACAGTTTGTAATTAACCCTTCAAAAACAAATTCAGTTTGATCTGGGAGATGCAATAAGCATACTTTAGAAATACTCTCAGGTAACATTTGCGACGTTTTTGTTAATGAACACTTTTTTCATTAGGGCCCCTGTTTGATCCAAGAGCAAGGGCAAGAAAATAATAAGAAATATATCAATACAAACATCCATCATAAAAAGACAAAAAATGAGTCATGAAATCATCACCCTTAGGAATCTGATAGAAGAGGTGGAATCTAAGTCAACATTAGATAAAGATACAAAGCTTCAATTAGATTCCTATTATCATCAATTAAGGAAATTTGAAGATCGGATCAAGAAAGGCATATTGATCCGGTCTAAAATTCCTTTTGAAGAGGGAGACATAGAAAATATCGAACCTTTCAAAAAGGCAGAGATTATACACTCATCATCTCGTCATATCGACATGCTCCAGAACTCAGGCGGAAGGAGTTCTGGAGACTGTCGAAAACTTTTATCATTCCTTATATAAGGAGGACGGCATCCCAGATGAAGTCATACATTCCTATATTGTCAAGTCCAACCTATCATCTCTACCGGAAGCGGAGAGACACACTCTCTCTAACCCATTTGTCACGGAGGAGGAAGTCTGGACAGCTCTCCAGCAGTTTAAAAACAATAAGTCACCAGGTGTTGATGGTGTTCCTAAGGAGTTCTATGTTACTTTTTGGGACATTTTAAAGGACGACTTAGTGGATACCATCAACAATGTTTACTTGCAAGGGGAGCTGTCTGGCTCCATGAAAACCTCCGTGATATCAATGAGTTATAAGAACAAAGGGAAGAGGACGGAGTTAAAAAACTACCGTCCCATCTCTCTACTTACGGTAGATTATAAGATCATAGCTAAAGTCTTTAATACTATTCTTCTGGAGACTCAATCGGGAGCGGGTGAAGATAAGTCTATCATCAACAACCTGCTCTCGATTGACAGCATTTTACAATACGCTGCCCAGAAGAACACCAAACTGGCTCTATGTGCTTTTGACCAGGAAAAAGCTTTCGATAGGTTGAACAGGCGCTATTTGAAATATCTAATGCAGACTTAAGGTATCCCGGAATCTATGCTCAAATGGATTGACATCTTGTACGGTGGGCTAACGGTGCATTGTGAGGTGCGTGGAGCGCTCATCAAGGGTTTTACTCCACAGCGGGGAGTCAAACAAGGCTGCCCCCTGTCCATGGCGCTCTACGCGCTGGCAGTTCATCCGTTGGCTAACAATATAATGTCCAATCCGAGCATAGTGTGTATTGACTTGCCGAATCATCCGCAACAAGTTAAAACCATCCAGCATGCGGATGATTTGACAGTCATACTTACTAATTCCGGGTCATTTAGCGCCCTCAATAGGGTAATGAATGACTTCCAGACTGCATCAGAGTCTAAGGTCAATGAGGATAAGACCGAGATCTTGGCTATAGGTGGTATGTCGGCTAATGTTCCGAGCTTGTGGCAGAAACACATTAAAGACCAGATAAAAATCCTAGGGGTGATTTTTGGGGAAAACGCGAGTCTTGCGAACTGGAACCTCCTTAACAAAGTTCGCAAGACCCTGGTAAAGTGGAAGAACCGCTCGCTCTCATTCCGTGAGAAAGCGGCAGTTCTGAATATCCACGTTCTGTCGCAGGCTTGGTATGTCGGTCGCATCGTCAAGCATAGTAAACCAATCCTGAAAGATATAAATGCATGTATCTTTCAGTTCTTTTGGGGCACTAGGCAAGAGCCTATAGCTAGGAATACTCTGAAGCTGTCTCGAGAGCAGGGCGGTCAGGGTATTACTGATATCGAGACAAAGCTCCAGAGTTTAGATTTGCAGTCTGTGGTTTGGGCCCTAGGTGGACGTTCAGATCCCTGGGTGTCTTTGTACTTCTATTGGTTTGGTATTGCCCTTAGGCGGTTTGGGATCAGAAGAAGCTACCCCGTAAGGCCACTGTATACACCTGACAGGTATTTGACGCTGGTTCAAAACTTCAAAAAATTGGAACCAAGTTGGAAGCAAATAAAAACAACAAAGGAGATTTACTTGAGGCTTCTTGATGGATTGAATATTCAACCTAAAGTAGCTTCAAGAAATCTCCCGATCATATTTAACGGCATCTTTTCGAACCTTTGGCAATGTTCACATCTAAATTCAAAAACTCGTGACTTCTTATCTTTTGGCAATCCATGATTCACTTCCAACTAAAAGCTTTCTCCGCGTCCGGAGTTCCCGTTACTTTGAAGCTAGGTGTCGATTATGTCGTGACGATACCGAGACTCAGCTTCATCTAGCTGTATAAACTGCTAGAGATTGAACCCCAGTTTAAGGCAGCTTGACATCTATCGTTCCATCTCATAACGAGATGATGAGTGTCTATCAATTTCATTTCATTGTCATCTCCCATATAGTTTTATCTAAATTTTTTATACATTCTTAACCTACCTTATTTATACCTTATATAACACATACATTTATACCTACCTAAATAATATTTTTACATTTAATCTGTGATACTTACATTTATATTAAAACCTCCCTATGATACCTACCTGTGATATTTATTTTAAAATTCTGTATATACTTACCTTTTGATTCTGTGATTTAGTTCTCTGTGATATGTGTGATATTGTATTTACTGTGATATATATTTGTATGTGGTATTTTGTGATATCTATATTTATTATACAAATCTATTATTACTCACCTATATTTCTTTACAAACTTCTATTTCTACACATTTTTCTAGAAAATCGTACTTGTCAACTGGAAAATAAAAAAAAAAGATAATCATTAGAACAATAAATACAAGTACAAACAAATTAGGATACACAATGATGATCTGCTTACATACACCTTCGTGTCATTAATATATTTTTATTTTTTTCTGTAAAGGTGTATGTAAGCGGCGGGCATCACCGTTACATATGTTAAACATAGGATGTCCGCCCAACACTAGATCTGAGTGTGGGCGGGATTGAGGGATAAAAAAAAAATAAAAAAATAAAAAAATATACAATTTTAGATTTAATTCGATAAATTGTTATTTTTAAATTAATAGAAATTATTGGATAAAATATATTTTTGTTTTGATTCAAAGTGCGATTCGATACCGCTTAAAGGTACATTGTGGGATTCGTTTGTTTACAAAGTGAAATAAACGGGATTTCGGTACAAAAGGCATTTTAGCTTAATCTCTGATGTTTCATTAAGTTAACAAACTGAAATTCACGGCTTTGGGTACTCAAATGGCTTCGATGCGGCAAGATTTAAAGTCGGGATCTAATAAAATGATTTCCATAAAATTACATGCTAATGAGGCCAAGAGGGGGTGGGGGCGTGTTAGTTAAATGACATCATCATCGGAGGCTGACCTTCACACTCCAATCTCCAGTAGCGCGTGCTAGTAGTGGGCGGAGCTTGTGAGTTATTGACGTCTACCTCAATCAACTCAGTGTTGTTTGTCAACAAACAAGATTTCTTTCAAATGGCTGTAGAATTGGAACCACGAAAGGGAATCGAAATTTTTTTTCAATATTCATTTTTAAGTGGTAACTTTAAAAAAAAAAACCGATGAGAAGACTTTTTCTCAATGTCCAAGTCTGGGATTATGTCTCAAGCTTGTTAAAGGGAAACGTTCACCTACTCCGTTCAACAATTAGTCTCAGAAACGGGTATTTTTTAGCTAAGCAAATCAAATATATTAACAGTGAGCTCACCGTTGAAGTTTAAGCCTTTAAATCCACGGGTATCAATAATTATCAATGTTTGAAAGTAAAAAATGACCCTTATGCTTTTATAGGCATACATAAATTGAATAACAAATATATAGAAAGAGGAATAATCGACGCTATGCGATTTTCTAGTATTTCTGGATGTTATTTACATATTCTCAAACCCAAAAGCGACCCTCGAAAATTTAAAATTGAATCATCCATGTATGCAAGGATTTGCTAGGCTATGTTTTAAATACAAATTTATATGTTTAGCATGCGATTTTACATCTTAAAAGGTTATCTTTATTGCATCATATTATTTCCTTTTGTGTTTTTTAGATTAAAAAACTTCGATTTCTCTGTTTTTTTTTCACTATCGAAATAGCATAGACAAGTGCTTTGATATCATTTTTATACGCCCACATGAAATGTGGAGCGTATATTGCCATCACCCATGTCCGTCGGTCCGTCCGTCGGTCCGTCCGTATGTCCGTCCGTCCACAATTGCTTGTTAACACTCTACAGGTCACAATTCTTTACGGATTTTAACGAAACTTGCTGAAATTGTTTATTATCACCCAAGGATGAACCCTATTGAAAATCAAAAGAATCGCAAAATATTTGATATGAATTATTGCCTTTGTTCTTTAAAACGCGTTCGATTTTGAGCTTGTTAACACTCTACAGGTCACAATTCTTTATGGATTTTGACGAAACTTGCTGAAATTGTTTATTATCACACAAGGATGAACCCTATTGAAAATCGAAAAGATCGAAAAATATTTAATATGAATTATTGCCCTTGTTCTTTAAAACGCGTTCGATTTTTAGCTTGTTAACACTCTACAAATCACAATTCTTTACGGATTTTGATGAAACTTGCTGAAATTGTTTATCATCACTCAAGAATGAACCCTATCGAAAATCAAAAGAATCGAAAAATATTTAATATGAATTATTGCCCTTGTTCTTTAAAACGCGTTCGATTTTTAGCTCGTTAACACTCTACAAGTCACAATTCTTTACGGATTTTGATGAAACTTGCTGAAATTGTTTATTATCACCCAAGGATGAACCCTATCGAAAATCAAAAGAATCGAAAAATATTTAATATGAATTATTGCCCTTGTTCTTTAAAACGCGTTCGATTTTTAGCTCGTTAACACTCTACAAGTCACAATTCTTTACAGAATTTGACGAAACTTACTGAAATTGTTTATTATCACCCAAGGATGAACCCTATTGAAAATCAAAAGAATCAAAAAATATTTGATATAAATTATTGCCCTTGTTCTTTAAAACGCGTTGATTTTTAGTTTTTAAATACTCTAGAAGGCACAATTCTTTTTCTTTAGATTTGAATGAAACCTATTGAAATAGTTTATTATCACACAATAAACCCTTTCAAAAATCAAAAAAAATATTTGATATGACTCATTGCCCTTCTTGTATAAAAAAGGATTTAGTTTTTAGCTCATGAACAGAGACGTATTTTGACTAAACTTGATGAATGCTTAACCTTTGATGAAATTGCGAAAAAAATGTTTGGACGACACTTAATTTAAGTTCTGAATGAAATGTAGGCCTATGACTACAGGTTGAATATTTGATGGTTGCTATTTTCTGCCAAATGTTCTTTTCAAACAAAGCTGCCAGTGGGCGTATATTACCTTGCCTGGCAAGCTATCTTTTAGATCTCCCCAATATGGCGCATATTGATGCTATCAATGTCCCGATACACATACAAAATTTAAACAACATCTTTACAATCCCTTTAAATTCCCAGCGGTAGATGCACTATTGAACCATTGTTGATTAGATAAATCTAAATGAATGTATTCTTATTTTGAATTAATTCACCGTTGTTTGTCTAGTTTATGATAAAATAATATCAATGACTCAGGAAAGAAGAAACCCTATACCAAAAGATCAGGAGAGACATCCTCAGATGATAGACTTGTAGCTGCTCAACCAACAAAATTCCCCAACAACTTAAACCAATCAGAATCATTTAATCTGAGAAAATTAAATCATTTACCCCACCATCGATTACAAGCTGACCAAAAAGAACTGCTGAAATCAGAATGCTTGTGTAATTTTGATTTTATTCTTCATAAATTGATAGCGTCTGGATTTAGGTATGCATGTTTTTGAGCTTGTCACATTAATTCAGACCAGTGGATCCCAACCTTTTTCAAGCTGTGGCCCAAATTTACGAAGTTTCTAGAGCCAAGGCCCCCTGTTCTATTCCAAACTAGGGCAAAATAGCGAATATAGCGCAAGGGTTGTTGTGCCTCATCATTATCAGGAGGTCAGATGAATTTGACCACAAGCAACTACAAACCTTACACAGCAAAATATAGTCAAATAAAAGTTGGACTTAAGAAACTTATATACATCCTCACGCGCCCCATGACCCCTGACAAACACCTCATGACTCACTAGGGGGCTATGGCCCCCAGGTTGGGAACCACTGATTTAGACTAATTGACAAAATGGTATAAATTGGTAAAATCCACCAAAAACTCAGCCCAAAAACTGCTGCTTCATGAAATAAGTGGGGATACATAGGTGTGGATGGCATTTGCCCCCTTAGATAAAATTTAAGATTTTTACGTATTTGTCTTAAAATGTTTCATTTTTTTCGGTAGGAGAAATCCTTACATCTTGAAATTTAGAATTTCAACCCCGATAGTTTTTGCCCCCTCCCATTAATTAATCTGCCCGTTGTTTGTCCCTGTCGGCCCTCTGCCATTTTGTGATATCTCTTTAAACCATTGCATATTTCCGGACTTTTCAGGCTTTTACTGGATGATTTTTCTGAAGCTAAAGAGACATATGCAGATGCTACAGATATATCTTCGATTTGTGATGTTCTTCAACTATCACAACGTTCTCTTCAATTCAATCCCCATGAACTCCCATCTCAGTTGCTAGGAAGACTCAAATCCACCCAGGTAATTATTAGCTTGTTTCAACTAAAATTTCCGGGTTATCGTAATTGTACACGATCATAGGAAAATCCATGTTATGATGTGACTACAACTACTTTTTAAACCAATAACGAAACTGATTCAGCTGCCTCCCCCACCCCCAACAGTGTGTTTTCGGGGCAGCGAGTTCCAAAATATCGGGCAAAATCGGCACAGTGAGCTGGTCAAAAATCATTAAAAATCGGACAAGACGGCCCTTTAATAAAGAAAGAAAGAAAAAAGAAACATCTATATAACAACTTAGGTTCCGTGCGGATCCTTTCTCCCAGCTGGTCTTTGGCCAAACCTCCTGGCATTGATCTTTCCCGAATTATCCGTACCCAGGCACGTTGCCAGCCAAGTACTACTAGGAATGAAATGGAGTTTTACGTCCTGCTTTCTGCACCTATAATTGAGGACGGGCAAACGCCATGCAGTGTGCAATGAGGGAAATTTTTTGCCAGGACAGCGGCATTAGCCTGCTCTTATTTTCGATGTCCAACTGTCGAGGGATCTTAAACGTGCACAGCCAATAGCACACGGGACCTCGGTTTATTGTCCCATCCGAACGAATATACGCTTTTTCCATGTCAGCCCCTCCGACCTGCATTACTGACAGGGGGAAACCGGGTTGAAAAATCCGAAGGTATCATCTCGACCCATGCCGGGATTGAACCCTGGACCTTCAGGTTAGCGAGCAAGCGTCTAACTCACTGAGCCACCGCGGCTCCCCAACTTTTTTGCTTCAAGGATGTCCATTAGAAGCCTGGATGTATGATTTTCTAAAGAAAAGTTTGAAAATGGGCTTCCTGAAACGTTATCTCGGATGAATTAAATGATTTGTTGTGTAGGAAATGCAGGACCAAATGAAGAAATTTTGAGAACTAAACGACCATAAACACTTTTTCCTGACATTTTCTGACTAATTGAAGGTTTATTTGTATGGGGACTTCAGGGCCACCAGAAGAAAATTGTGAGAATTTTACGCCTGAAAACGCATATTCCTGACATATTCTACCAAAATTATGGTTCAAAATTAATTGTAAAGGGTCTGAGGGATCTAGCCTAGAAAAATTTTGAAAACAAAACGCCTGTAAACGCAATTTTCCGACATTTTCTGACGAACGTTATCTCGGATGAATTAAATCGATTTGTTGTGTAGGAAATGCAGGACCAAAAGAAGAAATTTTGAGAACTAAACGACCATAAACACTTTTTCCTGACATTTTCTGACTAATTGAAGGTTTAATTGTATAGGGACTTCAGGGCCACCAGAAGAAAATTTTGAGAATTTTACGCCTGAAAACGCATATTCCTGACATATTCTACCAAAATAATGGTTCAAGATTAATTGTAAAGGGTCTGAGGGATCTAGCGTAGAAATATTGTGAGAAATAGACGCCCATAAATGCAATTTCCTGATTAACTTAATATTATTTTGTGTAGTAAGTGTGAGACCATGAGAAGAGAATTAGACGCCTGCAAACGAAAATTCCTGACATTTCCTAGCAAATTTGAGGTTCAAGATTATTTGTATAGTAGTGTCTGAGGGATCTAGCCTAGAAAAATTTTGAAAACAAAACGCCTGTAAACGCAATTTTCCGACATTTTCTGACGAATTTAAGGTATATTTGTATCAGGATTTCAAGGCCATCAGGAGAAAACTTAGATAATTTGATGCCTGGGAACGCAACGTCTTGACATATTCCACCAAAATTAAAGTTCAAGATCATAAATTTTGTATAGGGTTTGAGGGTGTCGACACGTAGCTGTGTGGAAAATATCTAACGTGTTTGATATTTCTGACAACGTGTGCCAAATGACACATCGTGTGCGGGATACGTGAGCTATTTTCTCAGACGCATTCTGTAACCGTTAGGCTATTACCGTAAAAATTTCCGTACTCCAATTTAGCCTCAGGATTGAATGGACGTAGGGATTTGTTCCAAAGTTTGCTGATTGGTTGAATACCTTATTACTGTCTATTATCCGTTCGCGCTAAAGAGTCCGTTTGGTCTGATGAAAAAGGGGAAGATAACTCATTTGTCTAACATTACTTCTTATGAAACGCTTTTGGACAATCGAGACTATCAAAGATGGCAGACAAAGTTGATATTTTTTGAAAAGCTTTGAAAAGAAAAACAGCTGGAAATTTTCAAAAATTTATATTCTGGGCGGGACTGTATCTCTGTGATTCAGAAAATACATTTATTTGCGGTTTCTTCGCTAAAGCAAAAGCCTGTTTTTTCGGTTTTTCGGCCATTTTGTACTATCACGTGAGCAATATATCACGTGAAATATGACGTAGTAAAAGTAGTCCAGAGAATTAGCTTCGATTATCCAGACGGCAAGCTCCCATTCAAGGCCGTGATCTAAAAACAATACAATACGATCACGGTGGGCCGTATGTCTCAGATGAAGTTCTCAATGCGCATGCGTAGACGACAATAAAAGAAAGCCCAGCGAAGCAATGACGGAAGCAGTCTTGAAGGATAAATTTGTTGAATTTTGGCAATGTTATCCCTGTTTTTACAATATATGATCACACGAATTCAAAGACAATGACAAACGTGATAGTCTCATTATAAAAATCCGACTTGTTATGACCTGACCTTTGACACGACCTCTGACTGATTTGACCTCGCCGAGAAAATAGGCATCGTGTACGGGGAGTAGTCTAGTGTGCAAATAGCGCGCGCCATTGGCGCTGCGCTAATGGCTCTTCGTGTGCGGGAGCTTTAAAGAACGCAAAGCCATATAATATAGGGCTTTGAAAGAACGATGCTCTACGCTAAGCCAATGTGCTATTGAATACGGCTATGAATTAATTCCTACAGCAGTAAAATGTGGGATACATGTATTAATTATGTTATCTGTTCTATGCCGTCTGCCCGTCTTTATAAGCCCAAGTAAAGTTGCAGAACAGTAGGACGTAAAACTCCATTTCATTTGTGTTCTAGGGTCTAGAAAAATTGTTAGAAGCTAGTACGAATTCACCTTACCACTACCTACTACCAAGTAAACCTATATTAGTTCAACACGGAGGTTCTCTACTCTACTGTCTAGACATTCATACAGAACATATGATATCTGGTTTGGATTTAAACGAAACTGGTGAACTCGCAGCTACATGTAGGTTCTTTACTTGAATAAAATGAAAATTTTGTAAGTTCTAAGGCTCCTAAAGGGATTGTAAAAAGGTTTTTGCGTGGCAAACATAATTTGTCACGGTTTATTTTCGTTATGATTGTTTTTTGTCTCCAAATTCTGGTCATCGTCTTTAGGTAAGAGTGGTTGTAACAACAATATATAATTGGAATTACGAAAGCAAAGGCCGAGGTGAAAATTCAGCTCAATCCACAAAAAAAAAAAAAAAAAATTATAATGATCATTAGAAATCTTAGAATATCAGATAAAACAAAAAGGAATGGGGTCGTAGTTTTTTATTTCAGTGTAACCAACATTCTGTAAAACTAAAAAAAAAATTTGGATGGTTGAATGAGAATGGGCATCAGCTGTAAAAGGAAAACTAAAATAATATTAAAAGAAACTTTACGTTGTTATGGCTTTTAATCTTCCATGAACTAAAATGTCATTCAAATTCTAATTGTTTTTGAAATATATCAGGGAAAAGGCGCTGGAGTTCCTTATACAGTTCTTTGACAATAATTTGTATGGCTAGGCAAGCTGTGCTACTGAAAAGTATAACAAAAGGAATTATTTGATAATCTATCTGGACGTTCAGACCATTAGGCCGCATTGTATTTAATGTATTTATCCATAAATTTTCTCGAAGAAAACTGAAAATGGTTTAGAATTTCTGGTTTTATCAGTTAGTTTCACTCGAGGAAATTTTTGGTTAAATATAAAACGGTAAATTATTCTAAACCGGAAATGGGCCAATGCGTAATGCGCAATATTTTTTTCATAGAGTCTGTAGGGCTTATTTATAAACCGATTTACCTGAAATTTCCTTTAATTATGTTTATTGTTAAAAGACGTATCTGATGCATCTAAAAAAATTAAAATCTAAAAAAAAAAAATCTAAATTTCTAACTCGGCTGCTAATTATCCGATTGATCTGAAATTCACAGTACATAAACAGAATGTCCATACAAATAAAACTTCCGTCTGGCGACACCACTTTCGGTGTAAATTTCAGATGTTGGCAAAAGCCATATATATGTCTGTCAGGCATAATTAAAATGCAATTAGCAGAAAAAAATTAAACCGAAAGTGATGAATAAGCATTCGTCTCAGAGTGACACATTTTAGCAAATGTAAGTCCTCCATTTTTTATCCCATTTTTATGATTTTGGTGTCTATCAAAACCTTTTAACTTTAGCTAAAACTTGTAGGCACAGAATTTCGAATTTGAAGTGTTTTTAATTTGATTGATTGCCCCATATAAAATGATATCATAGTCATTCACATCTCCCTGACAGGTGTTAAGACAGGTTATTCAAAATTGAACATCAACACTGTTGACCTGAAAAAAAATGTAGGCCATAAACAGATAATTTAAATTAATCTTCTAACTTTTAATTTTTTTGTTTAAAAATTTTGCAAAATTTTCGCTTTTTTTATTGAAAGAAATGCTTATTAAATTCATTTAATTTTTGATACAATTACCAGTTTGAATTTTCTCCGTACCATTATTAGAATGCACAACTGCGCAACTACGCCTGAGTGTTTCAACTCAGCGTTCGAGGAAAGTATTGATGTTTACACAGTTGAAATGTGGGGAAAGGGGGGAATTTTGGAAAGGTAAAAGTTCCAAAAAGACAGATAACAAGGCATTAAGGTATGTGCCACGCATGGTGCTGTATTCAGCCCTAGTCTAAACTTTGTATGAGTATCGTTGACACTGATAGCAACAATTTGCCGATCACTGTCAATGATGTCATTAAACGTTGGTTTTAGTTGAATTGCAAGAGCCACAGACGTCGGAATTGAAATTAGAATGGCGCAAATTGATGCTTCTGATACACATACAAAGTTTAGAAAACCTTCTCACAATCCTTTTACAGTGATCTTCTGGACGAATATTACAAATCTGTTTCTTGCATCTTGGCTGATTTGTTTGGTCAGACATGAATTGATCAGATTGTATCTCATGATGCGACTTAGAAAATGGATCTTGCACGCGAATCAGATGATGTTCACTCTCTCCGAAACACCTGGTGATACTTCTCTTTGGATGAATCCATTTTGATATAACTTTTACTCTCTCTCGATTTTGTGATATGGGGGCGGGGGCACCCGATTCAATGACTGAACATACTAGATATATTACCTGTCACTTGAACAATCAACTGGTTTGGCCCCAAATCGTATTAAAGTTTGTGTTATTTTTATTAACAGGTGATTACCACACTATAAAAGTAATAGCAGTGAAATCAGGAAAACTGATCAATTCATTCGATGTTGATTTCAAGTGTGAAAATGTACAATTCTGTAATAATGACGAAACGTTGATTCTAAACGATGATACAAGTGTCCTGGCAGTAGGACGTCGGACTGGGTTGAAACAATATCCTATCAACATCCCCGAATTTGTTATTTGCGGTGAAAATAAGGAGCTGATAGGAGTATTTAAGGACACCATGGTTGTATTATATGATGCTTCTAATGGGGACATGCTCCGAACTGTGGAATGTGAATTTGTAAAAGAGAACAAATTATCATTTCGTTTCCCGCCTGTAGGTAAGTAACTAAAACCTGCTTAAACTTCCACTCTCAAATCAACCGTATTAGGCCATGGGCCAACCCTAATTAACGTTTCAGTAGCCTAGAGTTGGGCGATATAACGATATTATCGAAATAACCGGTATGAGAAAAAAAACGGACGATATGATATGGATTATTTTTATACCGTCGCGATATTACCGTGGCGATATCCCTGTGATATTGAGACTAAATGAATGTTGACAAAATTTATTGAAACTGCATTGGCTAAATACGTATACTCTCTGGCCACATTAAGTTCTGAATAGGATTTTTTCTCTCAGGTCACAAATATTCAAGATATAAAGGTATATTGCGTAAAGGCGATGAAGACAACAACGGACACAGGACGTCTTTTCACTACGTGCTTACTAAACCTTTTCTTAAGAGACTGCCGAATTGCGTAAAGGCGTTGAAGACAACAACGGACACAGGACGTCCTTTCACTACGTGCTTACTAAACCTTTTCTTAAGAGACTGCCGAATAGTTTGGACAATCTACAGTAGATACATCACCCCTTAACCCTTTAGTGCCGAAATTTTTATTTTCATACCGATACTGTAAAAAATGATAAAAATCATCTTCTAAGTGGGGTTTCGGCAATAAAAATATTTTCTCGCAATTATTTTAGCTTCCATTTGCTATTTAAGGTCCGACCTTGTACAAGGACACTAGGCACAAGATGACACAGGTTTTCATTAATGAGATTTACATAAATAAAGCACCGAATATAATTTTTTATTCAATTTAACATACTTTTAACAATCAATATATGAATAATTTCATTGGTTATTTTATGTAACATCTTAAAACATTAGTTCATTTTGTGATATACCTTTGATATAAATAACTTACAATGTAACCAGGCAATCAAATGACATGCTTTACATTCTATGTATGGAACGCGACAAAACATCTATCATGCACACCAACTTGACATTTTATGCACCTATGCCTAGTTTTCATTCCACATTCAGCACAACGTATTTGCTTGTCTAATAATTCAACAAGATAATCTCTCCTATCATATCTTACAGCTTTTGGTACCCTTTTATCCAGACTGCTATGTCTGGCAACTGGCCTACCTATCTTACGGGTGTACACCGACCGCATGAGATATATCTTGGCGATTTCGCGTCGAATACAAAGAAGATATTTTGGGGATGTTTTGCTTGATGGAAGGGATCGATATAAATGCCAGGGTTGTTGCACACATAAATCCAAACAGAAAGCAAATATTGGCCACCACCATTTCTTACATCGAAAAGTCGTTCTGTAGTTTGAAACATTTTGATCTAACCTATCAACCCCACCCATTGTTTGATTATAATGCTTTATGGCAAACGGTTGATCCACCTCTAGTCGTTTACCTTGTGCTTTAGACCATCTTGAGGCCTTTTGAATTGGATGGAGACCAGCTTTGTTAGAAATCATGGTTACAACATTGTTGTCATTCCATCGTATAAGAACAACACCATTTTTAGTATCACACTTATAATCATATGTTCCCCGGGGTTGTTTTTCTATAACTTTAGTGTTTTGCAGATGACAATCGCCTATTCTGTTGACACGAATGGTTCCGGTGCATGCAAACCCTGCTTGTGTCAGAGTATCTACCAAAATAGGGGAAGAGAAAAGGTTTTTGAATGGATTTTCCTTGGTAAGGCTCAAAATTAACAACATACCCCAGACAAGTTGCAAGGACCCACATCTTAAATCCAAATCTTATAGGTTTACCCCTGATAAATTGTTTAGCACCATGTTTCCCGAAATATGGAATCATACTTTCATCAATACTTAGATTTTGTTCATGGCGAAAATATTTTAAAAAGCGTTTGTTAAGACTATCAATAAGCGGTCTAATTTTGCTCATCTTGTCAGTTAGATCAAGATCTGTGTTGTCTTTGACATGAAAATATCGCATGATTTCATCAAAACGGTCTCGAGACATAGCTGCAGCTACAGATTCATTGCGAACATCCTGATCCTCAGACCAAAAATACCGTCTACGGGGAACAGTATTGTAGCCTGAAACTAAAAGTATTGCAAGAAAAGTCTGCAATTCTTCAGGATTAACAGAGAACGAATGTTTTCCCTTTTGACCAGCATATCGAATGCTCTGGTCACAGAGCATTTGTATAACTTCATCATCAAAGAAAAGTTCAAACAATTCTATTGGGTCAGATGGTATATCAGGCAGATTACCAGAAGGACAATTCCATTGGAACCTATCCCTGTGTTTGTCAAGCAAACCCTGTTTTTTACCAGATACGATCTTTAACTGAAACAACTGGGATATCTCTGACTTCCTGAAAGTTAGATTCTGTGATGTTTTGGGACTGGGTGGTACTCTGCGACTCAGAATCAGTTTCTGACACATCCGAATCCTAGAAAAGAAAACACATTTGCAAAGTTCATTGAAATTACATTTATGCGATGTACTGTATGTTTGAATATTTATTTGGATATACTGAAATGTGATTACGGCATGTGTCTACTTGAATAAAACTAACCTCAATATATCCATCTGAGTGGTCGTCGTCATTTGAAGTTGAGCTTTCTTCTTCTTCTTCAACAGCCGATCTTCGAGATCTTTTCATGCTGGAAGGGCCAGGGGTGAGACTATTTTCTGTAACCTGTAAGTTGATTGTGTGAGGCTGATCAGTATATACATAATGAATTTTTAAGGGTTTGTTTTGTAGATGAGAAACAACCATGTTTACTTGATATAGGCTATAATAGACCTATCTGAAATATGAATATGTGTGTAGAAATAACTTGGCAATGCTTACAACAGATGGTCCAGGTATGTCTCGTAAAAAACGCCTCTCGTGGTCGTTTGTGTAGATTGTTGCTGTGGCTCCTGCAACTAGTTGGCGGCCGCCAAGATTTGCTATATTTTGTGACTCATCACCACTATCACCGCTATCTTCATCCGTCAACTGACTAACATCTGGCGGTTCAATATAAATGTCAGCTTTAGCAAAGACCTCTTCGTCCTCTAACAGGTCCAAAACCTGGTTAACATTCATCAATCTGTTAAAATAAACAAAATAAAATCATTTTTTAAAAATAGAAATACCTGTGACCTCTGGATCCTATTGTCCTTGTATGAGGTCGGACAAAAATTTTGGCATCTCTATTTATATTATATAACAATTAGCTGCAATTTTAATCTAAATCACACCTGGGACATACTACCTCAATATTAATAACACATTTTAGTCAGAATCTAAAATAATATATTAAATAGATAACTTACTGCCTCTTGGAAGTCATTTGTTTTCTTCAATGCCCTTGAGCTAGGCAAAACATGGCCGCCAAGGTCAGGAAAAACAGGGGAGAAAACTCTATTGCTACTTTCTTGAAGACTAGGTTATTCTGGTCATTAATGATTTTGGTCGAGTTGTCTTTTAACAACTTTTTAACAAGTTACATCGCTAAAAGAGTGGTGACCTTGTACAGGGACGGCAGGCACGAAAGGGTTTTAAACAGCTTTAGAGGGTTTTTTTCTTTATTGCAGTGCGTTCGATTTGTTTTGGTTTGCAAATGACTATTATTTTTTTTGTCTATTTCTGGTCACGCTACCCAGCCAAAACTACACATACCACACATAACATGACATCATTTCCTGCGATGATTAACTGCTCGGTGTTGCTTAAATGTAAAATGACGCATTTTTGCCTACCGGAATTAATGACGTATATTAAAAAGTCTTATTTCAGGGTTTTTCCATTTTCAACTCATTTTTCCAACATATTGTGATCGGTCTTTTTTGGTTCATTTGTTTGCAATTTTGAACAATTCATATTTTGACTTTCGTAGCTGACTTTTTGAGCACTATTTAAAGCATTTTCTTAAACTTTGGCAATTTTATTTCGATCGATCTGAAACCTTCCATTTACATATGCATAAGAATTTTCGATATCACTTCCGGTTTTGACGTTATTTGCTTCTAAACTTTCAATTTCAACTTCTGGAATATTGAAGATATTTGAAATTTTTTTTCTGTGTTATCTTAGATTTGGTAATACATATAAAATAAAATGATGAAATGAGGTGTAAGGTGTAAATTTTTCTTAAAATCTCAATTCAGAACCGGGGGTTAATTGGATTTTTTTAATTTTGAAATCTACGGCTTCTGCAATCGATTGCAAAAAAAAATGTAGGTTGTCGATTTTTAATTTTGATTTCAATTTCTTTATATTTCTGGAACAAGAATTACAGTAATGACCGAAACTTTCAAGGCTCAAATCTAGTGACCTTGACCTGTGCAAAAGTTATTGCCCTTGACGAGATATATCATATTATATATTCATTTGCGATGTCTGATGATTACTAACGGTTTTACCGCCATTTGAAAATTGCAATTTTTAACGTTAAAGAGCTCTGTCTGATATTTCAAAAATTGATTTTTGCATTATGTTAGAAATGGTCATCATAAAAGATATAAATGATAAAATCCGAACCGGAAGCTCTATGTCAGGTGCCATGTTGTTGTGACTGAACTCAAAATGGGGTCTTAGGGGGATAATCAGATTTGCATAATATCAGTGTCTATGAAATCCTTAGTCTATGGCCAACAACCTTATGACAACTGATTTTTGAATTTCGATTTCGATTTCTTTTTTTATCTGGAACAAGAATTTAAGTAATTACCGAAAATTTCAAGGATCATATCTAATGACCTTGACCGTTGATGACCTTTTGACCTGTACAAAAATTATTACCCTTGACGATATCTATGCACGGATACTTCATTTCGATGTTTACTTCCGGTTTTATAGTCATTTGAAAATTATTTTAAGTTTTTTCTCTTTAGAAAGCTCTGTTACTAGATCTATTGTACATACGCCACAAATTCTTTAAGTCTCACTGACTATGCTAATCGGTTCAGCCAAATTGGCTGAATAAAAATCGGAATGTTTCAGGAAAATCAAAATGGCGGCCAAAGTTCTACTTCGGGGTTGAATTTTATTTTAAAATCGGCTGTAGAATTACTTTGGCTACCGCTCAACAAAATTTCGTTGAATTTCATACATATCGCCGGAAGTTATTCAACCGGAAGTGAAAATCAATTTTCCCCTTTAACCGGAAGTGACGCAAAAATTTTGAATACGTCAAATTGTTAACATTAGTGACATGCATCTTTTATTAAAATTTCAGATTAATCCGAAAAAAACTAAAATTTAGTCCAAAAATTTCGAAAATCGGCAAAAAAATTTATGCTACGAATTTTCGAAATTTGAAATTTTTTAACTCGTATGACATCGGAATTTAGTCACAGATTCCGAAAATGAAAACCCGGGGAAAATCGACCCAAAAATGTAGCTTCCAGAGTCGAAAAACCGGTTATTACTGAGGTTGCAATGTGCAATTTGCACTTTTGCAAAAATGTTCTAATTTATATTTAAAAAGTAGGTCGCCATGATGCGACATCAGAACATATTTCAGAAATGTTGCAGCTAGCATAGTTTAGGCTGTGTGCCCTGTGTAACATTCGAAAAAAAAAAAAAAAAAAAAAAAAGAATTGACATTTCGAAAACAAACTGGGACTTTGCGGTAGCAAAGTCCCACAAATATAACAACATAATAATAAAAACATTATACATTACATCTATTTTATAATGTGTTACCGTTTAGACAGATCTGTCACCGTTGTCAGACTTGTTATTACCGTTTTAACTTGTTACAGTTCTAACTGGCAGTCATTCCTACAAATCATTTAGAGGGTTTTTTCGCCAAGCTCTAAATTACGATCCGAATATTACGATTCAGTTGATACGATCCAGTGGTGAAGTTCTAAAGATTACGATTCAGTTGATACCATCCAGAGGTGAAGTTTCAAAGATTACAATCCGCGTTCTGCGTTCTACAAAGTCTACGGTCTAAATTACGTTCTAGAAAGATTTAATATTCGTCTTTTCTACCTTAGAAATGACTACGTGATTTTAAGAATTTGTACAATAAGATTTGGATCCTTTATTTGAACCAAATACAGCGCCATATTTGCCTGCCATGGATATCCTTAACGCATGAAATTTGAACTATGATTCGTGTTCGTATGATCTTCGATGATGATGATGATGCTGATTGATGATGATGATGATGAATGGCGATGAATGGTGGTTATGAAAAATGATGAATGATGGTTATGAATAATGATGAATGATGGTTATGAATAATGATGACGAATGATAAATGATGAATGATGATGATGATGGATACTTTATTATTATTTTACAAAACTAAATCTGCTTTTATATTTATCTCAATATTATTAATTCCAATTATCTTGATTAAAAACAATGCAAAATTGACAGTTCCATTTGTTAATTTTTTCGATAATTGAAAAATGGGTGGATGTCTTCAAAAGTCATCTTTTCATTAATGAGCCACTATTTTTGGTAAAACAATTCATATTCTCAAAGAGGGGAGTTTACTGATTAATTTGATATATAGATTTACTAGTCACCAAAAACTTGAGGCTAAGTGCATTTTCTGTGATAGATAGCACAGCTCGGCCCATGGCCTATATTCCTATACTTTCGCTCAAAAATTAAGTTATTAGCCGATAAAATATTGGTGTCCACCCATCTGTCATACTGCCAACTATTAAAGAAATTACAATATTATATTTTAAGACGCTGTTTTTAAAGTGACTGTTCCGGTTAGACGGAAGATAGGTGGTAAGTAACTATAACCATTCTCCCTGCTTTAAATCTGAAATCAACCCTATTCCTACATTCGCTCAAAAATTAGGTTATTAGCCGAGAGCATTAGTGTTCACCCATCTGACATACTGCCATCTATTCAACAGATTACAGTCAAACTTGTATTAAGCAGCCAATCAAGGGAATGCTTAAAAGTGGATGCTCACTATGAGGTGGTGCTTAGATTAAACAAATTGCAATATGTCATGATTGACTGAACAGATGGAGACATTTCGTTACAAAATGTTCACCTATTTTCCTCTCTAACGAAATTTCTGATTTTCAAACTAGGATAATCGTGAACAAACATGGATTTTAAGGCAAAAATTATCCGACGTAGGACAGAATTCAACCTGACATTATTGCTTCAACGTAGCGGTTAGACCCTTATCTATGGGATAAAAAACAGAATTGAAAAATCCGATGGAAACAAAATTAGGGTCTAATTTTTATAATTAGACTGGGTGAACACTAATTAGCTTAGCTGAGGAAAAATTACACTTCTGAGACTAAGATTTGATTGGTCTAACGAACTTTAAAGAGTGCCCATTTAACAATTATTCTACTTTGAAACTGACTTACTCTTTTTGAAACACCTGGTGGTACTTCTCTGTAGAGAAGTCCACTACTATACAGCTATTACTCCCGATTTTTACATGGTTTAGATTTGGATTTGTATCATTACTCTACTTTAAAACGATACTCTACGTCTTAGAATGAACAAAAACAATAAATTTTCAAACTTATTCAATAGGATTTTATATTTATCATGGGACAAACCTAGTGGCATAACTATAAAACAGATTACCTAAATAATCTGATAAATCCAGAAAACTATGTTTAAATACAATAATTATTGATAAATGTCTTAATCCAATTTAAGACATTTATCAATAATAATCTGTAATTGTATGGAAAATTACATAGTTTTATGGGTTTATTGGATTCTGTTTGTATACTTTGGACACTGTTGATGAATAATATACTCTTATTGACCAAGTTTGAGAACTTATTTTTTTTATTCATTGTAAGACGTAGTATCGCTTTAATGTGATATTTTTTAGTGAGGCAATATGTAGGCAGTAAACGGTATATGGCTGCGGTTATGGACACCACAAAAATGATAGTCTTTGACATTAAAACCAACCAATTTCTACACAAGAATGATTTCTCTGACATAACTAACCGAATCGCTAGTGTGCACATAACTCCGGATTGTAAACGTATCATAGTAGAAGTCAACTCACTCCCCGTTGATCTTTTGATATATGACATCACCAACATGGAAATAGTTAGACACATAGCAACAGGTATCAGTATGGCATAATCTATATCACAGTGGCTAAATACCATAGAGACTGCCTCGGGGACCCCAATCAAATTAAAATTAGATTACATTTCGTTTCGGTTATTTTTTGATTGTCGACTAAGTGTAATCTAACAAGGTTTATAAGGCGAGCGTCTTCTGGGGCCGATTCTATTATGAAATCCGGATCGTCCAGATTCTCCATTTCTATTCTATTATTCATCACGTGAATGTTTTAAGAGAGTTTGGGGAGTCCAGTCCCTCCATTCTGTCGACCGGTGTGATCGCGGAGAGATGACGACAGTGACGTCACAAAATGGCTGCTTTATTACTGTAGTATGAAGTTTTATCCGGATTGTTGGGAGAGTATAATAGATTCGGTCAATGACGTAATTGGATTCAACTCATGAAGAGCAAACCCATGTCGGCCAGCTTGATTCTCCATTCGTGATCTATTCACATTTTTATCCGGATTATTGGCAGAGAAAATCCGGACGATCCGGATTTCATAATAGCATCGGTCCTTGGTGTCAAAATAAGCTATTTATAGCACGTACCACCCTTCCGCCAATCAGAACAACGTTTATCACAAAATCTTCCCACAATGCATATCAATGCTCGCCTTATAAGTATAGGATAAACTCCGAAAACGCGCCAATAGTTTTGACCTATATGAAGTCGGAGGCCGATAGGCCGACGACTTTATATAGGTCAAAACTATTGGCGTGTTTGAGGAGTTTATCCTACTTAAACCTAAATTTGATTATTGGCGCCCTATTTAGTTACAGTACATTGAGCACGTATCATACCTATTGGCGCCCTATATAGCTTAATCACGTGCATTTTACTATTGACGTCATATTATTAAAGCTCACATACGCATTCGAATTTTAGTCGAGTGATAACAACGAAACCATTCTGATGTTTTGTTCAATTTTATGAAAATCATGTTTCTAAGGTGAGTCAATAACAATTTTAAACATAAATGTGTGTAAATAAATTGAGAAATGAAATGAAATGTGGTTTTTATGTACCATGCGGTGTACAATAAGAGAAATTTTGCCAGAACAGCAGCATTATTTGATTATTTTCGATTTCCATGTGTCGATGGATCTAAACGTGCGCAACTTGTAGCACACGGTGCGTCGATTTATTGTCCCGTTACAACTATACATTAGACGCTTTTTCCATGTCCGCCCTCAGTCCTGCATTACCGACAGGGAACCGGTTGAATAGCGAGATTTTGCATCTGATTAAGTGTATTTTTTGACTGTGGGTAAAAAAAAACCAATCAGATGTGCGCTAAAAAATAGGTTTGTAGATCAAGTTCCAGTCAATCTTTTGCTGTGCAATACGTGAAACATTTAAATATGTTTTAATTAATTTTCAGAACGAAAACCTACAAAACCCAATGAGGTATTCTGAACAAGACGATCTCTTAGTGCCACTAGACAATGTGATTATGGAATAGAGGGACAGTTATCAGCCGAAAGAACAGGACACAGATCGACTGCCATACCTTGGTAAATATTCTTTTGTTAAGGGGGTGCACACCATGTTCCTTCAGCAACGTTAGACATTTGCATTATCTACCGTTGCTGGATTGACGGGGTTTTCTCGTCATTATCAACTAATAACCTCGTTTAAAAAACACTATACGTCACATTCAATTTATGACCGTTGAGACTCGATTATCACAAGGTAAATTTGCTACACGAAATTTGACGACTGGTCATTCGAAAGTTTTCCCGCAATAATTTGTTACAAGGAATATAACTGGTCGACCATAATCGTTCGACCAATCAAAGTTAATGACGAGAAAAGCTTATCATGATAGCAACGGATTAATGTAATGAAATGGAATGATAGCCGTTGCTAAAGGAACATGGTTGCACACATACATGTCGTTAATCAAACAATTCCATAAGCCTATCAACCGTAAATCTTAAATTTGAATGAAAAAAAGGTTTTCTAAATTTTGTATGTGTATCGGGGACACTTTGAACTATTTCTATTCAGTGGTACCAGTAATTCCACTTGATTACGTCATCAAACGCCAATTGCTGGAACCAAAATTGGAATGGTTCAAACTGGTGCTATCAGTGTCAATATTGTTAACAAATGCCCTGGGATGTGTTCTTGTCAGTATTATAGCACTTGATAATCGAAGAGTTCGGACAATTTATGTCTGAAAAACACGCCAAATTTCCATTTTGTCATCTTAATAATATCTGTTTTGCATACATTCCATTTCAGATACAATAGAACCATTGCTAGACTATTGAAAGTCGTAGATGAGTATTCAGGGGGAAAAGGCTAAACAATCCGAAGGAGATGCGATTATGATGAAGAACTGCAAATTGATAAAACTGAACCCGTGAAACTGACTATTATTGACCGCAATTATATATAGTTTTGAGAATAAAAGTATTGTTTGGTACAGAGTTGTGTTGAACTATTGGAGTCCTAATTAAACTATTGGAGCCCTAATTTTACTATTGGCGTCCAAATGTAACTATTGGAGTGCTAATTGAACTATTGGCGTCTAAAGTATGATCACCACTCATACTATTGGAGAGCAATTTTGGTTTAAACCTCGTTAGGTTACATTGAGTCGACAATCAAAATATAACCGAAACGAAATGTAAACTAATTTTAATTAGATTGCGGGACCCTAACAAGTACGGGGAGCCACTAACCACTAGCCCCCATGTAATCATCTAGTAGATTAGTAGAACCACACGCACGACACGAACATCCTCAAATTTTATGTTTTTAAGTGAAATTTAGTAAGGGGGGCATGTTGCCATGTCCTCTTTCCAAACACATCACTGGATTTATTCATCAACTTGATTCATCACTAGTTATCAGAATTATTTTTTCAGAAAAAGGCCAAAGATACAATATCTCAGAAGAGAGTGTCCATTATTTAGACCCAACAGTACAAAAATATATCCTGTTCATTCAAATCTACATTATAAAGTTTGATATTAAAGTTAAAGTTTTGTTCAGACATACAAGAATGAAAACTGTTGAATTATTTCAGAGGTAGATAGAGGACGATGGAAATATCAAATAACACCAGACAGTAAAACTTTATATTACCCGAACGATAGTGTTGTTACAGCTGTTAATATTGAAAAAGGGGAAACACTTCATATCATTCAACATCCAACCAGTGTAAAACATGTCAGAACTTTGGACATGAATACATTCGTAACAGCTGGGAAAGATGGAATAGTTCGTATTTGGGATCAAAGCCGCACTTACGAAGAAGGTCATAAAACAACGTCTAGTAAAGCAGTTATTGGGTAAGGGAGTATAAATTCATGCATGTACAGGTTATTCCACCTGCTATTAATTACCCACATGTAATTTTAAAGAATCTACATTCTATACTCAGTTGGTCTGTTGATTAAAGGGGGCTTTGGGTGAATAACACGTTTTGAAACGTAACATAAATTTTTTGAACAATTGTAATTAAAGTCTTTCCATTCAGTCTGCAGATTCAGACATGGAAAGATTGCAAGGAAAACCTCAGCCCGATAAATTTGGCCTTGATCGATAGGATGTCTGAACTGTCTAGTGCCAGGCATATAATGTCGAATTTGTGGCAGTTGCTTTGATCCAGTTTTGGATCGATTTTGAGAATTTTCATCATGAAAAAAATCCAAATTTCGAATAACTTTTTGTATTTCTATAAAGCTGTCACCTGAGTGGCAATTGTAACGGTTCAAATTCAAATCAGTGTCCCCGTTACACATAACGAAACCAACCTCTTTTACAGGCGTTGCGCACTTAATGATCATCCACGATACGTTCTAACAGAAGTTACAGAATTTGAATCAAACAGATATGGCGATAGGTTTATAGAAGTTTTCGATTTGTTTCAAGATAAGGTGGTAAAGAGAGACCAGGTAAAAAAACCAACTAATTGTCCTGAGCTAATCAGATTGTTAAACACACAATTTAATCACAGAGAAATAATTTTATACTTTACTATATTATGGAAAAAATTAAGCTTATAATATTTGTACCCTTCAGTTATACAGGGGAACTGTGATTGTTAAATTTATTTCGAAAAATGACTATATTCGAGCATTTAATGAAACATTTCAAGACATATACAAGGAAATACAGTGTTAAAAGAATAAATCCTAGCCTAGCCCTAACCTAGCAAAACGAATGCTACTGATGAGGTGTCTCACGATTAATTTAGCCTGAAAACCAATGCTACCGAGTGTATGAATAAGGTTTTATAAATTGTTGTTTTACCTTTCAGTTACTTGGTAAACTTAGCTATATCCATAATTTAGGAGGAACTCGCTATCTTTGTACTTACGCTAAAGGTGTCATTGTATACAATGCCAAACCAGGGGAAATGGAAAAATCATTTAAAGAGGTTATAGACTATAAATATGATAATAGACGCTATGAAGTTTTTCCTTCTAAAAAAGGTAAGTACTGGTTTTTACAAAATCATTTCCTTTTCGTCCCTCTTTTGACAATTTGCTAAATGCAAAATCTAAAACTGCATGAAATTAAACTAATGGCAAATATGTTGCGGAACATTGAATCACGGTTCGATATTATGAATATCATTGCTGAATGCATGTACATGTATATTATTTGCTAAGGATGCTTAGACACAATTGTGACTTTATGTGTTCAAAACCCCAAAATACCCTTGGCATGGTCATAACTTTAATTTTCTGACTGACTTTTTATTTTTTATTTTAAAGAATTTTGTATATTGTCTCTGGACAGAAGAAATCTAAATATAATGGATATAGAGACTGGGAAAGTTGAAGTAATAAAAGGATGCGATGAACAGATGGAAACAATCGTGGTATGTAAGGACTTATATTTAAAATGGGTTTCATTCCAAAACTTATATGAATAGAAAGAAGAGGTGTTGTAAAGACTTAGAATACCAGTTTGTCTTACACGTGTATTTAACTTATAATTCGCTAAATAAGAAGTGAACCACACATGTAAGATCCATACATAGAACCATGCGTCTTTCGGTTCAACCATCGTAAATGGTCGCGACTAGGTCATGATAGGCAGCCATGGACAAGAGCAGACAACTTTTGTTTGAAGATGGATTTGATTGGCTGTTAATGATGCACGAAAAAAACTATTTCTATAGCTTGGTTTTTATTGGCCAAACTATAATTTATTCAATATGGCAATCTCTGTATAGTATACGAAGTTATCTAGCAAGCTAGTCTAGTTTCGAAGTTGATACAATATAGGCCATGGGCCAACCCTAATTATCGTTTCAGTAGCCTACAGGTGAAAGGTGACTAGTAAATCTCAGTGTGATAATTAAGAGGGCGTTAAAAAAGGCCCAAATCCACATTGTTTTACCACCAAAGTATGTTTGTTATTTAAATATGACCAAAATAACCCAAAAAATTTAGCATAACGTCACTATGGGCATTTTAGATTATTGACCAATCAGAATGCAGCATTTTCTTCAGCCCTGTACAGTGACATGGCTGCCAATTCACTGAATTACATCTGTCATGTTGCTGACCCAGGGAAAAATAGTATCATAAGGAGTGTTAATAACATTTTTTGGGAAAAATTTTTAAAATGTATGACAGAGTCAGGCCCCAACTGAATGGAAAAGAAAGAGATAGGTATTGTTATCAATAACAAACTAGAAATGGAAGAGAAAAGAGGACAGCCAGGTTAGCTGATTGTAGTGATAGGCCTACTGATAAACTGAATGAAGAAGAGATTGAGTCTTGAAAGTCTACACCTTCTAAAGTAAAAAAAAAAGGTACCCACTAGGTCCCAAAAGATCAACCCATGATTTACCTGAAGAGTGTATTGTTTGTAGGAAGAGTAAAACGACAGTGAGCAAATCAACTGGTAAAAAAGATCTGTGGAAAAACTTATAAATTTCATTCATGTGCATCAGATTGTTCGAATTTACTAAAAGTAGTAAAAGCTTTATACTACTGCAAATAGGAGACTTTGATCCAGTTAGTATAGAAGTAAGATACCATGCCTCATTCTGAAAGAAGTATACTAAGTGTTTGTTTGTAAACAAGAAATCAACTTCAAAGGACATCAATCGTTTTTGTTTGGATACTAGAAGATACCTAGAACGAACAATCATGTTCATATATAACATTAAATGGAGACAATGATTCTAACAATAGCCTACAAATGTGAGTGAACATATAAGGCAACTCATAATACAAATAATTCTAGACAAGCACAAGATGTAACAAGATGAATTTGCAGACTTATACCGACCAGCTCTTTAAATGTGTGAATCCATTTCAGCAGTGAATGGACTAGTAAGCTGACCTCCTAAAGCTAATGAACTCAATATGGAAAATTGTAAACAAATTGTTCCTGATTTTGTTTTTAACTTCATCGCCTGGAAGTTGGAGCTGTGGAATGTTCTCCGAGTTTATGAGAAGAAAGTTTTGTTTTTAAAATACACACTTCACAGTAAACACTTTAACAATTTTGCATTCATTTAGCAATGAACTACAAATTTTCTTAGAGATTCCAAAGCCAGAGTCAACCCGATGTTGTCTTTCACCTCATTATAACTAAATATATAATACCTATTTGTGCACAATTATTGTGATCTGCCTTAGCAATGTCTATTGACTGTCATCCTAATTTTGATGTCATGCTGTTTGACAGGAGGAGCTATGGCCATTACAGTGTAGAAGATTTGCTAGGATACGTTACTTTCAGTAGGATTCCCTTGCTGTTATTTTTAGATTTGGTCGCACTTGATTAACAAGACCAGGCTTTCACATTTATACTGTGCATAAGATTTGGCGCATTAGAGCATCAAATTTGATGATGTTATGAGTTATTATAATGGGGGCTGATGTTTGGCATCTGCATTGTCAAGATCGGATGGTATGAAAGCTCAATCTTAGCGTCTCTTCATAAGAAAATCCGTGGAATGATTCTTTGGCTTGAGTTTGTGCGATATAGAAGTTTGTGTGGACTTCGCTCTATTCACAAATTTGTTAGGGTGCAGGGTTTTTGTGTTATAATGTGGAAGTTTTTTTTTCTTAAATAAAACTTGTCTACTTCTTCTCTTGCTTATTCCCTCACGTTTCACAGCATTCCGAACCCTGGAACATATGTAATTGGGATTGGGCCTTGTGTACTTGTGTCACTGAATTGCATTAAGAAACTCTAGCCCTCCTGCTACAATAGTAATAATTATATCTTTAAAAGTATGATGAAAGATTGCTTAACTTAACTACCGAATGTAAATATGAGGATTGAATGTAGATTTTTTTGCGTTTATTGGTTAATGAATACCAAATTAACACTTGAAAATTCTGCATTCATCAACCAATAAATGCCAAATAATCTACTTCAATCCTTAAGTAAAGAAGTTTTCTAAACTATTATGACTTCACTAATCTAAAGCAGATTTTGATTAGTGTCATTATAAAACGCTTAGTTTTAGTGGAATTGCAAAAAACTCAAGACATCTGATATCCTTTTTGAGTTAATGCCCTTGACTTAGTCAAAAATTGGCTTTTGAACAAGATAGAGGCTACAGTTTTCATCGGATTTAAATGGAAAGTTTGATGGATTTTGAGTTATTGCCCTTGACTTGGTCAAAACACTTTGAATTTGATAGTTTAAGTCGGATTATTTTTTTTATTTAAAGACTTTTAGAACGATTTAAAAAAATAAAATTATCAAACTGAACTGGTGGTAAAACTATACAACAGATAACCTTAAGCTGAAAATCCAGAAAACATTGTTTATATACATGGAAAAATACACAGATTGTATACTTTGGGGGCCGTTGATGAATATATACTCTTATTAAACAAATTTGAGAACTTTTTTGTTCTTTCTAAGAAAGAGGTGCTATCGAGCACCCCTTGATATAGGCAACCACTTGTTGTAGGTTTACATCCACAAGATAAGTTTATATTATGTTCGACAAATGTTTTTTTAAATTATAGTGCTTGACATATACAAAAAATATGTTAATAGTGGGCATATCTTGCTAGGCAACCACTTGTTCTTGTTGTTGCAGCAAACATGTATTGAAATTAAGAAATCTTTTGAAAATTACATTTGTTCAGTCTGCAGCTTGAATATTTCTGTACAATTTTGTCACTTAATTACAAAATCTACCTTATTTTGTAGTTTAGCAATTAAGCTTTCATTTGCTCCATAAATACATTGATATTTATTAAAACTAAGTTAGCTGGAACTCTTCTTGAAGTGCGCATTAAGAAAATTCAATATGGTTGCCGTAACCATGGTAACCAAAAATTCAAGTTTTCAAAAATATATTATATCTAAATCAATTTTCTGAATCACTATAAGTATTTGCCTGCCATGAATATCCTTAACTCATGAAATTTTAACTATGATTCATGTTTGTATGATCTTCGATGATGATGATGATGATGATGATGACAAAGAATGATGATGAATGATGATAAAGGATGATAAATGATGATGATGAATAATTTATTATTATTTTACAAAACTAAATCTGCTTTTATATTTATCTCAATATTATTAATTTCAATTATCTTGATTAAAAACAATGCAAAATTGACAGTTCCATTTGTTGATTTTTTCAATAATTGAAAAATGGGTGGATGTCTTCAAGAGTCATTTTTTCATTAATGAACCACTATTTTTGGTAAAACAATGCATATTCTGAAAGAGGGGAGTCTACTGATTAATTTGATATATAGATTTACTAGTCACCAAAAACTTGAGGCCAAGTGCATTTTCTGTGATAGATAGCACTGCTCGGCCCATGGCCTAATAGTTCGTATGTAAGAATCCTACGTAGTATATCAACTGTAATAACCATACTGAAATCGGTATGTAGGAACCATACGTAGTTTCGTATATGGTGAACATATATCCACTGCCTTGTAACTGGAGTATGATAAGCATTATTCGAACAGTGCCATCATTAATTCAGTTAAAACGAATCGCTCATAACCCCGTTGCAGTTTAGTAAACTCTGATTATTTCAGATGAATGATACAGGTACAAGAATAGCCTGTAGTATCCGAGAGAGTAGTAACGTCGTGCTATTTGATATGGTAAAGAAACAAGTATTATATAAATTGACAGCCAGTATGATACCCGAGTGTAAGGAGGATGAAAAAGGGGATATCATCGGCAGTGTATTAACTGACGATGACAAATATTTTATACAGTTACGACCTTTCACATCAAATTGTATCTCAAATAATGGTTCTAAAGGAAAAAAACAACTAGTAGTATGGAATATCGAAAACAGTAAGTTATTATCCTGTGTCGGCTTTCATACGTTGTTAAAAAGTACACCGGGGGCATAAGTAAGCACTTCCCCGCCTAATAAAACCGCAATAGCCTTTTACAAACAAATAAACAGCTTTGTTTACATTCGAAGGGGTCATTTCCATATCAAACCTAAGTCCATTTTCCCCTAAAATGAATCAAGTCTAATGAAGATTATAATACAAGTGCACTAGCTGTATTTGTGATCGTTAGAGTTATGTCCCTTGTCAAAGGCAAAGTATTTCCAGTGTCATAACACACCTAAGTCCACTGGGACTTGGGTTGGTTGTGGCCTGAACTGCCTGAAAACCAAGATGGCGCACCCTTAAAGTTGCATGTGTAAAGATTGTATTTTTAAATGTAAGTAGGCTTTATGTACTTTTTAAACTATTCTACATACTATATGCATCTTTAATTTCCATAAAAAATACTGTTCAATGTCCAATAACGACATTTTAGTTATTTGTGGACTTAAGCCTGTCGTGGAATGGGCTTCTCCATCCGTCGATGGTGATTTGTATTGAAGTTCCTGACATAACGTGGTTCTCTTTCTCTCCCTCTCACTCTGTATATCTATCTACATTTTCTATCTTTTTTCAGAACACACGGAAATGGATCTTAACACAGCCGTTAGCTTAATGAATGAACCGTTAGACGCAGAGGAGATTGATGCAAGTGACAATTCAGACACTGGTGTTGTTTCTCTAGAATCTGTACTATCAGCTGAGAATGTTATTACTTCACTCAGACAAACTTTCGAGAGTAATAAAGCGTCTGATACTGACACTGGATCTGAAGAAGAAGACGTTGACGGAGATGATTTGAATGATCCTGATTACATTCAAAAACTAAATGATTCAACTGATATATCATTTATAGTAGAAGATCCCCAGATATCCACAACGACTACACCCATCATTGATACCACAAAGCCCTCCACTTCCACAACACAGAGTATTTTCCCAAACTATGAAACAGAAACCTTAAATCAACAGCCAGTAGGCAAAAAAAGAAAACATACAATATATATGGTTTTAGCCAACATCTGAAATTTACACCGGAAGCGGGATCGCCAGACGTAATTTTGAAAAACCGGAAGTCTTCACGCCAAAACCGGAAGTGATAGAAATATTTTAATTATCTTGTATTATTTGTACCGACATTCTGTTTATGTCCTGTGAATTTCAGATCAATCGGATAATTAACGGCTGAGAAAAAAATTTTGATTTTTTTTTGAAAATTTTGGTTTCAAATTTTTTTTACAAAAATATTTAAAAATTGAAAATTTTGAAAATGCACCAGATATCTCTTTTAACAATTAACGTAATAAAGGAAATTTCAGGTAAATCGGTCCATAAATAAGACCTACAGACTCGATGAAAAAATATTGCACATTATGTAATAGCCCACTTCTGGCTCCGCAAAAATGTGCCGTTTTATATTTAAGGGAAAATTTCCCTCAAGTGAAACTAGCTGATGAAACCAGAATTTCTATAGCATTTTCAGTTTTCTCTACAGACGCTGACCAGAATTTGGAAAAAAAAAAAAAAAAAAAAAAAAAAATAATCATAACGAAAACAAAGCGTGACAAATCGATAGATTTGCCACGCAAAAATCCTACCTCATGGAAAAAAAAATATCAAAAAGAAAAAAGTTAATAAAGGCGAGGAATACATAACAAAATTTTTTAAAACTGTCCCCCCTCGTAAAACAGACCAACCTTGCAAATGCCCCCAGAAGTGCTTTGAAAAAATTAACGATTCCCAAAAAAATAAAATTATATCTTCCTTTAATGAAATGCGCGATAAACATTTACAAGACATATATTTGCATGCTTGCATAAACCGTCAAGCACCAAAGCGAAAGCGACCTCGTACTGGCGAGAGAACAGATAAAAAAAGGTGGGAAGCAATATACATATACTTACAACATAAAGCTATCCCCAACTGAAATGATTCATGTTTGTGCTACTGCTTTTACTGCTCTCCACGGTATTGGTACCTCGAGATTCAAAAGAATTCGCAGTGTAACTGATCTACTCCCAGTCCCATCCACAGAAGGAAGAGGAGGTCATCGTGAACATCCGGTTTTAACTGCAGATATCCGACAGCAAATTTAAGACCACATTGCCAGTTTTCCAAGGCGACAATCTCATTATTCTCGCAAACAAAACAGAAACAGACAATATCTCAATGAGAGTCTAAATGTGAAGAGGATGTGGCTTTTGTATCTTGAGAAATATGAACCGGAGCAGAGACTTTTGTACCACAATGATAGGAAGTCAATGGACCCACAGGTGAAATATAAATATTATCTGCAAATGTTTTATACAGAGTTCAATCTGAGTTTTGGGCAGCCGCGCTCAGATACCTGTCCCATATGTGACAAATTTAATCTTGACATACTTGCTGCTGCAGATGATGTTGACATAAAAAAATCTCTTGAGGGACAAAGAAATGTACACCAACAGAAAGCTGATAACGCATACAGCAACCTTAGTAGCTATTCTAAACAGGCTAAAACAATTGATAACAATCTAGAAGTATACACCTTTGATTTTGAACAAAATTTACCATGCCCAACTGTGACTGCAGGAGACATGTTTTATTCAAGGTCACTATGGACTTACAACTTCGGCATTCATGATTGTAAAACCGAGGACGGTATCATGCACATATGGTGTGAGGCTAAAGCTGGAAGAGGATCATCTGAGGTAGCTACCTGTTTGCGTGAAACTATTCTACAAAGGCATGCCACACACCAAGCGGCGCACCTTGTCCTTCTTTCAGAACTAGAACAAGGCTATTGTTGGTTTTGTGCATAGTCTCGTGAAAGATAAAATATATAAGTCAGTGCAGCATTTCTTCCTGTATAGAGGTCATACTTACCTCCCAAATGATCGGGATTTTTCACATATTGAGAAGAGAAAAAGGGTAGAGAAGGTACTCACTCCCGATGACTGGAAGCGTGTTATTCTGGAGAGTAGAATGGCTCAACCTTTCCAAGTTGTTGAACATGTGCATTCCGATTTTCATAACTACAAGAAACACGCAGATGAAAACATCAAGTCTGTTCTAAAGTGTGAAGATGGTAAAGAAATGCCCAAGTTGATACAGCTATTTCAAAGAAGTATTCCGTTCGTGTTGGGGTAAAACCTGCTAAGAAAACCGATCTGACATCTCTGGTAAAAAAAGGTCTTATTTTCCATGAGTATAGAGAATTTTATGAAAACTTGCCTATCCGCAATGCAAATTTCTGAAAATTCTGATGATGGTGATGATTTTGTTTAAATATGTTGCACTTTGCATTTGTTCTTTGGTTTCAGCAACTGGTAAATCGGCTTCAAAACAATGTCATCACGAATATTTTCATAGTCTTCTTCTTTTCTAGTTGTGGGACTTTGCTTCCGCAAAGTCCCAGTTTGTTTTCGAAATTTTTTTGTTTTGGCGTTTTTTACACAGGGCACACAGCTTTAACTGTGCTACCTGCAACATTTCTGAAATATGTTCTGATATCGCATCATGGCGACCTACTTGTTAAATATAAATTGGAACAATTTTGCAAAAGTGCAAATTGCACATTGCAAACTGAGCAAAAACGGGTTTTTTGACCCTGGAAGCCACATTTTGGGCCGATTTTGCTCGGGTTTTCATTTTTGGAATCTGTGACTAAATTCCGATGTGATAGGAGTTAAAAAATATCAAATTTCAAAAATTTGTAGCATACATTTATTGGTCGATTTTCTATGTTTTTGGACTATTTTTCAGTTTTTTTCAGTTTTTTTCGGATTAATTTGAAATTTTGATAAAAGATTCATCTCACTAATGTAAACAATTTGACATATTAAATTTTTTTGCGTCACTTCCGGTTAAAGTGGAAAATCGATTTTCACTTCCGGTTGAATAACTTCCGGTGTAATTGAAATATTTCAACGAAATTTTGTTGAGCGGTAGCCAAAGTAATTCTACAGCCGATTTTAAAATAAAATTCAACCCGGAAGTAGAACTTTGGCCGCCATTTTGATTTTCTTGAAACATCACATTTGCTATTCCGACATAACGGCTGATCCGAATTGAATAATTTTGGTGTCAAATGAAAGAACATAAAAATTGTGGGAATTCTCAGGAAGCCGATTTTTTAATTTCGATTTTGCTTTTTTGCAATTTGCAATTGATTTTTTTCAATATTTGAAGGCTTATATCTCGTGACCTTGAACTTTGAAGACCTTGACCTTCAGTAGGTCAAAGGTCATTGACCTTGGCTACCTGATGATACTTTAATATTTGACCTCCGATATCAGCTTCCGGTTTTATAGCCGTCCAAATATAGCCAAATTCGCAACTTTGTTCTGCTCCTACATGTGACCTAATTAACTTAGAGAGTTCGTTTTTGCATATTCTGAATGGGCTTCATGGGCTCTTTCGAACGATATATCACAATGTATTGTAATGCAAAATTAGTTTTCTTAAAATTTTGCAATTTTGAAAACCTTTACCAGATTTTGTGATTTTTTTACTTTAATATATGCATAGTTTATGATCTATTACATTTAGAGGCTTGAAAATAGGAACTTAAGTGAACAGACCCCATATAATTGTATCCATTAAAAAAATTGACATGGGCGTGGCACATCCGGGTTAAATTTTAATTTTGTAAACATTTTGTTGTCTGGAAAAAATCCATATAGACTACATTTTTCTGAAAAATGCTTTTGCACACACCAACCTAATTACTTTAACTCAATTATATCAAAATCTCAGCTATTTCAGATGTATATTTCCAAAAAGGGAACATGGTTTATTAATTTCAAAATTTCCGATTATAGATTTTGACCTTTTCTGACATTTAGGATTGTATATCTCGTTAACCAATAGATGCAAAGGCTTGATGATTTAACCATAGTAAGATATTATTAATATAGAAAAAGTCATATAAAAAAATCTGACGTGGGCGTGGCACATCCGGGTAAAAGTTTGTTTTTGTCAAAATTTTGTTTATCCCAAAAAAGGTAAAGTTTAAATTTTTTCAAAAAATGACCTTGCATACAGTTACAGCATTGCTTTATTCAGCTTATGTTAAAGGCTCATTGCTTCCGACTTTATAGTTCAAAAAAGGGCACAAGGTAAAAAAGATATTTTTTCGTTTTTGACCTTGACCTTTGTTTACCTTGACCTTTTTTAGGATCAAAGGTCATTGACTTTGGCTGTTCATTTATACTTTCATATTTGATGTCTAGCGTCAACTTCCGGTGTTATTACTGTATGCATTTCCAAATTTTAAAGACTTGTTTCTCATGACCTTGAGTGACCTTGATTTCAGTAGGTTGAAGGTTATTGATAAAGGTTTTCAGCTGGTATGATCGAATGTTATGCCTGGTGACTACTTCCGGTTTCACAACAAAAAAAACAAAAATTTTAAAAGTTGTCGACTTTTTTGCACTTCAGATTTACGTTCAAGGCCAATTTTTTTAACATTCTCTTATCAATTTGCACATTTGCAAAGTCCCACTCTGTGCCACGTTTGGCTCTAGTTTGTATTTGTTATTCAATAAATGTTTTAATCAATCCATTTCGTCATTGCAAGTACACACGGTATTCTAGTCTATTTAACTATGGTTGAGAAAAGTGTGCTAAAGGGGGGTGGGGTTGTTTATTGCCGGCAATATGTGATACAGGGAGGGTAAAGATTGAACAAATTATGTGACATTATTCAGGGATGGCCCCTTATGCCCTTTTTATTGAATTTTATTCACTGCTCAAATTGGACTTCGGTGTGATATGGAATAACTTCTTTAATAGTCCATATAAAGAGTCAAAAATAGAGTTGCTCTTTTATATTTCCATCTATAATGATATTTTCAAGACAAAATACAAATGTTTGTTGTTTATCTTAAATCGTACACTGTCATCATCATTGATTAGTCATTAGAAAGAAAAATAACTAAATTGTAATATAATGCCATAACAAACCCAAGTCCACGCATGGACATAGGTATGTTATGGCAAGCATAAAATCTTAAATTTCACTTTTTACCCCTTAGATGTCTTCTTACAGATTGGACTATCTAAATATAGCTTTGTTAATGTTCAATATTTTCATATGTTACCTGTTTCGACGAAAATGTATCATAAATACCAATATTTAGTTTTTTGACTTTTCCTCTAAACTTACTCACTGTGACTTAGATGTGATGTGGAAATAACCCCTTCATTCGTTCCCTGTAAGCCATTGGACACCTTTTATTATATTATTACGTAGTCATAATTTACAACATTGACCCTATTTTATTATTATTGACAGAACGTCAAAGACCTGTGCATTAACCCTAACAAAAACTACCCTGAAAGAGATTCGATTAATCGCACCTTAGTCTAAGCCGGGAATTTGTCAGTATATTTGCTCTGTATTTTTCACTATTTACATGGATCCACATTTAAACAATTTTCCCTTTGCAGAAAAGGTTCATCAGATTCTGATTGATGACAATAAATACGTAGAAGAGTATGAGTATATAAACCAAAAGCTGTTGAATAATACTACATTAATCTCATCATACAGAGACAGTATTGTTAGAGTATTCAACATAGAAACTGGTAAATAAATCAATTAAAATTTAGTACTTGAAATTACTAAACATGAGGACTGCTTTTCGGAACGTTTGTTCTGGGACAGATTGAATCCCTTTGAACGCATATTTGATGATATTGCACATTATTATACATTGTATTCCACATACATGCTCTACAAAATATTTAACAGCTGATTTGCGATCTTTGGCTTTATTGTGTATATAGAAGACACAACAACAGTTCCAAAATTCTATAGACTATTCCACTGTTCATAAAGTAATATCGTTTCCATGGACGGCCACAATTGATCAACATGCATATTTATGAGTCATTCCAATAATTTATATTATAAATTGTAGGTACTTTATTGAAACGTTTAATAGGACACTCTCGTTGTGTAGAAGTCGGTACTATGATAAATAGTCCTTTCTTCTTCACGTCAAATCAAACTGAATTAATGGTTTGGGATAGAGAAACCTATGAATGCGTGGCATCGTATTGTACCGACTCTAAAGTAAGTTTATTTCATTAAACATTTATTTGCAGTAGCCTAGCCAGGAAAAAAGAATATATGTAAAAACTGGAAAGAACCCAAAAGCACAAGTGGAGGCTTGCCTTTATGAAAAGTATTAAGAAGGAAAAGCCAAAGATGCCAAATATTTGCTCTAATTTTAATATGCTTCTAATATGCTTTTAATATGCTTCTCGGTTCCTTATTAAAAAAAAATTAACTGCCAAAACTATTTGTAAGCAGATGCTAACAGTGCTTAAATGCAGAAACGGCCAAACAATGATTCAAGATTTGTGACGATTATAAAACAATATTATACCGTTTTGATATAATATAATATCAGTGTAAGTATGCATGATTTGCCTGAAAATCTCCATGTTTAGATGATTAAGCTTCGGATGCAGAGTTACGGGTTTTATCGATATTGTTAATATGATTCGATAAGAGTTATACAAAATACCCAGAAAATAGTACTTCGAAAATATACTAGAGCTGAGGACAGCACTGTGCATGGCACCAACCATAATGCCTTGTTTTCTGTCTTTTTGTGTCTTTTAGCTCTTCAAAATCCCCCTTGGAGACTCGGAGACAAGTCAACTCGGAGACAATATTTTATCGGCTAACTCGGAGACAAAACACAACTACAATAATATGAGGTTGGGTGACTATAAACAATGAGATCGCGTTAATTTGTCACACCTTAAAGGGCTATTCCGCTTTTTTCGAAAAAGTGTGCATAAACAAAAACGTGGCAAATGTTACCTGAAAGTAATTCAAAGTATGCTTATTGTATCTCTGTATCTTCTTGATCAAACTTATCTATTTTTGAAGGGTTAATTAAAAACAGGAAGTACTTATTGTTAATTAAGCAGTTTGACCCAGTTTTGGTGTGTGTCCTTTAAAGTGCTCCATATTTCTAGTTGAAACTATTAAAATATATTGGAGATTCATTTCTCTACAATTAGGCGTTTATTTTACTCAAATCCGTTCAGTAGCTTTCTAACAGCATTCAAAAAGCATAACAAACTTAAAAACCTTACGTAAGGTTCGGCATATATTAAATATAAACGACTGGATTTTTTTAATTTAAACTTTTAGAGGCACATTTCTACACATTATATAATATGGTTTTCACAAATTTGAATAAATAAAAAATTTGACCTAGAAAAAATTCAGAATGTCCCTTTAAATTGATTAAATTTAAATTGAATATGAGGTCTTAGATTCAGTACAGGAACAAAGGGGGAAATGAAAGTTCATTGATTGAGTTTACATGTCTCCGAGATCAGTGTATTTTTGCAGGTTAAGTTCTATTAATGGTACAGAATGTACAGGTTAATGTATCAAAAATGCAGTGTTAAAAGATTACATATTAATCAGATTAATCTGTTTATGACCCAAACTACTTCACACCTGTATGTCATATATATCGGGTGTCCCAATAAAAACGTCCCCAAGTTTGACGGTAATTATCTCAGCTGTTGGTCAACCGATCTCTTTTAAAATTCTTACAGATTTACTTCAACATGTCCTTGTCATATATATGAAAGTCATCGAATAAAAATTGTACAAGTACTGCCTCGAACAAAATAGCATGTAAAAAAATTCAATATCAGAGCAAACTACACATTTTAACCTGTGTCTATTGTGCTTTCACCACATCGACCACCAATATCATTCATTTTCCATCCCGAAACGCTCTCACCGATCTCATTTTAAGATATTTTCTCCCAAATAGCAACCTTCCTGCCTTTCAGTTCCTGTTCATTCAGTTTGTACCACTGTTGATGGTAATGACTCCGGGCAGTATGGGATTCTCTTAAGAAACAGGTGTACTGCACTTGGGTTAGAGGAACACACTGATTAAACAGGAACTGAAATGCAGGATGGTCGCTTCTCGAGTGGTACCTTTAGATGAGATCCGTGAAAGTTTATCAGGATGGAAAATGAATGATATTGGTGGTTGATGTGGTGAAGGCACAATGAACACAAATTCAAATATGTAATTTGCTCTGATATTGAATTTTTTGACATGCTATTTTGTTCGAGGCAGCACTTGTACAATTTTTGTTCGATGACTTTCATATTTTCAGGGTCTGACAAGGACATGTTGAAGTAAATCTGTGAGAATTTTGAAAGAGATCGGCTCATCAGCAGCTGAGATACTCGTCGTCAAAGTTGGGGACGTTTTTTTTTGTTGGGACACCCGATATATATATATATATATAGAATAAAAAACAAACTGCTTTCTCGTAGTAAATCTCATTTTACTCCATTAAGTACTTTCTCGCCTTGGGCGTTTTTCAAAATGTGAGAAATATATATATATTTAATGCGTGTTATAACACAACTCCCTAAAAATCTTTCTCAAGAATAAATTCACTTTTACACTTTGTATGCCTAATTTCACAATCTGATTTCTTTGTTTTAAACCTACCATGTCACATATCGTTGAAAAGAGAGAATTACATCCTGAATATACAAATCATATTGATATTAGATTAAGTTGTCAAAGATGTCAATTTTTGAAAGTCTATTAAATCGGAAGTTAATATTTTTCAAGTAATATCAGAACACCTGGCTCAATCTGTAATAATTAATACTTTAGCGACATTTAGGGGTAGAAATCTCATTAAATAACGGAACACAATTTTATGGTATACTACTCCTTAGGTCTATTACACACAACGTTTCGACAATCTACATTGGCATCTTCAGGTGAAGTGAGGAAATATAGGTTGGTTGGTAGTTAACGTTCGCTTCCAGCAACAGCTGATATCGCAAACTAAGTAGTTATTGGTAGTGGCAGTAGTTGGGTTTTCGGTTAGCCTGTTTTGAACTGGCTGAATTGGCTAGCAAAAAAAATCGGCGGTTTTCGGCGGCTAAAACGGATTTAATGAAGGAACTTAAACGACAATCGTGACGTCACTCTTTGATGTTCAAGTACCATTATTTCACTTAATGATACTTGCGTAATTAGGTCTGTACATTATTTAGACAAATGGCAGAGATATTGGACTCAAAATTGCAGATACATGTATATTGGATTTATCGCCATTGGAGTGTTCTGTTTGGTGTTTTGGCTTCTTATTTTGAATAATATCTCTGATATTTTCCAATTGTGCCTCGCTCGTTCTCTTATATGCACGAACAGCATCAGATGAATGTCCAGTAGGTTCTGCTATCAATTGTTCATCAAACCCAGCATTATAGAGTCGCGTGGCCGTAGCCCTTAATGAATGGTTTGTGAAGAAACCTTTAATTCCTGCACGTGAACACATGTCTTTAACTAGTCCTTGTAAAGTATGTACTTCGAGTGGAATTTTATTAAACCAAACTTTAGTTGTATACATTTTACTTGGCTGTAGATAAAATGCGTCACTAGAACAGTTGCTTGGCCTGAAATGTGAAAATAAAATCATTTAAAGGGATATGGATAATCTAATCCGTAACAATGTTCCAAACTCTCCCTCAAACTTTTAGCCTTCCCCGTGTATCCATAAATATCAGTGTTTGAAAGTCGAAAATATGACTCGTCGTTTAGTGACTATGACTTACATAGAAAAAACATAATTGTTCATACTAAAAATGAAAGATAGGATTGTGCGATTTTGTGAAACTTACAGTAAATCTAAAGGCTGTTTACATATATTTAAGGCCCAAATCGATCCTCGAAAATGCTGAACATTCCCCTTTAATAATTACCAAAAGCATAGCATTCCGCCAATGGGATTCTGCTTTGATTAAAATTCCTTAAAAACCTACCTCAAGCCGACATATTTTTCGTACAGCCGGACAATACATTTTTCTGGATTAATTCTGTTTTCGAACGCCTTTACACATTTTTTTGAATGTTTTAAATGTTTTAATCCACCTTGGTTGCTTTTCGACACATCTTCTGTATATTTTAAATACTTTACTCCTGAATTTGAGGTATGTGTAGTGATTTGGGCATGTTTCCCATAACGTGATTGTCTATGCTCTTTCCAAGCTCTTAAGGCGAAATTTAGTCCAATTAGATAAAATATAGTATCTAGTAATTTCTTCGGTGTATCGGATCCAAGAATTCCGGTTCTCCATAAAATTTCCTCATTTTCTTCTGTTATGACGTCAGCTTGTTTCTTGTTTAATCCAATGCCTTGGCGAGAGAGTTCTTTCATTTTGCCATCGAGTACACTTCTTAGACCAATAAACTGATCGTCTTAATGTAGAATCCGTAAATGATACTGAATTGCTGTAATTAGTTCATATAATGTTTTACCCCTGTATTCACTACCATCTTGTTTTCTAATTTCAGATTAAAGTAACTTAAACAATCATTTAGTTCGTTGTTGTCCATTTCTAATATGTTCTTGTGTACTTTTGTTTACACTGCTCGCTTTGGATTTACGGTACTCGCTCCACTTCTCGAATGCCCGAATTGCCCATTTACTCTTGGCAATTGTATTCCTGGGCAGTCTAGAAAATGCCAAATCGTTCAATTGTTAATGAGATACATCTCTAAAGCGTTTGTTGTCAACTTTATGTTGTCTCAACGGCGTATCACCGTCACTGATATCAGAATACGGTCCAAATTAAGCTTGTTGGTCATTTGTACTATTATTCATTGTAGAAACCTTCGATTGACCGCATTCAATCTGGTCATCATCACTAATATCCGAAAAAAGTGCTCCATAATAATCCATTTCAATTTGATGTGATGAATTTAAAAGTACAATATCGCTGTCGTTCGCAGTATTTTTTACCAAATATTCTGCTTCAATTTTTTGCGATGCTGTTAAAAAATCTAATTTTACAAGATTTTTACAACTGTAATTTTATAAGTGTATATATTTCTAAATGATATAGGCCTATGTTACTGTAGAAATGATGTAATTAAATTTAAACATGACAACCTGTTATGCCATGGGTTAAATTAAGACCTACCATAGGGCCTAGTGAGTTTTACCGGGGTGAAGGTAGCATAGACTAAGCCAGCAAACACTAAGCCAGCAAACAATACGCAATATGGTCGAAAAATGTTTAAGAAATTGTTTGAAATTTTAAACATTGTATCTCAAACTTGTTCATCTTCCAAATAAAACACTATCTAAGCCTTTCTCCCACATTCGCACAGTGTAAACATCAATACTCCCGTTTAACGCGGAGAAACCGGAAGTTATGGGCAACTCTTAAATTCAGCGCATGCGTGCCAAGCATAGACTGTTTATTTATCCTTTCTTGGCATTGACTCCACTCAAATGAATATAATACACATACAACAATATCACCAATTGCATATCTGCTCCTAATAAATAAGTGAGCCACTTCACGAAACATTTGGCCAATGCTGATTGGACGAAAAGGTGGGTTTTTGGTATACTTGACAGGAAACGACATTCACATTAAGGCGGCTTCTGCAGCCTCACAAGAAAAGCATAAATATAACGATTGTATAGTTTAAATTCATTGTTACAGATCAAGAACGTGCAGTTTTCTCCTGATGGCTACAGAATAATAGCAGTACCTTGGAATAGGTATCCAATATATTTTGAGATCTGTGGTGGAACAGATGATAAATATAAACCAAAGAAACATCTCGATCAGTACGAGGAAGTGTTTCATCCCACAGGTAAATCTCTTACCTAGTTTACAGGAATTGGAAAAAATGTAGTATTTCCAAGGCTTTAAAAAGTAACTAAAATGGTTCTTGATTTCTGTACATGTTATCGCCATAGTAATCAGGCCCGGAGCTAGTTTAAACCTACTTTATTGAACATGGATTATGTCAGGACTGTCCCGTGGCTCGCTGGGCTTCGATTTGTTTCAGTCTACTGGTTAATTTCTAGGTGATGATCCATGTTACGATTACTTCATAAATGTTACAAATCTAATTATGTCCTTTCAGATCTGATCAAGAAAAAAGGAATGCCCAATGATGATGATGTTGCTGATCCTGATGATGCTGCTGATAATAATGATTCTGATGCAGTTGCTGCTGAAGATGCTGCTGCTGATGTTGCTGATGCTGCTGCTGCTGCTGATGTTGATGATGCTGATGAAGATGGGGTTGATGCTGCTGATTCTGATGATGCCGATGCTGACACCGCTGCTAATGCTGATGATGCTGATGATGCTGCTGATGATACCAATGATGATGATGCTGCTTATGCTAATGATGCTACTGATGATGAAGACTTAAAGGACCAGTTTTAAGATACTGAAGATGATTTCAGTTTGGATAACTAGGATTAAGACATTTATGATTATGACTATTAGGACAATGGCAAAGTATTAAGTGCCTAAAATTCTTATATCCTTTTACCATCTATCTGCAAACTTAACAATGATGTTGCAGATTATGCATGGAACAATTTGATCGATCAGTTCAACACGATAATTCTTCGGATCAACAATTGTTTATTGCTTCCAAACATGACATTCTTTTTTTCATTTTTTCTAATGATTTTATTTCTGGTTTAGAACTATCATCAGTATGGCGCTGCATTTGGTTCAAAATAGGATCCAGATTTTTTAAAATCGCGTGGTCATTTCTTAGGTAGGAATGACAAATCTTATAAAAAGCACAATCCGAATTGTAACCTTTGGAACTTCACCAATGGGTCGTGTTTACCGAATCGTAATCTTTGGAATTTCTTCACAGGATCGTATTCGCTGAATTAGTGATTAAACTTGGCATGCAATAAATTCAACATTTTCTGACACTAACAACATGGTTAATTTTTCAACATTGTCTCCCCTGCGGTCCACACACTTCTTCCGGCGTTGTTGGGTGCTTGGATCTCGGTGGTATAGAAGCTCTCATCCTGATCACCAAAAACGTTCTCAACAACAGATTTGGCACCATCTGACTATTTTCTGTTCCCGAACATGAAAAAACATTTGGTTGTGAAGCGGCACCGGACTGATGATGAGGTCAATTCTGCTGTTGAGGACTTTTTTGGTGATCAGGATGACACTTTCTATACCACTGGGATCCAAGCACCCAACACCACTGGAAGAAGTGTGTGGACCGCAGGGTAGAAAAATAAACCATGTCGTTAGTATCAGAAAATGTTGAATTTATTTTAATGGATGCCAAGTTTCATCACTGAGGCATATCTCCTTCCGAATCAGGCTATAAACTTTCCAGACCTCCCTCGTAATCTTTAGAATTTCTTCACAGGATCGTATTCGTTGAATCGTAAACTTAAATTTTTTTCACTGGATCGTATTAGCTGAATCGTAAACTTGAATATAGCGGAAATTAAATTAGACCACGTGACATTTTCTGCATATCATTGTTACAAACGGAAAACCATCGATGTCGTTATTATTCCGATTACTAAGATATTCCTACAGATCATTTTGAGGTGGTTTTTTTTGGCAATTAAAAACAACAATTTAATGGCACGAGCTGCATTAAAAAATGCTGAAACGAAACGATAAATAAGAAAGCTTCACAAGAGTATAGAAGCAATTAGGAAACAGTCAAGATTTTAATGGATTTGCTTAGTTCGAGTTGAAAATTTATATTTTTTTCTCACTCAGTAATTTTTAAATTTTAAAAGATAGCATGGTCACCTTTAATTAACGTTCAAACCCGTTTGAACTGCTTACTAAATGAAATAAAATAAAGTTGTATGTCCTACTTTTCTGCACATGTGTAGTGGGGACAGCTGCATTATCCTACTCTTATATCAATTTACAAATGTCGAGGCCTCAGTTTATTGATAGTCAAATAATTATAATTTATCGTTTCGTTTCATAATACCCAATTGAAAATTCCAATGTTTTTTTTTAATGCAGCTAGTGTCATCTACGGTGGCTCACATACGACATAGTAACTTTTTATTTGAATTAAAAGCTTGAATTTTCACCTAGGTGATAATTCAAGGACTAAATAATTAAAAACTTTAAAATAATTTCACCTAGGTGAAAATAATTTTCACCCAGGTGATAATTCAAGAATAAACTAGAACCATGAATGGTACCATGCAGTGCGCATCCGGTTTCGTCCATTGGTGAAAAGTGACATCTTTCAATCCATGATGTCAGGTTTACAGAAGAAAGCTTGTTTTACATTAAAATGCAGAAGGTACACAATTTTAAAACGCACAATTTTGAATTCGGTAGTGAAAAGTAGAAAAACCAGTTCACACATGGTAGTCAAAAGTGAAATAAACATTTCATGTTCGGTAGTGAAAAGTCATCTGATTAAAAAAGGCGTAATCACAGTTTGATATACATCAGTGGAAAACGCATATCACCAAATTTATAAGATTTGTAAATAAGTTCTAAAGTGCAAGAAAGGACACATGAAAGAGCCAAATCTCAATTTAGAAACGGACTGCACAGTATTCATACTTCATAGTTTGAAATACAGATCGAATTTTATCAATACATATTTCATTCAAAGAAAATATATCTTAATGTTTCTTTTAAACAGTTACAATGTAAAAAAAAAAGTACATTAATGATAACGTATCGCCCAAACGCAAGTTAATTGGAGAGGACGATCGCCCAAACGCAGCTTTGTCAAAATGTAGTACTCTCCCTTCAACTGAAATTTGAATTTAATATTTTACAAGCAGATGGAATAACTAATTTTCAAAATTCAAAAGGCGCTATTTTGATTTTAAAATATTGTATTGTATATAATTGAAAAAGTAGATTTAGCATAATTAGATTGTGAAAGAATTTGTGACGTACATGAATTAGGTCACGTGTCAGAGCTCTTTAAAGCTAAAAACTGCAATTTTCAAATGGATATAAAACCGGAAGTAAACATCGGAAAACCTAAATGAAAGTATCTGTGCATAGGTATCGTCAATGACAATGAATTTGTTTCAGGTCACTTGGTCACCAGAAGTCAAGGTCACAAGATATGAGCCTTTAAAGTTTTGACAATTACTGATTTATCTTAACCGGAAATTAGAATAAATCAGAATTGAAATTCAAAAATCGGCGTCTCATGTTTTGGTAGCAATCGACTGTAGATTCCAAAAACATCAGAATTATGCAAATTTCATTACACCCTGAGGCCCCATTTTGCGTTTTATGAAAATATACCATTTCAAGATGGCGACTGATCTGTTACATCCGGGTCAAATTTTATTATTTGTATACTTTTGTGTCTATATTACATACATACTGCGAAAAGAATTTTTCAAATATCTTCAAAATTCCGGAAGTTGAAATTTCGACTTTGAGAGCCAATAACTTTAAAACCGGAAGTGATACAAAAATTTTGAAAACATATTTTTGTTCGCCATCAAAATGTCTATCTACTTGTAAGTTTTCAGAACGATCGAAAAAGAATTTGAAAAAAACACGCACAGTTTCAATGGAAATTGGCACAAATTTTTCAAACTTTAAAAGGCGGAATTTTGATTCAATTGTATTGTGTTGTATATCATTGGAAAGAACAGAGAGAGCATAGTACGACGGTGAAAGAAAATAAGACATATGTAAATTAGGTCACGTGGTAGGGCTGTTTAAAGTTAAAAATTACAATTTTCAAACGGCTATAAAACCGGAAGTAACCATTGGGCATCTGAAAAAAAATATGTCATTGGATACATCTAATCAAGGGCAATAATTTTTGTACAGGTCACAAAGTCACAAAAGGTCAAGGTCACAAAATATGGGCCTTGAAAGTTTTGACAATTACTGACTTATTTTTACCATGTTTTGATCGCAGTCGACTGTTGATTACATAGACATAAAAATTATGCAAATTCCATAAAACCCTGAGGCCCCATTTTGCGTTTTATGAAAATATACCATTTCAAGATGGCGCCTGATCTGTTACATCCGGGTCAAATTTTATGATTTGTATCATTTTGAGTCTACATAACAAACATATTGCAAAAAGAATTTTTCGAATATCTTCAAAATTCCGGAAGTTGAAATTTCAACTTTGAGAGCGAATGACGTCAAAACCGGAAGTGATATCGAAATTTTGAAAATTGATATTTGCTCGCAATCAAAATGTCTATAAATATGTAAGTTTTCAGGTTGATCAATATAAAATTGCAAAAGTTGAAAAAGTGGCCAAGAAAAAGTGCTCCAAAAGTCAGCAAGATTTTTCTCAAAATGATATTGTTTGATTTGTCTCGTGGACAATCGATTAGAGAAATATGCAAAGTCAGTCCGATCAAAATCGGTTGAAAAATAAAGAAGATAATGGCCAAAACATCAAAACCCATATGTTCTCATACCTCATTTCCGGTTGGTAGGGCATGCGTCATTTTACATTTAAACAATACCGAGCAGTAGATTATCGTGGGAAATCTTGAGAGATTATATGTGGCATGTGTAGTTTTGGCTGGGCGCTCTGACCAGAAAGTGAAAAAAAAAAAAAAAAAAAAAAAAGTCATTTGCAAAACAAAGCAGTGCGTTCGCTAGAATAATTAAAAACTTTTTAAGTCATGTGAACAGATTCAATACAGAAATTTCTAGGGTCAATTTGGGCCTTGAGTAAGTAGCATTCAAGTGAAGTACACCTGTTCTTAAGGAGAATCACTAACTGCCCGGAGGCATTACCGGATCCAGTGGAACAAACTGACTGAACAGTAACTGAAAGACAGGATGGTCGCTTTTTGGAAGAAAAGACTTAGAGATGGGATCCGTTAGAGCATTTCAGGATGGAAAATGAATTTAGTTTTTGGTCTATTTTGTGAAAGCACAACGGACACAGGTTAAAATGTCTAGTGTGCTCTGATATTGAGTTTTTTGACTTGCTATTTTGTTCGGGGCAGTTCTTGTACAACTTTTATTCGATGACTGTGATATTTAAAGGGTCTGACAAGAACATGTTGAAGTAAATCGGCAAGAATTTTGAAAGAAATTGGTTCATCAGCAGCTGAGATACTTACCGTTAAAGTTGGAGACGTGTTTTTGAGACACCCGATATACATATATCATATGTTTATCATATAAATAGGACAAATATCCCTGTGATAAGCCCATTACATGTAAACACGTATCAACTCAGCCTTACATAACTATGCAAATTAGGTAAATTAGGTCAATATGCAAATTAGGTACCAAACAGCCGCACTACTTTTTTCTATAGTGATACCTCCACCTAAAGTTTTGAACCTTGTTTACTGTTCGTATTTGTTTTAATAATTGTATTAAACAGTGTTCAATGTATTTTGTCTTTATTTTTTAACAGGATTTTAATATCACATGTTTTACTTTGTGAACTATATCGGTCGCGCAATAACACTAATCGGCAAGGCACATTTTACAGAGTATGTATTCATACACAGTCAAGTTTCATATGTCAATGTTTTCTTACATATAATACGGTCAAAAGTACCTTTATTGGGGATACAGTGAGGTTATATGATAAATAGAATTCGCCACTCGTGTTTTTGAATACGTGAAATATCAACCTCGTCTAAGATAATCGGTATTTTTCTCGCCAAAGGCTCGAAAAATACCGATTATCTTAGACTCAGTTGATATTTCACGTATTCAGAAACACTCGTGACGAATCCTCTATATATACCATAATTAAGTATAAAAGAAAATAATAATAATATATAGCTAATGTATTTTATACTCTTGTCTTGATATCCCTTTACAATGGGAAAATATATATTTTTTTTTAAACAATATTTATTCAAAAATTACAAATTATAACATATATGGTTTTGGAAACAAGCTTTAAAAGCTTATATCGGGTGGGCCTAAAAAAGTGGCAACACACTTTAATATGATATTATGGAAAATGTATGGGAGCTATAATTTTGATATTACACACCCATCACAATATAGTAATTTGACATCTTCACTAGAAATTTCAGACCAAAAGACCAAATAGTGTTAATTTGCCAGCAATTTTAAAATTAGAGGTCAAAAAGAAAAATATCGAAGAATGTCAAATGTTATCTATCCGAACAATGACTATGTGTTTCAGCAGGATGGTGCAACTTCCCATACCAGCAATGCAACACAAAGTTACCCAAATGACGCGACCCCAAAGTTCATTAAAAAAGATGAGTGGCCCCCGCAGTCCCCTGATTGCAATCCCATGGACTTCACTGTGTGGGACTCTCTCTCAGAAAAAGTCTATGTGGATCGAACAAAGGTGTTCACGGAAAATGAACTAAAAGATCGAATTCGTGAAAAATGGAACGAAATCCCACAGGCAGAGATCAGAAAGTGTATTTCTTCATGGAAAAAACGATTGAGGGCTGTCTGCAATCAAGACGGTGGACACATTGATCACCTTTTCAAGTGAAACAAAGTTTAGATAACATTTGACATTCTTCGATATTTTTCTTTTTGACCTCTAATTTTAAAATTGCTGGCAAATTAACACTATTTGGTCTTTTGGTCTGAAATTTCTAGTGAAGATGTCAAATTACCATATTGTGATGGGTGTGTAATATCAAAATTATAGCTCCCATACATTTTCCATAATATCATATTAAAGTGTGTTGCCACTTTTTTAGACCCACCCGATATAATTCGTCGCTATTCAAAATAAATATTTTTTTTTTTGTATAAACAATATTTATTTACATATTAGGATTAGGGAACAGTATTTCACCTATAGTACCCTCTCCTTAAAATACATACAAAGTTAGAAATAATATACATATAGAAAACATAAATAATTTATAAATGAATAAAAGTTTTGCTACATGCTATATACAATTAATTACTAAATGGAATTATCTATATACATGTATTCAGTTATGTATAGGATAAACTCCGAAAACGCGCCAATAGTTTTGACCTATATGAAGTCAGAGGCCGATAGGCCGACGACTTTATAAAGGTCAAAACTATTGGCGTGTTTGAGGAGTTTATCCTACTTAAACCTAAATTTGATTATTGGCGCCCTATTTAGTTACAGTACATTGAGCACGTATCATACCTATTGGCGCCCTAGATAGCTTTATCACGTGCATTTTACTATTGGCGTAATATAAAAGCCCACATACGCATTCGAATTTTAGTCGAGTGATAACAACGAAACCATTCTGATCTACTGTTCAGTTATATAAAAATCATATGTTTCTAAAGCTAGGCTTATGTCGACTTGCGACGCTCCTCGATTGTTGGCAACTGGCAGATCCAGTCAGTTGCCGCAACGGTCGGCCTACGGTAGGCTGACAGTTTCTGCCGACCTGAGTTGGCTTGTGACGCAACTGAAAAAAGAAATATTTGACAATTGACCCGAATTAATCTTTCATAGATTATATGTGTAGTATTTCATGAAGTTGTTTTTCTTAGTTTGTACGAGTTTTGCATCAGAATTGAGTGAAATAATCATATCAACACTGAAATATGGGGTTAAATATGACTACAGTACCACGAAAGCGTTGCAAAACTTTAAAAAAAAATTAAAAATGCACACACAAAAACTTACAACGTGAAGGTTCATGGGCGCCGCCATATTGAAATGTATCACATGTCCGACGAAAATTGAACGAGCCGTAGACAGTTGCAGCCGACATGAGCGCTCTTTACGACTAGCGAAAACCAGTTGCCGCTGTATCCGTCGAGATCCGTCGAGGAACGTCGCATCCGACCTGAGCTCCCAGAATTATCAGATCCAGCTAGATGCCGACAGTCGAGGAGCGTCGCAAGCCGACATAAGCCTAGCTTAAGGTGAGTCCTGTTAATAGTTAACAACATTTTAAAACAAATGTGTGTAAATAAATTGAGAAATGAAATGAAATGTGTTTTTTATGTACATGTACCATGCGGAGTACAAACTACAATAAGGGCCGATTCTATTATGAAATCCGGATCGTCCCGATTTTCTCTCCCAATAATCCGGATAAAAACGTAAATAGATCACAAATGGAGAATCAAGCTGGCCGATATGGGTTTGCTTTTCATGAGTCGAATCCAATTACGTCATTGACCTAATCTATTATGCATTCTCCCAACAATCCGGAAAAACGTCTTACTACGGTAACACACAGCCCACCGTGATTGTATTTTATTTATTTTAACTAAACTGGAGTAACGGAAATTTTTACGGAAGTAGCCGAGCGGTAACCGACTGCTACGATAATAAAGCAGCCTTTTTGTGACGTCAATGTCGTCATCTCTCCGCGATCGCACCGGTCGACAGAATGGAGAGACTGGACTCTCCAAACTCTCCTAAAACAGTCATGTGATGGATAATAGAATAGAAATGGAGAATCCGAACGATCCGGATTTCATAATAGAATTGGCCCTAAGAGAAATTTTGTCAGAACAGCAGCATTATTTGATTATTTTCGATTTTCATCTGTCGATGGATCTAAACGTGTGTAACTTGTAGCACAGGGTGCTTCGATTTATTTTCCTGTTACAACTATACACTAGACGCTTTTTCCATGTCCGCCCTCCGTCCTGCATTATTGACAGGGAACCGGTTGAATAGCGAGATTTTGCATCTGATTAAGTATATATTTTGACTATGGGTAGAAAATAAAAACAATCAGCTGTACGCCAAAAAATAGGTTTGTAGATTACGTTCCAGTCAATCTTTCGTTGTGCAGTGCGTGAACCATTTATGTTTATGATTTAATTAATTTTCAGACCGAAAATCTACAAAGCCAATGAAGTATTCTAAACAAGACGATCTCTCAGTACCACTAGGCAGTGTGATTATGGAATAGAGGGACAGTTATCAGCCGAAAGAACAGGCCACATCAAACGCTAATTGCTGGAACCAAAATTGGAATGGTGCAAACTGGTGCTATCAGTGTCAATATTGATAACAAATGCCCTGAGATGTGTTGTCACTATAATAGCACTTGGTAATCGAAGAGTTCGGACAATTTATGTCTGAAAAACACGCCAAATTTCCTTTTTGTAATCTTCATATTATCTGTTTTGCATGTATTCCATTTCAGATACAATAGAACCATTGCTGGACAATTGAAAGTCGTAGATGAGTATTCAGGGGAAAAGGCTAAACAATCCTAAGGAGAGGCGATTATGATGAAAAACTGCAAATTGATAAAATTGAACCCGTGAAACTGACTATTATTGACCGCAATTATATATATTGTTTTGAGAATAAAAATGTTGTTTGGTACAGGGTTATGTTGCACTATTGGAGTCCTAATTACACTATTGGAGCCCTAATTTTACTATTGGCGTCCAAATGTAACTATTGGAGTGCTAATTAAACTATTGGCGTCTAAAGTATGGCCACCACTCATACTATTGGAGAGCAATTTTGGTTTAAATACATCTATTTCCGGAGATACAGAATAAAAACCGGCAGCTTAACGTTAAAAAAGTATGGACTGCTGAAAATACCTGTTCTGTTTCTGAAGGATTGTCTGAGCCAAATAAAATAATTTTTTAAGTTTATCAGGTGTTTTGGAGAAGATTTATAGTATGGTTTCGTGCATCGCAATGCAATTTGCAATCAAGTAAGAAATGTTGGTTATCTTCAAATCCATGGCCACAACTACAAGCTGAAGTATCGGATATATGTCTCATATGCTTATGCCCTTGAAGGTCGCTGCAAGAAAGACGAAGGCGGCAGTGAATAATTTGGTTTAGATGGGTGCCAAAGTGATATTGTTGTGGAATTTTATAATCATTAATTTTTAGTTTATTTTTGAAAATTGAAATAGAAGGTGAATTTTTTGTGGAAGATGGTAAGTTATTCCAGAATTTGATAGAAGATGGTATAAACGATTTAGAAAATATATTGGTTTTACAAAAGTACTCTGATAGATTATTACTGTTTCTAAGGTCATAAGGTGTGTTGGTGTACTGTACAAGGTTCGAAAGAAAAGCGGGAGTTTGATTATTTAATATTTTGAATATCAATATAAGTGTATGCCTCCTTCGTCTCTCTTGAAGAGGTATAAATCCAGTTTCTTCATATAATTTCTGATGGCTGGTACCTTTCACAGCGCCGCATTTAGTTCTGAGTGCATCTAACTGAACGTTTTCTAATTTTTTGGTTAATTCTGCAGTGCTCCCATCCCAGATAACGTCACAATAGTCGAAATGCGGTAAAATGTACGATGTATATATTGTTTGGAGAGATTTTCTTGAAATTCGGTACTTTAATGATCGAAGGAAGTTTTCTAGTTTTTGTTAAAATTCCATGAATATGAATATCCCACTTACAATTTTTTTGAAAAATTAAACCTAAATGTTTATGACAACTTACTTCTTTAATTGGAATATCGTCTAATTTTAAAGTTAGCCCAATTGTTGATAGTTTCAAGGTCTGAGTTAAGCATATTAGCATCTGTAGTTGGGTCATGGATTTTCAAATATATACTAGTATCGTCTGCAATCTATTGAATTAATATTTTTGATAATATCATTTCTATAAATTAGAAATAAAAGTGGCCCTAGGACAGAGCCCTGTGGAACGCCAGCTGGGACAGTTCTGGACTCCGAGGAGACTCCATGTACAACTACACATTGTTTTCTATCGTGTAAGTAGCTCTGGAACCAACTAAGGAGTTCTCCGCGGATTCCAGCTGCTCCCAGCTTGTGACAGAGTCCAGCGTGCCAGACTCTGTCAAAAGCCTTGCTGACGTCACAGAACACTGTCCTAGTGTATTGACCATCATCAATGGCTTGACAAAAAAAGTGCGTTAAGTCTATTAGTTGATAGGTTGTAGATTCACCGTGCAAAAAAACGCTTTGTAGGTTAGTAATTATATTGTGTTCCTTCAAGAAGTTAAAGACATGTTTGTAGATACATTTTTCAAAAACTTTTACAACAAGACTTAATAAATATAACCACAACGCAGATTATCAACAAATAGTGCATGCATAAAAATGTGCAAAATGCGTTTTTGCGACCTTGGTTCAAATGCACGTGCACGATTTTGGCATAAATGCCGAATTTGGACAGAACAGGCATTCTGTAAGTGAAAAAACACACAAAATATGCCAAGACTTTCGCGGGCGCAACGAGAACAGCGATCGGTATGGCCAATATGGGAGCTTCTCAATGACAGTTAGTCAAAACCTTCAACTGCTCCCAGATCACCATCAGCAATTTGATAATCCGGTTCCAACAGACAGGACAGACCCTCGACCGACCAAAATCGGGAAAACGGAGGGTGACAACTCCGACCGACGACCGCTACATCCGGTGGATTCATCTTCGAAACAGATGGGTGACGGCGGCGTCGACGGCAGCAACAACATTCGGTCATGTCATCAGCAGACGAACAGTCCTTCGAGGACTTCGATCAGTTGATATACCGAGCATACCGACCCTCCTTTGGAATGGCATTGACCCGTCTACATCGTCTACGTAGACCGCAATGGGCACGAACTGTACGTCGGTTGCATCGACGTGACAGGGCCGGAGTGTTCTTTACAGATGAAAGTCGGTTCCCTATATTCATGAGCATCTTAATCGTCAGCTGAGATGGCATGTACCACCTTTAGTGAACCGACAGGACCTTGAACAGATCCTATAGAACTTACGGAACAGGATTCCTATTGACGTTATCCGCCGCCTAACGACGTTAATGAGGAGGCGTGTGTCTGTGTGCATGTTTGCTAAGGGTGGCCACACTCATTATTGATGGCTTTTGCCTGACTACTGTGTCATGGACTAAACTCTTTAAGCACTTTTGCAAAGAACTCTGGTTTGTGTAATTTTTAATTTTGACCCCTTCCTTTGTGTATTGTGGAGAATTGAATATCGGCATTACAATGCATTTTCATTTTAGTTTTTCGAAATTGATTTCTGTTTAAAAATCAGTCGTCACATATCTCACATATGCCTTTGTCTTTGATGTGTGGTCAAATGAAGTCGGTGATAAGTTTCTTTTGCCTGTCAGTTTATTTACATTAAATGAGGTTCTCTCAACTGTGTCAAGGTTGCAAAAGAGCAGATAGGGTATAGTAGATATAATTGTATGAATGAAATAAGATATGCTTGTTGGAGGTTTTGCTCATCGAGGTCTCGGCAGTTGGCGTGGCTCCATAGCGTCGAGGGTAATAAAGGGAACTGGAATATCTTATAAAGATGAACAGGCGAAGGTATGGCTAGATCAACAGTTTGGCATGAGTAAGTGATGAATAGAATAAAATACCAGGTAAGACTCAATAGAACAAACCATAAGTAAGCTTCAATATATCTAGCATAAGTTAGGTAAGTATCAATAGAACGAGATATAAATTTTACAGATGATGAGATAATTCGTCTAGTGACAGATTATATCGGACATAGACATGTCTTTGAGGCAAATTTTTCTCCAACGATAACGCGACAGACAAAAACAAAAATATGGGAACAGATCTGTGATTCTGTCAATAGGTAAGTGTGCAATCATTTGATCCAATTTCTTTCCATCTACCTTCCTACTCAGCTAGGCTACTGTAACTGTCTGTAGTAAGTAGGCCTACTTACTGGCGATAAGTGGGTTAAAATATTTTTAATTACAGAAAAGTTATATATTTTTGAAATTATTACAAAAAAACTTATTTCTGGAAATTTGTTTGACAAATCAAGTTTTATGTCAAATATGTCCATTCCGTTAGATGGCAAAACCTGAAAAACTTAAGTTCAACTCATTTTTTTATTATAATTTTATATAGATAAATAAAATATTTATTTATTTATATATTGTATTTGCCTATAAGAAGTAAATAAGAAATACATTTAGGCTATTCAAAATATTTTGATTAGGTTTTATTGATTAAAAAGGTTTGGCAGAAAATTGGATGGTAAAATAAAAACCATTGCCGATTTTAACCCAAGAGATCACAGAAGTTTAAGAAAGAAATGGAGACTAGATAAGCGAAAACAACGCACATGTTCTACAAATCAACACACTAATCAAGAAGAAAATCTCACGCCTCCAACAACTCCAACTGAAGTACAAGAACAAAATTTTCCATTTCCAAGTGTACAGAAAAATAATGGAAGGAAACAAGTGAAAAGAGCCGATAGGAAGGCATACAGAAAACTACAAAAACAACAAAAGAAGATAAAAGACTTAACTAATGAGGTCAGAAAATTAAAGAGAACACTATCAAAATTACACCCAAGTTTAAACACTGATATTGGTATTGAAAATTCACCCGCTACTAAAACAAGAAATTTATTGAATTCTGGAGATAAACCTGCTATAAGAAGAGCCTTATTATTTGGATTTGCTTTAACAGCTGAAGTAAGAGAAAAACTCAAGAAATATTCAACTAACAAACAAGCAAACACAATTCATTCTGTGGTAAGTGGAAAATATTAAAGAAATATAGATTGTTAGACACTGCCAGAAAAGAAATGCGCCTCACTAAAAGAAGACTACTTAATGTTCAGATGAAAAACCAAGCGTTGTTTCAGGCTACAAGAAAAAATAAATGTGGTCTAGGAAATATAACTGAGTCTGTGACACAATTTTATCTTGAAGATGTCAACAGCATTCCATCCAGTGGGAAAAGAGAGACCATAACACGCAAAAAGATCAAGATGCAAAAACGTTATCCCACCGATACTTTGACAAATTTGTATAAAAATACAAGTTACAACATATCACCCACAGTTTATCATTTGCGTCCTTCACACGTCTGAGACCATTTTATTGTGTTACTCCCTCTGTCAACCATAGAGACACCGTCCAGTGCAAACTACATGCCAACACTGTACTAAAAGCACAAAAACGTCATTCCATTGGTTATCTAAAATCTTCCAAAGTCACCAATATCATAAATGATGCTGTATGTTCTACATCAGACTATAAATGTATGTACCAATTATGCAAGATATGTAAACTCAAATTAAATGATATGATTGATACAAGCACTGGTGCTTTAGATGAAATGGTAACTTATGAAGAATGGCAAAATACTCGAGAGGAACGAATTACAGGGAAGGGTCCAATAACTGTTAGTGCAGTTACTAAAGTATCTATTACCTCATCTACTGGAGAGTTATTGGACAGTTTCAAGAAAGAAATGAATCAACTCCTGCCACATCAATACAGAATTTACCATCAATATAAAGAAATTCGAGAAATGAAGCAGGTTTTAAAACCAGATGAGTGTGTACTGCAAGTTGACTTTAGTGAAAATTATTGTTGCAAAGCAGCCCAAGAAGTCCAATCAATGCATTTTGGTGCCAGTCGGAGACAAGTTGTTCTTCATACAAGCCATGCAACTCTTCGTCAAGAAAATCAATTACTTACCAAATGCTTCTGTACTATGAGTGAAGATGGACGCCATTCCCCACCCCCATGTCGCATTAATTAGTTGACGCATTAATTTCTAGCCTTACAGAGGTAGTGATTAGATTTACGTGAGAGAGGTCGTGTGTTAATGAGCTCCAGTGTGTAACCGACCGCAACGACGATTTTCTTTGTTTATCAAAAAGTTTGTCAAGCCGCCATTTTTAAAACCAAGAAAACTTAGATTTTATTTGTTTTAAACTGTTTAACTGGATTTTAATGTGTGACTTTTAAACGTATTTGGATTATAAAACATTGGAGAGTTGATCAAGTTTAACCTACTTCATTTAAAGGTGTTTATTTTTGGACATACTAGTGATGGACACTAACATGTATTCAGCCAACGAAGTGTTTGACAGAAACGAGTCAATAGACTATGTTGAAGGTGTAATGGCAAATATCAATAAAGTGGATCAGATAATCGTAGATGCCGATGTCCATGTAAGTAGAGATCTGAATACTCCTCTCACGCCCAATAATATGAATAAGAGGTGTCATGAATTTGAATTTGACGACTATTCTGACACAGAAGTCCCCAGCAGAGGTCGAAAGAAAAGCAGAGGTCATCCACGGCAACATGATCTAGATGTTTTATCAGCGATTCAATCACTTGGCCAAAAAATGGACAAAAGTCTTGGTCAGATTTATAACCGTATCGACCAACTTGAGACAAACTTTGAAAAATCTTTAACTGAGACAATTACTTACAAAAGTAGTCAAATCTGTTGTCAATGAAGAAATGTGCAAGGTAAAATCCGAAGTCAATGATAGTATTGAAGCCATTAAAAGGGATTTAGACAACGTCAAGATCACATATAAAAACTCTATTCAAAATTCATTAGTACAGACTCAGCGAAATGTTGTAATTAAAAACTTATACTTTCATAAAGCGGAAAAGGACAACCCAATTATTACGTTAAACACTGTGAAAAAACTGGTTAGGGACGGTTTAAATTTGAGTGATGTCAATGTCCAATCAGCTGTGCGTAAACCAGGTAGAGGTGATAGGGCTGGGGTGGTAATCGTCACTCTCGATACAGTAGATGACAAATGGAAGATTATGAACACTAAAAAGTTTTTGCTAGGAATCACGACTACAGAAACGTGTTCATTGAGAATGACATGTCACTCGAGACAAGAAAAAACGAGTCAAACTTTCGAACCCTTTTGAAACATTTTGGTCAAAATAGTGGTATGAAAATGGTTGGGGGTAGACTACTACAGAAAAGAGAATAGGACAAATTGGCTCTAGCAGTGTGGAACGTGGGTCGCTGGTCTCTCAATTGTAATAGTAGTAACCATAAGTTGCGAGAATCAGTTTTGAACTCGCTTAATATCGATGTAATTGCCCTTTGTGAAACTATTCTCAGGAATAATCAGAATTTGACAATTGACGGTTACCAATGGTTTGGGAATAACAGACAGAATCTCAATAAAACTCTAAGAGGGGGTCCGGTGGTGTGGGGGTGCTAATTAGGGACACGCTTCTGGCCTCATTTCATATATCTGTGCTTGATCGATCTGTGGAAGACATTATTTGGATAAAACTCTGCTCAAAGATTGATGATTTTGTGTTGTGCCTCTGTGTGTGTTACTTGCCCCCCGAACGGTCGACTAGGATTATAGAAGGCGATCAATTCTTTAACAATCTTTTGCAACAGGTATATTTATATCAAAATGAGGGTTTTATGTACATCTGTGGTGACTTTAATGCGCGCTGTGGTGACGATCAAGACTATATTCAAGGTGTCGATAGCATAACCGCCCGTGATATTTGCGATAATACCGGAAATAACTACGGTGATCTGTTAATTGATTTCCTTACGTGTACTAACACATGTATGTTAAACGGTCGAATTGGTGTTAACGGCTTTACATGTGTTTCAAAACGAGGTAGATCGGTAGTGGACTATGTGTTAACACCTCACGAACAACTCTCGTTATGTACTGATTTCAAAATTCACCTTATGTCTGAAATTATAAATGATATTGGACTCGAGCATGAAACGTCTATCCCGGACCACGGGCCGGTTAGTTGGAGCTTAATGGCAAAGAAGCGCGTATCGGTTACAACAGAAGAAACTAGCATTGAAGTTAAAAAGTTTAATCTGAAAAAAATTCCACCAAATTTCCTTATTAATGAGAATTGCCGTGTTAAAATCATTGAAACTATTGAATCGATAGAAACTAGACTTTCAGTTGAGTGTGATACATGTCACTTGTAAAAGACGAGCTTGAATTAACTGTCCCTACTTTATCGAGTAATACAACGCAACGGTCTCGCAAAAATACACAGTATAAACCCTATTGGAATACAGAACTCTCTAACAGTTGGAAATTAGTGATCACGAAAGAAAAACTTTGGCTAAACAACACTAGTGCCCGTGGCTCGGCAATAAACAAAAGCCTACGTCGCGAGTTTCTATCCACGAGAAACTCATTTGATAAGCTGAATCGAAAGAGTAAACGCGAATTCCAAGTCAAAGAACAACAGCGCCTTCTTGATGCGTGTAACAGCACTAACCCCCGCGGATTCTGGAAGGACATTGGTAAAATGGGCATTGCAAACGAGCGCCGTAAACTGATTCCAATGCGAATTGAAACCGAGAATGGAATCTCTACTAACACGGAAGACGTTCTTAATAGGTGGAAATCAGACTATGAGACTCTGTTTGGCGAGAAGGACAATGATATGTTTGATAATAATCATTTGGACTTCGTAAAGCAAGGTAACCATACTTTCCCCAAGAAAGATGTTAGTATGTTAAATCGGGATTTTAGAAAAGAAGAGGTTCGCGACACCGTATATAGAGCTAAACTAGGCAAGGCTGCCGGCTACGACGACATACCAATAGAAACAATCAGAAATGATACATGTGTAAGCATACTGCATAAGTTATTTAACTTTTGTTTTCAAAGTGGTCAGATTCCGCAAATTTGGAGAAAGGGTGTTCTATTCCCTATTCCCAGTCCCCTGCAAGATTTACTCTGAATTCTGAATCAACGTCTAACACAATGGATGGAAGGTGAAAATGTGTTGGCCGAAGAGCAAAATGGTTTTCGAAAAGGAAGAAATTGTTTAGATAACATTTATATGTTAACTAATATCATTAAAAATCGGAAAATTGCAAAACAGGACACATATAGCTGCTTTATTGACATGAAAAAAGCCTTCGACACCGTAAATCGGGACTGCTTAAAATATAAACTCCAATGTATTGGTATTCATGGAAGTTTCCTTGATAGCATCTCAGCTTTATACCGTGATACATCTTGTTCAATCAAAATCAATAATCACAAGACGCCGTGGTTCCCCGTTTCAGTGGGAGTAAAACAGGGTTGCACTTTGTCCCCTACCCTTTTTGCTATATTCGTGAATGACCTTGTGAACAAAATCAACAATCTGAACTGCGGCATTCAAATTGACGGTAACGTGATTTCAATGCTGTTATACGCTGACGATATCGTATTGGTATCCCCAACGGCCGAAGGCTTATAGAGACAATTAGACACTATCCATGGCTGGTGCAAAACATGGAGACTATGTGTTAATAGAAATAAATCGAAAATCATTCATTTTAGAAACCAAACTACCCCTAAATGTGATATAAGTTTTAATTGTGGAGAATTAGATTTAGAGATAAGTAGTTCTTATAAATATCTTGGTGTATGGTTAAATGAGTTTTTAGATTTTTCCTTTTGTGCCAAACAACTAGCTTTGTCCGCCAACAGGGCTTTAAGTGCAGTTATCACAAAATTTAATAATGCTGGTGGTATGAGTTATGCCGTATACTGTAAATTGTATGATTGTCTTGTTAAACCCGTTTTTACGTATGGGGCTGGGATATGGGGCATTAACAAACACCAGTGCATCAACACTTTACACCAGAAAGCTTGCAAGTTTTTCTTGGGTGTACCCAAACGTACTTCAAATCTAGCAGCAAGGGGTGATATGGGATGGCTTTGCAGTGATGCTATTCTCAAAGTAGAAGTTTTTAGACTCTGGAATAGAGTACAACATAGTCTGAGTCCACTAACTGAATCTGTGCATAACTGGTCGCTGAGGAGGAGGTCTTCCTGGGATAGTAGAGTTTTAAAACTTGGTAATAATCTTAATGTAATTGATAATAACAAATGTGTCAATATTAACTGTTATGGGAAATACTATGGCTCAATGATCAATCTGACTGGAAAAGGCAACTCTGGGACGATAAAAATCTAGTCAACTGCAATAAGTTGCGTACATATCGACATTTTAAATGTTCCATTTATACCGAACCATATGTTACCAAGACTATCAATAAATGTACCCGTAAGGTAATGGCAGCATTTCGCTGTGGTAGTCTCCCCTTAGCAATTGAAACCGGTAGATTCGGGAACCCCCCCACCCCCCTGAATGAGAGACTGTGCACTATGTGTCAACTTGGAAAGGTTGAGGACGAAAAACATTTCCTTTTAAACTGTCCATTTTATGATGATCTGAGGTATGATCTTTTTGCTAGAGCCAATGTTGAAGAACCAAATTTTAATTTTTTAACTGATGTAGAAAAACTTAATTTTTTAATGTGTAACGAAAATATTATTTTTAATTCGTCAGAATTCCTTCGTTATGCTTTTAATAGACGAAAACGTTTTATTAATTATCTGATCCAGTTATGTTTTGTTTGTATTTTTAATTTAATATTTTGCTTTAGTTTAACTTTATTATTAATGAATTTTATTAGTAGGCCATAGTAGATATTTTTTTACTAATTTTACAAATTTTATATGTATATATCTGATATTAACGTAATGTTGATATGATTTTAAAGATGAATTAGACCAGTGTCTCATAAGTCAATCTGGCTGGGCAGCATTAATTTTTACCGTGTTGTATATTTGTATATTTATATGTTCTATGCTGCGTGACACTTTAATAAATAAATTATTATTATTATTATTATTATAGTATTAAACTATATATTATTACTTCATCTCATATAGATAATGTTGAAAGTCTCCACCAGTCTGTATCTATTCCCACTATAAAAGGAACAATGCAAATCCACCAGTTGATTTCCAAAACATATGGAGAAATGCATCATCGTCAGCTATCCTGTTACTGTCAGTATAAGATTTCCCGAGACAGAATATGCTCTTGTCATCACCCACAACACTTTGCATTCAATATTGTCAGGAATTTAACTGCAGAAGCAATAGAACGTAACTTAAGTCCAGAACAGATTACTAAGTTTGAGAAACGTCTAGAAGAAGGGTATGATGTGATGATCATCGATTTATCAACATTAAGCTCTGAAGAAAAACAAGAATATATTTACTGTAAAGCTTGGTGTGGTGCCAAATTAACTAATCAACCTTCAATTAAAGACAATTCAACATTTAAAGAAGATGTGAGTGATGAAGACTTCAATGCTGAAGAAGATCAAAATATCAAAACTGAAGCTAAAAACATATTGACTACGACATTGTTATTACAGACAACTGAAAATATTACTGAACAACATTACTATGCAGTATTCTATCGACTGCGTAATAAAAAAAAACTTTTACATTGGCCGACAAATTGATCCAGCAAGAGAGGGTTACATCAAAATGAAGTACTTGGAAACAAAATGTGGTGTAAATGAGTATGACTGGCCGAGATCTGATGATATAGAAATTGTGGAAGAAAGTCGAGTACTATGCCAAGTTAATTTTGTGGGACCACCACCTTATAAACTTGAACAGATTAATATGAAAGAAATTGAAAAATTGGCTAAATTGTTTTCATAGATTGCATAAATATTAAAAATTCAAGCTTGTAAAGAGACTATACTTGTTTTGGCAGTAAAGTTATTTTAGTTAATTTTAATGTTTGTTCTGTTTAAATTTCCAAAAGAAGTTTTCTTTAAAGAAAATAAGCATATCTCTTAATTTGAATAAGAGTTTCTTGAATGAAATTTCATAAAAATTTGAAATGAATAAGTGGATAAACCCCTTGTATTTGAAAAGTTCAGAATGACTGATGTTAGGTGTTTTTTTCTGTTGAATAAATCATTAATTACTGAAAAATTTTAATGGTAATTTCCAGCCCATATCCCCAGATCTCAAGGTAGGCCTACTCTGTAACTGAGTTCGCAGTTGGCAGTGTTTTTCTTAGCTAATAATGTCTGCCCCTTTCTAAACATCAGAGAAACATTTTGTCTTTAACCTTGAAAGTCAAGCGCTAAAATTTATGCTTCAGTTGGATTCAACTACCGAAATTCAATTTCAACTCTCAGGTCTTTTCTGTTATGTCTCTTCTGTTATCTCCTTATAGACGCATCTTTTCCGTTATGTTATTTCATTAACGGAAAAGACATCGTTCAAAACTTTATTTTTCAAATATTTCTGTATTTTTTTTTAGGATTCCAGCTTGTCTAGAGCTCCTAGTGCTATTTGATTCAAAAATGTTTAAAAAAAATTGTATATTTCATGAAACATACTCAAATATATTTTTTGAAATGTCTTTTCCGTTATTTGTACATTTGTGTGAAAATAGCCCATATATAGTCATACGATACATTGTCATTGAATCATTAAGCGTTTTTTTTTTTTTTTTGTTTGGTCGAATTCGATTGAGATAAACTATAACAGTATAAGCGTTAAGCCCTATTAGGCAATAGGCCTATGATGGGGCTATCTATAGTCTTCCGGTTCTCTCTCTAGCCCTAGGCTAGGCCTAGTCACTGAGTCAGATTCGTTTTGCCGAAAATTTAAACATTTTCGCCTTTCATTTCCTTCACTTCGTTGGTTAGATTCTAGGCCTATAGATCTGTTTGTGTATTTATTTGAAAAAAGGTACAAAACAAATCATTATTTTGCTTTATTATTTCAGTATTGGAATTGCAACTAGAACCATTTCCCAAATAAAAAAAAAATGGATTGATACCAAAAGTGACGGTAAGCTAAAGTGAGCCTACCCTATCTAGGTTTCTAGGCCTATGATGATATCATTGCATTTCCTATGCCCTTTAATTAAATTGAATTCAGCAGATAGTATAATGAGTGGAGTAATATATGCGTCTGGAAAAACAAAACCGAAATAATGTTTAAATTGATACTACCAGAACATCTTAATTCATGTTGTTAGAACATAATATTTCATGCTCTAGATTATAGCCGCTATTGATGAGAATGTGATCATGCTTCCATAAAGTTTCAAATTCAAATGTTCTTTTTTTCTAGCTTTGAAAAGGAATGATAGGAACCACCGCAATACAGGCGGTGGGAAACCTGAAAAATTCACCCCTGGAGAATTATTGATTATTGAGGCCCTTACCAGCAAGAAAAGCGACCTGGTCATGGGGATATCTGAGGGATATGAAAGTTCCTTAGCAAAAGAACCGGTATGTACCACTTTCATTTCAAAACTGTGTTTGTGTGATAAAAGGGACCTGTGCAGGGAATAGGCAATTCCATGCAATGGTCAACCTTGGGGTCAAAATTGTAAAATGATATGATTACAACAAAATTAGCCTTTTTGAAAATTTTCAATATTCTGCTATTCAACGCAAAAAATTTGAAGCATCTATCACTAGTCATTGTTTCAAAATTAAGCATTGAAGTTGTCAAGTAAATTTATCAAAAAATTTCACAATAAATCCACATTTTCACACATTGGCTTCTGATATCTTAAATTATAGATTTAAGGACAAAAACTATGTGAGTTTCAGACATCATGACAATCCTCTATGACAATACATAAGCAGATTTTGAATGAAATACTTTTCACATTTTTTATGAGCACTGATAACATGTCAATTGGGCTCCTGTACGTCCGACACCAAAATTTGTGTTTTAGTTCAATTACCGAAAAACCATAAGAGCCATTATCCTAAAACTAATTTTCCAATGTTAGCATATCATGTTCCATGTCCTTACCAGCTCTGTTTCATTGTGAATAATTTCATTGAAGAAAAAAATTGGTGTCGGACGTACACTTCTTGTCATGTACGTCCGACACCATATCTCTAAGTTGAAAATAATGAATGTTCAAGTCAATCTAGTGTCCCTTTTAGGGGTTTTTCATGTGTCAGTCTTGTCTGCCATGTTATGAAAGTTGTAAAGCTTACATGTAATGTATGATAGTTGTTGCTCTGTTATCCTGTGGTGGGTGTACCCAATACGACAAATTTTGGTTCATGAAATTTGTATCTTTAGTTGCTTAAAATTTTATCATAACAAAAATATGTTAAAATCACAATTACTGTTACATTTTGCAACAAATTCCAGGAAAAAAAAAAGTTTCTCCCCCTCAAACCCTCCCTTTAATATATTTTAAAACTTTGATATACATTGTTGCAATTTACTTACATATGCATTGAATATGCATTATGTATATCAAAATAAAAATATATATATTAACAACATATATATATACACTTGTTACTAAGCAATTCTCAAACAAAATTAAAATGGACCAATGAAAAAATTAAAAATAAATAAAAGATTAAGATCAAGATTAATTCCAAGCCATTTAGTCCAGAGAAAGGATCATTTTATTGGAAAACAAAGCAAAAGTACTGTAAGTACCCTAAATATTTTCCTTGAATAATATCTTAATGATGCAAGATTCAATCATTTCATATAGCACGAAGGAAACAACTTATTCTTAGAGAAAATCTATTCCTAATCATACTTTCATGACAAAAATCATTATTAAACAATGTAAAAAATGTGATTTCAGATGTTGCCTCTAAAAAAATTGCCCTTGAGTAATAAAGAAAAACAAAAACGAAAAAGAGACAAACTCAAGAAAGACCAAGAAAAGTATAGAGAACATTTGGAAAAAGATAGGGTTAGGAAACAGGGAGCAAGACAACAAAAAAAAGCAGTCCAAACACCTAAACAGAGAAATGAATATCTTGAAACAGAAAGAAAGCGAATTTCAAATTTTCGAGAAACAAGAAAAGCAAGAATTGATGATAATGTAATTGTAAATTTCCCATTTAAATCAAAACAAGCATTAGGAAAAGCTGTGAAAAGAGCTTCATCACATTTACCATATTCACCATAAAAAAAAAGATATGTTGTGGGAAAACTTGCCGAGTCGTTTGGATGTGGTACTGATATAAACAAAGCAAAAAAGATAAATACAAATGAAATAACTGAAGCAACTAAGGAACTTGTTCGTGACTTTTATCTTAATGATGATATTAGTTGGCAGGCACCTGGGATAAAAGACAGAGTCGTTATTCGTACAAAAGATGATTCTGGCAAAACATGTAAAACATATTTGCAGTCAAAATATATGCTCTTGTCTTTGACTGAAGCACATGATATTTTCAAAACAGAAAATCCAAATGCATCCATTGGTAAAAGTAAATTCTGTGAATTAAGGCCAAAACAGGTTAAAATTTTTGACAAAATTCCACATCAAGTTTGTGTTTGTAATTACCATGAAAATGTACGTTTATTATTGAATGCCTTAAAAGAACACACTGCCTTTGAACAAGATTTTTCTATGTTTATAAAACAAATAGTATGCGACATTGAAAATGCTAATTGTATGAAAAGAGAATGCAATATATGTAAAAATCTTTTATTGCATTACAAACCTCAAAGCGGTTCTGAAATTATTAAATACCAACAATGGAGAGAAAATGAAAAAGTTGATATTTTTGACAGCGTTACAAATGTTTTCACTGAACTTGAGCGTCAATCAGGGCCATTCCTTCTTCACCACCACATAAAAAAATGTCAGTCTATCTTTTTTCACCAAAAGAAATCGGAAGTAAATGGTGAGAGCATTTGTCTGCAGGTTGATTTTTCTGAAAATGCTCTTTTAACTTCACAAAATGAAGTGCAATCTGCACATTGGCACCACAATCAGGCCACCATTTTTACAGGTTATGCATGGATCAATAATAATTCCTCTGAATCATTTGCCCTCATATCCAATGATTTGGATCATACTAAAGTTAGTGTTTTTTATTTTTTGGAATTAATTTTTAAATTCCTTAAGGAGAAGTACCATGAAATTTCAAGTATTAATGTTTTTAGTGATAGTGCAAGCTCACAATTTAAACAGCGCTTTCTATTTTCAAATCTGTATTTCTGGGCACAACAATTTAATTGTAATTTATTTTGGAATTTTTTTGCCACTAGTCATGGAAAGGGTGTAGTTGATGGCATTGGGGGAACAGTTAAACGATCAGTTTGGCGTTACGTTAAAACAGGCCGCACTACTGTTTCCAGTGCTCAAGAATTTGCAATCTTAGATCAGAATCGAAATCCATCTATAAATGTTATTTATGTACCAAGTGAAGAAATACATTCAAATGATAAGACACTGGACTCATCTTGGAAAAACGTCATTGCTATTCCCCACACCTAAAAATTACATTGCATACATGGTCATGATGAAAACAATATTTTGGTATCAGAAACTTCATACTCAAATAAACAATTGATGAGAATTCGTTCAGTTGACATAGATACTGCCGATGATGTAAATAATCTTTATAATAATATGAATATATTATTATTGTACAAATATTGATCTGCAGTTCGTCACAGTCAATGACCATCTCATAGCGTTCCTTATAATTGGTCAGGGGCCAGTATTGATTGTTGACCATGAGTCATAGTCATTCCATCAAATTAACTTCCTAAGACCAGTATTGATCTTAGACCAACGTATGGTCAATGACAATGACTCATACCAACGCTAGGCTTTATGACCATATAAGGGAATTAGGGGATGGTCAGTTTAGGGTTACTTTGGAAGATATACTGTGCGCGAACTGGAGATCAAGGCAGTCTGTTTTTAGTTTTGGAATTGAGTTGTTGTATATTCCTGTCTCGTATAACTTGTAATTTTGTAACTACAAAATATAGTTAATACATGTACTTATAAGGACATTATATTATTATTAAAATCTGTTCAGCATTAGAAGAATCCTACGAGAAATTATAGTCTTTTAAACTTTCTAAGAAAGGCCAGAAATGATCTGTCAGGTAAACCACGTTTCAGACATTCTTTTGTGTATTTGCATACATTTGTTTCCAACTTAACGTTTGAGGCATACCCTTTAAATCGTCTAAAATTTCTAGTTCATCGCTTTGCCACATTGACTTGGTATTAGCAGGCCGATGTCTGCTTTCAGCAAGAACAACATCCTGAGCTTGGTTGTCCTCAATATGCATATCGAGATCATCGTTAATGATTTCGTTTTGGATTAATGATTGATCATTAAGTGCTCCACTTGTACAGTTTTGTGCTTCATCTTGAAGTTGTTTTTTGAATTAAAAATCTTCACAAATGTACAGCTCATCAAAACTTTGTAGGGTTAGGGCTAGGTAGGGTTAGGGTTAGGTAGGGTTAGGGTTAGGTAGGTAGGGTTAGGGTTAGGTAGGGTTGGCGTTTGGTGTATATATGTGCCGAAGTGAGCACATTCGACAGTCGTATGTGCCGACGATGTCGTAAGTGCCGAAAATTTTGTCGAATGTGCCGAAAATTTTGTCGAATGTGCCGAAACCTGTCAGATGTGCCGTCAAGGTCATTGGAGGTCAAAGGTCATGACCCTAAAATGTTCCTTGGGGTCCAAGGGTCCTACCCCCAGGGTCGTTTATGAGGTAAGCCCCACCCCCTGCCCAAGGGGTAGGTTAAAAAAAAAAAAAAAAAAAGGCATTTTTTGCTTCTGACCTTTGACCTATTTCGTTTGGGAGCGAGGAATAGGTGTCAAAATGACCCCCTGCCATTTGACCTTTGACCCTTAAAAGTTCAGGTGTATAGATTAATATCCTAGGGCAGGGGGAAGGGTCAAAGGTCCTGACCCCCCCCCTATTTTTTAGGTCTCAAAAAGGTTTTTTTTGCCAAAACCCCCAAATTACATCCAGGGTTATAAAAAAGTTATAATTATATTTATCTCTGTTCAATTTAGGTCAAATTCATCTAGGTGACCTTCGATTTCGAGGTCAAGGTCACACTTTGACAGGCACTTTTTAGGTGGTTATGGGGTCAAGGTCAAGGTTATATGAAAGTTCAAATGTTAGGGTGAAAATCGTTCAAGGTCATCCCAAGGAAGCATATTGTGAAAGGTCAAGGTCATAAATTAATTTTTAGTGGTCTGAATCCATAGTTGAAAAAGTCGAAAAATGACCTTTTTTCATGTTTTCATGCTCTATAAATAGCACCTTAAAGTGGGTCAAGTGTCAAGGTCATCATATGACCTTGTAAAGGTCAACTTGTAGAACAAGTAGACGTTGACCCTATGACCTTAGGTCAATCAGGGGCCAGGGGTCAAGGTCATGGTGTCAAATGGTAGGGTTCATTGAGGGGGTCATGTAGACGTTGGCCCCATGACCCTAGGTCAGTTAGGGGTCAGGGAAAGGGTTTTTTAATTTGGGCACATCTGACATGTACATCACTTTCCGGAACTCTATTCCTTTGGGCCCTAATTGACCTAGGGTCATGGGGTCAAGGTCAACATGACCCCTTTGATGACCTCTACAATCTAACTCCATGACCTTGACCCTATGACCCCTTTGACACTTATGACACTTTGCATAATGGGTCACCATTTTAATCAACATTGACCTTTGGTCTAGGGTCAAGGTCATGATGTTAGATTGTAGGGGTCAACTAGGGGGTCATTTTGACCTAGACCCCTTGACCCTAGGTCAATTAGGGCCCAAAGGAATAGAGTTCCGGAAAGTGATTGTAACGACTTTCTTCAAAACCACTTAAATATTCAAAAGTTTATTGAACATCTTCCTTCATTATAATAAAGAGGTTAACTTATTAATGTTCCGTAAAAACTTGTGCTCGCTCGGCGTGGTCTATGCAATTAAAATTGAACCGTTAAAAACTGTAAACAAACGTTAAAATGGGAGACAACTCCTTAGTAACTGCGCAAAATGACGTCATTCCTAATTTACGTCATGGCTGAGCTAGACTAGCATAAAGGGGGACAACCCCTGGTTGCTTAAGCAATCTTAGCGTTCTTTACATGGCTCCCCTAAATTGTGATATCTTCACACGATGAACAATTTAAAAATAAAGAACATATAACACAAATCATGCAAATAACAAAACAAATACAGAAGAGTTAAATGTTCTTCAATGTTCAAGGAAATGTCATCACATTAAAAGGCTCCTCGATGGGGATACCCGGTCTCTTAATTCTCTTTTCGCAATATCAAAATCAATTTATGAATTGGTCTATCTAATGTTTTGGTTTCTGTTAATCTTTTTCCTTGGTTATCTAAAGTACTGTTAGCTAATTCGACACGAACCTTTCGGACTAAATCGTCGTCACTATTGAATGTTTCACTAACGCGCGCAACTTTCCATTCATTTCGAGGCACGTTAACATCTTTCACTAAGACAATATCACCCTTTTCCAAATTCTGCTTCGGTTTTATCCACTTTTGTCTTCTTTGTAAGCCTTGAAGATAATCTTCGGACCATCTTTTCCAGAATTGGTTGACGAGAAATTGTACTCTTCGCCATCTTTTGCGCAAGTATAAATCTTCACGAACGAATTCGCCCGGTGGTGGTAAAACAATTCCACCTTTCATTGTCAGAATATGATTCGGAGTAAGAGGTACTGGGTAATTCGGATCGTCCATATTTTCGACAGATAGAGGTCGACTGTTAACTATACACTCGGCTTCCGTGAAGAAAGTTCTTAAAGATTCATCATCTAAGACAGTTTTACCGTGCTCATTTAATAATGCGTCTAAAACAGTTCGAACGGATCGAATCAGTCTTTCCCACGATCCTCCCATATGCGATGCTTCCGGGACGTTAAATTTGAAATTAATAAAGTCACAATTATCTTTCAGTATAGTTGCAGCTATTCTTTCATAGTCCATCTCTTTACTAATCCCGACTATTGTCGGTGACGTCATACTATGACGTAGAGCGGTTCCCGACTATAGTCGGGACGGCCGTTACATCTAGTTAGCGCACCCATGAGCCATTCATATTGGTAATAACATTTTGTATTTTTGATCTATAAATAGAATAATGAACGGGCGACTTATTTACAGTGTAATTATGATGGAATAGCCAAAACAAATGGCGTCTCTTCGGCCAAAGTACCGAAGCGTTTGAAGCTGAATCAAGCCCATGATTACGTCCCAGATTTCAACTCCAACAAAAATATATACGATTTTAACAAAAACTGACCAAAAGTGTGAAATATTTCCTAGTCTGTCCTAAATATCACAAACGACTGGTTCAGACCATCTCTAAATCGACATACACCCTAATATTTACCAACTTTCAAAGTTACGATTACATTTTGCGCAAATTTTCTTCACCATTTAGTAACCATGGAAACGATAATTTTTCAGGAAGAAAAAATTGTTCATAAACACATACAGTCTATATCTGACATGTGTGTGGAGTTTCAAGGTACTGCAAAATCAAATAAACTTTCTGTTGGGGGTTGAGTAATGCATTACAATAAGTCTGTAATTTTGTAAATTTGGCTTAGCTCTCCATGCAATTTCACATAAATAGCACCAGCTCAGGAAGGGTTAAAAGCAGTGTTAAGCTCGCCTTCAGCACCAATAAAGTTAGAGCCACGATCTGATCTTAGTTGTCTTATGGGACCGCGGCGACAAACAAATCGCCTATAGGCATTGATGAACGAATCGGTGGTCATTGAATTCGCAATTTCGAGGTGGATCGCACGAGATGCCATACATATAAACAATACACCATAACGTTTTAACTCGCGACGACCGTCTTTGACATAAAACGGACCGAAATTGTCCACGGCAGCGTATGTGAAAGGAGCATCAGATTGAAGTCTATCCGTTGGCAAACTGCTCATTTTCTGTTCTTCAGTTGGTCTATACAGCTTCTTGCAAGTTACGCATTTCGCTATAACGTTGGATGTGATGCTTCTTCCGCCTATGATCCAATATCCACTAGCTCGAATAGCATTATGAGTTATTCCTCGACCTTGGTGTTTGTTCTTCAAGTGAAAGTGTCTAATAATTATGTCTGTTAAGTGTGATTTCTTGGGAAGGGCAATTGGAAACTTTGAGTCGTAGGATAGGGGTGAATTCTTCAGTCTTCCGCCAATACGTATAATACCGTGGCTATCAATGAAAGGGTCCAACTTATATAATGAGGATGATTTCTTCAATACTTCTTTCTTTTCCTTTGCCTTGTTTCTGTCTTGAGCTTTTGCCTCTAAAGATTTCAAAACGTTAATTTCTTCAATGAAGTATTCTTCTTGGACCTTTTTTACTATCTCCAACTCGGCATTGCGTAATTCTTCCACTGTTGATGGTCGAAATATACCATTTTTGAATAGGTTTTGTGTAGAATCTGCGTGTCTGACGCCATGTTGAATTCGTAGGCAAACAGCTATCGCCCTCCTTAATTGTAACCAATCAGAAAACCTTTCGAAATGTTTGATGATAGATTCATTATTCACAGCTCCAGTGAGGAACGTGACCACTTTTCTTACTTCAGGATCATCACTTCTTATCACTCTATACTCTTCATTCTTTTCTATCGCGTCTTCTATATTTCCATTCAGAAAGTCGGGACCTTTCCACCATAAGTTTGAGCTGGTTAATTCTGTTGCTGTTACACCTCTGGATGCCATATCAGCAGGATTTTCTTTGCCTTTGACATAATTCCATTGTGAAGGCGATGAAAGATTTCTAATTTGTTGCACTCTGTTGCTGACATACATGTGAAATCGCTTCGAGTCGTTGGAAATGTATCCAAGGACAACTTTACTGTCTGTCCAGTAATATTCTTTGTCGATCTGGTAATCTAACTCCTTCTTTACCATACCAGCTACCTTCACTGAAACAACAGCGGCGGATAACTCTAGTCTGGGGATTGTAACGGGCTTTGATGGAGATACTCTTGCTTTTGCCATTACAAGTGATGTATGAACTGTATCATCCGTGTCAATTAATCTGATGTAGGAGGTCTGTCCATATCCAGTTAAAGATGCGTCTGAGAAATGATGAAATTCTGCTCTTTTGACTTCTCCAAATGTTTCAGGTTTAAATGATCGATCTATTTTCAAATAGGCTAAATTCTGTAATTCCGTCCTCCACCTTTCCCATCTTGAGCGGATAATGTCGGATATTTCTGCATCCCAGTCTTCGTTGTTTATACAAAGTTCTTGTAGTATGCGTTTACCATTTAAAATCACGGGTGAGACCAATCCCAAGGGGTCGAATATTGAGCTGACAGTTGCGAGTATTCCACGTCGTGTAAGGGGTTTGTCTTGTAATGTTATCTTGAACTGAAAAGTGTCGCTTTCGACACACCATTGTACCCCTAAGGTACGTTCAATAGGTAATTTATCATGGTCAATGTCCAGTTCCATAACCTCCTTTGATCTATCTTCTTTTGGTATAGATTGTAGAACTTCTTTCTTATTGGTCAAGAATTTATGGAGTCTAAAACCTCCAAGTCTGCACATATCTTTGCTTCTTTCTATAAGGTCTATAGTTTCAGGTATTGTAGGTAGGGACTTCAGTCCATCGTCAACGTAGAAGTTCCGTTTTATAAAGTCTGCTACATCTTTTCCTAGTCTTTCTTCGTATAAGTCCGCGACAGCCTTTAACCCATAGTTTGCACAACCAGGTGATGAAGCGGCACCAAAGAGATGTACCTTCATTCTGTATGTCTTTGGCTCATTTTCGAAATCATTGTCTGGCCACCAATAGAAGCGTAGGAAATCTCTATGTTCTTCATTTACCCGTAACTGATAGAACATGGCTTCGATATCACATATAAATGCTACTTTCTCTTGCCTAAATCGACACAGCACGCCCACCAAATTGTTCGTCAAGTCTGGCCCTTGCAGTAGGCGATTATTCAGGGACTCTCCCATGTAAGTATGGCTACAGTCAAACACCACTCGAATCTTTGAAGGTTTTTTGGGGTGATACACGCCATGATGAGGTATATACCAAGATCTACCATATGCATTTAATTCTTCATCTGGGACGAGTTCCGCATAGTCATTCTTGATCAAATCGTTCATGAACTTCTCATAGTCTATCCTATATTGAGGATCATTTCTAAATCTCTTTGCCAGTCCTTTCGTTCTTTTATACACCACAGCACTGTTATCTGGTAGACGTATATCATCTTCTCGAAATGGAAGTGGTATCTCAAAATGTCCGTTCTTCAATTGGTGAATTCCTTCTTGCATCTTTACCATAAATCTGGTGTCGTCATATGACAGGTACTCATCTTTCGGTGATTCGTTAAAATCAAGCTCAAACATCTGCTTTATTTGCCTTGGGTTTATGACTTCCTTTACATGAGTTCGAAAGGAAACATGACAAATGTTATCATCGATGTCCTTTCTACAGTAGAATACAGATTTTTGGGATTCGTCACATCTGTCTTCTCCATCAATATTTCCAACAATTGACCAACCAAGTGCTGTTTTAATACCATAAGGGTCATTATCTCCACCAGGTATTACCTCTACGGGTTTGACGGCTTTGATACAATTAATACCAATCAATAGACCTATTTTCATTTCAGGGTCAAAAGGCATCAGTTCCTTTTTGATTTTCTGTAGATGGGGCCACCTATCAGTCGAACGTCTGTTTGGTATCTGACTTCTATGTACAGGTATTTTACCTCTTGAGAAAGTGATTGGTAAGGCTAATTCTTCATTTTGATATATACCCTTTACAACTAAACCGGTTACCTTTTTACTCTCAATATTTGCCGTACCAAGCATAGTTGAAAGTTGTAGATTGGTAGGAGAACTATCAATATTCAAGTCTTGGAGCAATTCATCTGTTATAAATCCAACATCAGACTGTTCATCAATTAAGGCGTAGGTAGATGTTCTGTACATCGGACTATCTTTATGTCTTATATATACTGGTACAATCATTGAGTGGAACCTGCAATTATTACTTATGTTTGGGTCATTATCATTGTCGCTATTGATACAATTTGATACAAAGTGTTGACTGTCGGTCTTTTCTTTTGTAGAATATGGCTTATAATCGGTGTCATGTAGTGCAGTTGGGTGAAATTTATGACAATGATTACAAACTTTCTTTCTTCGACAATCTTGTTTCAAGTGACCATATTTCAGACAACCACGACATAGGGATTTGTTTCTTGTGAAGTTCAATCTTTCAATTAAGGGTAATTTCATAAAATCTTCACAGTCGTTCAATTCGTGGTTCTTGTTACATTTTAAGCAGTTAATCTTCTTTGTTTCATGGCGATTTGATTCTGTAGTTGAACTATTAGTCGATAAGGTTCTGTTTCTGTATGGAAATACCTTCCTTTGATCTTTTATAGTTGATGTAAATACGTTGGTTACGGGGTTACATGCGATGCGCGCTTCTTTTTCTATGAACGTTGCAAAGGCGGAAAACGGTGGATAACGGGTGAGTACAAAACGAAGACCGAAGACCAAAGACCAAAGACCCAGGTACAAAACGAAGACCCAACTAGGTACAAAACGAAGACCCAGCCAGGTACAAAACGAAGACCCAGCCAGGTACAAAACGAAGACCCAACTAGGTACAAAACGAAGACCCAACTAGGTACAAAACGAAGACCCAGCTAGGTACAAAACGAAGACCCAGGTACAAAACGAAGACCCAGGTGACCAACTATGTTTACACACCAATAACGAAAGTGAGACCAACGTTTAATTCTTATATTAAACGTTGGTCTCACTCTCATTATTGGTTTCAGTGGAGGGAGGGTTTGAATCTCCCAAATGTACAGGCCTAGGATGGAACAAATACTTTATTGAGAAAATGGGATTAAGGGTCTGGATTCAGGTTTTTCTTCTGTTGTGATCTGAAAGTAGACAAAATAAGAACGAGTGGTATAGTATCTGCTAATTAATGGTTAGTTTTAGTTTGCTATGAACCAGATTGTAATAAAAGTTCTGATTTTTTGAGTAGGCAACTATCATTTTCTGCTTATAAACATGGGGAAATTTCTCTTGAAGACTCTTGTAGTGGGTATGAACTATCTTGCTTGCTCGATTACTGGTTGTATTAAACGGGACAACAAAGGGTGCTATGCCTGCATAATGATGAATATTGAGTCCTATAGGTCTTGCTGTATTCAATGTCTCAATCCAAAAGGCTTCTCCAGATTGTCGGTATTTGGTGGTTTCATCTTCCGGTAAATCAATTTCTATACGTTCAATTGGGGTTAGGGTGAGATCGTTTATTGAATGGTCATCGAGGTAGAAATGATTAGAAACGGGCTTGTCTTTCTTTAATTTTATATCTGATCTATGAGCATTGAAACGAGTGCGTAAATTATTCTTAGTTTCTCCAACATATTGTTTGGGGCATTTCTTACATGAAATTAAATGAATTACATTTGAGCTATCACATGATAAATGCTCCTGGATCGGAACCTTTTATTAGAAAAGCTACTCGTAAAATAATGAGTTTCAGATACAAAGGGACACGTTTTGCATCTACTTGACATGGAACACTTCTTAAACCTGGAGGAACTTCGGCAAAGAGTCTAGTTTTCGCTGCTATTTGCGCTAAAGTAGAGTTTGTTATGTTTCGTAAAAATCGTTTTGAGTATCCACGGTTTTTCAGTTTTGAGAAAACAATTGTACAGGCTTGGTTGAAATCAGAGGATCTTGTGCAAATTCGATGAAATCGTAAAACTTGTGATTTAATTATACCGGAAAAGGTATGTTTTGGGTGAAATGAGCTTTTGTGCAGGAGTTGATGAGTATCAGTTTCTTTGAAATATACCTTAATGTCTAGTTTATTGGTTTCTGCTATGGAATCTCCTTTGAAAACAGTGGTATCGAGAAAACGAAGACCCAGGTGTTAGCCATCATAGAAACTTTCCGAAATTTCAACCACACTATCCCACACTAGTCTACATTCGAAATCCGAAAAAAACTAAGTGCCACCTTGCTTACTTTTTGTATGGTAGCCCATGGAAGACACCCACCGTAATGCGTAAATTTTCGAATTTAAGTGAATTTTTAGTGCAAAATTTCGAAGCTTAGCCATCATAGAAACTTTTCGAAATTTCAACCACACTACTCCACACTAATCTACATTCGAAATCCGAAAAGAACTAAGTGCCACCTCGCTTACTTTTTGTATGGTAGCCCATCGGAGACACATACCCTTTTTCGTATATACTCAGCATACAGTAAGAGTTTGACGCTATATGGCCAGCATACAGTAAGGGTTTCTTGTAAATTCGATGCTTAGCCATCATAGAAACGTTTCCAAATTTCAATCACACTATCTCACACTAGTCTACATTCGAAATCCGAAAAGAACTAAGTGCCACCTCGCTTACTTTTTGTATGGTAGCCCATCGAAGACACCCACCGTAATGCGTACATTTTCGAATTTAAGTGAATTTTTAGTGCAAAATTTCGAAGCTTAGCCATCATAGAAACGTTTCCAAATTTCAACCACACTACCCCACACTAGTCTAAATTCAAAATCAATCCGAAAAAAACTAAGTGCCACCTCGCTTACTTTTTGTATGGTAGCCCATCGAAGACACCCACCGTAATGCGTACATTTTCGAATTTAAGTGAATTTTTAGTGCAAAATTTCGAAGCTTAGCCATCATAGAAAAGTTTCCAAATTTCAACCAAACTATCTCACACTAGTCTACATTCGAAATCCGAAAAGAACTAAGTGCCACCTCGCTTACTTTTTGTATGGTGGCCCATCGAAGACACCCATCGTAATTTTCGTAAATTTACGGATTTAAGTGAATTTTTAGCTCAAAATTTCGATGCTTAGCCATCATAGAAACTTTCCGAAATTTCAACCACACTATCCCACACTAGTCTACATTCGAAATCCGAAAAAAACTAAGTGCCACCTTGCTTACTTTTTGTATGGTAGCCCATGGAAGACACCCACCGTAATGCGTAAATTTTCGAATTTAAGTGAATTTTTAGTGCAAAATTTCGAAGCTTAACCATCATAGAAACTTTTCGAAATTTCAACCACACTACCCCACACTAGTCTAAATTCAAAATCCGAAAAAAACTAAGTGCCAACTCGCTTACTTTTTGTATGGTAGCCCATCGAAGACACCCACCGTAATGCGTACATTTTCGAATTTAAGTGAATTTTTAGTGCAAAATTTCGAAGCTTAGCCATCATAGAAAAGTTTCCAAATTTCAACCAAACTATCTCACACTAGTCTACATTCGAAATCTGAAAAGAACTAAGTGCCACCTCGCTTACTTTTTCTATGGTGGCCCATCGAACACACCCATCGTAATGCGTAAATTTACGGATTTAAGTGAATTTTTAGCTCAAAATGTCGATGCTTAGCCATCATAGAAACTTTCCGACATTTCAACCACACTATCCCACACTAGTCTACATTCGAAATCCGAAAAAAACTAAGTGCCACCTCGCTTACTTTTTGTATGGTAACCCATGGAAGACACCCACCGTTATGCGTAAATTTACGGATTTAAGTGAATTTTTAGTGCAAAATTTCGAAGCTTAGCCATCATAGAAACTTTTCGAAATTTCAACCACACTACCCCAAACTAGTCTACATTCGAAATCCGAAAAGAACTAAGTGCCACCTCGCTTACTTTTTGTATGGTAGCCCATCGGAGACACACCCTATTTCGTATATATTCAGCATACAGTAAGAGTTTGACGCTATATGGCCAGCATACAGTAAGGGTTTCTTGTAAATTCGATGCTTAGCCATCATAGAAACGTTTCCAAATTTCAATCACACTATCTCACACTAGTCTACATTCGAAATCCGAAAAGAACTAAGTGCCACCTCGCTTACTTTTAGTATGGTGACCCATCGAAGACACCCACCGAAATGCGCAAATTTTCGAATTTGGGTGAATTTTTAGCGCCAAATTTCGATGCTTAGCCATCATAGAAACGTTTCCAAATTTCTACCACACTACCCCATACTAGTCTACATTCGAAATCCGAAAAAAACTAAGTGCCACCTCGCTTACTTTTTGTATGGTAGCCCATCGAAGACACCCACCGTAATGCGTAAATTTTCGAATTTAAGTGAATTTTTAGTGCAAAATTTCGAAGCTTAGCCATCATAGAAACGTTACCAAATTTCAACCACACTACCCCATACTAGTCTACATTCGAAATCCGAAAAAAACTAAGTGCCACCTCGCTTACTTTTTGTATGGTAGCCCATCGGAGACACCTACCCTTTTTCGTATATACTCAGCATACAGTAAGAGTTTGACGCTATATGGCCAGCATACAGTAAGGGTTTCTTGTAAATTCGATTCTTAGCCATCATAGAAAAGTTTCCAAATTTCAACCAAACTATCTCACACTAGTCTACATTCGAAATCCAAAAAGAACTAAGTGCCACCTCGCTTACTTTTTGTATGGTGGCCCATCGAAGACACCCATCGTAATGCGTAAATTTACGGATTTAAGTTAATTTTTAGCTCAAAATTGCGATGCTTAGCCATCATAGAAACGTTTCCAAATTTCCACCACACTACCCCAAACTAGTCTACATTCGAAATCCGAAAAGAACTAAGTGCCACCTCGCTTACTTTTTGTATGGTGGCCCATCGAAGACACCCATCGTAATGCGTAAATTTACGGATTTAAGTGAATTTTTAGCTCAAAATTTCGATGCTTAGCCATCATAGAAACGTTTCCAAATTTCAACCACACTACCCCAAACTAGTCTACATTCGAAATCCGAAAAGAACTAAGTGCCACCTTGCTTACTTTTTGTATGGTAGCCCATCGGAGACACACCCTATTTCGTATATACTCAGCATACAGTAAGAGTTTGACGCTATATGGCCAGCATACAGTAAGGGTTTCTTGTAAATTCGATGCTTAGCCATCATAGAAATGTTTCCAAATTTCAAACACACTATCTCACACTAGTCTACATTCGAAATCCGAAAAGAACTAAGTGCCACCTCGCTTACTTTTAGTATGGTGGCCCATCGAAGACACCCACCGAAATGCGCAAATTTTCGAATTTGGGTGAATTTTTAGCGCCAAATTTCGATGCTTAGCCATCATAGAAACGTTTCCAAATTTCTACCACACTACCCCACACTAGTCTACATTCGAAATCCGAAAAAAACTAAGTGCCACCTCGCTTACTTTTTGTATGGTAGCCCATCGAAGACACCCACCGTAATGCGTAAATTTTCGAATTTATGTGAATTTTTAGTGCAAAATTTCGAAGCTTAGCCATCATAGAAACGTTACCAAATTTCAACCACACTACCCCATACTAGTCTACATTTGAAATCCGAAAAAAACTAAGTGCCACCTCGCTTACTTTTTGTATGGTAGCCCATCGGAGACACCTACCCTTTTTCGTATATACTCAGCATACAGTAAGAGTTTGACGCTATATGGCCAGCATACAGTAAGGGTTTCTTGTAAATTCGATGCTTAGCCATCATAGAAAAGTTTCCAAATTTCAACCAAACTATCTCACACTAGTCTACATTCGAAATCCGAAAAGAACTAAGTGCCACCTCGCTTACTTTTTGTATGGTGGCCCATCGAAGACACCCATCGTAATGCGTAAATTTACGGATTTAAGTGAATTTTTAGCTCAAAATTTCGATGCTTAGCCATCATAGAAACGTTTCCAAATTTCAACCACACTACCCCAAACTAGTCTACATTCGAAATCCGAAAAGAACTAAGTGCCACCTCGCTTACTTTTTGTATGGTGGTCCATCGAAGACACCCATCGTAATGCGCAAATTTTCGAATTTGGGTGAATTTTTAGCGCCAAATTTCGATGCTTAGCCATCATAGAAACGTTTCCAAATTTCAATCACACTACCCCACACTAGTCTACATTCGAAATCCGAAAAAAACTAAGTGCCACCTCACTTACTTTTTGTATGGTAGCCCATCGGAGACACCTACCCTTTTTGTATATACTCAGCATACAGTAAGAGTTTGACGCTATATGGCCAGCATACAGTAAGGCTTTCTTGTAAATTCGATGCTTAGCCATCATAGAAATGTTTCCAAATTGCAACCGAACTACCTCACACTAGTCTACATTCGAAATCCGAAAAGAACTGAGTGCCACCTCACTTACTTTTTGTATGGTGGCCCATCGAAGACACCAATCGTAATCCGTAAATTTACGCATTACGGTGGGTGTCTTCGATGGGCTACCATACAAAAAGTAAGCGAGGTGGCACTTATTTTTTTTCGGATTTTGAATTTAGACTAGTGTGGGGTAGTGTGGTTGAAATTTGGAAACGTTTCTATGATGGCTAAGGTTCGAAATTTTGCACTAAAAATTCACTTAAATTCGAAAATTTACGCATTACGATGGGTGTCTTCGATGGGCCACCATACAAAAAGTAAGCGAGGTGGCACTTAGTTCTTTTTGGATTTTGAATGTAGACTAGTGTGGGGTAGTGTGGTTGAAATTTGGAAACGTTTCTATGATGGCTAAGAATCGAAATTTTGAGCTAAAAATTCACTTAAATCCGTAAATTTACGCATTACGATGGGCCACCATACAAAAAGTAAGCGAGGTGGCACTTAGTTCTTTTCTGATTTCGAATGTAGATTAGTTTGGAGTAGTGTGGTTGAAATTTGGAAACGTTTCTATGATGGCTAAGCATCGAAATTCTGAGCTAAAAATTCACTTAAATCCCTAAATTTACGCATTACGATGGGTGTCTTCGATGAGCCACCATACAAAAAGTAAGCGAGGTGGCACTTAGTTCTTTTCGGATTTCGAATGTAGACTAGTGTGGGGTAGTGTGGTTGAAATTTGGAAACTTTTCTATGATGGCTAAGCATCGAATTTACAAGAAACCCTTACTGTATGCTGGCCATATAGCGTCAAACTCTTACTGTATGCTGAGTATATACGAAATAGGGTATGTGTCTCCGATGGGCTACCATACAAAAAGTAAGCGAGGTGGCACTTAGTTTTTTTCGGATTTCGAATGTAGACTAGTATGGGGTAGTGTGGTTGAAATTTGGAAACGTTTCTATGATGGCTAAGCATATAAATTTTGAGCTAAAAATTCACTTAAATCCGTAAATTTACGCTTTACGATGGGTGTCTTCGATGGGCCACCATACAAAAAGTAAGCGAGGTGGCACTTAGTTTTTTTCGGATTTCGAATGTAGACTAGTGTGAGATAGTGTGGTAGAAATTTGGAAACTTTTCTATGATGGCTAAGCATCGAATTTACAAGAAACCCTTACTGTATGCTGGCCATATAGCGTCAAACTCTTACTGTATGCTGAGTATATACGAAAAAGGGTAGTTGTCTCCGATGGGCTACCATACAAAAAGTAAGCGAGGTGGCACTTAGTTTTTTTCGGATTTCGAATGTAGACTAGTATGGGGTAGTGTGGTTGAAATTTGGAAACGTTTCTATGATGGCTAAGCTTCGAAATTTTGCACTAAAAATTCACTTAAATTCGAAAATTTACGCATTACGGTGGGTGCCTTCGATGGGCTACCATACAAAAAGTAAGCGAGGTGGCACTTAATTTTTTTCGGATTTTGAATTTAGACTAGTGTGGGGTAGTGTGGTTGAAATTTCGAAAAGTTTCTATGATGGCTAAGCTTCGAAATTTTGCACTAAAAATTCACTTAAATCGAAAATGTACGCATTACGGTGGGTGTCTTCAATGGGCTACCATACAAAAAGTAAGCGAGGTGGCACTTAGTTCTTTTCGGATTTTGAATGTAGACTAGTGTGGGGTAGTGTGGTTGAAATTTGGAAATGTTTCTATGATGGCTAAGCATCGAAATTTTGAGCTAAAAATTCACTTAAATCCATAAATTTACGCATTACGATGGGTGTCTTCGATGGGCCACCATACAAAAAGTAAGCGAGGTGGCACTTAGTTTTTTTCGGATTTCGAATGTAGACTAGTGTGTTATAGTGTGGTAGAAATTTGGAAACTTTTCTATGATGGCTAAGCATCGAATTTACAAGAAACCCTTACTGTATGCTGGCCATATAGCGTCAAACTCTTACTGTATGCTGAGTATATACGAAAAAGGGTAGGTGTCTCCGATGGGCTACCATACAAAAAGTAAGCGAGGTGGCACTTAGTTTTTTTCGGATTTCGAATGTAGACTAGTATGGGGTAGTGTGGTTGAAATTTGGTAACGTTTCTATGATGGCTAAGCTTCGAAATTTTGCACTAAAAATTCACTTAAATTCGAAAATTTACGCATTACGGTGGGTGTCTTCGATGGGCTACCATACAAAAAGTAAGCGAGGTGGCACTTAGTTTTTTTCGGATTTCGAATGTAGACTATTGTGGGGTAGTGTGGTTGAAATTTGGAAACGTTTCTATGATGGCTAAGCTTCGAAATTTTGCACTAAAAATTCACTTAGATTCGAAAATTTACGCATAACGGTGGGTGACTTCGATGGGCTACCATACAAAAAGTAGGCGAGGTGGCACTTATTTTTTTTCGGATTTTGAATTTAGACTAGTGTGGGGTAGTGTGGTTGAAATTTGGAAACGTTTCTATGATGGCTAAGTATCGAAATTTTGCGGTAAAAATTCACCCAAATTCGAAAATTTGCGCATTTCGGTGGGTGTCTTCGATGGGCCACCATACTAAAAGTAAGCGAGGTGGCACTTAGTTCTTTTCGGATTTCGAATGTAGACTAGTGTGAGATAGTGTGATTGAAATTTGGAAACGTTTCTATGATGGCTAAGGTTCGAAAAATGATGTGAAACTGTTAATGCTAGAATATGAAAGAAAAATGTTGTATTCCTTTTATGGGCCTCCACATAACGAAAATTTGAGATAGGGCTAAGATAGTGTTTTATTTGGAAAGTGGACTAGTGTGAGATACTATTATCAAAATTGAAAACGATTTCTTCAATATTTAAGGCACTTAAAACGGTATTTTACATCGGGTCGATTTGACTCATCAAATCGTCCATATTCCTTATTGTTTGCTGGCTTAGTGTATGCTATCTTCAGCCCGGTCTTTCAGTACATATAATAATCCAAAGAATTGATTGATTTGTTTGGAAGTAATTAACAGATAACCTGACGAGGTCAAATAGTTTCGACAGCGTGGCCAGTTCTAGGTCACGTATGTCAATATAGGTCAATTCGGTTAGACGCAAACTACTCGATCAATTTTGAAAGTAGCAGATTGAAATTTACAGGATAGACGGGATTGTGTACTTTCTTTCTGACACACAAATTTTACTTTAATCGATTGATTAATTATTGAGTAATTAGCCGTTTATTCATTACTATGTCACATAGATAAACGCGGACCTCACAGCGCGGACCTGAATGAAAGCACCTTATACACGTGGAGTATTGTTTATATGTGCCTAAGATTTGAGGGCCTCTAATGCCCTATTCCCCTGACCCCCAAATGACCCAGAGACAAATTTCATATGGCATATAGTTTCATGTCATTAAAACACACTTGTATGAAAAATTTTAACTTGATAGCATGCAAATTGTGAGTTTGAGGCTGCAAAATAATGCAAATATCTTGAACGATGGGGATGGGGAGGGTTTTACATAGCTTATTTCGCAAAATTTGCACCTTGGATCTTTATGAAATTTGAGGGTAGGAAAATGTACTCTATAAGGTAGTAGCCAATGAAATTTGAGCTTTGAAACTCAAAAATTTCACCCCTTGACCTCCAATTGAAAGTCCTTATAATCGACTTTTTTCGTAAAGTTAACTTGTCAAGTCTGAGTAAAAGTTGAAAAAATGCAGCTATCAAATTGAAATTTATCATATAGTTTCATGTCATTAAAACACACTTGTATGCACAATTTTAACTTGATAGCATGCAAATTGTGAGTTTGAGGCTGCAAAATAATGCAAATATCTTGAACGATGGGGATGGGGAGGGTTTTACATAGCTTATTTCGCAAAATTTGCACCTTGGATCTTTATGAAATTTGAGGGTAGGAAAATGTACTCTATAAGGTAGTAGCCAATGAAATTTGAGCTTTGAAACTCAAAAATTTCACCCCTTGACCTCCAATTGAAAGTCCTTATAATCGACTTTTTTCGTAAAGTTAACTTGTCAAGTCTAAGTGAAAGTTGAAAAAATGCAGCTATCAAATTGAAATTTGTCATATAGTTTCATGTCATTGATACTGACTTGTATGAAAAATTTTAACTTGATAGCATGCAAATTGTGAGTTTGAGGCTGCAAAATAATGCAAATATCTTGAACGATGGGGGTGGGGAGAGTTTTACACAGCTTATTTCTCAAAATGTGCACCTTGGATCTTTATGAAATTTGAGGGTAGGAAAATGTACTCTATAAGGTAGTAGCCAATGAAATTTGAGCTTTGAAACTTAAAAATTTCACCCCTTGACCTCCAATTGAAAGTCGTTATGATCGACTTTTTTCATAAAGTTAATTTGTCAAGTCTGAGTAAAAGTTGAAAAAATGCAGCTATCAAATTGAAATTTGTCATATAGTTTCATGTCATTGATACTGACTTGTATGAAAAATTTTAACTTGATAGCATGCAAATTGTGAGTTTGAGGCTGCAAAATAATGCAAATATCTTGAACGATGGGGGTGGGGAGAGTTTTACACAGCTTATTTCTCAAAATGTGCACCTTGGATCTTTATGAAATTAGAGGGTAGGAAAATGTACTCTATAAGGTAGTAGCCAATGAAATTTGAGCTTTGGAACTACAAAATTTGACCCCTTGACCTCCAATTGAAAGTCGTTATAATCGACTTTTTTCATAAAGTTAACTTGTCAAGTCTGAGTAAAAGTTGAAAAAATGCAGCTATCAAATTGAAATTTATCATATAGTTTCATGTCATTGATACTGACTTGTATGAAAAATTTTAACTTGATAGCATGCAAATTGTGAGTTTGAGGCTGCAAAATAATGCAAATATCTTGAACGATGGGGGTGGGGAGAGTTTTACACAGCTTATTTCTCAAAATGTGCACCTTGGATCTTTATGAAATTTGAGGGTAGGAAAATGTACTCTATAAGGTAGTAGCCAATGAAATTTGAGCTTTGAAACTTAAAAATTTCACCCCTTGACCTCCAATTGAAAGTCGTTATGATCGACTTTTTTCATAAAGTTAATTTGTCAAGTCTGAGTAAAAGTTGAAAAAATGCAGCTATCAAATTGAAATTTGTCATATAGTTTCATGTCATTGATACTGACTTGTATGAAAAATTTTAACTTGATAGCATGCAAATTGTGAGTTTGAGGCTGCAAAATAATGCAAATATCTTGAACGATGGGGGTGGGGAGAGTTTTACACAGCTTATTTCTCAAAATGTGCACCTTGGATCTTTATGAAATTAGAGGGTAGGAAAATGTACTCTATAAGGTAGTAGCCAATGAAATTTGAGCTTTGGAACTACAAAATTTGACCCCTTGACCTCCAATTGAAAGTCGTTATAATCGACTTTTTTCGTAAAGTTAACTTGTCAAGTCTGAGTGAAAGTTGAAAAAATGCAGCTATCAAATTGAAATTTGTCATATAGTTTCATGTCATTGATACTGACTTGTATGCAAAATTTTAACTTGATAGCATGCAAATTGTGAGTTTGAGGCTGCAAAATAATGCAAATATCTTGTACTATGGGTCACGTAACCTGAATCAACATTGACCTAGGGTCATGGGTTCAATGTCAACATGACCCCCTAGTTGACCCCTACAATCTATCACCATGACCTTGACCCTACCTTGACCCTATGACTCTTATGACACTTATGATACTTTGCACAAAATATCATAAGCGTCAAAAGAGTCATAGGGTCAAGGTAGGGTCAAGGTCATGATGTTAGAATGTGTCCCACTAGTTGACCCCTAGAATCTATCACCATGACCTTGACCCTACCTTGACCCTATGACTCTTTTGACACTTGTGATACTTTGTGCAAAATATCATAAACGTCAAAAGAGTCAAAGGGTCAAGGTAGTGTCAAGGTCAACATAACCCCCTAGTTGACCCCCACAATCTATCACCATGACCTTGACCCTACCTTGACCCTATGACTCTTTTGACACTTATGATACTTTGCACAAAATATCATAAGCGTCAAAAGAGTCATAGGGTCAAGGTAGTGTCAAGGTCAACATGACCCACTAGTTAACCTCTACAATCTAACTCCATGACCTTGACCCTGTGACCCCTTTGACAATTATGACACTTTGCATAATGGGTCAACATTGACAAAGTGTCAAAAGAGTCAAAGGGGTCAAGGTCATGGTGTTAGATTGTAGAGATCAAGTAAGGGGTCATGTTGACATTGACCCCATGACCCTAGGTCAATTAGGGCCCAAAGGAATAGAGTTCCGAAAAGTGATGTACATGTCAGATGTGCCCAAATTAAAAAACCCTTACCTTGACCCCTAACTGACCTAGGGTCATGGGGCCAACGTCTACATGACCCCTTCAATGAACCCTACCATTTGACACCATGACCTTGACCCTAGGTCAATTAGGGGCCAGGCAAAGGGTAATTTAATTTGGGCACATCTGACATGTACATCACTTTCCGGAACTCTATTCCTTTGGGCTCTAATTGACCTAGGGTCAAGGGGTCAAGGTCAACATGACCCCCTAGTAAACCCCTACAATCTAACACCATGACCTTGACCCCTTTGACACTTATGACACTTTGCAAAATGGGTCAACTAAAGTGTCATAAGGGTCATAGGGTCAAGGTCATAGTGTTAGATTGTAGGGGTCATCAAATGGGTCATGTTGACCTTCACCCCATGACCCTAGGTCAATTAGGGCCCCAAGGAATAGAGTTCCGGAAAGTGACGTACATGTCAGATGTGCCTAAATTAAAAAACCCTTTCCCTGACCCCTAACTGACCTAGGGTCATGGGGCCAACGTCTACATGACCCCCCCAATGAACACTACAATTTGACACCATGACCTTGACCCTAGGTCAATTAGGGGCCAGGCAAAGGGTAATTTAATTTGGGCACATCTGACATGTACATCACTTTCCGGAACTCTATTCCTTTGGGCTCTAATTGACCTAGGGTCAAGGGGTCAAGATCAACATGACCCCCTAGTTGACCCCTACAATCTAACACCATGACCTTGACCCTATGACCCCTTTGACACTAAAGTGTCATAAGTGTCAAAGGGTCATAGGGTCAAGGTCATGGAGTTAGATTGTAGAGGTCATCAAATGGGTCATATTGACTTTGACCCCATGACCCTAGGTCAATTAGGGCCCAAAGGAATAGAGTTCCGGAAAGTGACGTACATGTCAGATGTGCCCAAATTAAAAAACCCTTTTCCTGACCCCTAACTGACCTATGGTCATGGGGCCAACGTCTACATGACCCCCCCCCCCCCCAATGAACCCTACAATTTGACACCATGACCTTGACCCTAGGTCAATTAGGGGTCAGGGTAAGGTTTTTTTAATTTGGGCACATCTGACATGAACATCACTTTCCGGAACTCTATTCCTTTGGGCTCTAATTGACCTAGGGTCAAGGGGTCACAGAGTGTCAAAAGGGGTCATAGGGTCAAGGTCATAGTGTTAGATTGTAGGGGTCATCAAATGGGTCATGTTGACCTTCACCCCATGACACCATGACCTTGACCCTAGGTCAATTAGGGGTCAGGGTAAGGGTTTTTTTAATTTGGGCACATCTGACATGTACATCACTGTAAAGAACGCTAAGATTGCTTAAGCAACCAGGGGTTGTCCCCCTTTATGCTAGTCTAGCTCAGCCATGACGTAAATTAGGAATGACGTCATTTTGCGCAGTTACTAAGGAGTTGTCTCCCATTTTAACGTTTGTTTACAGTTTTTAACGGTTCAATTTTAATTGCATAGACCACGCCGAGCGAGCACAAGTTTTTACGGAACATTAATAAGTTAACCTCTTTATTATAATGAAGGATGATGTTCAATAAACTTTTGAATATTTAAGTGGTTTTGAAGAAAGTCGTTACAGTAAAAACTTAATCTATTCGGCGATGCAATTAAAATTAAAGTGAATGAATGAATGAAAATGATGAATTTGGAGTCTCAGTCTCAGTCAGCAGACAGTGCCGGAACTGTAGGAAGTACCAGATCAAGAATTGAAGAAAGAAGATTAGAAGCGGCATCAAGAGCTGCGAGGATTGCAGCTGAATTATCGTTTTTCGACGAAGAAAACCGCTCTAGATCACAGATGGAGAAATTGAAGCTACAGAAAGAATTGGCAGTAGCAGAAGCTGAAAGAAAGGTAGCAGAAACTTATAGTATTAGCTCAAGTAGGCATAATAATAGTGAATGTAGTAACACTGAACTAGATAATAATAAAAGGGCACATATTGAACGGTATCTAACATCGCAAAGAAATGAACAATATTCTGACCCCCTACCCGATCGTTCAAGCGACTTAATAACTATTGATGGCACTGGTTCAAATACACATCTAGGTAAAAATTCGCATATTCCCGAGGTTTCTCCCGCGTTATGTCATACAAATAATACACCAATATCATCGGCGGGATCCACTCGTTAGGTATGTTAGTAAAAATTTCAAAGTGAATAGATTCCAATAATATTGGTACCATTGGAAAGGTCTTGAAAATACTATTCCTATGGTACCAATATCACATTTGCAGGACAAATAGCAAGAAAGTTAAATAGCAAGAAAGTTACAGGACTTTAAGCGCGTCAAATTGGGCGAATTAGCGTCGATTGGTCTAATTGATTTACTATAGACAAAAGATTTGACTTGTGACCTGATAATGAAAATCTAATAACTTTCTTAATAATTGTCCTATTTCAAAAAGGTAACTATCCCTGGAAAGCTGATTAAAAGACGATGGAGAATAAACAATAATTTATAAAATTTAAACACTGAATAATTCAATTAGAATTGTGATTCACCATATTTGCACTTTAATCCGAAAGTTCAATTCAACAAAACTCTAAGTCTGCACAAATTAGATCCGCCCCCAATTCACACTTTGACATCAGAGTGTCCTCTGCATCCTCATCATATGTCTCATCCTGCTTCCAGTATGCAACAGTGTAAAAGTATTTTCCTTTTCTCTTTTTCAGTTTTTCAATCTTTCCAGAATATACAGTTTTTTCATTGGATTCAGCATCATACCAGGTGTGCAAGACATTCCTGCCAACAACAGTCCCAGAAAATAGACCATTCAATAAAACTTTAGTGTTTTCATTCAGGTCTGGAAAAACAGCATCAATGTCCTTAACATCAAGATCTTTGAGTTTTTTTTCAACGTCTTTCCTCTCCCGTTCATACTTCTTTTGGGTTTTTACTGCAGCCCGTTCGGATAACTCTTTCCTGATGTCTGCTTGCTTCTTTCGACTGGCAATCCTTTTCGTCCTAGCCTTTCCTACAACCCAATTTACAATGCTTTCCCTCTTGTCCTTATTCAAACTATCTAAGAATGGTACCACCCTGTTCTTTTTTGCTCTCATCTTGGCCCTGAGGTAATCAATGCAAGCGTTCTTGGCCCTCTGTTGCCCAGCACTAAACATGCCCATAATCTCCTCAGCATCTATGTTGTGCAGTCGTGCAGATGCAGTTTCTTCTTGAAGTTGAGATGTGAGGTCAAGTTCAAAATACCTTTTGTACTGCCGCTCAAGTACACACACCACAGTATTCAAACAGGCTTTAAGCATTTCTTGGAATTGTTCCTCACAACCTCGCAGCATTCTCAGTTGTACCAGAGTTGCATCTGATCCACTCAGTTGCTTCCCAAAGAAGTCTGTATCCCTGGTAAGAACAGCAAGTGGGTTTGCAGATGCAAGTTTCAGGGTTGACACGACTTGCTTTACAACACGGATTCCCTGGATGTGGTTCACTTCACTCTCTGCTGATGAATAGAAAATTTGCATCCAGGGCCCCGTAAGAAGCTTTCCCATGAGACCAAGGACTTGCATCTCTAACAAAGCGATCGGATTTTCAAAATCCTTCCGAATAGCCGACTGCAGTCCACCACAAGAAACAGTTCCAGATGTGAAAAAGTCAAGAAATTCTTCATAATGTTCAATGAACTTGCCACAAATATGGAATAAGATGTGAAGACGATTTCCACGGTAACGGGGTATGAGTCCTTTTGGCAAATTATGGTCATCCAAAAAAACCTTGAACCCTTTTGGATCACCCTTCCCATCTTTGAAACGAAACTTGTTAATCTGCAACACAAGATTGCCAGCCATACAATCCTTCCCAAAGAGTTGACCCTTGCTTAATTCAAGACTTTTTAATGCAGATCGGCATGAGGAAGCAATTGTGTCAAGGGGATGGAGATGACAATTCAGTTCATTTAGAGTTTTTCCCCATGTCTCATTAATTTTTCTTATGGCAGCATGATTGACAACAACCCTGTCTGTCATGGAATTTGATATGTTACCAATCATGACGGAACGACAGTATTGGTACTCCTCAGCATGAAAGTCTGCATACACTCTTGCCAAGTTATCAACAGATTCTATGACATGGTTATGATAGTCATCTGCTGTTCCTCCAGGTAGCTCATCTATTGCAATAACTTCACATTCTGTCTTTGTAGTCAGGTGAATACTATTGATGTGAGTACCCTCCTGCGTGGTAGCATCGAATCCTACTGTAAGCTTTGACGTTTTCATTGCAACTTCAGCTGCCTTAAGGTCGGCGATGACATCTAGTTCCCTGGCCATCTGTTCCACGGTTGACCTTTGAGGTATGGCACTCAGTTTTTCACCAGTCCTTAGAGCTTGGCTTTCCATGAGGGACGGGATATTATCTGTGGGAACCTGATTCACGATTGCATCATAAACCATCAGTCTAGTAGTCACACTGTAGGTCTTCCCATCCTTCTTAGTCGCCTTTACATCATCCTTGGCGGTGTTCAGTTCTAACAATGTCTCTTCAAGGTTAAGTACTCTATTTTCTAAGTTTCGAATTGTTTCCTTTTGCTCTTCAATTTCTTTCTTTATCTTCAAATAGTCTCTCTTAGGAACTGTGGACTGGCGTTTCTTTTTATTAGTGTTTTTAAGACGTACATGGTTTCTCAATAACTGCACAATAGAAGTTGGTGTCTTCACCACTTTGATATCAGCAATGGAAGATTTACATTTTAATTGTTTTTTTAGTATAGCTATGGTAGCATCTTTAATCTTCATTGAATTTGTTTTTCGACGAATGTCTTGATTTAGATACTTAATTTTGTTCACTTTTTGAATGTCTATTTTCTTCTTCAGATCTTTCACACATTTTAAGTATTTCACCTTTTCAGCACTCCTCATTTCAGCAACAAAGTTCAGCCTCTTTTTCATTTTAGCCTTGTTGGGAGTAAGCGGTGTCCCACGATGACGGACGGGTGTCACTAGAGCACACGATTGGACACACGGGTCTGGGTCTGGTGCTGGAATTAAATCGACTTCCATAACTTCCTCTTCAATTGGACCTGGGCATGGAATAGGAGAAGACGGCTTCTCAAAAAGTTGACCACAAAATTGTACAAATTGTTCTTTTTCCTGTTCACGACTCAGGTGTTGAAAACAATTCAGTCGGTTGGTGATCCCTGTCAAATCATTCTGTTTCAGCAGCGGTAAGTTGGCAAATAATGAGTGAACTGCATAAATAGTTTGGGATATTGATTTGTTATTTTCGAGAAAGAGATGAAGGATGTGCCCACTTTTGACTCTTCCATCCTCTGGGGGATCACTGTAGAAATCTCTCAGATACTGTCTGGCGATGCCAGGCTTTGTCGGCAAGGGTGCAGAACGCTTTTTCTTCATGGTTGAATCAACCTGAAAAAATATAGAGACTATGATATGTATGAGGTGAGGCAAATAATCTAAAATTAGAAAAGTCACAGACACAAATGAAAAAAATTAAAATAAGAAACTTTTAGAAACAGGTAAGCCTAATTTATTTACCACAAAATGAGATAAATCATTTTCATACTGTCAATTAAAATCAGCTAACAACAATAACTAAGCAAATCAATCTCAAAATGTATAATTTTACAGTAATAAATGCATTAAAAAAAGATAGCACATGAAATTCATGAAAATAAAGAGCAATAACCAATCAAATAGTTCCAAATAGGTCACGTGACCTAGATTCGAGCTGTCGCTTGGTTGACAACCGATCACTATTCACACTGCGGATGAAAATTTGACACCTGCTGATCGATCAATTTTCATCAAATTAAGCAGAAATATAGTAAACTAAAAGAGGAATATTAATATAGTAGTTTGAAAAAATATTTACTTACCGTCTAAAAGATAATCGATGTTTTTGATGACTGTAAAAAATCCAAGAATTCGGAGAAAAAATTCGCGAACATTTTTAACTCGGTCAGCCATTTTTTTTTAGCAGACGCTTCTTGGTATCTGTGAACTACGTCATCAAACGTTGAGCACCACAATTTGTGATTAATGAGTGCTTTAGAAGCATTATTTCCAAGATCGCGCATTCTGCATTTTCGAAATATTGTTGAATCCAAAACGAGGCTGCCTGCCATTTCTGAATTGGCCAGAAATCGGATTACTAACATACCTACACTCGTAATTTAGTAGTCATGCCCCAATCTAACAGAGATCCAATAGGCCAAGCTATACCGCATGTAAATCGCGACCCAATGTCTGTACTTGCTGACCTCCTAACCGAAAGGCAAAACCGTGACGCGTTGCCTAGACCTGAACCTAACGTCTTCGACGGTGATTTTCTAAAATACCCGATGTGGTCAAAGTCTTTCCAAAATCTCATTGAGCGTAGGACAAAGGAGCCATCAGAATTGTTGTACTATTTAGGGCGCTATACGTCTGGTGCAGCCAGAGAAGCGATAAGTGGTTTACTGTCCCTAGACACCAACGAGGCATATTTGAAGGCAAAATCTATTTTAAGAAAAAGGTATGGTGATCCTTACAAGATAGCAGAAAGATATCAAAACAAGCTATTTGAATGGAAGAACATCATGAATAACGATGGTGCAGAATTACAGAAATTTTCTGACTTTTTGCAAAGTTGTTGTATTGCTATGGAAACAACCCCATACCTATCATTGTTGAATCAGCCCAGTGAAATCAAGAAGATCCTATCAAAGCTCCCGAATCATATCATAAATCGTTGGCGAAGATTCGTCGATAACTCTGCAAGACATGACGAAGATGATTTTCAGGGACAATGGTTTGACGCAGTATTTAACAGTTATCCACCGGGTGAGTACAAAACGAAGACCGAAGACCAAAGACCCAGGTACAAAACGAAGACCCAGGTACAAAACGAAGACCCAACTAGGTACAAAACGAAGACCCAGGTACAAAACGAAGACCCAACTAGGTACAAAACGCAGACCCAGGTACAAAACGAAGACCCAACTAGGTACAAAACGCAGACCCAGGTACAAAACGAAGACCCAACTAGGTACAAAACGCAGACCCAGGTACAAAACGAAGACCCAACTAGGTACAAAACGAAGACCCAGGTACAAAACGCAGACCCAGGTACAAAACGAAGACCCAACTAGGTACAAAACGCAGACCCAGGTACAAAACGAAGACCCAACTAGGTACAAAACGCAGACCCAGGTACAAAACGAAGACCCAACTAGGTACAAAACGAAGACCCAGGTACAAAACGAAGACCCAACTAGGTACAAAACGAAGACCCAACTAGGTACAAAACGAAGACCCAGGTGACCAACTATGTTTACACACCAATAACGAAAGTGAGACCAACGTTTAATTCTTATATTAAACGTTGGTCTCACTCTCATTATTGGTGTGTGAATTCAACGTTGGTCTCACTAGCAGTATTGGTGTGTAAACGGAGTTGATCACGTGAAAAACTGAATACATCACAAAGTCATTTAGGCCTATGTATGTCTGTAGAGTGATCAACTATGTTTTAACACCAATAATGCTAGTGTCACACCAATCGTCTCACTATCGTTATAAGTGTGTAAACGTAGCTAGTCACGTGACAAACTGAATAAATGACAAGTCATTTACGAACGAACACTTAATTCTTAAATAAACACGTATTTTGCCTACTCGACAGATGAATGTATTGCTTCCTATCCCAGTTAATAATTTCCAGCCATATAGTCCCTTAAATGATATTCTAGGTGGACAAAACACTAAAAATGTTACATCAAATGAATCTAATCTGACCATCAACAAGATTTTTGGCTGGAATGGCCTCGAATGCACACAAATCAATCCTAATTTTCACAATTTTCAAAAATACGAGCGCCAATCGATCCGGTATATGTGGCGCCTACGGCACCTGTTTGATAATTCTCTGTAAGGCAACCGAATGTCGTCAGTGCTCACAGGAATTTCCTAGATTGCGGATGATTCGCCCCTATGATATTGTTCTTTCTCACAAGGAGAGGGGGGCGTATACTACCAAGGAAGAGCCAACATTCGCAAATGCAATCGAAAATATACTGTGAAATTCTACCGTGTTAGGTCATCATGTATCATACAGCGATTCAGCTACTTCACAAAGGAATTCCTGAGCATTCCAGATGGCATTAGGCAAAGACTGTCACCATCACACATTGAGCTCTTGAGGTATGAGTTGAATGCAGACATCTGATTGACTATACTACATTATCATTTGTAATAAATCAATCTGCATTAAGAAACTTCAGCTCAGGCATGTTCATTCAAACTAATTCAAAGCACATCTTTACCACCCCCACTGCCAGGCATCGAAATCTAGAGGGGCCAGGCCCGTAGCCAGCCTGCATGCCTAGGGAGGGGGAGGGGGCATCGGCATCAATTACTGTGAGGGGGGCAGAACAAATGATGTTCTCTCAGATTGAACCTGAATCATGTCGACGCATCCTGGGTACAGAGAATTATCAAACAGGTGCCGTAGGCGCCAAATATACCAGATCGATTGGCGCTCGTATTTTTGAAAATTGTGAAAATTAGGATTGATTTGTGTGCATTCGAGGCCATTCCAGCCACAAATCTTGTTGATGGTCAGATTAGATTCATTTGATGAAACATTTTTAGTCTTTGGTCCACCAAGAATATCATTTAAGGGTCTATATGGGAAGGGTCTGTGGGGGGGGGGGCGTAATCTCTCATGCAGGAAAATTTTGAAAATTAGGATTGATTTGCGTACATGTGAGGCCATTCCAGCAAGAAATATATCCAAGAAAGATAATTAATCAACTTTTAGGTCCCAATGTAAACAAAACAGATTCTTTGGCATTGGCTGAAAATTTTTAACTGGGATAGGAAGCAATACATTCATCTGTTGAGTAGGCAAAATACCTGTTTATTTAAGAATTAAGCGTTCGTTCGTAAATGACTTCGTCATTTATTCAGTTTGTCACGTGACCAGCTACGTTTACACACTTACTAATAAAGATAGTGAGACGATTGGTGTGACACTAGCATTATTGGTGTTTAAACATAGTTGATCACTCTACAGACATACATAGGCCTAAATGACTTTGTGATTTATTCAGTTTTTCACGTGATCAACTCCGTTTACACACCAATAATGCTAGTGAGACCAACGTTGAATTCACACACCAATAATGAGAGTGAGACCAACGTTTAATATAAGAATTAAACGTTGGTCTCACTTTCGTTATTGGTGCGTAAATCGAAATTTTGAGCTAAAAATTCACTTAAATCCGTAAATTTACGCATTACGATGGGTGTCTTCGATGGGCCACCATACAAAAAGTAAGCGAGGTGGCACTTAGTTCTTTTCGGATTTCGAATGTAGACTAGTGTGAGATAGTTTGGTTGAAATTTGGAAACTTTTCTATGATGGCTAAGCATCGAATTTACAAGAAACCCTTACTGTATGCTGGCCATATAGCGTCAAACTCTTACTGTATGCTGAGTATATACGAAATAGGGTATGTGTCTCCGATGGGCTACCATACAAAAAGTAAGCGAGATGGCACTTAATTCTTTTTGGATTTTGAATGTAGACTAGTGTGGGGTAGTGTGGTTGAAATTTCGAAAAGTTTCTATGATGGCTAAGCTTCGAAATTTTGCACTAAAAATTCACTTAAATTCGAAAATTTACGCATTACGGTGGGTGTCTTCGATGGGCTACCATACAAAAAGTAAGCGAGGTGGCACTTAGTTTTTTTCGGATTTCGAATGTAGACTAGTGTGGGGTAGTGTGGTAGAAATTTGGAAACGTTTCTATGATGGCTAAGCATCGAAATTTTGAGCTAAAAATTCACTTAAATCCATAAATTTACGCATTACGATGGGTGTCTTCGATGGGCCACCATACAAAAAGTAAGCGAGGTGGCACTTAGTTTTTTTCGGATTTCGAATGTAGACTTGTATGGGGTAGTGTGGTTGAAATTTGGTAACGTTTCTATGATGGCTAAGCTTCGAAATTTTGCACTAAAAATTCACTTAAATTCGAAAATTTACGCATTACGGTGGGTGCCTTCGATGGGCTACCATACAAAAAGTAAGCGAGGTGGCACTTAGCTTTTTTCGGATTTCGAATGTAGACTAGTGTGGGGTAGTGTGGTTGAAATTTGGAAACGTTTCTATGATGGCTAAGCTTCGAAATGTTGCACTAAAAATTCACTTAAATTCGAAAATTTACGCATTTCGGTGGGTGACTTCGATGGGCTACCATACAAAAAGTATGCGAGGTGGCACTTAGTTTTTTTCGGATTTTGAATTTAGACTAGTGTGGGGTAGTGTGGTTGAAATTTCGAAAAGTTTCTATGATGGCTAAGCTTCGAAATTTTGCACTAAAAATTCACTTAAATGGAAAATGTACGCATTACGGTGGGTGTCTTCGATGGGCTACCATACAAAAAGTAAGCGAGGTGGCACTTAGTTCTTTTCTGATTTCGAATGTAGACTAGTGTGGGGTAGTGTGGTTGAAATTTGGAAACGTTTCTATGATGGCTAAGCATCGAAATTTTGAGCTAAAAATTCACTTAAATCCATAAATTTACGCATTACGATGGGTGTCTTCGATGGGCCACCATACAAAAAGTAAGCGAGGTGGCACTTAGTTTTTTTCGGATTTCGAATGTAGACTAGTGTGTTATAGTGTGGTAGAAATTTGGAAACTTTTCTATGATGGCTAAGCATCGAATTTACAAGAAACCCTTACTGTATGCTGGCCATATAGCGTCAAACTCTTACTGTATGCTGAGTATATACGAAAAAGAGTAGGTGTCTCCGATGGGCTACCATACAAAAAGTAAGCGAGGTGGCACTTAGTTTTTTTCGGATTTCGAATTTAGACTATTGTGGGGTAGTGTGGTTGAAATTTGGAAACGTTTCTATGATGGCTAAGTATCGAAATTTTGCGGTAAAAATTCACCCAAATTCGAAAATTTGCGCATTTCGGTGGGTGTCTTCGATGGGCCACCATACTAAAAGTAAGCGAGGTGGCACTTAGTTCTTTTCGGATTTCGAATGTAGACTAGTGTGAGATAGTGTGATTGAAATTTGGAAACGTTTCTATGATGGCTAAGGTTCGAAAAATGATGTGAAACTGTTAATGCTAGAATATGAAAGAAAAATGTTGTATTCCTTTTATGGGCCTCCACATAACGAAAATTTGAGATAGGGCTAAGATAGTGTTTTATTTGGAAAGTGGACTAGTGTGAGATACTATTATCAAAATTTAAAACGATTTCTTCAATATTTAAGGCACTTAAAACGGTATTTTACATCGGGTCGATTTGACTCGTCAAATCGTCCATATTCCTTATTGTTTGCTGGCTTAGTGTATGCTATCTTCAGCCCGGTTACTGAAAGATTATTGAATAACGCATCATTCCATATAAGTTTCAATTTGATACGTTCAAAATTCACTGAGTATGCAGCCTAAAGCTACGTGACCTATGTCAACTACATTTAACTTCGACTTTGACTAGTTTGAGATTGAATAAATAAAGGGGTAACTCTTTTTAAACAGCTCGTTTTCTCTTGTTGTTTTAGCTACAAAAAAAACAAGACCAGTTCTAAAAAGCCCATAAAAAGACCTATCGACCCATACCAAATTTGTCCTACATGTTTTTGGGCAAACGTATCATATTCATGCCCCAAAAATGTATAAAAAAATATCATATTCATTTCCATAGGGCTGTAAACAGTTTCCCTAATTGCACACTTTATGGCATTTATTATTATCCTAATTGATTTAAACAGGGGCTTTTCGCCTGGTGAACATTTGATGTGCTCACCAGTTTCCAGTCGGCGCCACGTGGAGGCATCCCCTAAGCCGACCATATATATATATATACAAATAAATTATTGAAATATGTACATAGTGTTTTTGTTTTTTTATATTTTATTGTGTTTTTTTGGTTTTTTTCTATTACATATTTACATGTATATACAAATAAATTATATATTGAAGTATTTACATTATGTTTTTGTTTTTTTTTTATATTTTATTGTGTTTTTTTTTGGTTTTTTCTATTATATTAACATGTATATACAAATAAATTATGGAAATATTTACATTATTTTTTTGGTTTTTTTATATTTTATGAATTTTTTTTTTTTTTTTTTTTTTTCTAATTATATTTACATGTAATATACATTATTTCTTTGCAGCCTTCTTAACCATGTATTTTACACGATCCACCAGTTGCTTGTGGGTGTAGTGTTCCAACAAGCAACTGGCGGAAAGGTCATTCTCTTCCCTTATCAAGCACAAGATATTCGGAATATTACATTTCAAGGCCCCAGCCAGAATAGGTCGAACTACCCTTCTTAGGGTTTCAACGTCGTCCGGAATGAACGCTCGGCGGCCATGTTGGGCTATTGTTGCCAGTCCGGACGACGTTGAAGCTGGCTGGGGTGAAGAGAAAGAGCTGGAATGGTCTGGTGATACGGGTGACGGGGGTGACAGGGGTGACGGGGTTGACTGGGTAGCATTTGGCTCAGGTATGGTCCGTACAACTGTATTGTCTGTCGAATTGTTCACAGTAGCAGAGGACAGGTTGGCAATCATATTACCAATGCTGGCAGAGGTGTTCACAGATGCCGAGCATTGGTAATATGTCCTCTGCGTTTTGGTGCTGTGTGACATTTGGGAAGCAAGTTGGTCCATCTTATCGGGGTGCTTAGTGTAAAATTCGTTTACGAGGTTTTTGCGAATACACCTACTCGAAATTCGGCGTCCCCCGATAAGATGGCTATACCTGTTCGACATTATTCTACTCATTGCGCTGATATCAATTTTGCTGTTGTACTTTGTCCGTTGCAAAAATTGCAGCGACGTCCATTTCCGTATTTTTGCAACGTACAAAGCCAATCGATTGTACAGTTGTACGGACGTGGGGAATTGCGCCGGCGCAATATCCCCGGTTTTGTGGCTGAGAACGGTAATCACCATTTTACCTTTCTCAGCCACAGCACCCCTAAATTCCCCGAGTGTCATATTAACAAGTGCCATCGAGCGTTGCCCGGATATCCACAAAAGATGGAAAAAAAGGTAGGCCAGAATATGTTGGTAAACTTCTGGCTCTACCGGTGGACGGGCAACGTTCGAGGCATCGAATCCGTCGAGGAGGGTCTCCACCTCTAAGGATTCGGGGCTCGTCAATATGACACCGGCTTCATCGGCTGTAAGGATAACATCCTTAATTTGGCTAGACACCTCCACCTTCCGCCTGCGGTTGGGGGCCTTCATTCCGCGACGCCAGGTCGCCAAGGTGTCTAGCCAAATCAGGTAGTTATCCTTAATAATGGCGTTGTGGTTTATGTTCAGAAATTGCACAAATAACCGGAGACTACAGATGTATGAAATTATAGTCCCCGGGCGAGTAGCATGAACCTGCATGCTACTCACTATTGGTTTATACCAATGTTCAAGGGCCAGGTCAGTCCTCTTAAACATCTCCAAGGAGACTGACCTGCCCTTGGCCATGGCATACCACACATTAAACACCTGACGGCCATGCGCCTGCGCATTCCGCACCTCCTTTACGGACCCGTCATTGAATGTTATGTGTTTAATGAATTCATTGATGATATTGTTGCGTAAATAAATGTGAGAAGCCGGTTTAACCAATTCTTCGTCACGGTCACTATCATCCTCACCAGGAGGATGATCATCACCCTCACCAGGAGGATGATAATCGGCATCATTATCATCATCATCATCTTCATCACCGATGTTACCAGAAGATGATGATGCTGACAAGGATGCCGATGTGACCGTGCTTGAGGCCTGACGTGTTGTGGGCTTGTGTGTACTATAAGCCACATCATCATCGTCATCATCTTCGTCGCAGAAATCGTAGACTTTCTGACGACGTGAAGATGATGACGATGACGAGGAGGTGTCACGTCTGGAGGGGCCTTGAGTTGGATCGGCTGAAAATTCATTCACACTATTTACAATATTATCTACATTATTTAATTTATTTACAATATTTACACCATTATTAATTTTATTGCCATTATTTACATTTAAAGGTTCATCATCATCATCATCATCACTCTTCTCATCATTTTCCACTCCGGTGTTTTCCCTGGCAAACCGCCTCATGGCCTTGAATTCGTCCATGAGGGGTTTGACCTCGGGAGGCGAGAGTTTGTGGAAAGATCTAAGGTGGTTATCTAACCGACAAACTCTCGCCTCGCAATCCTGAAATGTACACCGGAATTTGGCCCCTATTGATTTACTATGGGAGATTGATTGTGCCCTAGCGCTCGCTGCCGAAACCTTGTGGACCTCTCGTAGGTGGCGGCGCTGTTTTCTCCAGGTTACAGTAGTTTTAGGCATAGTAAAATCGATAGGGACCAATTAAATGTAAAAAAATGATGATAAAAGTGGTGATGATGGCTACAGATGATGGCTATATACACTTATATGTACAATAATAATATATAAATAGATAAATAAATATAATAAATATAATAAATAGCTAATATAAATATATATGTACAATTGAAACTAAACAAGTATAATCTGTTTAGTATTCGAGGGGGGGGGGGACCTAACAAGTTTATGTGAAAGTGTGGAGTGTTACCTCCTCCTACGTAGATCGAAACGGGGTACGTAGTCAGAGATTCTTCGTGTTTACTTTGCTATTTATAAGAGGGTCATGCTCATACCGTCGGACAAAAAGGGAGGTTTCAACGATCTTGGAAATTCTTTCGGTTACGGACCGAAAACCATTAACTTTTCTCATACAAAAAAACATTTTACTGTTACTTTGATCCATTTTTGCTTTAGAAAAAACTATGCAAAGTCATATTAATTAAACAAATATTTTAATGTCTGAATAAAATAGACTATTCTTCAAAGTTTTCAGGGTGCAAACATCTGCACCTGTGGGAAGTGCAGGCAAATATCAACCCTAACATCGGTGCCCTTTAATTTCAATACTCATTTAGTAATTGTCCTTTTCCTTGATAAGAAACATCTTTCGAAAGATAAATCAAAAATGAATTTGTCACAGACATTACAATGTCTTACTTTCATTATTCGTTAATTAGTCGCCGCTTAAAGAACATGACAACCCGAAATATCTTGACAGTACCCAAGTAGGCTCGTATCAACCTAAACATCGCTGACCTTTCATTTCAAGTGATTAACTACTTTTCCTATTCTTTAATAAAATACGTCTTTGCAAGTATAAAGTATTGCAAGTATTGGTTACAGACATTGCAATTTCTAACTTTCATTTTTCGTTGATTAGTCGCCGCTTAAAGAGCGTGACCCCCCGAAATTTCTTGACACTACCCAAGTAGGCTCATATCAACCTAAACATCGCTGACCTTTCATTTCAAGTGATCATTACTCATTAACTAATTGTCCTATTCTTTAATAAAATACGTCTTTGCAAGTATAAAGTATTGCAAGTATTGGTTACAGACATTGCAATTTCTAACTTTCATTTTTCGTTGATTAGTCGCCGCTTAAAGAGCATGACCTGGAAACTAGCTACTGCCTGACCTGACACGCGTGACCCATAACCGAATAAACATAAACACTGCTAATTACACAAAAACTAATCAACCGATTAAATTAAAAATTGTAGGGCAGAAAGAAAGTACAAAATCCCGTCTATCCTGTAAATTTCAATCTCAAACAAGGTGCACGTATCCAATTCGTAAATGAAAATATAAAAAATTAGACTCGTCCTATATAAGCTCACTATCAGCTTACTAGATTTTAACAGTTTTATTATCAATAACTATCGGCAGTTTTTTACACCGATTATGCTAATTTTATGTACACACATGAAAGATCAAAGATGAATCCCGCTATAGAAAGTCCCATAGCAAAACGGGTCTATTTTAGGCCCTACTATCCTCTCTCCATGTCGTCATAACTCTTTCTTCGCTTATTCTTTCAAATGCTGTGGCGAGCAGTCTTTCCGATGAGCAGATTGAATTTTTCTCTCTAAACAAAGTTAATATGTTCCGGGTAAGTTCGCATTCGTAGGCTTTGGTCAGGAGATCCTGGAGAAATTTATCTATCTCTCACACCTCAACTTCATCCGCGTAAATTATATCGTACATTTCCGTCTTCTAAGAAAACCTTAGTCTTCTAGTTTTAACTTTATCTTTTCTAATTTTGTTTCGTGAAATTACTATGTAAATAAATCGTTTTCAATTGAACGAGTCTTATCATATCGTCGATAACTTAAATTATGTCAATCATTCCCTAAACCTTCGAATATGATATTGCACGGTTGCACGCACACAGCAAATTAAATGCGTTCAGGCGTATGTTTTTATTACTTTAAATGCGTTCAGGCGTATGTTTTTATTACTTTATAAGAAAGATCAAAGATGAAAAGCCGCCATACTTTAACATGGTTAAATATGTACTCCAGAACTACATATATCACTACTGTCAAAGTGATCCAAAGGGACTTCTACCAAGGTACAGGGGTAATCGCCTCCACATAATGTTTCACATTGCTGGGAAACTGCACTAACATGAGGACTTCTTCATGAAATTGTTTGAAGAAGCTACCGTCACATGTGGTGGTCTGCAGACAGCGATTCTTCATGACTTCAAGTCACCTGTTGCACATGTCGAGATCCAAGTTTTGGGTTTACTTGGGAAGCTGCTTTCCGGGCCATGGATGTCCAAGTTCGATCGTTCAAGTGCCACTCAAGTAAGCCATGTGGATGGTATCTTCATTGTTCAGGAGTTGATAGACTTGGTCAAACGGTTCTCAGATGGTGGAACTTATTGTGTTGTATACTGAGGAGACGGGGAATGCTATGAGGACGATGCAACCGACTATGATGTGTCCAAATGTGCCCTTGGGGCCGATTTTATATGTGGCGACTTGACCCTTTTATAAAAAAGGTATAATATTAAATTGTTGATCAACTGAATATATAAAGAAGAACAACACCACATAATAGTACTTGTTGTTAGCTTTAATTAGGTGAATATCCCATCAAAATATTCGAAGTTAATGACATTATTGCTCTGACGGCATCTCGTTAATGATTAATTAATTAATATTAATTAATTGATTCATTTTTGTTGTGCTTATATTTACCTGTCATCTGGTCTTTACCTTTTACGGTTCCCTCAAAAAATAAAAAAGTTATGATATTTTATGTGTTATTCTCGATGTAATCGGTCACACATTTTCTTTTGTTTTAATGGTTAATTAATGACACAATAATTATAGTCCCCGATTCATTAACTTTAAAATACCATAGCTCCCTTAATATTTGTCCTAGAAAAGTGGTTCAAGTAATCAAGTACCACTGTGATTCTCTTTCTAAGCTCTTTTAATTAGTACCAAATTTAGTGTAATGCCTCTACTTTATTTCTTTTTAGTCACATACCTAATTGAAGGTGTATTGTGAATGTGATGCCATGATGAATATTTGGAGTGAAACTACTGAGACTTTGTTTAGCAATTTAGCCTAAAGTTTTATAAACAGTTTAGATGGACATAAGATTAAAAGATTGTGAAAGCAGTTTAATTTTGTTCTGTTTGATTAAATTCAGTCAAAACTTTAAAATAAACAATATTTGACACAAATTGTGAAATATTTTTAATAGTAGAGACAAAGTAATTTTTATACGCCCACATGAATATGTGGTCGTATATTGTCGTCGCCCCTGTCCGTCGGTCCGTCCGTCAACATTTCTTGTGAGCACTAGAAAGACTACAGTTCTCATCTGATTTTAATGAAACTTGGCATGCTCCTTCAGATTGATAAGATCTCGGTCAAGTTTGAATTTGACGTATTTGCGATGAACGTTTTTTGAGTTATTGCCCTTGACTTTGAAAAAATGCGTCAAATTTAGTTCGTGAGCACTCTAGAGACTACAGTTTTCATCTGATTTTAATGAAACTTGGTATGCTCCTTCAGATTGATAAGATCTCGATCAAGTTCGAATTTGACTTATTTTGGATGAATGTTTTTTTAGTTATTGCCCTTGACTTTGAAAAAATGCGTCAAATTTAGTTCGTGAGCACTATAGAGACTACAGTTTTCATCTGATTTTGAAATATTACTCGTCAACACAATAGAAGCTTCAGTTTTCATCCAATCTTATTAAAACTTGGTTTGATCATTGCAACGGTTTTTGAGTTACTGCCCTTGACTTTGTATAAACATGTCAAATTTAGTTTGAGATTGATAAGATCTCGGTTAAGTTCAAATTTGACGAATTTTGGATGAATAATTTTTGAGTTATTGCCCTTGACTTTGCAAAAACGCATCAAAAATAGTTTTGTGAGCACCATAGAAGTTAAACTGATTCTGATGAAACTTGGTGTGATCACTGGAATTGATAAGATCTTGGTCAAGTTCTAACATGAGGCATTTTCGATTAACAGTTTTTGAGTTCGGGGAAGGGAGGGATTGATTCTCCCAAATGTACAGGCCTAGGGTGGAACAAATACTTTATTGAGAGATTGGAGTAAATGGTCTGGATCTTCTGGAGTTTTTTCTTCTGTTATGATCTGAAATTAGAAAAATATAGCTCGCCCAAAGGGCGAGGAGTATAGTACCTGATATGTATCGATGGTTTTTAGTTTGCTATGAACAAGATTGTCATTAAAATTCTTATTTTTAGAATACGTAACTATCATTTTCTGCTTATAGACATCAGGGAATTTTTCTTGAAGACTCTTGTAGTGGGCATGAACTATCTTGCTTACTCGATTGCTGGTCGTATTGAAGGGGACAACAAAGGGGGCTATGCCTGCAGTATGGTGAATATTTAGTCCTATAGGTCTTGCTGTATTCAATGTCTCAATCCAATGGGCTTCCCTAGATTGACGGAATTTCGTAGTTTCATCTTCTGGCAAGTCAATTTCTATGCGCTCAATTGGGGTTAAGGTGAGATCGTCTATTGAATGGTCGTCAAGATTAAAATGATTAGATACAGGCTTGTCTTTCTTTAATTTGATATCTGATCTGTGGCCATTAAAACGAGTGCGTAAATTATTCTTAGTTTCTCCTACATATTGTTTGGAGCATTTCTTACAAGAGATTAAATATATTACATTCGAGTTTGGACATGTTAGATGCTCCTGGATCGGGTACCTTTTATTAGTAAAGTTACTTAAAAAATAGTGAGTTTCTAATATAAAGGGACATGTTTTACATCTACTTGACAAACATGGGGCACTCCTTAAGCCTGCTGGCGCTTCGTCATAAAGTCTATTTTTAGCTGCTATCTGAGCTAGAGTGGTACTTTTTATGTTTCTTACAAATCGTTTAGAGTATCCACGCTCTTTCAATTTTGAGAAGACAATCATACAGGCTTGGTTGAAATCTGAAGGTCTTGTGCAAATTCGATGGAATCGTAGAACTTGTGACTTAATTATACCAGAGAAGGTATGTTTTGGATGAAATGAGCTCTTGTGTAGGAGTTGATGAGTATCGGTTTCTTTAAAATACACCTTAATATCTAGTTTCTTCTATGGAATCTCCTTTGAAGACAGTGGTATCGAGGAAATCTATGCTTTTGTGACTGACGTTGGCGGTTAGTTTGATGGACGGATGGTGGTTGTTGAGGATTCCAAAGAATTCCCAAAACTGTTCTATAGAATGAGTCCAAACAATGAAAATATCGTCCAAAAATCGTTTATAAAAAAAGTGGGTCAAATGGACAAAGGGGTAATACCTCTCGTTCCCACTCTGCCATAAAAAGGTTTGCGTACGAAGGGGCGAATCGTTTGCCCATAGCTGTCCCTGAAGTTTGTAGATACGTTTTATTATTAAATGTGAAGTCGTTGCGGCTGAGACAAATCTCTAAAAGTTGTAGAAGTTTGTGAATCTGCTCCTCATGAGCTCCATAAACTAGAAAAGACCAAACCAGATGATGAAGTTAAGATTCAACTTGACAATAGAAATTTTTGTAAAGGTTTGTTACAGGATGGAAAATATACACTTGTTCTTATTGATAGTGGTGCATCTTCTTATCATATTCAAGGGTTTACATTTGGACTCTATGCATAATATATTACAAACAATATGATAAGAATTGATTTGGTTATGGGACAGGACACTTTAGCACAACTTAATGGCAATCTGAGTTTTCGTGATATTGGCCCGTATGCACCAAATAATATCAAATTAAGAAGAATAGAATTATCTTAAACCTTAAATAGATTTAGTTAATTGTAATTAAAGATAATTCTAAGTTTCGTATGCACCAACTGACAATTAACTAAATATATTTATCTCTACCGTAATTGAAATTCAATTTTCCATTCGAACCACACACTATACAAATTCTATATATGACAAAAAAGTCTACAGATTGGTCACTGAGACATTTTTCTTATCTTCTTTTTTTTATTACTGTATGTAGTCAGATATTTGGTTGTCGGAAACTTTTATAGACTTTCATTTGGGTCTAAAAACTTTTGTGATAGTTATCAAACAGACTTAGTTCGGAGATATCTTAAATTCTTTCCATTCTTCGAAGAAGAAAATGGACTGCAGAATACATTTCACATGGAATCCATGTCATGTTTATTTTTACAAAATAGATGTAAAACTAAAATACCTTTTTCAGATCGCCCAAACGGACATTTTAATTTAAAAAATCGTGAATTTCGTTTTTCTGCGCCAAAATATTGGTATATAAAGCTCCAACTATTGTAAAAGTGTCACTTCATTCAATATGTCCAGTCGATCGCGTTCTGTCAATTTTTCTGCTTACGAAAAAGAGCTTTTGAGTGAATTAGCGAAAAATCACCAAGATGTATATAACCCCAGCAAAGGTTCTACAGCCAGAACAAAAAAAGAACTGGCATGGAAATCGATACACGAAGAGTTTAATATGGATTTATTGACAACAAATCGTGGTATTGACTCACTGAAGATTTGCTTAAGCAACTTAACAACCAAAGCTAAACAGAAAGATGCAGCTAGAAAACGAGAGGTACGAAAAACTGGGGGAGGGGAAGAGCCTACAGAACTGGATAACGTCTGTCAGAATATCAAAGATTCCTGCCCTCAGACGTTTGAACCTTTACTTGTTCCTGATGATGACGACGAAGAAACTCAGTCCTTTCCAGGTCCATCGACAAGTCAAGATTCCCCACCCAGAAAATCATCAAGGCGCTCATCGTCTCAAGAAACTATTCTTGAACGTGGACAAAATCTCCATGATGTGAAACTTAAATATCTGGAAAAAGAACACAAAGCTAGAATGAATTTAATTCATACAGAAACCGAATACAAAAGAATTGAACATCTTAAGAGGATGGAAGTTTTCCAGTTATTGGTGGATAAGGCGAAGCAGGAAGGTGGTGGCGGGATAGATTATGACTATACTAGTAGTTATATGAATTTGTAAATGTCTGTTATAAATGTACATGTAAATAAATTTTACTTAAAATGTCGTAAAATCAGCGACCGTCTTATAGCCATTCCTCTTCTTGCATCTTGCCTTGGAATTACGTCCATTTCCATGTCTTCAAATGTAGCTTCTCCAAAATCAGCGTCGTTGTTCCCAATCGCCTTGTTATGAAGTATGGCACACCATATGATAATTCTGGCCGATTTTTCCGGGGTGTAGTATAGTCTGTTCATAAGCAAAGGAAAACGCTTTTTGAGAACTCCTATAGCCCTTTCAATAGTTCCCCTCGTTTTAATATGACTTCTGTTCTAGCGTGTCTCTGCATCAGTATTTACCTGTCTTAACGGAGTTAACAGGTATGGCAAACATGGGTATCCCTTATCCCCTAACAGAAACCCCGCGTCTTTTAGATCTCCATTTTCTAATCTAGTTTTAAGACTACAGTTATCAAATATTCGAGAGTCATGTGTTGAACCAGGCCATCGGGCTACAATATTGTAAAATAGTAGGTCAGGTCCACATACAACTTGAACGTTTAACGAAACTGATGATTTTCGGTTTCTATAAATTTCGGGATATTGAATGTTTGAAGGGAGTCTTATGACAACATGAGTTCCATCTATAGACCCAATGATGTTAGGGAAACGTGCCATTCTAAAAAACTGTCGTTTTGTTTGATGTAAATCATCTGGAAATCGAATAACTGTTGGTCTGAGCGTAATTATTCCATTTACAAAACGCTCAAAACATCTGCTAATGGTTGACTGATGTACGTGTATAAGGTCACCAGCTATACACTGAAATGAACCACCCGATAGAAGTCTCAAACATCCACATACTTGCAGTAAAGGAGGCAGTGCAGCATTCTTGTCAGTTGGTGTTTCCAGTATGTTTTGCAAACTATTGGTGATATCCAAAACCGATTGCTTATTCAATCTAAACCTTAATTTGAATTCCATCTCTGAAAACCATGTAAAGGGGTCCAGGCGATCCCTGACATGTCTGTTGATAGGAATAACAGGGTTAATTTCAGCAAGTTCATCTAAATCGTCTAAATAATCGTCCATTTTGAAATAACGAAGAGATACAAAGGATTTTTTACTGATTTACGAATAGAATTAAAAGTTAAAACTGGTCTCGACCAATTTCAAGTTTAGCATTAAATTAGGCAATTTTTAAATACATTTAAGATAATTCTATGTGGTGCATACAAAATATAAAATTAAATTAAAAGTTAATGTTATTCGGGCAGAAAAGAATTAAATTAGGCCTAATTTTGTTTGGTGCATACGGGCCAATATCTTTCGTTGTAAAACTATTCCATTCTATAATACTTCTGATTTACATTTGAAGCCCAATCAAAGTAAGTATGTCAATATATATGGTAATGTTCCAGGTATTGTCAAGAATCTGACGTTCATATGGTTTCAAGTCATCGCTTATCTGAAGCATATCCTAAGTCAGTTCTTGTCAAATTAAAGAGAAATCACGCAATAATTCCATTGGTCAATAAAACTGATCGTGTTATGCATATTAAAAGTTCTACTCCAGTTTCATTTATGTCACTTCCGAATGTGTTCTTTTGTGAACAATTGCAAATGTCAAATGATATTTCTACATCCAGTCACAAGCAACAAAAGAAGTTATTCACAATAGTATAGATTTGTCATCAAGTCTCTTAGATAATTCTTCAAAAGAGAAATTTAAAAATCTTCTGTATAAATACACAGATGCTTTTAGTTTAAATGGTGAAATCGGTCAATGTCCTAATATTGAAGTAGATATTGAAGTTACTAATAAAGATCCATTTTATATCAGACCATATCCTACTACTGAATCAGAGAAGAAAATAATTGATGAAGAATTAAACAAATTAGTCAAATTAGGTATTTTATCTGAAGGTCATCAACTAAGAAATTAGTTCCTAAGAAAGGTACAAGTGAGAAAAGAGTTGTTGTGGATTTTCGTCATCTTAATTCAAGAAATCAACGTTTCAATCAGCCTTTTCCATTGCTTTCTGATACTCTTAAGCGTATTGGTCATAGTAAACCTAGTGTTTTGAGTTGCTTTGATTTGAAATCTGCATTTTTCACAATTCCACTGTCAGAAAATTCTCAGAAACACACAGGAATCAGTTCTTACTATGGTGGAAAGCATTATTATTTCAAAAGATTAACTCAAGGATTATCTGTTTCGCCAGCAGTCTTTCAAACTAAGATTGACTCATTTTTAACTGAAATTCCTGACAGTTATTCATTGTTATACATCATGACGATATTATTGTGTACAGTAAAGATAGAATAGTCAGTCACACATACAAAACATTTAAGTTTGATCTTCCAAGCTCTTATCAGAAAAGCTTTAAAGACTTCGCCTAAGAAATGTTCTTTCTTCAAGGATAATGTAGTTTATATGGGTCATAAACTTGAAGTTAATAAAGAAGGTTTAGTTACTATTCAACCTTTATCTGATCGGTGTATGATGAAGCCTTTTGTACCCAGGAACTCATTCCTAAACTTCATGAATTTTTTAATAAAGATCTCTTAAAGTATTTTGCAAAAAATCTGCAAATGGCTGAACATATGAAACTGTGAAATAAATGCATATATAATATTAATATAATTTCTTTATTTATTAAGCAAGTTTTCCCACAATTGATGGTCTCAAATTACAGAACATGAAACATAATATGTAGATAATTCGTGAACCGAGTGGAACTTTGGTGCTGACCAATGGATGCTGTAGAATTTTATATGTTTTGGCTAATCCTATCACTCTCTCTACATGAATCCTTTTTGAAGCTATGCGCCTGTCGTGAACAACTTGCTGAGGTTCAAGCTGACTTTTTCCTTTCAAAAAAGTAGGAATTTTCACTTTATTATCTAATGCTTGCAAACTGATCTTGCACCATTATACCTCGGTCAGCCATAATACTATCACCTGTTTCGAACATACAGGGACTTTTTGAAACAAGTTCTGATCTCTCGATTATTTGTCTGTCACTAGCTGAACCACCGTAACAATCACTAACGTGTGAAACTGTGCCACGTGGAGTAATACCTATCATAGATTTTAGAGTAATCTTGTTTTTATAGGCTGAAAATGTGGCCGATTGTGATTCCACATTGGTTGGTTTCTGTATTGGAATTTCTGTAGCATCTAATACTACCCTAGTTGAGGGAAACCGTCTTCCAAAATGTACAGGCATGTACTCCTGAATAAGGTCTTTACTCGGACACACATTATTATTTCTTTAAACTGGAAAAATACGAAGTTAATCCAGGTAATTACAATGGCAGAAACTAAACTCTCACTAATTTTAAACATGAACGCAAGTTCTAGGTCTTCCTTTGCTTGCCTCAGTTTCATGACAGTAAGAAAAAACTGATCTTCTGGACTAAGATTTTTTGCACGTTCCTTGGGGTTAGAGGCTGCTGGTCCTAACAGAGCGAACACAAAATTAAAATATACAAAATTTTCAAATCCAGTGAAATAACTCTGTGTGGCCTTATCATTAGTTTGCATCAGTCATAAATCACATTGAATTCCACAATCGATCTGATTTGCATCAGTCATTAAATCACATTGAATTCCACAATCGATATGTGTATCTGGTTGTACAGGACAGCTAGAATTTAAAGAACTGACAACTTCTTCGTGTTGAATAATTTCAATATCTGGGGTTGCTTCAGCCAGTTTCCTACGCTTGGTTGAACGGTTCATTTCGGGTGGACATTCCTTGAAAGGGAAAATAGATGGCACTACCCCAGGATTTAACCTCTTCTTCTGACCTGAATAAAAGTAAAAAAATAAATTTAAGGTACCGTAATAATTAAAATGACATTTTTTAAAATTAAGAACAATTTTTGGTTTTTTAGATATTTCACCTAATACAGTATCCAACCTTTCACACCAGGTGGTACCTTTCACATGGCTAATTTTACTCAATCTATCAAATGATTTAAATTATATATTATACTCAATTGTAGAACTAAAATATTTTTATTTTATTATACATGTAACAGGAAATGAAAAAATGGCTGCTCCCCACAAATTTGGCCTACTTTCTGGAGCTACGCTTTCTGTGTCATCAACTCGGTAATCACAGGCTCTAAAATGTCTCTGACACACAACACTTCGTTTTCCAGGTGTCCACAACTTTTTTACATCACCTCTTTTGATCGCCACACACCATTTCAATCTCAGTTCTCGGTCAGTTGGAAAACCATGACCTCCTTTATTGTTACATTGAGGTACAGCACAGTAACCAGGCATCGCAAAAGCAAGTATAATAAATGGCCTATTCAACAATTCAGGTAGTTTGAACAATGAAGCGTGTTGACAATAACACGGAAGTAATGATTACCGGTCATAACACGCACGCCATCTTGCGGTAAACTGGGAGCCGCGTTGGCTCAGTGAGTTAGACGCTTGCTCGCTAACCTGGAGGTGATGCAGGTCGGAGGGGCTGACATGGAAAAGCGTCTAGTCGTTCGGATGGGACAATAAACCGAGGCCCCGTGTGCTATTGGCTGTGCACGTTAAAGATCCCTCGACAGTTGGAAATCGAAAATAAGAGCAGGCTAATGCCGCTGTCCTGGCAAAATTTCCCTCATTGCACACTGCATGGCGTTTGCCCGTCCACAATTAGCCCATATAGGTGCAGAAAGTAGGACGCAAAACTCCATTCATTTCATTTTTGCGGTGAACTGATTGGCTAATCTCATTATATCTTCCAGAACAAAGACTACCGGTCAAAACACGCACGCCATCTTGCGGTGAACTGATTGGCTAACCTCATTATATCTTCCATAATAAAGACTGGATTACTTGCTAATTTAAAATGATATATAAACATACCTCTATCAATTCCATTTGATTCAAAAATTTCAATCAGGTTTTGGTATAAGTTCTTTGAGCATGTGCCTGGTGGTGAGCCAATGTGCAGGTGTTACATTGCCTCTGTAAGAACACTGTATATAAACTGATTCTTGTTCATCCCCACTTATGTCAGTGGAACCATCCATTATAAATGAAGTTTGTTGTAAAATTGATACAGTTTTAGCCATTTTCCACCTCAGCTATGGATTTAATGAAGTTAAGAGTTGATTGTGATTGTTTCAGTTAGACAGTATTGCTCGATTTTTCTTTAAAAACATCAATGGCTTTGAAATGACTTTTTTACTGTTCCATGTTCAATAATAGTTAAAATACGCATGTTTGTGCAGCCTGTTACAAAGGAATTTTGTCCTTTTTAGTTTAAGAGCGTAGTAGGGTTTCCTGCCTTTTTGTATAGATCTGTACAAAAAGTGCATGTCATCGTATCGTCCCTATCATCAGATGGTTTGGAATTCAAGGTCAGCCAGTCTCGACCTTCCTTTCATTTCTGACAAAAGGTTCTCTCACCCCGCTTTTGTTCGTAGGCCCTCCATGATTCCAATTTTTTCTCTCGAGATCCATGAGATCCATTTGGATCAGTATTTTTTCTTTTTTGGCCTGGGATTGCTCCCTCGTAAAACCGCAAAGCCGGCATTCGAGCGAAAGCTCGATCCTGAGAGACCAGAATGGTGGCCTATGAGGGCAGTAGTGTTTTTAAATTAATAAGGCCTACCAATCAAAATTTATTTCAGTTAAGTTTATATTTCATTTTAGTTTACATTTTATTTTACATTACATTTCATTTCACTTTGCATTTCATTTACATTGCATTTCATTTCACTTTACATTTCATTTTACATTTCATTTCACTTTGCATTTCATTTTACATTTCATTTCATTTTACTTTACATTTCATTCTACATTTAATTTTACTTTGCATTTCATTTTATTAAACATTTCATTTTATTTTACTTTTCATATTTGTTTTACTTATCAATTCAAACGTAAATGAAAATAAAAACCTAATAGCAGCCTATGAGGGCAGTAGTGTCGTGGTCATCCAGTCACTATTGTTCTATATAGTGCAGTTCGGCACCTCTCCTTATCCCGTTGAGCTATCGATATCAAAGTTGATAGGCAAGTACGTCTATGTATCCTAAGTGTTAACTGCGAATTTCAGATAATTCTAACCCTTTCATCCATCTAAAATTATTTTTAAATTGTTGAGATTACGGGATCGAAGTTTTCCTGATAACGGTGATATTAAGGGGACTTAAATCTGTTGTTGAGCCGCACTTGCTGTGCAAAATCAAACGGCTTTGAGTCATTTCGACAACCCATTTGTCAATTATCCAAGTGGTGTGTAAGGGCTGCAAATGATAGTCGTTCGCTGTGCGATGCCGACAAAGAGGTTTAAGGGCAGTCATTAGCGACATGTATCGAATGTATTTTATCAGTTATCGAGACACATTGCGCTCTGTTTCGCCCAGTTCCATGTCGGTAAGTTGTAAAAATTAAGACTTTTCCCACTCTAACATTTTCCTTGTACTAAAAAAGTATGCTCTTTTATTACAAGGGAAATGTCAAAGTCGGGAAAGTCTGATTTATTTCAACCCCAACTCAATATGATGGGACATATAGAATGTAAGACCAGTGGCTATTTCCCCTCCCCCGGAATTTAGGCTGGCCCGATCCTGGCCCCCCACTTTGAAATTTCGTATAATGTTACGTACGGATATCTGGTGCCAGTAGCCCCCCCCTCCTAACAATTATATGGCCCCAACTCGCCCCGCCCCCCCTACCAAAAGATTCCTAGAAACACCACTGTCTAAGACAATTTCACATAGTACCAGACGTCTGAACGGTCTTACATTTTCTGCATTATTCATATTGTCACGTTTCGCGTCGCATCGCATCGCACAGTGAACACTATCATTTGAAGCCCTTACACACCGCTTTGATAATTGACAAATGTGTGGTCGAAATGACTCAAAGCCGTTTGATTTTGCAAAGCAAGTGCGGCTCAACAAAAGAGTTAAGTCCCCTTAATTTCACTGTTATCGGGAAAACATCCCGTAAGCTCAACAATTTATAAATAATTTTAGATGGATGGAAGGGTTAGATTTCGGTGGAGGGAGGGTTTGAATCTCCCAAATGTACAGGCCTAGGAAGGAACAAATACTTCATCGAGAAAATGGGATTAAGGGCCTGGATTCAGGTTTTTCTTCTGTTGTGATCTGAACGTAGAAAAAATAAGAACTCACCCAAGGGCGAGTGGTACAGTATCTGCTAATTAATAATTGGTTTTAGTTTGCTTTGAACCAGATTGTCATTAAAGTTCTGATTTTTTGCGTAGGCAACTATCATTTTCTGCTTATAAACATGGGGAAATTTCTCTTGAAGACTCTTGTAGTGGGTATGAACTATCTTGCTTGCTCGATTACTGGTTGTATTAAACGGAACAACAAAGGGTGCTATGCCTGCAAAATGATGAATATTGAGTCCTATAAAGTCTTGCTGTATTCAATGTCTCAATCCAGTAGGCTTCTCTGGATTGTCTGAATTTGGTGGTTTCATCTTCCGGTAAATCAATTTCTATACGTTCAATTGGGTGAGATCGTTTATTGAATGGTCATCGAGGTTGAAATGATTAGAAACGGACTTGTCTTTCTTTAATTTTATATCTGATCTATGGGCATTGAATGAGTGCGTAAATTATTCTTAGTTTCTCCTACATATTGTTTGGGGCATTTCTTACATGAAATTAAATAAATTACATTTGAGCTATCACATAATAAATGCTCCTGGATCGGATACCTTTTATTAGTAAAGCTACTCATAAAATAATGTGTTTCAGATACAAAGGGACATGTTTTGCATCTATTTGACAAACATGGGGTACACCTTAAACCTGGAGGAACTTTGGCATATAGTCTAGTCTTCGCTGCTATTTGCGCTAAAGTGGAGTTTTTTATGTTTCGTAAAAATCGATTTGAGTATCCACGCTCTTTCAGTTTTGAGAAAACAATCGTACAGGCTTGGTTGAAATCAGAGGATCTTGTGCAAATTCGGTGAAATCGTAAAACTTGTGATTTAATAATACCGGAAAAGGTATGTTTTGGGTGAAATGAGCTTTTGTGCTGGAGTTGATGAGTATCAGTTCCTTTGAAATATACCAGTTTATTGGTTTCTGCTATGGAATCTCCTTTGAAAACAGTAGTATGGAGAAAATCTATGCTTGTTTGACTGACGTTGGCGGTTAGTTTGATGGACGGATGGTGGTTGTTGAGAATTTCAAAGAATTCCCAGAACTGCTCAATGGAATAAGTCCAAATCATAAAAATGTCATCTAAAAATCGTCCATAAAAGTGGATCAAAGGGACAAAGGGGTAATACCTCACGTTCCCACTCTGCCATGAAAAGATTTGCGTATGAAGGGGCGAATCGTTTACCCATAGCTGTTCCTGAAGTTTGTAGATACGTTTTACCATTAAATGTGAAATCGTTGCGACTGAGACAAATCTCTAAAATCTGTAAAATTGCATCGTCGGTTCTGTTCGGATCTGGGTTTCTACTAAAAGCTTTACGAACTGCCATTAACCCGGCAGTGTTATCAATATTGGTATAAATAGAAGACACGTCAATAGAAATCAGAATGGCATTCGGAGGAACTCGAAGATTTTTAATTTTATTTACAAAATCAGTAGTGTCCTTAAGATAGGCTTTATGTTGACAAGCTAGAGGTAGTAAGAAATGGTCAATGTATTCTGACACCGCATATGACTCACTACCACAGTCAGATATGATCGGGCGGCCTTTAGGTATTTTATTAGGGATGAACCACTCCTTTGTAGGATTCTTATGGATCTTAGGCAAAGTATATAAATGTCTCTCACGACAATCGGGTTTGGCAGATAGATAGTCATATTGTTTCTGTTTGAGATAACTTTCTTTGACTAAATTTCCAAGAATATTGTTAATCATTTTAGAAGTTTCCTTAAAAATTGGTTCTGGCAAAATGGCATAATGTTTAGGATTATTCAATTGATTCTCTGCTTCTAAAATATAATCTTCCCTATTTAGAATCACACAGCATAAACCTTTGTCACTTTTTTTTAATAATAATGCTATCGTCTTTCTTAAGTAAATTTAAAGTTTCACGTTCTACCGTGTGAGATTAGGTTTTTCATTTGTAATAGAAAGATTTGTTGTTTGGCTATTCATACTATTAAATACTTCTAAAATTTCAGGATGGATGGCGGCCTTGGGCGGTTTCCACGTGGATTTAGGAATAAACCTTGTTCTAGCACCACGTGGGGGGTGGTTTCGAAAAAAATAAGTGCAGCTGAGATTGCGTTGAAATCGTTCAATAGATGGTCAAAGATAGTCAATGTTGGCTACCTTTGGGGTCGGGATAAATTTAAGTCCACGGTCTAAGATTGAATATTGAAGTGGTGTGAGAATTTTACGGCTCAAGTTAACAACGGTTTGGCCTAGTGGTGGCATCTCAGTATTTTTATCCCCAGTAATTAGTTTAAAGACAACTTACTCATGCTTGAAGCTGGTGTATCCAAAATAAATAAATGCGGTTTGCTGTACTTGGAGACCAATGTAAATCATCAACTGGTTCGAATTCTTCTTCGTATGGAGGTAGGATTGTGGCGTCGTTGGTGTTGAAATCCATCATCATTTTGTTGAAGGTCTTAAGATTCTGTTGCGCGTTCTTCGTGATTTTATTGGATACTGGTATACATGTGAAGATAATCTTTGAATTTGGAAAGGTAAGTTTGGCGGTCGCGATTAATTTCTGGGCTTGTTCTAATGAGGATTTTGGTAGCTGGTATCGGTTGTTGAGACCCACGTGAAGAATGACGGTAGCTGGTTTAAAATCTTGGTCGTAACTTTCAATGATGGAGTGAATGTGATGGATTTGGGCACCAGGGTACGAATGAATTTCGGTGTCTGAAGCAGTTTTGGTAATTCTGTTCAGGTTAGAGGATCCAATAATTAAGGTTGATTTATGTAGAGCAGGCAGAGTTCATGATGATTTGTCATCGGTTTCATGGTAGAAGGGTTTGGTAGCGGATATAATGGTTGTCGATGGGGTAATTGGAACTGCTACACAAGTGGAAGATGGTGTAAATATAGCATTAGATAGTGATCGGGACCGGGTTCGAGGAGGGGATGGTTTTGATGTACGGCTTGACTTGGGGAATTCGGGGTTTCTTGCAGGTCCAAATAATTACAGAAGGCAGAAAGATTTATGGAGTCCCAGTCCCGTGGTGAAAATTCAGATTGAGTGGTAGAAGAAGAATCTGAAAAAGAAAAGAGAAGAGGGGTGCCCTGTCTACGCGAGCGTTTACCAACGTCTGCTGGACTGGGTGTAGGTGAACTTCGGGCACGTTTAGGGGTTTGGTTCAATACGGCGGTGACCCTAGTAGGTGCAGGTGTATTCAGGTCAACATCCATTGCAGTTGGTATATATATGGTGACTCTGGCCTTGATACTGTTAATCGTTTGGTAAAATTGGGTAATTACGGATTGGGTAAGGCGTTTCCCATAGGACCGACGTGCCCAGGACAGGGCATGGGATATGATGCGGTCGACGGCAGGTGGTGCTAATGACTTGGAACGGATGGTGGTTAATTTCTCTTCAAGGGTGGAATTGTAAAGGTCGATCAGTATGTATATATTGTTATTTAATACGATTAATTGATTTTGTTATATAAAATTTATAAAACATAATGTTTGTATGTTTAATTGAGCAAATTGGGGCACTGGGTTGGTGTTCTTAAAGAAAGAAAAGAAAGAAAGAAACATCTATATTATAGGGTAATATTCAGCATTTTCGATTTGAGCCTTGAATATATCTAAATAGCCGCCAGAAGTAATAGAACTGCACACAAATTGCATAATCCCTTCAATTATATCCCTACCTAAACATTTATCTTACATTTCTGTATTTGTGTTTTCTATATAAGGCTTAGCCTTACTAAACGGCGACTCGCATTTTTTATTTTCAACGCTCATAATTATGACTACAAAGGGATTTGAAGGCTTATATTTCAAGGGAGATTTGTGAACATTATTATGGAATAGAATAACTAAAAAAATCCAGGTTCTAAGACAAAAAATTTATTGGTCGCACAGTTAGTGAACATATCCCTTTAAATGTGGCATAGAACTACTTCACTTTTGACACTATTAATACTCTTATTAACAGAAAGATTTTGAGGGATTCAGAAGAAATAGATCACACAAATGAATATTACGGTTAATCGATTTTCTTGTTAAAAAGAATTAATCATTTATTTATGAGAAAAAAAATTCGTTTTGTCGATATATATGAAACATTTATTTAGAATTAACGAAACTAAATGATTTTTAAAAGTTTTGAAAATTTCAATAAGGGCTACAAACGAAAGTAATTTGTTTAAACAAAACAATCATTTAGTTGATCTGAAAAAATATTTTTTAGCAAAGAATATTCTGTTTTAACGAAGAATATGAAATTATTATCTTTATACGAATAGCTTGTTTTTGCTTGCCTAACACATTATAAATTATTTCTAACACCAGCTGAATACATTAAGAGACAGATTTTCTCTTTCTCAACACACAAAGTAGCATATATCAACAGTTTTGTTATTAATCATTGACTTTGCTTCTTCGCATGATTCATTAAATGGAGATATTCATTATTCGTTCGACCTAACAAATTTAGTCTCAGATACTCGATATTGCTAGCTTATCTAATCCGTAGAAATGTTCACAACTCTCCCTTGAAATTAAATAAATAAATGACTAATATAGACCGAAAATTAAATATTCTTAATTTACAAAATAATACCTGATAATCCTAAAGATATAAAGCTACAAAATTTAAACTATATATAGCCAAAATTGAAAATTCAATTTACACTTTTCTTTATGAACAGAATGTTTTTTGGGACATTGCGGTATGAATTCGCAAGAAAGTTAGTTTTAAACGTTTTGATTAAACATAATAATGAGCAATATGTAACAACAATAACAGTATATATTCACATATCACAGTAACAAATGTATATATATATAGCATAATGACAGTATAAAGCAAAGGAGCTGTTGAAAAGGGAGGTAACTACATTTTTCCATGAATGCAGTAGCTATTATTTGTTTTTTCGGATTAATTTTTGTTCTAGCATTTGAACAATAGCGGAAGGTTTACTCTTGTGTAGCATATTTTATTAGTTTTGCTATTTCAGACTTCTCGCAAGAAACGAACTTCTACTGACCCTGCGTTTTGCCTCTTCTCTGTGTGTCATACAGGTCTTACCCATCACCCAGAGTACGATGTATGGCTTAACGATCCTTCGTACAAAACTGCCTACCTATTGTTTGCTAAAGCATTCACACTAGCCAAATCCGACGTCAATAGTCTGCATCTTCTATGTGAGAAAAAAATGTGGTTTGTTTTACTTTTGTGAAGTAGTACATGCTTTAATTGAGTGCTCTGCCCAAGCTTGCCGGCGTGTTAAATTTTGGAGCGACTTAGAATCCTTCTTAGACCCTAATCAAATTGCATACCTTAAATCATTATCAAATTATGAGTTTATATGTGTAGCTTTTAGCTTAAGTCCCATATTCAGTAGTGTTGACAAACGATGACTATGTCGGCCTGGTTGCAGTACGATCATGCTGGGCCCATAAACATTGACTGGGAAGAGGGGAAGAAAGAACAACCAACTCGTTCGATGACAAAACAGAAGTGTTTTATTAACATGAAAATACAAATAGGTGCGCGCGCATAATAAGACAGTCCATGAGGCGAATTCTTTAAGGCTCTATTTTTAACAAATCCCCCTCCAGTATGTGACATACAAAAATCCTATAAAGCACACAAAAATTGCATTCACAAATTAATAATACGATATATTGTAGCGCGAAACTGGAATTATATTTCTGGGGATGGGGTTTTGCTTTGCAACCCCAGAACCACCACGCAAAATCTCTTCGTTAACGTGAATAAGTGTCAGCTCAAAAGTGACTAAGTTCTATCCCAAAATGTAAGAACACCCAATGACTCGAATGAACAAAAAGGGCGATGTTGTTCTACTGCCAAGAACACACGAAAACCAATATCTCAATTCAAACAAACAAATGTTTTATAAACAAAACTTTATATATAAAAAATATCAATAATACACAATACACTATATACACTTGTTAAAAGGGGTGAAAAATGAATAGGCGCTGCTACGAGACACAACGATATCAAAATGGGCAACACAAATATGGGTAAGACGAACCAGACCACAGTCCTATACACAAATTGATTATCACTTTTTAACACAAACCAGGGCACTGTCCTATACACAAAAGGCACAAACTGATTTTCACACGTATAATTATTAAATGCACAATAGCCCAAAATATTTGGGGCGGCACACACGTGGACAAATAAAACTCGATAGCCACAAAATATTTGGGGCGGCACACACGAATCACAATAAAGCACTGAAACACTGTATATTATAACATGCACAACACCGGAAACAAAAATCACTGGGGATCGCCCGATTGAAAAAGGGTAATGAGGTACCGCCGACAACACTAGTCACATAGGACCTTCGGGGTAGAGCTCACACTTGCTAAAAAGCACACTATCTTTCTGGTCATCACACAAGATGCCTAGATGAGATACCACTAGTCACAGAGGACCTCCAGGGTAGAGTTCACCGAGAAGAGTTCCAACTTCACAGTTGGAGTGCAGTGCTCATTCTGAAGAAAATGTGGTCTGCATGCCCTTATAAACAAACCAAATCTCACGGAATCTCATGAAAAACAACGGTACTTGCATATGCTAAATATCAAGGATTGAATAAGGAATATGAATATGATGGATCGACTTATGATTATGGACAGAATGAAAACTTATAAACTTAAAATATACATCTAGATCATATAAAATTATACAATATAAAATAAATCGTCACAATATATTTCACATGCAAATAAACACACTATATAACAATATCACACGACACATCCAGATATATTAATACACAAATACGATGACGATTCTACGATATATATCATTCACTATTACGATTGACGATTGACTATACGATTCGAATTGATTCCATCGAAACTACGTTTTAAACATTATATCCAATACTAAGTATAATATTGACGATGCACTAAGCTTCCAAAGGACACAATTGATGAATTGGTCGTTTTAACACTTGATTGATTTTAACATCCACCACACGAACTCTATCGTCAATTCCAGAATAGGTTTTCACAATTCAACCTAAGGGCCACTTTCCCCGTTGGGATTGTGGATTTATTACTAACACAACGTCTCCTACTTTTAAATCCTTAAAAGGAGTTTGCCATTTGGTAATTAAGAGTAGGACCAACGTTTCCAAAATTGGTTAGCGAGATCCTGAATTCTACGCCATCTATGACGAGGATTAAATCTAACATTGTCTATTAAATGACAAGGCGTATTGAAGGAAGGGGTGCCATAAATTGCTTAGCTACTTTACCCTTACGTCGTTTACATTCTGCGCAGTTGTGTTCGAATGACTTTATCAACTGTCTTGCTCGAATAATGTGATATTTTTTCTCGAATGTTACTTAGCAAATGTGACACACCTAAATTATGATTTCCTTGAGACAAAATAAGTCTAGAAACGTCATGATCTTTAGGCAAAATTATTGGAAATTAAGTATCATATGAAAGGTGCTCAGCATACTTTAATCTACCGTTTACTCGCAACACTCCGTGTCATCAATAGTGGGATTTAGTGATAACAATGGCGAACGATTCGTGCCTCCATACGAAGAAGAATTCGAACTAGTTGATGATCTACATTGGTCTCCAAGTACAGCAAACAGCATTTATTTATCTTGGATACACCAGCTTCAGGCATCGAGTAAGTTGTCTTTAAACTAATTACTGGGGATAAAAATACTGAGAGGCCTCCACTAGGCCAAACTGTTGTCAACTTAGCCGTAAAATTCTCACACCCCTTCAACATTCCATCTTAGACCGTGGGCTTAAATTTATCCCGACCCCGAAGGTAGCCAACATTGACTATCTTCGTCCATCTATTGAACGATTTCAACGCAATCTCAGCTGCACTTATTTTTTTCGAAACCACCCCCCACGTGGTGCTAGAACAATGTTTATTCCTAAATCCACGTGGAAACCGCCCAAGGCCGCCATCCATCCTGAAATTTTAGAAGTATTTGAGAGTATGAATAGCCAAACAACAAATCTTTCTATTACAAATGAAAAACCTAATCTCACACGGGTAGAACGTGAAGCTTTAAACTTACTTAAGAAAGACGATAGCATTATTATTAAAAAAAAGTGACAAAGGTTCATGTTCTGTCATTCTAAATAGGGAAGATTATATTTTAGAAGCAGAGAATCAATTGAATAATCTTAAACATTATGCCATTTTGCCAGACCCAATTTTTAAGGAAACTTCTAAAATGATTAACAATATTCTTGGAAATTTAGTCAAAGACAGTTTTCTCAAACAGAAACAATATGATTATCTGTCTGCCAAACCCGATTGTCGTGAGATACATTTATATACTTTGCCTAAGATCCATAAGAATCCTACAAAGGAGTGGTTCGTCCCTAATAAAATCCCTAAAGGCCTCTACCTCTAGCTTGCCAACATAAAGCCTATCTTAAGGACACAACTGATTTTGTAAATAAAATTAAAAATCTTCGAGTTCCTCCGAATGCCATTCTGATTTCTATTGACGTGTCTTCTATGTATACCAATATTGATAACACTGCCGGGTTAATGGCAGTTCGTAAAGCTTTTAGTAGAAACCCAGATCCGAACAGACCCGATGATGCAATTTTAGAGCTTTTAGAGATTTGTCTCAGTCGCAACGATTTTACATTTAATGGTAAAACGTATCTACAAACTTCAGGAACAGCTATGGGTAAACGATTCGCCCCTTCATACGCAAATCTTTTCATGGCAGAGTGGGAACGTGAGGTATTACCCCTTTGTCCCATTATTTTATGGACGATTTTTAGATGACATTTTTATGGTTTGGACTTATTCCATTGAGCAGTTCTGGGAATTCTTTGAAATTCTCAATAATCACCATCCGTCCATCAAACTAACCGCCAACGTCAGTCATAAAAGCATAGATTTTCTCGATACCACTGTTTTCAAAGGAGATTCCATAGCAGAAACCAATAAACTGGACATTAAGGTATATTTCAAAGAAACTGATACTCATCAACTCCTGCACAAAAGCTCGTTTCACCCAAAACATACCTTTTCCGGTATTATTAAATCACAAGTTTTACGATTTCACCGAATTTGCACAAGATCCTCTGATTTCAACCAAGCCTCCACGTACGATTGTTTTCTCAAAACTGAAAGAGCGTGGATACTCAAAGCGATTTTTACGAAACATAAAAAACTCCACTTTAGCGCAAATAGCAGCGAAGACTAGACTATATGCCGAAGTTCCTCCAGGTTTAAGGTGTGCCCCATGTTTGTCAAGTAGATGCAAAACATGTCCCTTTGTATCTGAAACACATTATTTTATGAGTAGCTTTACTAATAAAAGGTATCCGATCCAGGAGCATTTATCATGTGATAGCTCAAATGTAATTTATTTAATTTCATGTAAGAAATGCCCCAAACAATATGTAGGAGAAACTAAGAATAATTTACGCACTCGATTCAATGCTCATAGATCAGATATAAAATTAAAGAAAGACAAGCCCGTTTCTAATCATTTCAACCTCGATGACCATTCAATAAACGATCTCACCCTAACCCCAATTGAACGTATAGAAATTGATTTACCGGAAGATGAAACCACCAAATTCAGACAATCCAGAGAAGCCTACTGGATTGAGACATTGAATACAGCAAGACCTATAGGACTCAATATTCATCATTTTGCAGGCATAGCACCCTTTGTTGTCCCGTTTAATACAACCAGTAATCGAGCAGTGCATAATAATAATAAATAAATAAGTTTATTTTCAGTAATAAAGGTCTACGACCAACGTTACAATAATATAAATTGTACATTACATGAATGAATACTATTTACAATTACAAAAAATAATATATTTACAATAATTAGCATTTAATCGATGTGTATTAAGCGTTTACAATTTTCTTGAAGATGTTTTCTATACATTTTGATAAACATAAGAGATGAAAATCATCATTTAATTCATTTAGATAGTTATTTCTGGTTATATGTACAGTATTGATATCAATCCTATAATTTTCTGTCCCTTTACATTCAAACAATAGATGGAACAAATCTTCACTTGATAATTTACATAATCGGCACAAGGGACTATTTATTAAATTTCTCTTATATAAATTAACAGCAGTTGGAAATAATTTGAACCTGATTTTAACAATGTTTCTTTTGTGTTTGAAAGAAATACTTGAAGTTAAATAAGACTCTTTGAAAAGACAGGGTTTACATTTGGTATACTCTTTAAGACTTTCACTTTCTGCTAACATTGAAGACCATTCTTGCAAGTCTATGTCCGACAGTCTTAATTTAAGTTGATTTACAAACATATGAATATTTCCGATATTTTCATTGTCAAATACATATCTAAAACCTAACGAATATAAAACTTGTTTTACTTTAGTCACCCAAGTAACTCTTCCGATATTATCCAGCTTTCTCAGCATAATGTAAACTTGTTTGGGGTATCGATCTATAGACATGTATACAAGTTTACACCAATATTTTACACATGAAGTTGTATAATATATGCTTATATTTCTTCTGGCACATTCTCCGAGAGTTCCAACATTAGTGGAACTTTTATGAATCCCAAGAATGAATTTACAAAAGTTAAGATGAACCTTTTCAATATCATGTCTATACTCAAAACCCCAAATCTGCGAACCATATAATAGTATTGGTTTTATAATGCTATCAAAAATTTTAAAACATATATTGATACTTGGATAACCAGTTCTCCTAATTAAACTTTTTATGGGAATTAGAGCTTTTTCCGCTTTGACGGCTAAATTATTAATATTTTTGCTCCAGTTCAACCTAGATGAGAAGAGTATTCCCAAATAATTATAAGTTACTGTTGTAAGAGGTTCATTGTTATAATACCATCTTTCGTATTTTCGTAAAGTACCACCATTTCTAAATACAATAATTTTGGTTTTAGAAAAATTGACATTAAGATTAAATTTATCACAAAAAGATTCCAAAACAGAAATCTTTCTTTGAAGATCCCCTACAGTGTCTGAGAATAATGCGAGATCGTCAGCATACAGGAGTGCTAATATATCTTGAACCTCTGCTATTGTGAATATTCCATTTACAGTATGTTCCATTTCAAGCATATCAATAAGTTGGTTAATATAAAAACAAAGCAGTGCATACCCACTACAAGAGTCTTCAAGAGAAATTTCCCCATGTTTATAAGCAGAAAATGATAGTTGCCTACTCAAAAAATCAGAACTTTAATGACAATCTGGTTCATAGCAAACTAAAACCAATGATTAATTAGCAGATACTATACAACTCGTCCGATGGGCGAGTTCTTATTTTTTCTACTTTCAGATCACAACAGAAGAAAAGCCTGAATCCAGACCCTTAATTCCATTTTCTCAATAAAGTATTTGTTCCATCCTAGGCCTGTACATTTGGGAGATTCAAACCCTCCCTCCACCGAAATCTAACAAGTTTCATCCAACTGGAAAATCTATTAGGTGCGAGTCTCATAAGATTACGATTATTGACAATTTTAGCAACGAATGAGGTCTGACATTTTGACCGCACCTCTGATAATGCAGATTCCGGTGTATTCAAAGGACTCAAAATTGGCCACTTATCTTGAGACTGACTTAGAAAAGGTGGTCCTTGCCACCACAAATTAGATTCCGATAAGGTTTTAGCGGACAAGCCCCTTGTAGCGAGATCACTAGAGTTTACTTCAGTGGGTACATATCTCCACTGTATAGGCTCCGACAAGGTGTGAATTTCACACACTCTATTCGCAACTAAAGGTTTATAATTTCGGGATTGCCCTCTTATCCAATATAAAACATTTTGACTGTCTGTCCAGAATGTAACAAGAGTTATTTTGAATTTCTAATACTTTGCAAACAGATTGTGCAAGACGTAGACCCAAAACTGCTGCCGATAGTTCAAGTTTTGGTATTGTAATCGCTTTTAGCGGAGCAACTCTTGTTTTTGCTGCTACTAAATTAACTAAAATCTCAAATAGACGGCAGTAGCAAATGCAACTTCAGAAGCATCAACGAATGTGTGAAATGATTTTTGAGCAATAACTTGCTCAGAATCAACAAGACATCTCGAAACATTTACTTTCTCTAATAAGGAAAGTTCTTTAAACCAAAGGTTCCATTTTCATATAAATCCGAAGGTAACGGTTCGTCCCAACTAAGTCCTTTTATCCAAGTTTCCTGAATACCAATTTTTGCTCGAACTGTAAAAGGTGCCAACAGATTTAAAGGATCAAATAACTGAGCTGTCTTGCTAACAATAACTCGTTTCGTTAAAATCAAATCTTTCTGTGGCGAATCAATTTTAAATGTAAAACTATCAATGTCTGATTTCCAAAGAACTCCCAATGTTTTCAAACAAGGTATTATATTCTTATAGTTAATTTATATATTGTCGACACGATCCTCTATAGGAATTTCACTTAGCAAGTCTTTATTATTTGAAGTCCACTTCCGAATATGAAATCCGGCCTTAGAAAGTAGTTCCGATATTTGAACTCTTAAAGTTTTAGCTTGTTCTACTGAATCCGCACTGTCGAGTAAGTCATCTACATACATCGACTCAAGTATTGAATAAGCACCCAATTTATAGTCTTCGAAATTTGACCTGACATGTTCACGAATTACTAATTGGGGCAAAAAGGGGGATGCCGTGTTCCCAAACACTAATTTCTGAAATTCATCAATTTTGACTGGTTTGCAAGGATCTAAATCACGCCACAAAATCCTATGGTAAGGACTATCTGAAGGTTTTAGGCCTATGTTCAGAAACATTTCACTGATATCACCCGCAATTGCTATTGGTTTACTGCGAAAACGAATTAAAACAGCAACCAGATCTCTCTGAAGTTTTGGTCCGGCATAAATGCAACTATTTAACGACTTTCCGTTAAATTTAGAAGCCGCATCAAGCACGACGCGTACTTTTGTTGTCGACTTGTCAAAGCGAACTACAGGAAAGTGTGGAATGTACCAACCGGTAATCTCAAATTTGAAATTTCTTTGATGTAACCCTTTTGTTCATAATCCTTTATAATTTTGACGTATTCAGACGCAACCAATGTGCGACTTGAAAGTGATTTTTTTAGGTTGTTTAATCGAGATAGAGCCAATTTATAATTATTAGACAGAGAATATGGAAGACAATCCCTGCCAAAATTAATCATTCTTAATGCTTAATTCGGTGTCAAACATTAGCACAGTAAAATCAACATTTGTACGCTTAAGTTGACATTTGTTCGCTAAATTCATAATTTGTTGTTAAAAATTTATCATTCGAATAAAGAATATTACTGAACAAATTAACGATCAGGCCGAACTTATGCCCACTTCATAACTTCAAAGTTCTAGCCGACAAACCTTCGATAGCTTTGAGTGCGTCACCACTTACATGTTGACGAAGTTGTAACATTTTATACCCATCACTGCAATTTACTTTGTCAATACAATGTTCAAAAGCATCTTTGAAAAACGGATAGTCTAATTTATTGCCACTAAATTGTTCCTGTGTAATATTTTCAGAGTTAGAATCCTGCGAGCTACGAACTGACGATGAATGCACTGATTTCCTATTGTCATTACATTTTGAAATACTACTCGTAACTTTTGAAATTACCTCTGCAAACCTTGAATCTGACTGCACTGCTTCCAATTCTGCATCATATTTTTCGGCGTCCAACTCACATAAAGCTAACAGTAAGTCTATGACTTCCTATTGATACCTCAATAGTCTGTCTAAACCATTTTGTAAAAGATCTAAATTATCAGAATCAGTACATATCAAGCTTGTAAGATAAGATTTGGCTTCTGTGAAATTAGTCTTTGATACACGTTTCTGTTTTTACAAAGTTTCTAAACGTCCAGTGTCTCTCTGAGCATTATCAGATCTAGAGTTTTCGGGATGCTTAGAAACTATTGCGGGATCTGCGTTTGAATCCATTTAGTCGGCAGTACGAAATTCTATAAAAAGTTAATTGTAGATTAATAATGATTGTTAAATAAAACCTGGATGGTGACGATGATAGTGTGAGTTGTGATCAAACAACAATGGCGGCACACCACATGCACGTGCAGATTTACATCGGCGGTGACAAATTTCTTTCTCCTCCCACATCTTCCAGTTCGAATAAACGATAACCACTAACCACGCTCTGTTACAAAATTTGTTGACAAACGATGACTATGTCGGCCTGGTTGCAGTACAATCATGCTGGGCCCATAAACATTGACTGGGAAGAGGGGAAGAAAGAACAACCAACTCGTTCGATGACAAAACGAGAAGTGTTTTATTAACATGAAAATACAAATAGGTGCGCGCGCATAATAAGACAGTCCATGAGGCGAATTCTTTAAGGCTCTATTTTTAACAAGTAGTCCAGATAAGAATGGAAGATTGCATAAGTGCATAGTTGGCTATATCCACGCTATATTATGGAAGCAAAAATTGAAACCCGACTTTACATAAATATATTACTAGTATATAGCTAGAAATTAATGCGTCAACAAATTAATGCGACATGGGGTATACAGACTAAAATGCGAGTACAAATTAATGCGATCCGCGATAGGTGTCGCATTTTTTAATATCATAAAAAAGAAAATGGAAGTATAAGGCTAGAGCTGTACTCACCTCTAATCTTATCAATTAAGGGTTCTTTTCATTAAAACTCAAGCCATGATCAACGAGTTTGATTACTAATCAGCTTCAAGTTTAGAGATTACCTTATTACTTAATCCTGCCCGGTCTCAATTTAAATACTTGACCTATACTACCTTTCGTCCATTTAATTCACTTGGAAATATGTATTTAAAATGCGGATACAAATTAATGCGATCGCGGATAGGTCGCATTTAACTCATTAATTTCTATCTCGCAATAATTTGTAGCCTTACAGTATACTACTGTATTTGTTGGCTTTACTGACTCTCTACAGTACCAATAAATGTGTATGAGATTAATTTGTTTATTTATCGTATTAATGTAATTATCACTTCTGTATATAATTATTATCTACTCTACTATTTATTTTCTATCTTTATTGTATTTATTGTATAACGTGTATTCTCTATTGTAATCTTCAAAAATTGGAGGAAATAAAGAAGTATATATAAAAATCCACTCGATCTCAATAATCATATCTTACTCTACAGTCAACAAGGTTAGTATCAGTCAACAGTTACGAATTCATGTTAGCCGAAAATATATACTTTAATTAAATAACAATCCCTCTAAGCCTTTAAGCAATTAAACATTTCTTTCAAAAAAAAATTATTTTTAGCGAATTAATTATTTTGTTTAAAAGAAATTTTTATCTTAACGCAATATCGGATACGTACTTATAATATGCAATGCCTTAACTGATTTACTTTTTTTTATCTTCAGATGACGACGAAGGGAAAATTCTGTACACCCCTGAGAAATTACCTAAAACATCAATAATCCACATTGCTACAGCATCTGGAGTTTACATGTTCATTATACCACACGAAAAAAGTGAAAAGTTTATACCAAATGTATTTTATACCTTAACAAAAGTCTCACAACATGGAGACTCGTTGAGAATTACAGATAATTTCAAGGTAAGATTCATCAAATTTTTATTGGGTTTTATTTTCAATGAGAAAACTGGTTGCAATTGTTTAAATATTTGAAGAATAAGTAACTGGAACCTAAATTCATCCCCATTGCTTTTAAATTTGAATTTTTTTTTTTAGATTTTTCAAAGCCCAGAAATGCCGGTCGATGAAACCAAACTGGCGGAATTCATGAATCCCCCGATAGTTACCATAGCTGATGCCATTTGTGCTAAACCAAAACGGAGAATATCTGTCGAGGCATATTTACATGATGTAGGTATATTTCGCACAAAGCACATTCTTGAGCTTTTTACTAATCTAAAATTGTTTCTACGAACAACTTTCAATCGAATAAAGTTGATTTTGTCTTAAAAACTCACTTTTTATCTATTGTATACGTAATATAACCAAACCTTCATTACAATATATCGATGGGAAGTAAAATGTGAATAATTTTGTCACGGGGAGATTACCTTTTATTATGAATATAGATGTAGTAAAAATCTATCCAATTACCTTCCTTTTTAAGATTAAAGAAACAGTTGACACCGGGGAAAAAAAATATAAATTCTTAAAGATTTCCCACCAAAGACCAGATACACTGCAGATGAAACGAAAAATGTTAACATCACAGTTAAATTATGGAACAACCAAACACGCACAGAACTAAACCAAGGTGTAAAATGCAGATTAACAAATCTTATTCAGGGGCAGAAATGACTTAAACTCTACACCGTTGGCCAAATTTGAGGTAAGTCAATTCTCATACCCTGATTATTATTATTTCGTAACGTACTAAAACCACTGCCTCCCATAATGATTTAACTATTTGGCTACCAAATAAAGCTTTTTCCACTGGGCAACATGTTGGCAATATTTCCAAATAAACGCCCTGGCAAAGATAATTTAAATGAATTATTATATAAAATATGAAATATATCTCTTAAATTCAGTGAAACAGAATTGTAGTTTTACCAAAACATAATTTTTTTCTTTGTCTATCCAATTTTTATACGCCCTCATCTCTCTATGAGGACGTATATTGTAGTCACCCCTGTCCGTCCGTCCGTCCGTCCGTCCGTCCGTCCGTCCGTCCGTCCGTCGGTCCGTCCGTCAACATTTGCTCGTAAACGCTCTAAAAACTAGAGTTTTTGACGGAATCAAATGAAATTTGATATGTGTATACATATTCATAAAACGAAGATCAAGTTCGAATTTGAGCTATTTTCGATCGTTAGAAGCAGAGTAATTGCCCTTGCCCCAAATCCGTCGGTCTGTCCATCAACATTTGCTTGTAAACGCTCTAAAAACTAGGGTTTTTGACAGAATCAAATGAAATTTGATATGTGTATACATTTTCATAAAACGAAGATCAAGTTCGAATTTGAGCTATTTTCGATCGTTAGAAGCAGAGTTATTGCCCTTGCCCCAAATCTTAAATATGCTATTACTCTCTTAGTTTTCAACCGATTTTGATGAAACTTAAAATGGATGTTATTGGACCTAAATCGAAAGGTTTGAGAAAGTTTAGTTTTCTCATGATTAAATTTTTTCCTTTTTCGACTTTTTCGTTAGGCGTATATGGCCGTGGTCCACTATCTTTAACTTTTAGGTCATTGAAGAAGGCAAATGGCGACGGATAGTTATTAAAGGTATCATATGGGAAAAGTGAGTAATAAATGTTGTATTTAAAAAGAGAACCTGAGATCTTAATTGTTAGTTTAAAAATTGAAATTCACTCCTCTTTAAACAATATCAGACGTAAATATCTTAGTAAAACTTGGGTCTCAGTCGTTCACTTCAACTTATTTTTCAGACCCACATTCCCCACTTAATAGACGAGGAAGACACGGAATTTGACATTTCATATGTCCGTCTACATGAGTTTAATAACAACGCCGAAAACAACATCTTATTTAACTCTGCAGTAAAAATTTCGGCACTAGGAAATAAGATAGAGGAAATGTAAGTAATTTACTTAAATCAATAACTCTTGAAAGTTAACTTAACTCCAGTTTCCAAATTATCTTAAAATAAATCCTTACTTTCACAAAAAAAAAACAAAAAAACCGAATAGTTTTATGAATATTTCCTATGACGGTGTGGGTGAACCGGTTGGTGTGGCTGTGGCTGAATTGGAAAGTTTGTCTGAACCAGAAGAACATGGTTTTTATATAAAAGAATTATATGAATAAAATGCCAAAAAATGAAAACATTTCTTAAAATAACTCGTCATCACCTCCGTTTCCTGTTCATATTGTGCATCTTGAGAAAAATTGAAATATCTCCAATTCCACTGGACTTTCCTTTAAAAATGCAAGACGTAATTTAATTTTTGAGAATGCCATGTCATCAAGAACCTGCTAGAATGCAGTAGTCCAATGCCCAATAACCTAGTATTTCACAAACAAAGATGGACTGTAAATCAGTTCAATCTCATGATCTGTGGGGGTGTGGTGAAACTTTATTGCATAGTGACCAATAGCTTGAGAACAAACTTCCATCCATCACAAACGTTCCAGTTAATTCAATATTAGTGTTCCATGTTACGTTGAATATCAATAACTACTTGGACAGGAAAGTATAAAATATTGATTTATGTACCCAGATGACATTAATAACTCTTTTCCTCATCATCCATTTTTACAGTTCAAGCAATGGGAATTAAGTTGCACCAGTGTATGCCAACCTAGCATTAGGATATCTCTAAACCTTATTTGGAAAAGTTTTACAAAAGAAATAACAACACACCTATGGATAGCCAAGATCGAAGAAATTCTACATTAAAAATTCCAAGGTTATTGAAGGTTATTGGTATGGCCTTTTGATTATTCAAAAAATTCAAACCATAATCAAATTAATTCAAATTCGAAATTCAAAATTCTGTGCCTAAAAGTTTTAGATAAAGTTACAAGATTTGGATAGTCACCAAAATCATAAAAATTGGATAAAAAATGGAGGACTAATTAATCTTTTGCTGAAATATCTGAGACGACAGCCTATGCATCACTTCTGGTTTGAATTTTTCTGCTATGTGCGTTCTAATTATTCCCGGCGGACAATTTATTATACGGCTTTTGTCAACATCTGAAATTTACACCGGAAGTGGGGTCGCCAGATGTGATTTTGAAAAATTGGAAGTCCTCGCGCCAAAACCGGAAGTGATGGAAGATCCGTAAATCTGAACTAAAAGAAGAAGGAACGGAAATTCATTATAGTCGACTTTAACCCACAAAATCGCGATATTTCATCGATCATTTCAAACAATCTACCATATATTTGAAAAAGGATACTAAAATGATAGATCCAATTAAGGGAGTAAAATCGTTGGGTGGAAAATTCCCGAATTCTCTAAATTTGCGCCAAAAGTCAAATCAAAATTTCTACTTTTTTTCGTGTACATTAATTCATAAGCTATTTCATAATAATTCTGTCTATCGTCTTTGATTCGCTAATAGTCAATTAACACTTTTGGTTGTTTGTGACCGGGTGTGTCTTCCAATGAATAGAAGACAACTCGGACCGTACCACACTCGACCACTTGACAAACTTACCAGTTTTAACTTTTAATTCTATTTGTAAATCAGCAAAAATACCTGTGGCTCTTGAATGTTTCAAAAATAACGATTATTTAGACGATTTAGTTGACTTTTGCGAAAATAACTGTTTAATTCCTATAAATACACTCTAAGAAAAAAAGGTACTAAAGGGTTCCCCAGAGTACCCACAGGTGCCTCGGAGAACCATAGGGTTCTTCAGGCCTCAAAAGGGTTTTTCAGGGCCATTAAGGTACTTCAGACCTAGTAAACAACGTTAAGGGTTCTTCAAGGGTATTCCAGGGGTACTTCAGGGGTTCAGGAGTCTTAATCCTTAAAACTATGACGTCATATGCTTGAAATGGCCAAACTTTTTTGGATGGTTAATCCGATCTCATCATAATCTGAAATGCAGCTATATACGCGTTATGCGCTTCGGGTTATAGCTAGTTATTAATAAAATATTTTTAGATTCTAATAAAAGCACATTGAATGAAATAAAATGGAGTTTTAGTAGGCTACAACTTCCCACTTAAACGAAACCCATAGCACCTGGTAGGGCCTACTATCCAAAGCTATCCTTAATGCCATGCAGAGTGAAAAGAAATTTTGCCAGGACATTGACATTAGATAGGGCTCACTCTTATGATCGATTTCCAACTGTCGAGACGATGGATCTAATGTTAACAGGCACAGCCAATATCACCATGGGGCCTCGGTTTATCAAACTTTGGAAGGGGAAGGGGAAGGGGAAGGGGGGGGGGGGGCGGGAGGACCGAGCGAAGGATTTGACCCCGGCAAGCAAAAAATCAGCACTTTCGAATTTCGTAATGAAGCTTAGCCTACTATCTGCAGTGGGGCTATATTCATGGTTTCTAGGGGCCGCTGAAGTCGATCGGCGAGGCCATGTCAGTCCTCCTGTCGGCCCTCCGCCGAAGGTCGCTCAAAAATAGGGGGCCGGGGTCGGCTGCCCCCCCCCTAAATCCGCGCCTGCAGTAGGCGCCTACAGAAGCACTTTGCAGAGAACCTATCAATCTTAAACTAGTCCATATTGGCTGCGCTAGATTAAAGTTAAGTTATACTTATATATATATAAGTAGGGGCCTATATGTCGAATGGGGGAGTGTTTTCGACACGATGGGTTTGGGTAAGATATGTGTGGGTTAGATAAGCACAGATTAACTATAATATTTAGTCTTGTGTGATTAGTTTGGGTTGGGTGGGTGTTACTCGCGCCAAAATAAATTTAATCGGATCTGATTGGTTAAATACAACATGACGTGACGTTACTTAATTATGACGTCAAAATTGACGTGGGTGAGAAATGACGTCATTTTCAGCCTCTGAGGACGTTTTGCAGTTCAGTTCACTTCAAAAGGCAAGTAACTTTCATTTTATTTTCATAGTTAGTAAAAATACAACGATTTTATCATTTTAATGGAAAGGAAACTATCTGGAAAATAATTTTCATAAGATTAGATCTGGGGTTTGATGCTGGGTATCGCCATAGGCGCCAGAGTAGTAGGCCTGGGTTCACGTCACATACGAGAACGCGCCTGACCTAGTTAGCCAGAATCTGTTATTTCAATGACGTAAGAACGACGCGATAGTTTCGGATGGTTCACGTCAGTCACAACTTCTTTCAAGTAGGTATGCTGCTATTTCCGAGATCGCGGCCGCCATTTTGTCTCACGTTCAGCTGTGCCAAGTCAGTGGCATTGCATTTTGGACCATCGTAAAAAATCTCGCCGTGTTTGTTTATTTTTTTACATTTTCCCATGAGTCATTCGTATGACGTAGAGGGAATCCCCTAGTTCTGCCTCGTTTTCAGACGCTACGTTTTAAAATCTTAGTCAATTTCGGCACCCCCAAAAACAAAGAGCGGACGAGTAGGATTCGATGAAAGGTAGGTAGGATGTTTAAACAACCTTTCAACTACAAACTGATGAAATTTCACTGCAATCTGACCCTTAGAAGTGTTCTTTTTTGTTCCCGCCATCAACCATGTTGTGTAGGGCGGGCATCGAACTCGGCGTAAAATCACCCAAATGGGTGCTCCAAATCCGCTCGCTAAGACAATCCTATCGTCACTATATTAAAAAAAAATCATTTGTTTCACAAAAAGAATGTTTTAAGATAAATGTAATATTTGGGGGTTAATTTTGTTCCGAAATGGTGGTTATTCTTTAGTATATTTTCATCATAATTCACGCAGACGTCCATAATGGAGGTCACGTGATCAGATTCCTGCGATCTGATTGGACGAGGAGTTGTGTTTACAAAACGATATCTGACAGCTCTCCAAATTGATAATTTGTCATTTCTTTGACGTTTTTAAACTAAAAGTTCATAGCCAGATCACAATTTAATTGTTATTTATGACAAATTCCCAACTTTTTTCAGGATGCCAGCAAGAAAGAAGCTGAAGTTGTTGAGTGAGGAAATTGTTGAAATTGTTGTAGGAGTAGGTAGGAAGCACCTGAATGAAAACTTTGTAAATCTTCCCACTAGTGGACTTGATTTAAAGAATGGTCATGTACTCCAAATATATTTCTCATCTGGGAATAAAAGTCGAACAGAGACTGAGCGATTCTTAAAAAATCATCTTCAAGAGCCTGATGGATACAACTTCAAGAAATCATCATTAATTAATTCGAATATCAAGACAGTGGAAACGAGCACTAGTAAATTAAAGAAACTCAGTGATCCCAGTACTTTTCGAAAATTCGCAGATATTTGTAACGAGAAGTTTGTTTTGTTTCTCCAGACCTCAAACTCAGATGGATGTGTGCCTAGTATTGTGGAGCCCATTTCAAATACAGATGAAGTAACCCCAAACCCTTCCTTTGCAAGAGATTCACCGCAACCAACACCTTGTCTATCTTGGCAAAACACAACACCAAGCGAGGAGGCTGCTACAACCCCACCAGTCCGCATATCCCGTGATAAATTGACACCAAGAAAGCAAAGGCTAAGGAGTCGTCTCCTGTTTGTATCAAGTAAGAGGAGTGCTGAAAAAAAGAAACTTCAAACAACTATTAGAGACCTAAATTGTAAAATTATGAAAATAAAACCACAGAAACAAGTTAATCAAAACCTAGCTCGTAAAATAAAATCCCTTGCAGTTAAAAATTCCATCATTTCAGACCTTAAAAGACAATTAAGTGAAAAAAGGGATGGAGATTTACCTCAGCTGAGAAAAAAAACCAGAAAAACTGAAACAACTTAAAAGAACTCATGGGCGATTAAAAAGGTTAAATAAAATGAAAAGGACTTGTAATAAACCAAGCTCTACTGTGTCATTGGAGGAGTTTGAAGAACTGAAAGCAAAACTGGCTGAAAAAGATGAAAGAATCAGACATTTAGAAATTGAAAAAACAGAAATAGAGGATACTTGTAATGAACTGAGGAATGAAAAGTCAACTGTTGACACAAAGAAAGATGGCAAAACATTCAGTTCAGAAACCAGAATGGTTGTGTACTGTGCTATTGTCAACCAGGTTCCTACTAAGAACATTCCTTCCCTTATTCAGAGCCAAGCAGAAAGAACTGGTCAGAAACTAAGTGCTGTACCACAGAGATTTGCTGTTGAACAAATGGCAAGGGAGCTTGATGTTATAGCTGATCTTAAGGTTGCAGAAACGGCCATGAAATTAGATAACCTTACCTTAGGATTTGATGCTACAACCCAAGAGGGGGTGCACATCAACAGCATTCATCTCACCACAAAAGAAGAATGTGAAGTTATAGCTATTGATGAATTGCCTGGTGGCACTGCTGACGACTACCACTACCATGTGACGAGTCCATTGGCCATCTTGCAGCTTCATACTCTGATTTCCAGCAAGAGGACTACCAGCACTGCCGTTCTACCATAATTGAGCACATTTCAAATACGTTGACTGACAGAGTTGTTGTAAACCATGCAGCCATCTATAAAATCAGTGACACATGGGGAAAAAATCTAATTGAGTTAAACTGCCACCTTCATCCTCTTGACACCATTGCATCGTCGTGTAGATCTTCTCTCAAACAGTATCAGTCATCTGAGGGTCATCTGTTTGGAAATGACTGCCATGCTGGCAAATTGGTGCTTGCCATAAACAAATTTCGCTAAGATGGCAAGGGTGATCCCAAAGGATTTAAAACTTTTCTTGATGACCATAACCTGCCAAGAGGACTTATACCCCGATATCGGGGAAATCGTTTGCATGTGCTTTTTCACATCTGTGGCAAACTTATAGAACACCATGCTGCTCTGTTGGACTTTTTCAGAACTGGACCAGTCTCATGCGGTGGATTGCAAACAGCTATCAGGAAGGACTTCGAAAACGCTGAAGCCATCACTCAAATGCAAGTTCTAGGGATCTTGGGAAAACTTTTGACCGGGCCCTGGATGCAAGTTTTTTACAAAGCTGCAGGAGGAGAAATTAGTCACATTCAAGGGATCCAAGTGGTGAGACTTGATAGCAACATTAAAGGACATATCTATTAATCCCCTTTTGGTGCTTACACGCAGCACAGACTTTTTTGGCAGAGAACTGAGCAAGGAAGATGAGACCTTTATTAAAGTACGAGCTGCCTGTCAACAAGGATCACATTCATTTAAACAGATGGTGAAAGAGTGTCTTAATGCTGTTGTGTCAGTGCTGGAAAGACAGTACAAGAGGCAGTTTGACTTTGATATTACTAATGCAGAACTGCAAGAACAGACTTCTACAGCAAGACTTCACAACATTGATGCTGAAGAAATAATGGGGATGTTTGGTGCGGGAAAGGAAAGAGCAAAAAATGCTTCTATTGATTATCTAAGGGCAAAAATGCGTTTTAGGATACTTGGAGAGCCTTTACAAAGATAAGAGGGACAGCATTATAAACTGGGCAGTGAGTAGGGCGAGAAGACAGAGAAGAAAAAGTAGTCAGAAGAAGCATGAAATGAGCAAGGAGTTGTCAAAAAGGGCTGCACTGAAAATTCAGAAGAAAAATGAAAAAGACAAAAAGGGAATTGAAAAAAGGTTGAAGTCATTTGATGTTGCAGATATCGACACAGAATACCCTGAACTTGAAGAAAGAACTAGGGCTGACCTTGAAGGAATTCTTACTGGACATGTTGTGGGAAAAGAAATAGCTCATACTTGGTACGATACCAACACAAATGATCTTCTTGTGTATTCAGGGAAAATTGAAAAGTTAAAGAAGAAAAAGGGTGTGTTGTCAACAATGTATACAGTAGCATACTGGAGGTCAGATAAAGGGGAAACTTATGATGAAGATGCTGAGGACACACCAATGTCCAAGTTTGAACTTGCGGCCGACCTCATTTGCGGCGATTTAATTATTTGTTAGACTGTGGATTAATAAGAACTGATTATTCATATTGTTGGTAACTTAAACCTGAAATGACTTGGATTGTAGACATTGTAGATAACTTAAACCTATGACTTGGCTGTGCATTACCTTCTGCCTATATGTATATAAACTTTGATTAGAGACTTATGTTTTGGATGAGATTACAGCCCACTTACACTTAATATGGAGGGTCAGTTCTTACTTAAATTTCTGTTAATTTGGTTGAATTGGGTTCTCAACTATGTCATGAATTGTTTGTAGTGGTGATTGCTAATAATATCTTTTGCTTTTCACAGTAGTGCATGAAGTGGTTGCCGTAAATGTATCTTCATTCATCAACGTTATGGACTTGCAATGATGAATAGGCATCAATTATTTTATTCTAATTAATTAATGCATTATCAGATTTATTTCAGATAGTTTTATTGCAGTGCGTTCTAGCGAACGCACTGCTTTGTTTTCATAGTGTATGTTTTTTTTTTGTCTACTTCTGGTCACGCAAATTCGGTATGAAGGGAGCATGCCACACATTATCTCATATAATTTTTTACTATGGCTAACTGCACGGTATTAGGTGAATATAAAATTATGCATTTTCGTCCAACAGGAAATGACGTATGACCAATAAGCCCAATTAAATGTTTTTACCATTTTCATCTCTGATTTTCAGCCGATTTTGATGGAATTTTTTTTGTTTATTTTATTAACCGATTGTCTTTAAATTGGGGGTTTAAAAACATGCATTTTTAAAACTTTGTCGCTGACTTTTTGAAGCACTTTTTTGACAATTTTTTCAACTTTTGCAATTTTATTTTGATTAATATGAAAACTTACATATGCATAGACATTTTGATGACAAACAAAATGATCTTTTCAAAAATGTTATATCACTTCCGGTTTTGACGTCATTCGCTTGTAAAGTTGAAAGGTCAACTTCCGGAATAATGAAGATATTCTAAAAAATCTGTTTGCAATGTGCCAGTAATCATTATTCACAAAATATAAAATGATAAAATCTGACCCAGCTGTTTCATATCGGCCGCCATCTTGAACTGACTGATTTTACTTTAAATCGAAATTCAGAATCAGGGAATCATCCGATTTGAATAAAAATGATGTGTATGGAATCTACAGTCGATTGCTAACAAAACATGGGAAGCCGATTTTTGAATTTCGATTCAGTTTTTTTTTTATTTCCGGTAAACAATTTTCAGTAATAGTCAAAACTTTTAAGGCTCATATCTTGTGACCTTGACCTTGAGTGATCTTGTGACCTGAACAAAAGTCATTGCCCTTGATGAGATCTATCAACTGATGTATTCATTTTTGCTGTCCGATGTCTACTTCCGGTTTTATAGCCATTTGAAAATGTCGAGTTTTGACTTTAAACAGCTCTGTCACGTGACCTAATTCATGTACGTCACAAATTATCTTTTATTATTATCACGCTTTATCTCATGTTTCTAAAAATGTATAACATTAGATATTTCGATCAAAATTGCTTTTTAGAATTTTGTTCTTTGTTCTATTGTAACTCTGCGTGTTTTTTGGCGGGAAAAAACACGTGTTATCTTTTCATAAGATTTCATAAGATAGGTAACAATTTCTTCTTAAGATATGGAAGAACATGACTAACAAAGAAAAAAATATATGATAAAATCGTAACCGGAAGTAACACGCTGGCCACCATCTTGAAATGAACATGTTTTCTTTAAATCGAGAGAAGTGAACAGGGTATCATGCAATTTGTATAATATTGATGCCTAGGGCATTTTCAATCTATGGCCAACAAAATGATGACAGCCAATTTGCTAATTTCGATTATGATGTTTGCCTAATTCCGGTAAAAGATATTTAGAAATGACAAAAATTTTCAAAGCTCATTACACGTTACCTTGGATTTGGGTGACCTTATGACCTGAACAAAAGTTATTGCCCATGATGAGATCTATCCAACGATGTATTCATTTTTGTTGTCCAATATTTACTTCCGGTTTTATAGCCATTTAAAAATTGTTAGTTTGAACTTTGAACAGCTCTGTCACGTGACGTCACGTCACAAAATATCTTCTTTTCTTATTACGCTTTATCTCCTCTTTCCAGTGATATATAACACTAGATATTTTGATCAAAATTGCTATTTGGAATTTTGTTCTTTGTTCTTTAGTAACTCTGCGTGTTTTTTTTTGGCGGGAAAAAATCATGTGTTATCTGAATTACGGATTTCATAAGATAGTCAACAATTTCTTCTTAAGATATGAAAGAACATGACTAACAAAGTAAAAAATATGACACAATCGTAACCGGAAGTAACACGTTGGCCACCATCTTGAAATGAACATGTTTTCTTTAAATCGACACCCGATGTATATAATTTTGATGTTTATGGCATTTTCAATCTATTGTCTACTAAATGAGGGCAGCTGAATTGCTAATTTCGATTATGGTGTTTGTCTATTTCCGGTATAAGATATTCAACAATTATTGTAACACTTTTAAAGCTCATAACTTGTGACCTTGCCATTTGCTGACCTTATGATCCGAACAAAAGTGATTGCCCGAAATGAGATCTATCCAATGGTGAATTCATTTTTGTTGTCCAATATTTACTTCTTGTTTTATAGCCATTTGAAAATTGTCAGTTTGAACCTAATTCACGTACCTCACAAAAAATCGTCTTTTCTTATTATGCGTTATCTCCTCTTGATATATAATAGTAGATATTTTAATCATTTTGCTTTTTTTTAATTTGGAAATTTTGTTCATTGTTCTCTAAAGTAACTGCGTGGCTTTTTTGGCGCGAAAAAACACGTGGTTCCTAAAATTGTGGATTTTTAAAGAGAGTCGACACATTCTTGAAGATATAAAATGACATAACATTCATAGAAAAAAAAAAGGATAACATTGGACCCGGAAGTAACTAGTAGACCACCATCTTGAAATGACCAACTTTTCTTTAAATCGATATAAGTGATCAGGATATCATCCAATTCCCATAATGTTGATGTCTATGTCATCTTCAATATATTTCTAACAAAATGGTGACAGCCGATTTCCTAATTTCGATTAAAAGTTTTGTCTATTTCCAGTTAAAGAAATTCAGCAACAGCAAACACTTTCAAAGCTCAAAACTCGTGACCTTGACGTTTGATGACCTTTTGATCTGAACCAAAGCTATTGCCCTCGATAAAATCTATCAAATGATGTTTTACTTTGTGTTTTCCGATGTTTACTTCCGGGTTAATAGCCGATTGAAAATTGAGATTTTTAACTATAAACAGCTCTGTCACATGACCTAATTTATATGCAGGACTAAAATGCAACCGTTCAAGGATGTTTAAATTGCGCACTGCTCAGTACCGTTATCACGGTTCTAGTTCTTATTAGTCTTTAAACAACCTTTCCAATGACACCAACCTTTTTGAAATAGAGCAACAATTGACAAAGTTATGATCATTTATTCTTAACCCGGGTCGTATTGGGTCACAGGTCAAGTTTCACTTTCTATTGTTTTAACATTAAAGGTCAATGCCGCTAATTGGCCTAATAAGACGATACAATTAGTGCTGTAAGTTCCTTTCTATTTATCACAGAGAGGTGATGTTGGTATCATTGGAAAGGTCTTTTCAAGCCCTTTCTTACAGTGTTGATCCTGTTTATATCCATTGACTTTGTAAATTTTTGCAGCATACCTATTTCAAGGCTTAGGCTAGTAGTATTATTGGGATATTATGGCGTATCTTGAAATCCAATTAAACAACAAACTATGCGTGAAGACTCAAATGCGTAGCAGTGGTAGGCCTATGCCCGAAGAGTTAGCCCTGTCAATTGATCAATGCGTTATTCAAGGAATTTGAATGTCTATTTTTCAGACTGTTCCGTTATCAGCCACTGGTGGAGAGGATAGTCATTCTATAAACAATCACGAAAGTGTTCTGTTAATGGAAACAAAGAAGTCAAGACCAAGAATAGATTTAATGAAAATGACTATGGAGAGGAGTTTGGTGCGTCGATCCAATAAAATGCCAACCATGACAACAAAACAAGCAATTGAAGAATACCCTTATCTTGGGATACCTGAACTGGTAGGACTCCAAAATTTTCTCAGATTTTAGATAAATGGACAGTGTTCAGTATGCTCTATATTCTCATGTAAATATATCTAAGCTATTTTCCTTTCCTGGAAAATGTTAGTTAAATCTAAGGAGCAGAAACCATGCTCTTTGTCTCACTTGTTATTCTTGAGACCATGTTGGCCTATGTACCAAAATTAAAAATACCTTTAGTAAGTTTACTGTAATAATGGAAGCTTATTGCCTTTGCATTTTCATTCTATTAAAATGAATTATTGACCTAAATGCTTTGTTTTTTACAGTTGTTAATGTTACATCAAATGCAAATTTTGTATAACATCGATCTGGATAAGAAACTTTTGAAAAATCTTGACCAACTGTATCCGGCAATTTTAAAGAAAGCTACTAAATTAAATTCTTCTTCCGCTGATATGGCCTCTATTTTAAACCTGCTACCAATTGAAAATGATCAAATATCCACAGGTGAGAAACTTAACCTTACTCTCCTTCAACAGTCAATATCTTGTTTTTATGGTTTTAATAATAATTTGAATGATTTAATATCAGTTCTACTATGATATTCATCTGGTTTTACAGGTCTAAAGAAAAATGCAGCATTGTCGATTTTGCCTTATCTTCTTGGGGAAAAGGGCAATTCCATGTATCTGAAGGACAAGGTAATTAACTATTTTATACATTGGCCCGTATGCACCAAATAATATCAAATTAAGAAGAATAGAATTATTTTAAACCTTAAATAGATTTAGTCAATTAACTAAATATATTTATCTCTATAGTAATTGAAATTCAATTTTCCATTCGAACCACACACTATACAAAATCTATATATGACAAAAGAGTCTAAAGGTTGGTCACTAAGACATATTTCTTATTTAACATTTTGATCCCTCTAAGCAGTGTTTTGTAGTCTGAAACTGTATTGACTCTCATCTGGTTTTTTTTGGCAGTTTTCAGGAAATATAAGATGAACAATCTATTTGATTTGTTCTATTCTCCGCAGGAGCAAATGAACGTCAGACTAAATTTATTATGCCATGTTTCATTTTTGCAACATATATGTGACAGTGGAATTTGTCACAATTGGTGATTCAACAACGATTGTTTGATATATCTAAACTACTCATCTGAAAACCAAGTAAAAGGGATTCAGGCGATCCCTGACATTTGCATTTATAGGAATTACACAGTCATTTTCCAAGTTCAAATAAATCGTCTAAACAATCGTTAAATTTGAAACATCCAAGAGCCACAAAAGGCATTTTAACTGATTTACAAAATTAAAAGTTAAAACTGGTCAAGACCAATTTTAAGTTTAGCATTAAATTAGCCATTTTTTAAATACATTTAAAATAATTATATGTGGTGCATACAAAATATAGAATTAAATTTGTTATTCGGGCAGAATAGAATTAAATTAGGCCTAATTTTATTTGGTGCATACGGGCCATTAATTATACAAGATATTTATCATGTCTCCCAAAAAAGGGCACACTTTTTGACTATTAATATCTCGCTTAATTTTATTGAGGACCAAATTTTATGAAAAATCATATGTACCAACTTAAGGCACCAAACCCTGAAAATTTCAAAGTGATGGGATTCTAATTCTTCAAGAATTGCCAAAAACAAAGGACAAAAATCAAATATCAAAACAACTTATCTACCTCAACATGTGTTTTTAATTTAATTTTGGGTCGAGTTTTATGAAAATGCACATTGACCAACTTTATGATGTTCTTATCCACCCATGAAAATTTCAATGGCAATGTGCCCACCATCTTCTGCCACCACTAATTGTAGATATTTTCTGTTTCATCCTGAGATTTTCTTACAATATTTTGAAATATCATTTGATGAAATCTGTAAGAACATCTTGGAACACATAAAACATCTGCGATCGATGTTGGAAAGATGGGGAAACATTGAACACCACTAGAAATGGAAAAGTTGTACTGATATTGTATTTTTTTGCCTCCCTTTAGTAAATTGGTCAATTCTCAATGAATTGATATTCCATCATTTTGCAATTTTCAGGAATGGATAAGAACATACTAACATTGGTTGGTATATATATTTTGTTAGTTTATATTATACACTGACTGAGTCTTATGCTGTTTTCAAGTAAATTTTAAAAGCCAAAAAACATGTTATTTCTTCCCAATGAAATTATATTTACTGTATTTGTGTTGTTTTCATACATGTTGCACCTGCTTTGGAACACTATAATCATATTATTTCCACCTTTTTTTAGGAGACTCGTCATCCTTATCCTGTTTTGAAGATAGAAGGGGGAGAGAATATTTTGCATTCTGATGATATATTTGTTGAGGCAGATTGTTGTTGTTTAACCTTGGATGATGGTACAACCGATGTAACCTTTGGTATTTCCCTTCTAATGTCTGTATATTGGATATATGGTTTTGAATATCCAAAACAACTGAACAAAACATTTTCTTTCCTTGAGAAGTATCTTTTTGAAATCAAAAGTACTAATAAAAATGTCCCAATATCAGTAATAGGACTCTATTCAGATTTACAAAAAAAGAACTGATGAATCATTAGTATTGTACATAATAGCATGATTATTTTATAATGATCTCTGGAAGTATTTATTAAGGTTCCACAGACCCTATTCATGATGTTTTACATTTGTTATTGTTATTTGTTAAGTTCTTTTGGATATTCAAAACCATGAGCTTTTATAATTGACTGTCAAATCTATAATATAAAATGTAATGTATTTTTATACGCCCACATGAAAATGTGGACGTATATTGCTGTCACCCCTGTCCGTCCGTCCGTCAGTCTGTCAACAATTCTTGTGTACACGATACAGACTAGAGTTTTCATCCGATTTGAATGAAACTTGGTACCGTATGTGTATTCATCTTGATATTATCTCGGTTGAGTTCGAAAATGGCGCTTTTCCCGTCAATAGTTTTTGAGTTATTGCTCTTGACTTAGCGAAAAACATAAAATTTGCTGGTGTAAGTTTACGCGCTACAGACTAGAGTTTTCATCCGATTTGAATGAAACTTGTTATGTGTATTCATCTTGATATTATCTCGGATAAGTTCGAAAATGTCGCTGTTTCCGTCGTTGGATTTTTTAGTTATTGCCCTTGACTTGACTTGACGTCAAAATTGTATGCAATAGATGATCAATTTTGGATCTATTTCCAAACCCTATCTTCAAAGAAAGCTGCTGGTGGGCGTATGTCACCTTGCCTGGCAAGCTATCTTTTAACATTTCATAATACTGAATACAATATGTTAATTATTTTTTCTTTTCGTTTGTTTTCATTTTTAAAGCAAATGAAAATTTTTAGGGGTTTAGGCTTTCATGGTGCCCTGAAGAACTGATGAATCATTAGTATTGTACATAATAGCATGATTATTTTATAATGATCTCTGGAAGTATTTATCAAGGTTCCACAGACCCTATTCATGATGTTTTACATTTGTTATTGTTATTTGTTAAGTTCTTTTGGATATTCAAAACCATAAGCTTTTATAATTGACTGTCAAATCTATAATATAAAATGTAATGTATTTTTTAACATTTCATAATACTGAATATTATATGTTAATTATTTTTTCTTTTCGTTTGTTTTCATTTTTAAAGGAAATGAAAATTATTGGGTGGGGGTTTAGGCTTTCATGGTGCCCTCAAGAACTGATGAATCATGAGTATTGTACATATAGCATGATTATTTATTAAGGTTCCACAGAGAACCCAATAAAAGAGAGCTGTATGTAATTAAGCAAGGGGTACCTGGAGAACCCACTGAAAGGGTATTTAGATGAACCCTAAGGTACCCCAAAGTACCTTTGACCTACTTTTGAAGCTTTTTCCTCAGCACCTTAAAGGTGCTTCCAAGTACCCCAAGGTTCCTCCAAAAACCTTTCCAAAGGTACTTCCCAAGAACCCTTATTGAGGGTACTCTGAAGAACCCTAGAGGTACTCTATTTGTGACAGCCTGAAAAACCCTAAAAGGTACTTCGGAGAACCTTTTTTTTCTTAGAGTGTAGACAAGTCAGGGATTGCCTGAACCCCTTTTACCTGGTTTTCAGATGAGTAGTTTCGTTAGAACATGATTATCAACAATTGTTTGCAAAAGATACTGGAAATATTAACTGAAAATAATTCTGCATTTTCCTTTTACTGCAAGTTTGTGGATGCCGAAGACTTACATCATTGGGTGGTCCATTACAGTATATTGCTGGTGACATTATAGAACTCCCTTTGAGCGCTCTGAAAGTGACAAATTCTACTGTCACATATATTTTGCAAAAATGAAACCCTGGCATGGATTCCATAATAAATTTAGTCTGATGTTCATTTGCTCCTGTGGAGAATAGAAATAATCAAATAGATCGTTCATCTTATATTTGGTAGTAATTGAATTTCAATTACGGTAGAGATAAATATATTTAGTTAATTGTCAGTTGGTGCATACAAAATGTAGAATTATCTTTAATTACAATTAACTAAATCTATTTAAGGTTTAAAATAATTCTATTCCTCTTAATTTGATATTATTTGGTGCATACGGGCCATTATTTTAAACTTTGATCAATTGCTTTCATGACCACAAACTATGCCCACTTTTCTTTCCGTGTTTATAAAAAAACAATCTATTATCAGTATTTATATTGTCAAAAATCAAGAATTGAAATCATTAGTTGAAATATTCCCAAATTCATTTTTATATAAAAAAAATCCGAAAAAAATATGGCTCGTATTGCATTCACAGGACACATCTGTGATCCTTTGTCGATCTTGTTTAAAATCGTATGGATATAAACCTTATATAACATACGATTTCATTCAGATCGGATATGAAATTTGGCCTCTCTCGCATTCACATTTATCATAATTTCAGCAAATCATGGCTAAAAACTCTGGGATCCTTTGTCGAATCAATCCCAAATTTGAATTTGTCTGATATCTTGTTTAAAATCATATGGATATTAACCTACACACTAAGTTTTAAAAGATTGGAAAAAGACTTTCACAAGTCAGATTTAAAATTTCTGTGTATTAAAGGTTAAAACTGTGTGATCCTTCGTCGAACCAAATTCTAACTAGTTCAAGAATATAAAACTACACGTAAAATTTCATTAACACAAAATGAAATCTCTGGCCTCTATTGTATACTTATTAAAAAATAAAATCATAATCAATAAACTGTAGGATTTTATTTTGAATAAGCACATTAAAATTGAAGTTAACAAAAAAAAAAAGGAATTTGACCAAAGAAAATATTCTTTAAAAACATTCTTTTTTTGGTGTAAAATGTTTAAATCTTGAATTTGTGCACGACCTTTGGGGCAAATTTAAATTCGATTTTTTTGTCTTTTCTGACCCAATTCGGACAGTTCGGGAATTCGGAATTTTACACCCACAGGAGTAAAATACATAAAATCAAAGCGTCAACCTAATAATTTGAAATCCATACTTACTAGGGCTAAATACGAAACTTCTGAAAAAACTATTGTGTTAAAAAATGCATTAAACCTTATGTGGAACCTTCACACTTTTGATAGATCAGAATTAAAGTTACATCTTTGATGACAAGTAAAGTCTAAACTGTTTTATATGTTATAATATGTAGTCGTTGCCACAAACTTTTTATTGGTCGTACTAAGAATCTACGCAATAGAGTGCAGTCCATAAACAACATAAACATACAAGATGACGCACTAACAACTAACAGTCGAAATACGTGTTGACGAAGTAATATGGCCACCATCGACCCACGATAGAGCATTGAGATCAAAAACAGTTACAATTCTTAGAAAAAAGGAAATTTCACTAGATTCAACTTTTCTGATGTTCATTATTTATAACCATTTGGATAGTGCCTTATAATTAATGGAATATTTCCAGGATGACGCACTGCTCAGCGCCGTTTTGGCACGGCTCTAGTTATATAATTATTTTCAGATTAGATTAAAATATTGTTGTCCATATCTATTTATAAATAAAATAGGTCAATAGGATTCATAGCGATGCAGTTATTTATCTTCATGATGAGGAATTGAATGTTGTTTGTTTGAGCAGCATATTTCACTCAATTGTAACACTGCCTATGAACAAAATTTAAGACATCAAATTCCAAATCTAGACCAAAAATTAATTTAAGATAGTGGACCACGGCCATATACGCCTAAAGAAAAAGTCTAACGGTCGAAAAAGCTCAAATTCGAACTTGATCTTTGTTTTCTGATTATGTATATACATACTGAATTTCATTAGATTCCATCAAAAATTCTAGTTTTTAGAGCGTTTACAAGCAATTAATGTTTATAGAAGCACTTACTGTATAGAGGTTAAAGGGCGAAAACTCCTCAACACTGATGAAAGAGGCCTAAATCTTGAAAAGCTTTAATTTTAATCAGGAGAAAACTAAACTTTCTCAAACCTTTCGATTTAGGTCCAATAACATCCATTTTAAGTTTCATCAAAATCGGTTGAAAACTAAGAGAGTAATAGCATATTTAAGATTTGGGGCAAGGGCAATAACTCTGCTTGTAACGATCGAAAATAGCTCAAATTCGAACTTGATCTTCGTTTTATGAATATATATACACATATCAAATTTCATTTGATTCCGTCAAAAACTCTAGTTTTTAGAGCGTTTACAAGCAAATGTTGATGGACAGACTGACAGATTTGGGGCAAGGGCCATAACTCTGCTTCTAACGATCAAAAATAGCTCAAATTCGAACTTGATCTTCGTTTTATAATTAATATGTATACACATATCAAATTTCATTTGATTCCGTCAAAAACTCTAGTTTTTAGAGCGTTTACGAGGAAATGTTGACGGACGGACCGACGGACGGACGGACAGGGGTGCCGACAATATACGTCCTCATAGAGAGATGAGGGCGTATAAAAATGGGCATGCAAAAACCCAAAAAGGAAAGAAGAAAGGAGATTTCTAAAAATAACACGGACTACATTCGTATACAATCATTAGCATAAAAAGATTCCATATACGATTTTATTTAATCAAAATCTGGTGCCTGTGTCTCAAACTACTTGTCTGCCATTACAATTGTGGAATGTCACTCTACAGGACACAATGCTTCACTGATTTTGACCAAACTTATTGAAATCATTCACTATCTCCCAAAGAGGAACCCTATTGAAAATCAAAAGACTTATATAACATGAATTAGTGCCCTTGCTCATCAAAACACGTTTGACTATTATCTGTAAACACTCTACAAGGCTCAATTTTTCATGGATTTTGAAAAAACCCGCAGAAATAATAATTTATTATCACCCATGGCGCAACTGTACTGAAAATTAAATAAATCTTAAAATATTTAGTATATGTTGTCCAAAAAGACAATTCCGTTAATTAAAACAAAGCTATGGTAAATATACTTTTTTTCTGCTCCAACAAAGCTTCCAGTAGGCATATGTTGCCTTGCCTGGCAAGGTTCTCATTTCACCCAATTTCTCTTTTCAGATCTTCAATCATGGTGCCCTACGCCCTCCAATTATCCCAACAGAGATCGAATACGAAGATGAAGTTGAGATAACTATGATTTATAAAAGTTTAGATATAGAAGATGCTAATGACTTAGATTTTGTTCCGTATACTGAAAGTGAGTCTGACAGTGAATATGATCAACAACAACCACTTGCCACTGATTTTGAGGACATCGAATCTTTCAGTGTACCAGACAAGCATATGAGATGAAAATTCATTGTGTTTGAATCCTGTATTGTAAATTTATTTAGAAAATGCCAGAAAACAGGATGTATGGCAGAGGTTATAGAGTTTAAAAGGACTGTAGTGGGGTCAAGGCTGATAGTGAGCACAAAATATACTACTGGTTACAAATATACTTGGTCATCACAACCTACTCTAGATAGGGGCCTGTTGCCAGAACGATCCTAAGTCAGGATTATCCTAACTTTTATCCTAAGTGTCTAAACTTAGGATAATGGCGTTGCCAGAAAAATCCTAACTTTATGATTATCCTAAATTTAAAATCATGACGTCATACAATCATAAATATTTATGATTGCCCAAGACCACTCCTAACTTTATGATTAGTAAGGATTGAATGCATATTCTGTGCGTGCATTGGTTGATGAATTTTCACGTGTTAATTGGTATTAATGGCGAATATGTAAGATATTTTTATTGGAATAGAAAATTCGTGCAATGATTTCAATTTTTGAAAAACATAAATTAGAAATGTACGATATTAGAATATGCGGGTGGGGATTTGTAGTCAAATACAATAAAGGTTCTTAACAAAAATGTAAAAAAAAACCTTCGATTTGATTATAGTTTTTTTCCTTGCCCGAAAAAGTTACTTTTGGAGCTGCCAGGGAGACAGACTTGAGAACGGAGTCTTGGAGGTTCGGGGTGCTACTAGGGGATACCCTTTGCGCATTTATTTGTTTACACCTTTAATCAACCCATTTTCACATCAAGAAAAATTGTATAATAGGTACCATAAAAGAATAATATGTTTTGTATAAAGAGCTATTGGATTGTTGAAGTCTCGTTTCAGGTGTATTGACCGGTCGGTAGGTTTTCTGAATTTCTCCCCGGCCAGCCAGATTGCCCTAACATGTACAGTAGTATTACATAACGAGAACTGGAGATGGAAGTTGTGGTGGATGAGGATGACCATGTTAATAATAAAGTAGGGAACAGACATGACGGACTGGAAGCTGACGAAGAGTAATTGAAAATTTACACTAATAAATTTTTTATTGACAACTACATATAACTTCAATGTTCATTCATAAAAGTATTCTGAAAAGAGATTGACATGATGGTGAAGAGATTTCATCAATCTACATATACATACCAAGTTTTATATAACAAAAATAAGACGAAAACTGTACTCTACCACTAGCTCATTTTAACCATTTGTTTACTAAGTCACAACAAGCAAATTTCGATGCATTATGACAAAAACAATACTAAAAGAATATTCCACCAAATTTATACAATTTCTAATTTATCCGAGATAATATCTATTACTTTACACAGGTACAGTTAAACAATTGAATCAAAACTTTGGTCTCTTATTCATATAGAATCGGAAATCTGACGCCATTATTGTTATTGGTGTGGTGATCAAATCCAGTACCATCCGAAACCTCTACAAAACCAATGATTCCACTCCATGAATCATTGATAAAATACCTCAGATCTAATTCAATATTCCTTTATCTGAAACAGATAAACATTTAGCATTAGTATTTAACGAGTGTGCGTCATATCCGATGAAGTCTTTATTGAATAACAGGAACAGGAACCAACTATTGAACTAACTAACTAGCCTGAATTTTGAATGTACCATATAGAAAGTTAAAGTGTCTCTCGCACTCATAAAAAGGCTAGAAATTCTCTTTTTAGGCCTACAACCCCTTTAATGTACAGATGGTTTTAAATATACAGACGCTCAGCTGTTTACATCACAAACAGAACGACTCGGCACGGAGGAGAGAATGAGCAAAGCGATAGGCATAGGCCTACGCTGTTCTGCGCTACTCCGAACTTGCACAATCGTATATACGTCGGCCATTTTCTATCAATAATAACCTCGTATGCATCAGGCCGATAAATCGCACTACTTTTGTCTCTATTGATGACGTCATCTGAAAAGTCTCTGACATCCAGACTTTTCCTATCTATAAGCATAATGTGCAAGGGAGGTAACTAACAACCCATAAACAGAACTATTTTTTATCGCGTAATCTCCTTCCGCCCATTTGCATTGGAAGGTTTTCTTCTATCTGCATACGAGGTTATTATTGATAAAAAATGGCCGACGTAAATACGATTGCGAACTTGCACTGTAAATTTTAAAGAATGATTTTGCCTACCTCCAGAGATTTAGTTGATTTTAACTGCTATGTTTCGTTATATTGATGTTCATCTAGTCCGTATCAATTCACTAACATAAAACATCTTTCATTTTAGAATCTGTGCATTGATTTTTATAGTTTTATATTTGAGTCGAGATCGTTTTACCGCAATCGTATATACGTCGGCCATTTTTTATCAATAATAACCTCGTATGCAGATAGAATAAAACCTTCCAATGCAAATGGGCGGAAGGAGATTACGCGATAAAAAATAGTTCTGTTTATGGGTTGTTAGTTACCTCCCATGCACATTATGCTTATAGATAGGAAAAGTCTGGATGTCAGAGACTTTTCAGATGACGTCATCAATAGAGACAAAAGTAGTGCGATTTATCCGCCTGATGCATACGAGGTTATTATTGATAGAAAATGGCCGACGTATATACGATTGCGTTTTACCGATTCCGCCATCTTTGATTTTGATAAAAAATGACGTCAGATGCCCACTCAGTGACGTGACGTCGACTTAGGATAATCCTAACTCGTGATTTAGGAGAAAAGATAGGACTGACTTACGATATGCTTCTGGCAACGGTAAAATCTTAAAGTTAGGATTATCGTAACTCGCTCCTATCTTCTCCTGACTTAGGATATCCTAACTTTAGGATATCCTATAGTTAGGTTCGTTCTGGCAACGGCCCCCTGCTTTTGTAAATGGGCTGAGCAGGGAGGACAACGTTGTTCCATCTGGTGATGGCCAATGTGACAGTCCGGGCCACTGTGCAAAGTATGGGACCTACACTCCCATGGATGTGGATTCACGATATATTGTTGATTTTACTGTTCTCAACAAGGCTGATCTCCAGGTGAAAAATTCCAATGCCATGGAACCCATGGGGCTAATAGAGTGTTTTGTCTAATAATATGAAGAAATGGAATATTGACGTCAAAATCCTTACAACAGATAGACACAAAACCATTCGAAAAATTATCCGGGTTTACCCGAGATTACACACCAATTTGACCTGTGGAATTTTGCAAAAGTATTGTAAAAAAAAAAAATGTGAAGGCATGTGGCAAGAAAACAGTCCTCATCCCTCTCCTTGAATGGTTACAGTAATCACTACTGGTAGTGTGCTGAGTCATGTCAAGGTAATGTAGATATTCTTAAAGAGAAGTAGGAATCAATCCTTATTATCACACTGCCAACATCCATGTTTGGAAGGATAACTATTCCACGCCTGTCAGCACCTCCCAATAGAAAAAGATGGCAGATCAAAATCTTGGCTGATAATAGGGTCGGTCACCAGCCCATGATGCCCTCTTTAAAATTGTCAAAGACCGTGACATCTTGTGCGATTTGAAGTATTGTGTACTGTATTGTCATACTGGAGACCTTGAAGTTTACCACTCTTTGATGCTAAATTACGCCCTAAAGAGACATCACTTTTCGTATGAAGATATGGTCAGCTGGACACTAATAAGCTGCCATAGACCACAACTATGGTTACAGCCTACAACCCAATCAAACCAGCCTAGGTACAACACGGTTGTGCCCAAGTCATTCACTGACAAGAAGAAATGGGTGGCAAAGCCAGTTAAGACCCCAAAGGCACATGGATATCGTGAGGACATGATGAAGGATGTGGTGCGCACACATGAATTGGAAAAGTCTCATGTGGAGCTTCCTGAAATCAGCCAGAACATGTCTATATTTGCAAGGCCAGCACAGAACAAAATCATCCAAGAACAAATCTGCAACTGAATTAACTATACTCTTTGTAGCGCCACGCAAGGAGAGACTTTATGATGAGATGTATGGACTTGAGACAAAAGGTTTTACTAGTATTTGCGTCTAAACAAAATGGTAGTGTTTCATATGAATCATCTGTGGTGAATGCTATGTTTAAAAGGACTATTTGACAGGTTTTTATTCGGATACTGTTAGAACAGATATGAAAACATTTCTGGATAATAAAAAGAATGTTCCTGATGACATATTAATTACCTATTTTAGATTAAAAAGTAAATGAGCATAGTGATACGTTGGATTCACTTAAAAGAAAGAGCATTTGTTTCAGAGCTTATAACCCTAAAAGCCGAAATAGCTACTCTTACAGAGGCACTGCACAAACGAAAAGGGTTTAGAAAGAGACAATTTGGTTACGCATCATGTTTTGACTCCGGTCAAAGTCGTCTATGTTGGCATTGTTGGACATGTGGCAGTTCCGAACATAGACGCAGCTTCCATAAGCAGTCGGAAAACTAAATCGGGTCATTGGACAGGGGGGCCAGATGAAACCCATTGTAAATTCCCCTGATTTGTCTCCTCAAAATCAAAGATTGATACATGATAAAATTAAAGAACTCCGTAGTAGAGTTGATCAGAATATATCAATCAAAGATTTAAATTGTCGGGTCTTAAATTTAGTACCAAGTTAAAAGCACAAATTAGAATAAGTGAAGTATGCGATGTAGATTGTTCCTTAAATGATGTTTTAGTCCAAGCATTATGGGACACTGGATCCCAAGTATGTTTAATTAGTGAAGGGTTTTTGAAGAAATATTTGAATTATGCACTTGATAATTTTAAGCTTTTAGCAGCAAATGGGACAGATATTCCATTTGTGGGATGGGTTGAATTAAAACTTGTATTAGGTAATAAATCTTTAAATGTTCCATTTCTAGTCACAGAAAATGATGGAAATGTGAATCATCCTAGTACCGAATTAGTCAGATAAAAACTGCCGTTGAGCGGGTCAACGCCAGGCTGCCATGCTGTATCATTTCATTGCGGAAATTAAAATCCTTTATTAAGCCCCTGTGTCCTTGAAACTCGGCACATCTCGATAGATTTTCATAAAATATTAAATAAAAATGTAAATTAAATTATCTCCTAGCTCAATACCTTTTATTTTGACCGAAAGTTTCCAAGCGAGAATTCTATCAGTGATGGCTGCCATAAAAGCTTACAGGTTGTGAGCGAGTTATCTCTGGTTATTTATGTAAACTCCGCCCACATCCGCCAATTCTTCTGTCATGGAGTTAAAAAAAAAAAATGGCGATTCAAGTCGACCTGTGAGCACATTAAATTTTGTTTCGTCGTAAGACGGTACTTTTGAGAGATTCATGTGAAAATTTTTACATTCCATCGATAAGAAAATTCTTCGAAATTTCCGAAAAACGTAAATTTATAAAGGTAGGCCAATTCGTTAAGATCTGAGAGGCTTGCAAACAGGGAATCCTGATCTCCAGAGAATCGCTATGGATTTTAATAGGACGGATCCCCAACTAAGTACCGAATTTGTTAAGAATGTTGTAAGATTGTAAAAAAAATCTGACGACCCTATTTGTAAAGTACGTTTTAAGTTTGTTCGTGCGTCTATTATTGTATGTACTCACAACCAACTTACATGTTTGTTTTTTACACCTAATTTGTTTTCTGAGCAAGGCTTGGAATCACAGGAAGTTTTGTTGACAGTAGGTAAGAAAGAACATGTAAATCTTGTTGTTCGTAATGTGACATGTTCTGATATTGCTCTGCATAAACAAAAACCACATTTTGGCTCCATGGAACCAATTAATTCAATACTCGTATCAACACTTGACGTAATATTCAATATGGCGGTGCAGTTCATAGGGGTAAACTTGGCTTCAATGACGTAATAAGATAAGATAAGATAAGACTTTATTGTACATGGTACACCATAATCCTCAAGCTAGGTCCATATCTGGTCTGTGGTATCTGGCTTGATTACCACTTAAGATAATGATATTAACATTTGAATAAATGGAGGATAGGAAAACAAACTCTTTAATAGAAGAAAACAATAAAGGTTATATGTTAACAAGAGAGACAATCGTTTAACAGAACTGAGACTTCAGACAACAGATAGTCACTATACAACATTCCTCTTTGCTTGAGATTAGATGTCAATTACACAAACGCATTAAAAAAAATAAGTTGAATAACAGTCTTTGTTACACGTTACAATAAATTGTTTAAGAACGGTTGCAATCTAAGTATTACAGTCTCTGCACTTAGTTATGAAATGAAATCTTTATATCGCATTGACGGTCAACGAATTCTGTTAGGATAGCGTGATGGGGTGTGACTATTGGAATCTTTTGAAGCATCTTCGTTTGCTAGTTGTTGAGTTGATGCTTGGTTACCTAATGGTAAAATAATTTCAGAAGAAGTTGATGCTGGAGTATGGCTGACGTTTGTTGACAGTGTTCTGAGTCTTATCTCATCTACATGTCTTCTAACCAATATGTTGTTATCATTCAAAATGGAGGTGTAGGATACTGGACCAGTAATATCTTTGATAACTGCAGGTAAGTATTTTGAACCCGATGCATAGTTGTGAACATAAACCGGATCGCCTGATTTAAATGATCTCTGCTTTGAATGTTCGTTCGATTATGGACAGATTTATGCTTCTCTTGTTGTTGAAGAACACGTTTCCTGGTATTAGGTCGTAACAAATCTAAGGCGGATCGTAGTTGTCTACCTTGAAGTAGTTGTGCTGGACATAATCCCGTTGCAGAATGTGGTGTTATTCTATAGGTCAACAAAAACTTGGAAACTCTTGTTTGAATATAATTTTCTGACATCTTCTTCATACTCTGTTTAAATGATTGAACTGCTCTCTCTATTAAACCATTAGTAGAAGGGTGATATGGTGCTGAGGTAATAAGAATTATACCACTGTTCTTCATAAAAGTAGCAAACTCATCCCTGATAAATTGGGGACCATGATCAGAAACTATTATGTATGGAAGACATTGATTAAGGTGATTCTCAACTTTTCTATTGTTGAAGCAGTGACTGTACTATTCATAACGTGAATATCCAACCATTTAGAATGAGCATCTTGTATAAGCAAAAAACATTTTACCCAGAAATGGTCCTGCAGAATCGATTTGTAAACGTTCCCATGGTTTGTCTGGAAATTCCCATGAATGTAATGGTGCATTGACAGGATTATTCTGGTGTTTTTGACATGGTATACAGGAATTAACGATATTTTCAATTTGGTTATCCATTTGAGGCCACCATATAAAACTTCGTGTCATTCCTTGGTGTGTTTCGTGTTAAACAGCTAGGACTTGTTCTTGACCTTTAGGTGGAATACAAACATTGTCTACTGTTAGTTCCAAATTTCTATTAAAATACGGTTTGAGGTTTTTATCGTCTACTCTGTCCGGCCAACCATCAATAATGTAACGTTTAACTTTACATAATACTGGATCTTTATTTGTGAAGGATTTTACATCAGAAGAAGTTTAGTGGCGAGCTGTCTAATGAATCAATCATAAGGACTATTTTTCATCATCTTCACTGTTTTGGCTTGAAAAGGGTGGTTTAACAGGTAGTCGACTAAGTCCATCAGCATTACAATGTTTTGCTCCTTGTTTATATATGATATTTGTATTGATAAGCTTGAAGTGTTACTGCCCAACGTTGAACTCATGGTGACGTCATCTGTGGAATAGATTTACTCTCGTTGAATAATGAAACGAGTGGCTGATGATCTGTAATTATTTCAAATTTTCGTCCAAACAGATACTTATGAAATCTCTTGATACCAAATATTATTGAGAGTGCTTCTCTGTCTAGTTGGGAATAGTTTCGTTCTGCAGGGTTGAGAATTCTTGATACGAAACTTATAAGGCGCTCTGTTCCATCTCCCATTCTGTGAGACAAAACAGCAGCTATACCATATGGTGAGGCATTACAGGAAACTATCAAGTCTTTCTTTGGATCAAAATGTACAAGTAGTTGCGATGAATTCAGTAGTTATTTTGATTTGATAAAGGCATTTTGTTGAGCTTTATTCCAATTCCACTTTGTGCCAATTTATGAAGTGGATGAAGAAGATTTGCTAGATTTGGCAGGAATCTGTAAACCAAGGTATGCTCTAAGTTCTGTGACATTGATTGGGGCTGGTGCTTCTAAGATTGCGCTAAGTGTCTTCTTCATAGGATGTAGACCTTGCTTATCTAAATTGTATCCTAAGTATTGTACTTCCTTGCTCTTGAACGTACATTTGTCGTATTTAAGACGTAGGCCAGAGTCGTGTAGTAGTCTTAAAACTTCACGCAGATTTTCTGTGTGTTCTTTGTCTGTTTCACTAGTTACAGAAATATCATCAAAATATACTGAAACGTGAGGAATACCTTGAAGGATATTCTCCATGGTTCTCTGGAAAATGGCAGGGGCAGCTGCTATTCCGAACGGTAATCTAGTATATCTAAACAATCCGTTATGGGTGTTGATTGTCACGTAATGTTTAGATTTCTCATCTAATTTAAATTGTAAGTAGGCATGGCTGAGACCTAATTTTGTGTAAGTTTCTCCTCCTGACATTTCAGAAAATAGATCTGCGATGCTTGGAATAGGGTATTGCTGTACAGTGGAAATTTGATTAATGGTGACTGAATTCACCACAGATTCGTACTGTGCCATCTGATTTCAATACAGGAACTATGGGCGTGGCATAATATGAAAATTCAACTGGTTCTATAATACCCAAAGATTGCAATCTTGTAAGTTCATCTTCAACCTTCTTTTTCATGGCAAAAGGCAAGGATCTAGGCTTAAAATAACGTGGTGTTGCATCTGGATCAACATGGATTTTGGCTTCGAACCCTTTTAATGTACCAAGTTCGTCTGTAAATACATCTTTGAACTCATCTAAAATATTTTTCAGTCCACTTGAATCTGCTTTAACTCCATCAGCTATGGTATTAATTCTAAGATCAACATGTAAAACTTTCATCCAATCACGTCCGAGTAAATTTGGTCCGAAACCATCATCAATGACAAGTGGTAATTTGAACAGTCTATCCTTGTATAAAACGTTGACTTGTGCAGCTCCATATACCTTGACATTTTCACCTGTGTATGTCTTCAAGTTATTTCTGAATGGTTCTAATTTGGTATGAGGTTTTGATATTTTAGCAAACTGTTCAGAACTAATAAGTGTGGTTGAACTTCCAGTGTCAAGTTTGAAATCAACATCAGTATTTTCAACTTGTATCTCAATTACAATATGCTTGACCTTGGGTATCGACAAATGATACATGGTGTGGGCTCTCTCATCTGCCGTGGTCAATTGCTCCATCTCAGATAGATTTCAGTCTATCTTGCAATAAGAAGACACAGACAAGTTCTTTAGTTTTGCAATCTAAATTCCTTGAACTAAGGTCTAAATATGGGGAATACTCACCTTTTTATACAGATGGGTCTAAGGATGGTGATAAAGTAGCAGCCGCTACTGTTACGCCATCCGAAGTTCTATCTGTAGCTCTACCTCCAGCAGCAACTATTTTTACAGCAGAACTCATTGCCATTTTACAGGCACTCGAGTTCTTTCAATCCTCATCATCTTTAAAAAAATGTATTATATTTTCTGATTCTGTGTCCGCATTACAAGTTATTAATAACATCCAGCTTGTGCACCCAATAATCGGAGACATATACAAGCTCTCTGGGCCAAAAAAGGACATAGTCCTTTGTTTGCTCCCCAGTCACATGGATATACGAGGGAATGACAAGGCAGATGCGACGGCTAAGGCTGCTTTGTCACTGCCTGTCTCCCCCTTTTCCTTACCTTACACCGACTTTAAGTCGGTTGTAGGGGCATTTATCCATCAACGATGGCAACAGATGGGATGCTGCAGACACAAACAAACTTCATGCCATCAAGCCTCTCTTAGGAGATTGGCCCAACTCCCATATTTACAAATAGGAGAAATGAAGTTGTTTTGTGTCGCTCATGAAGCACATTCTGATTGAGTGCAGGCATCTCAAACCTTTGAGATCCCAGCACTACCGTGCTGGATCTCTGTTTCATTTGTTTGCGCAACCTTCTCTGTATGAGAAGGTTGTCGCATTTTTAAAAAATGAAAATTTCTATTTTAAATTTTAATTTTGTGTCAATTGATTTTTTGGTTTTAGTACCACTTTGTGGTGTTATACTGTGATATTGTTTTTAATTTTCTTCGTTCTGTGATAATTTTTGTTTGTTTATTTATTTCATGTTTGTTTTAGTTTTGTTTTGACATGTTTATTTTTATCGTGTTCTGGAGCTATATAGCCCATTTGGTGCTGATGCTCCATAATACATTTCATTTCATTTCTCTCATCTGCATCATCATTGTCAGCCGTATTGTATGGATCACGATCAGACTCTTCCATAAAGTGTGATCATCTTTCCTGCTTCTTCGTGCGACATTGTGATTGTGTGTGTCCCTTATATCCACAATGATGGTAATTTTTTTATTGAGAAATGGGCAATTATGTGGTGAATGGTGTTTGCTCCACATCTATAGCATTGACGTTTGTCTTGAGTAGTTTGTGGGCTTGCTTGGTATGAATTCTTTGGTCTGTGTGGTTGCTGTTTATGATGTGGTTTCTATGGCTATAAGAACTATCACTGGTATTCGTTCTATATTTGTTAAACTTCTTGGCTTTAAAAAGTTTATTTACATCAGAACCACTAGCAGTAGATTTATCATGCTGATCAGAATTTTGCATTTCTTTCATATTCTTGTAGCTTCCATGGCTATGGCTGTGACTATTTTTAATGCTGTGGCGAATGTCAAGTCTACCTCAGTAACTTTTTCTGGATATTGTCATGCTTAATTCCGCATACGAGTATGTCATAGAGCTGATCACCATATCGACAATGTTCAGTAAATTTCCTCAATTCAGCTACATACTGAGCAACAGTTTCTTTAGTTTTCCTGTCCCTGGAGTTAAATTTGTACCTTTCTACAATTACAGATGGTGTAGTATTACTGTGGTTCTTGACCAGGTCATAAATTTCTTGAAATGTGACTTCATCTGGTGTTCGGGGGATTACCAAACTTTTTATTAGACCAAATGTTTTGGCTCCACATTCTGACAAGAGAATGGCTTTTCTCCGCCGATCATCAGTTATCTTATTTGCTGCTAGATAAAATTCTAACCTTTCGATATATTTAGGCCAATCTTCTTGTGCTTGATTGAATTCACCAATGTGACCAAATAATGCCATTCCTCTCTCACTAGTTTATTTTACAGGCTTGTTGTGAAATACAGGCTTACACACAATTTAGTTGGGGATCCGTCCTATTAAAATCCATAGCGATTCTCCGGAGACCAGGGTCCCCGGCGTTTGAACGACTCTCAGGTCTTAACGAATTGGCCTACCTTTATAAATTTACGTTTTTCGGAAATTTCGAAGAATTTTCTTATCGATGGAATACAAAAACTTCACAAGAAACTCTCAAAAGTGCCGTCTTACGCCGAAACAAAATTTGAAGCAGTCCCAGGTCGACTTGAATCGCCATTTTTTTTTTTAACTGTTGGCGGATGTGGGCGGAGTTTACATGTTTAACCAGAGATAACTCGCTCACAACCTGTAAGCTCCGCCTTTATGGCAGCCATCACTGATAGAATTCTCGCTTGGAAACTTTCGATCAAAATAAAAGGTATTAATTCAGCTAGGAGATAATTTAATTTACTTTTTTATTTAATATTTTATGAAAATCTATCGAGATGTGCCGATTTTCAAGGACACAGGGGCTTAATAAAGGATTTGAATTTCCGCAATGAAATGATACAGCATGGCAGCCTGACGTTGACCCGCTCAACGGCATGTTTTATCTGACTAACACACAATTGTGCTTGAAATTGAAAATTCTTGGCTATTCCACTGCTGCAGGTGTGAATTGTTTATGGTTTGGCTGCTTGGATGGATTATCTACAAGTTTACCATAGAATTAGTTTGATCCTCGTCGTTAAATGGGGTATCTGGCTTGATTATCACATAAGATAATGATATTAACATTTGAATAAATGGAGGGAGGATACGAAAAGAAACTCTTCAATAGAAGAAAACAATAAAGGTTATATCGTTGCTGTAAGTGCAAAACCTCATATCTCGAAAAATCTCCAATTTTTTTTTTCTCATGAAAACAAAACCTTGTACCACTGTTCATATGTCCTAAAAATGATATGATGTTTTGCTCTACAGTATAAAAGTTATGGGATAAAATCAAAACCTCTTATATGATTATCTCCCTCAATCTGTCAGACATAACCTCATAACAGCTATATAAGGTTTTACATCTTAATTTATTTTCTGCAAAAACTCATATATTTGACATATGAGGTTTTGTCTTTTTTAATGCGGCACATTGTTTCTAATATACAATACAAAACCTCATATTAACTGAAAATCAGCCATATTGAATGTTTTTACAATGGAGAGAGGAAAACTTATGGTAGAGTTGGCAAAAGAAAAATCAAGACTTGGGGCACAGACATGTTCTTCTGGTACCAATCTATGGTCATCTTTAACACTAATTCCTGTGAACAACGAAGAAGATAATATTGTACAAACTAATGATCAAATACCTGACGAAATATTCGAATCAGAAGATTATCAATCATCTGGTGACGAATGGATTCCGTCTCATAGTTCAGACGATGGCAGAAATCCTATCAAACAGTTGAAATCACAAAATTCTTCACATATTAATATTATTCCAACAAGAAACGAAATTGGTGAAAGTTCTAATACAAAATCACCATCCATTGAAGAGGATACAAGCGATGTCGGCGAGCAGCAAACAGTTAAGGCATCAAGAAAACGTAATGGAAATAAACGCCATGTTAATGCAATAAAACGAATGAAGGGTGAAGGATATACAGGTACATCATCTGCTAATACAAACGACAGACAGGAAAGGTCCTTAGGTCCAACATGTAAAATGGAATCCTGCAGACAGAGCAAAGTCAGGTTTTGTAACGAATTCACAGAGAATGACCGGCAAGAAATTTTTGAAGAATTCTGGAAAAACATGAACTGGGACCAGAAGCGTGTCTATGTTTCAACATTAGTAGACTTCCGCAAAACCAAAAACGAAGTTTCTAAAAGAAAAATTCATTACAGATATCATTTGAAGAAAGGGGGTTCCAGAATAGCAGTTTGTAGGAGTATGTTTCTCAATACTCTTGCAATTGGAGAATGGTCAGTCCACCATTGGGTAACATCTAGTAGACATGGAATGCATACCGAGATAAGTCAGTTATCTACTCCCAAACGTAGTAATTCTGATCGGTTTGAAGCAAAGAGACAATCTTGTATAGATTTTTTGAACAGCTTGCCTCGTTTACCATCACATTATTGTCGCTCCTCCTCATCATGTAAATATCTTGAGTCGATAATTGATTCTAAAGCCCACTTACATCGTCTGTACCTATCTTTTTGTGAAGAAAAGGGTGTTGAAAATCCCGCAAGTAAAACAGTGCTCATAGAAGAAATGGACAAACAGAACTTAAAATTTTTCCAGCCAAAAAAAGACAGATGCGATACTTGCTGTGCATATGAAGTAGGTCATATCACAGAAGATGTTTATCAAGAACATATCAAACGGAAGGATGAAGCTCGAACAGAAAAGGCTAATGATAAATTGGAAGCTGAAAGAGGAGAAGCAAACTGTATTTCAATGGATATGCAAGCTGTTTTAATCGCTCCAAGATTGAATGCTAGTGCATTATATTACAAACAAAAACTAGCTTGTCATAATTTCACTGTTTTCAATATGAAAGATTCATCCGTTGTGTGTTATTTCTGGCACGAGTGTGAAGGAGGTCTAACTGCACATGTTTTTGCTTCATGTTTGACAGACTACATTGAAAAAGAACTTCCTTTCAAGGACAAATTAACAATCTTTAGCGATGGATGTACATACCAAAATAGGAATTGTATCCTTTCCAATGCACTCCTTCAGTTGGCCATTGACAAAAACATGACCATTACACAAAAGTACCTTGAAAAAGGACACACTCAAATGGAGGTCGATAGTGTCCATGCAATGATTGAAAAAAATATCTCTAAAAAGGAAATTTATTCTCCTGCTAACTATGTGGACTTAATGAAATCTGCTAAAAAGTCTAATCCATTATATAAAGTCAAATATTTGGATCATACCTTTTTTAAAGATTATTCCGTTTATCAACACTATACCTCAATACGACCTGGTGTAAAAGCAGGGGACCATGTTGTTACCGATATTAGATGCTTGAAATATGATCCAAATGGTACAATTCAATACAAATTTTTGCATGGAGATGAATTTAATGAGTTACCAAACAAGAGAAAGCGAAGTGTGCGCACAGTATCAGAAGAAATTAGACCATCTCAGTTGTTTGAAAATTCATTACCAATTACAGCAAAGAAATATCGTAACCTTCAAGATCTTTTAAATGTTTTACCTAACGATTATCATGGTTTTTACCAAAATTTGCCACATGAATAAAATAGACCTACAGAAGAAGGTGTATATTATTGCAAACTTTAGTATGGGCAGCACCTTGTTGTTTCGTTAAGTTACTTTCATTTATTTATGTGCCTCACTTCCTTTAAACATGTTCAATCCAAAAAAATGGATATACATTTTCATTTATTCATTTAATCATAATGTGCCAAAATAAAATTAAATTGTTTTGTTTATACTCTGATCTATTGTTCTTATTTTGTCTCCAATAATTGTAATTCAGTTTGCCATTTTGGTTAGTCAACTGGAGTACTCATTAGAGCATACACCACATACCCCACATCATTCTGTCCGTTCCCCACATACCCCTCAGCCGCCCGATCAGTCACCACAGACCCAATAGCCTCCTGATCGTTCACCACAGACCTCACAGCCCTCACAGACCCTGATTATCGACCACATACCTCACTGCCCCCTGATTATTCACCACAGTCATTCACAGCCATATTGTTTTTACAGTGGAGAGAGGAAAACTTATGGTAGTTGTGGAGTTGGCAAAAGAAAAATCAAGATTTGAGGGACAGACATGATCATTCACCACAGACCTCACACCCTCATGATCTTTCACCACAGACCCCTGATCTTTCACCCACAGACCTCACAGCACCCTGATCATTCACCACAGACCTCACACCCCCATGATCTTTCACCACAGACCACACACCCCCATGATCTTTCACCCACAGCTCCCTGATCATTCACCACAGACCTCACACCCCCATGATCTTTCACCCACAGCCCCCTGATCATTCACCATAGACCTCACAGCACCCTGATCATTCACCACAGACCTCACACCCCCATGATCTTTCACCACAGACCACACACCCCCATGATCTTTCACCCACAGCTCCCTGATCATTCACCACAGACCTCACACCCCCATGATCTTTCACCACAGACCCCTGATCTTTCACCCACAGACCTCACAGCACCCTGATCATTCACCACAGACCTTACTGCCCCCATGATCTTTCACCACAGACCTCACACCCCCATGATCTTTCACCCACAGCTCCCTGATCATTCACCACAGACCTCACACCCCCATGATCTTTCACCCACAGACCTCACACCCCCATGATCTTTCACCCACAGCTCCCTGATCTTTCACCCACAGCCCTCACACCCCCATGATCTTTCACCCACAGCCCCCTGATCTTTCACCCACAGCCCTCACTGCCCCCTGATCTTTCACCCACAGCCCCCTGATCCTTCACCCACAGACCTCACACCACCATGATCTTTCACCACAGCCCCCTGATCTTTCACCCACAGACCTCGCTGCCCCCTGATCATTCACCCACAGATCCTATAGCCCCCTGATCATTTATAACACAATTACTTAATCACATGTGTGTTATTTTACAACAATCTCAAAAAATTAGGTTTTGAAATTATACAGCATTTAATGCTTGGAAATATGAATCCGATGACAAAAGGTGAAAATAACCGACAGGTAGCTTTTAAATATCCCCAGTATGAGAGATTTCAATGAGAGATTTGGTTACAAAACCTCATATAAGTACAATAAATAACAGATTTTTATTGACAAAACCTCATATCTGAAATTTCAGAGGGGTCATGACCCTTAAATACAAAATAACCTTACAGTATGATTTGAAACCTAAAAAAGTATAACCTATTCCATTCCTACATTATTTCCATGTTGTGTTAGCTCAGTAAACAGTTTTTTGTCTCTCCTGTAAAATTTCACTTTTTACCGATATGAGGTTTTGCACTTACAGCAACGATATGTTAACAAGGGAGACAATCGTTTAACAGAACTGAGACTTCAGACAACAAATATTCACTATACAACATGGTCAAATTGTACAAAACAATGGTAATGATGAACATAATCAAAATAAATAAATGCTTAAGATAAAAACTAGATAACATTAGCCGAAACAGAAGGATTTCCCCTTTTCCGGTAGCGCATTTAGCGTAGGGCAAGAATCCAAGAATATCGCCATATCGTCTGCATCAATCATGAGTGCTTATTGCAAATGGTTGCCGATTTTATGCAAGGACACTTACATTAAAAAGCTGTCGTCTATTGGCTTTGAAAATCCATTGATTGAAGACCCATGTATAGACGATTCAACATAGATATATGATGTTACAAAAAGGCCAACGGTGGAGTTCGGTCAGATTTATGTTTTTTTGGTTAATTCCCCTGGCATTTTCACCAGTGATTCCATGAAATGCTACAAATATTTGGAGGCTTACAATCAGTATGAGAGTGGTTGGGTCCAAACATGCTTCATGAAGAATTTAAGAAACACAGTGATCATCAAGGGGAAGGTCAACAGATCCCAAGCTGTTACAGAAAAGCCACATGATGCATGGGTGGCTATGACTTGCAGTGGAAATATCATCACTGGACATTGTACATGTATGGCAGGGTAAGCATTATTATTATTATGATTGATAGTTCATATTGTCATATAGGTAGGATTATTTGTCCATAATGTCAATTTCTTAGGATAATCAAAGCTGTAGGAGACAGGAGTACCGGTAGTCAGATAAAACCCGCCGTTGAGTTGGTAGGAGGACAGCTGCCCCCCTCAATATTTTTGGGAAAAAAATCTCAAAAATAAAAATCGTGCAAAATATCATTAAAATTCGGACAATAAGTTGGGTTGAGTCATGGGCCCCTATGGTTAAGAGGATTATTATCAAAATTAATTATGAAAACGCATAGCATAACTAGGCTATTTAGCCTACTTGTTCAATGACAATGTACTGGGCAAATGCAAACTGCATGGTTGGAAATGTATTTGTGATGAGCAATTCCCCAACCTCAATCCAACCAATCAATAAGATAAAGTGAGATATCAAAAATATTAAAATTCTGGAATTTAGTATAACCTCCTGAGTCCCAGCGTCCACATTTGTGGACAATCAAAATTTTGCAGAAAAAAAATGATTTTTTTTTATATTCATAGTCCCTTTTCTGTATTCGAATATCAATGGCCTAACTGTTTTCTAGTATCAATTAAATCAAATTCTGATAGTCACGTGATTGTCACATGACTTTTTCAAAATGGCAGCTCCCTTGAGATGTAATCCAGTGTCAAATGAAAAGATAATTTAATTTTTGATACAAATTTTAGTGTGTATATCAAGCTAACTTGATTTTATTTTAATAAATAACATATTAAGGAATCTTGCTATACTGATTTATGCAGTTTGGGACAATTTTTAATGTCAAAATTTGGTTTGGAAAAATTTATGTCAACATTTGTGGACATGGGTTTTCATTTTGTTAGAATGAATTTCATAATTTTTTCAAAAGTATAATTTTAAGTTGAAAAAAATTCATTTTTAACTAAAATATTGTGTATTGTATTATTACCAAAACATGTTTAATCAAAATTGTAAAATAGACTGAGAAATTCAATGAATTTTCATAACTTAAGCTCAAAGGTTCATTGAAATCGAGTCCCGACGTCCACATATGTGGACACTCCAAATAAGGACATAAATATTTTGGGATTGTCAAGAAAATTTTTGGGGATGATTTTAGGATGCCATTTGTCTCAAAATCAAAAGGGCATGGGTCTCAGGAGGATATTGTTACTTTATCTTCATTTTCAGACAAGGCAGTGTTTGTTCTCATGTAGCTTCCATACTATTCAAGATAGAAGCTTGTGGCAGGTTGGAGTTGAACAAGGAACCAGCATGTACATCACTGCCATGTTTGTGGAATCAAACTTTCACCAAAAAAGTAAGATTTCAAGTTTTTATGATTTCTGATGTCTCACGTAATTAGCTAAAGGGCATATTATAATGGTGTTTAGCCAACCCGTCTACATGTCACCAATCAAATCTAAAAGAGTAGTCTTCAATTTAATTAGCCTGGTATTGTCCTATCAGCGCAGGTAGTAGGATGCAAAACATTTTATTTTGATCTTAACCAAGTAATTCACATTCTCTTTATACCACACATTATAACCAGGGTTTTCAACTGGTTTCTCAAGTATCCCCAATTATGCACGAGTAAATGACCATGTTCCTTGAATTGTCCGCGAAAGTCATCGAAAACATGAAGTCACAGCATTTTGCTTTGTTGTTGGCAGTGGACATTGCATGCATTTCATTTGTTGTCCCCTAAAAAATGTCGAAATGTCCCCAGTGTGGGACGTGTCCCCCAAATTGAAAACCCAGGCATTATAATGTGTGTTCAATACAGTAAAATACACACAAAATCATATATAACATATGAAATGAAAATTATTGAAAATTTCAGGTGCAAGTAGAAAAAGCTGATGAGATAGATTTTAATAAGCCAAAAAGGGGTCAAAATAATAAAAACAATCTCAATCTCAAAAGAAATTACAAGTTCAAGATACGACCAACTTATTACAAAGATTTAAAGTATCACATTCAAATGCAGTAATGTTTTCTGTCACATCTCCATATGTTCCAAATATTCAACAACTAACTTTTCCTCCGCTGATGGATTCATTTTTTATGAGAAAAATTCTACTTTGTCTTGTGAAGAGCTTACTTACTGTGTATTGAAACATTGAGGACTATTGAAAATGATATTAATGTAGCGCAGATTGAAAAACTTTCAGATGCAACTCTAGATCAAAAGCAAAACAGTGCTTGGTTCGCATATAGGTAAGGCAGATTGACGGCATCCAATTTTTATGAAATTTCTCATACTGATGTGTTTTCCATGAAAAGTGTGTCTTTGCTTAAAACAATTATGCAGTATGGTAAACACAAAAATTGTGTGACATCTGAAGCCATTTCGTGGGGAATATCTCATGAAAAAGATGCTCTCACTGAATACAAGGAAGAGTCATCTCTTTATACCACACATTATAACCAGGGTTTTCAACTGGTGTCTCAAGTATCCCCAATTATGCACGAGTAAATGACCATGTTCCTTGAATTGTCCGCGAAAGTCATCGAAAACCCAATCTACAATATCCATTCATTGGAGCAACCCCAACAAATTGTTTAACAAATTGTAGTTGTTGTGGAAGTTAAATGCCCCTTTACACAAACATGTTCATTTCCTTGCTCATTTGAAACTGCAGGATGTATGCCACAATCACTAAAACTTAACAACAAGTACTACTTTCAAGTTCAGGGCCAAATGCTTGTAATAAATACCCAGTTTTGTAACTTTGTTAGTTGGACTCTAAAAGGTATTCATATTGAAAGGATAGTTAAAGACGAGAGCTTTTTTGTAAAAATTTGAAGCTTTATTTTCTCAATATTGCATTACCCGAAATTTTAACTCACAAAATAAGAGATGAAATTATGACCAGTAGTAGTTCTTCAACTCCTCAGTATTGTTTTTGTGGACATGAGGAGTCGTTTGACAATATGATACTGTGTGACAGTAAAACATGAAAAGTTAAATGGTAACACTTTAGGTGTGTTGGCCTGAAAAATGCCCCATCAGGTATGTGGGTATGTCTGAAATGTAGGTCAAAGTGTTAGATTGTGTGTAAAATGTTGAAAACAAGTCTTTATAAACATGGCCAAATTGAATCTACGTTTATAGTTTATTTATGACAGAACATTTATTCTTGCCAGGGCAGCAGCATAAGCCTTCTCTTCTTGTTGAGAGATCTTTAATAAACATGCACGGCCTGTAGCACAGGCGACTCGATTTATTGTCCCATGCGTTGACTTGGCACTTTTTCCATGTCAGCCCCTCTGACCTGCATCACTGACCAGCATCACTGACCAGGAGATCTTGATCCATGCCAGGATTTCCCATCTCAAAATCAATAATTATTTGACAACAGAGGTTATAACATTATATATACTCATACATTAGTGTGTTTGTAGATATATGTCTACCTCTTTTGTTGGTAGAAACAAATATTGCTCAGTGAGTTATGAGCATACCTTTAAACGTTAAAGGGGACCAGTCTTCATTTTTATTGGTTGATTTGGGTCTTGAATATACTTAAGTATCCTTCAGAAGCACTACAATTGTACGAAAATTGCATATTTCCTTCAAATATATCTTAAATTAGACATTTCTCCTTCTATTTCTATAGATGACTTTTCTATATATTGCATAGTTATCGCTAATGTGTAGTAGGGCATTATAACTTTCAAATGCTAATAATTATGGATGCACATGGATTTGAAGGCTCAAATTTCAATGGTGAGTTGTGATAACCAGTACTAAATTGCTGAGCTAAAAAGTCCCCGTTTCTGAGACTTGGAAAAATCGACCCACGAAAATGAAGCCTGTGTCTCTTTAAACTCTTATTTTCATTAATCCTTTTATCACCAATGAAAAAGAATACTTATTATTTCAACCACAAGAGTGCTTTAACATAAAAGCACATTGCCACTATTTATTAAATTATTTAAAAAAAATGTAAATATCTAATATATAACAATAGTGTAAAATTAACAATAAAATTCTCCTCTGTATAACAATATTAATAACATTAAATAACATAATAAACTCCTGTTTATAACAATATCAATAACAATTTAATACTCCTTATAATAACAATATTATATCAATTATATACAACATAACAAGTAACTTGAGCAATTACTGCAGTTTAAGTAAAACATAACACAATGCTAATGTCAACTATTAGAAGAAAAAAACATACTTTAAATATAAACACAAGTATCAGTTTTGGTAAACAGATAATATTGCTGAGATCAAGAAATAAATGACCACAACATCCGAGTAAACCAATGTTTATAATGGATAGAGATTCATTTAATACAATATTTTGAAGCCAAAAGTCAGTGCAAGTGCTGCGAGCGGCCTACCCAACCCTACTCAATTTCATATTATTTTTTTCATTTGGAGGGGGAGGTAGGATTTATGTATGCTCAAGACTAGCTTTAAGGATGTTTACTCATCCCCTGACATTATTTTTTGATGAAAGAGGAATTTTTTGAGTCTAAGCCATATATTTTATTGCAAATATCAGGTGTCACAAAAAAAAAACGTCCCCAACTTTGATGCGAAGTATTTCAGTTGTTCATGAGCCGATCTCTTTCAAAATTCTCACAGATTTACTTCAACATGTCCTTGGCAGACCCTGAAAATATGAAAGCCATCAAACAAAAAATGTACAAGTACTGTCTTGAACAAAATAGCATGTCAATATCAGAGCAAACTACACATTTCAACCTGTGTCTATTGTTACTTCAACACATTGACCACCAATATCTAACATTTGCCACCCTTATAAACTCTCACGGATCTCATCTAAAGGTACCACTCGGGAAGCGACCATCCTGGCTTTTAGGGAGAAAATATCTTAAGATGATAGGTGAGAGCATTTCAGGATGGAAAATGAATGATATTGGTGGTCGATGTGGTGAAGGTAATATTTAAAAGTAAATCAATAGTAATATCTGTTTGTGTTGTCTTTATAAAATATTTCAGTTTGTGTTGACAAAGAATGACATAGGTTTGAAGTGTTCAAATTCAAATTAAAATTGTCAGTAGCAGCACTTGTAGATAATACCTGGTTCTCTGTATTTTCAGTCCTAGTTGAAAGTCTAGCATGCCACCCAACATCTTCATTAAATTTTCTTTTTAACTCTGGAACCTTAGGAATCCTAAAAAACTTCAAATCTGTCGTTCCCTCCCCTTGTCGACTCGTGCAACCAAAAGAACAACAATGGACATTTGTTTACAGGTAGCAAAGGAAGTGTGAAAAGGCTTCTATAAAAATGATTTAAAGGGGATTTTTTTGGTCGAATAGCAAGTGAACATATCCCTTCAATTCAACGTAGTGTCTTAGATCGTAATAAAGGGGTATAGAATTATTGGGCCTACTATGCTATGATTGAATGACATTGATATTTAGAATGACATTTCATACTTTTACCTAAATTAATATTGGGTAGTTTATCTATTAATTGTGTTTCTTGTTTGAAAACTATAGGCCAACCAAAAAGCTGTTGATAATAATGTTATGAAGGACCTTAACAGCAGGGGATACAGATGTACAAGATATTTAAATTTGCTTTAAAGATATAATTTATAAATAATTTGTAGGCTTTAAATTCAAAGGTTATATAGTTAACGGGTTTTCTGTTGGGCAATAATTTAGAAAAGTATTCCAAAGAACAAAAATACAAAAGATATCTACAATAAAACTATCGAGACATTTAACTCTCATAAACATACTTTTAGACAGGTACATTTTTCTGCGTTTTTAAATAGATAAGTGAACATAATATCATCTTTTTGTAGGTAATCAGGACTAATAATTTCAGAAAACATTAATAATTCTTTATATAAATTCTTTGTTTAGTAAACAATAGAGTAGTAAGTGTTTTTCATCATCAACAGATATATTATCACATGAACAGATTCTGTCTTTATACTTAATTTGTCTATACCTATAATTGCGTTTACTAAGATAGTGGACCACGGCCATATACGCCTAACGAAAAATTTAATCAGGATAAAACTAAACTTTCTCAAACCTAACATCCATTTTAAGTTTCAACAAAATTGGTTGAAAACTAAGATAGTAATAGCATATTCAAGACTTTGGGGCAAGGGCAATAACCCTGCTACTAACGGTCGAAACTAGCTCAAATTCGAACTTGATCTTTGTTTTCTGAATATGTATATACAGACCGAATTTCATTTGATTCCATCAAATATTCTAGAGTTTTTAGAGCGTTAACAAGCAATTGATGTTGATAGAAGCACTTACTGTAAGGGCGAAAACTCCTCAAAACTGATGATACAGGCCTAAATCTTGAAAAAGCTTTAAGGAGGTTCCACCGAATAACCAATTTAAATTAAAAGTTTCTGATTTTTTGCATGGTGGTAGCTAAACATATCAGTATTGAGAAAATGCAAAAAATAGCATAGGTCACCGACTTTGTTTTTGAGATAGAGGGCGTTATTTGTGTAGGGGTGGGGCACAATAGTTGACCTACTTTTGACTTTCAATTCACACTGTTTTTACGCTTCTGCAATTTTGACTTTTGCACAAAATCAACATAAAATGATCCCAGACCGTTCAATAATACTTTGGTATCAGCAATATGCTAAAATACTAATTTACAGATAAAAAAATGTTCTAATGCCAGTTAGTCAATAAGCCTCCAGAGGCACTAAAACACCTATAACTTGCTTATCGAAAATTAAAATCTGTTATTTTTCTGACCATTTTGTACTCCATTATATAAGAATTCCTGTAAGCCAATAAAAAAGGGGGGTCACCGAACTCATTCTCTGAATAATTGGATCTGAAGATGGGTAGGGTCCAGTAAAATAATGGGCGAAAGGGAGATAACTCTTCAGAACAATACTTTTTTTTCATGATAAATTCAGTTTTTCAATGACTAGTTTTCTACTTGTAACTCTCACTTTACCATTAACTTTTTCACCCAATAATGTGGACAGACCTAATTCACCATTACGTTCAAAAGCTAAACATAAATGGTTAAATTTTAAACCTGATGCTGCACACTTTTCGGCCAAGTTTTTGGATATTATCTTTCTGCTGATCACTGCATTATATGATGACAAATTACTTCTCTTATGTTTGTTTGATCTAATGACCATTGGAATCATATCATATAATTGTGAATTATTAAGATTAACCAAATCTGCTAATATTTGACAATCTCTGTCTGTAGTTTGTCGCGACACACATGCGCAACGGGATGGAACGTCCTTAATTTGAATCAGGATTAAACTAAACTTTCTCAAACCTTTCCCTTTCGATTTAGGTCCAATAACATCCATTTTAAGTTTCATCAAAATCGGTTGAAAACTAAGAGAGTAATTAATAGCATATTCAAGATTTGGGGCAAGGGCAATAACTCTGTTTCTAACGATCGAAAATAGCTCAAATTCGAACTTGATCTTCGTTTTATAAATATGTATATTTCATTTGATTCCGTCAAAAACTCTAGTTTTTAAAGCGTTTACTAGCAAATGTTGACGGACGGACCAACGGATTTGGGGCAAGGGCAATATAACTCCTAACGATCGAAAATAGCTCAAATTAGTTTTTAGAGCGTTTACGAGCAAATGTTGACGGACGGACCGACGGACAGGGGTGCCGACAATACACGTCCTCATTGAGAGATGAGGGCGTATAAAATTGGAACAATTATTTAAATAATTTTCAGTTTCACAATCTGTTTTATACAGTTAATTATATTTTTGTTTCCCCCCATTTACAGAGGTGGATTTATTTAGCTCTTTAATTAGAGCTGTTACACTATTAGTTTTCAATTTATTTTTGAGGAACTACATTTGTTTTAAACCAAAAGTTTCAAAGATATCGGCAACATAAGAATACCAAGTATATAATTTATCATGACTATGAAGACTATGACTTAACTCAAGAGCCTCTACAGCTAACAAGCTTCTTATCGTTATTATCATTATTAAGATGAATAAAGTAATTCACAGTTTGCTTGTGGATACATTCCTCTAAAAGTAGTTTACCTAGTTCTAAATATGAGGCACTGTTTGAGGTGTTATTATATACGTCTAAAGAAAATTTACAAAATTTCAACTGGACCTTTTCAATTGGATTATCAAGTAAAACATTGTATTGTTTTTTACAGAACGCTTCTTTGAATTAAGTTGTGTCTTATGAAAATCCAAATATCCAAATTCTGCATAACACAAAATAGGTCAAATCAGATTCAACAAATTTCAACTTAAGATTAATAGGTGAATTTTTAATTAAGTTTAAATTTTTCTAAAGAGAAAATAGTGCACACATTCCTGGGAGTGCTAAATGTTCAGAATATTTTTTAAATAAACCTGATTGGTGAAAACTTAGACCCAAATACTTATAAGTTTCTACATGTTCAATATTATTAACACCAATGTGTAATTTGGCTTGTTTATAGTACCTGTATAAAAAGTTAGAACTTTAGTATTTGTATAATTAGTTTCCAAAGATTACAATATTCATCAAGGCCATTCATTAGTTCCTGGAGACCATCATATGTTTTAGAAATTAGAACAAGGTCATCAGCAAATAGAAGACAAGGTACTAGTGTACTTATTAAAGAAGGAGCTGAAATATTAGTATTTTTACCTAATTGTGGTAAATCATTTAAATACTTATTAAAAAGTGTGGTAAATCATTTAAATACATATTAAAAAATGTAGGGCTTAAGTTATCTCCCTGTTTAACACCTATTGTGGATTCAAATGCTTCAGATAGTCTATCTTTAAATTTAATTGAAAGGGCAGTATTAGTGTACATGTTATTGATCAGTGCACAAACCTTCGGACCAATTCCAATTAAACTGAGTTTTACAATAAGATCATGTCTATTATTAGTGTCAAATCCTTTTTTAAAATCAACAAAGCAACAAAATATTTTTTCACATTTGCCATCAACATATTTATTGATAAGTGTCTTAAGTATCAAGCAATTGTCAGAAGTCCTATGTCCTCTTTTCAAACCATGTTGATAGATGTTATATTTTTTTTTTAATCGTTTAAATAGGCCAAACTTCTTTCATTTATTATAAAAATAAACAGTTTAGCTAAGCAACTAGAAATAGACAACCCGCTGTAATTAGATGCATCATCTTTAGGACCTGATTACTTATGAATAAGAGTTTTATAAGATGTAGCCCATACTTCAGAATAAACATTTGACTCTAAAATTAAGTTAAATAGTTTGGTTATGGACGGTAGGAGAGCTCTATAGCAAAATCAAGTATCTTTTTTTTTTACTTAAATGATCTTCAATTGAATCAAATTGTGTATCTTGTAGTTTGGCTAATAATTTCCAAAGTTTCTTGGGGTTATCTTTGTATTTTTCTATATCTAAGGTTAAATTATCAATATAACAATTTTTCTTAATTCTAATGAGATTCTTATAACGCTTTATCCTTAGATAGTAATGTGTTTTAAAACTAATATCGTATGGGTTTTTAAATACCTGCTTTGATAAATTATTCAGGTTTTTATGAAATAGATCACACTCTTTATCAAACCAGGATTTATTTTTTATAGCTTGTGTTTTTTGGTCTAGTATCTTTTTATACAATTTTTTTTTACAGAAAAAATCATATAAATGTTGAAGAAGGGAAGTCAACTGATTAGTAGCAGCATTTATTCAAGCCTTAGTAGATGTAAAGCTGTTTGCCTCATATTTCAATATGTCTGAAACAAAGTCATAATTTTCAAGTGAATGTAATAGTTTATCACTAGAGTTTTCATTCCTGTTAAATTGACATCATGTGATTGGTGTGAGTCAAAAGTACAATTAGCTTTTAAAGTTACTGAAATTAAACAGTGATCAGAATAGGTTGACAATGGGTGAACCCTGAAATTTAAGACATTGCTGACAAAACTAGGATTAACTAACGCTTAGTCAATTGTACTATTACCATTTTTATGAAAGAGGGTATAGTCTCCCAGAAGGTCACAAATGTATCTACCATTTAATATGGTAATATCACTATTGATACACAATTCTGACAATATAAGTACAATAATCATGGGATCTTTTAACTTGAAATTGATGGTCAGTGCGATATACATCAGGTATTGATATTAATTTTGCTAGTTCTGGGTCTGGAAGAACATCATGTAAATCACCCATTCGGGCACTAAATCCCATAATCAAGACATCACCTCTTAAGTAATAATGGGATAAGTAAAGTTCAATTTTGTCAAAACATTTGGCATAAAAGAGTGATATATATACACAACGACATTTTTAAGGTTAAAAAACTGTTTATCCAACTTAATCCATAGAATTGATTTGGAGTTTGATGGGCTGGACTGTAGAGAAATTCCAGCTTTTAAATTTGCTTTGTAGACAATTGAATTGCCTCCACTAGGTCTTTTTGCTCTAGGGTGTTTCACGGTTAATGGAAAATAAACTAGTGTCCAAAAGAAACGATACCACATGTTTGCAACGACATAAAAGAAAAACTAAACAATGCAGAAGTTTAGGATTGGTGTTATGCTTTTGAGAAATCATTTCACAACATCTGAATTTTTTTTTTAATAAAATCTGTACAACCAATATGACAAGCCTTGAAAGATGGGTGGGGTCGAAAAATGAACATTTCGTTCTCAAATTCAAGTCAGTAGCGGGTATGTCTACCGTGAGCATCAATACATGCCAGAACACGCCTACGGACTGATGACGTCACACGTTTGATGACGTTGGGAGTGATGCGTTCCCATTCCTCGAGGAGACATCGTTCCAAGTCCTGCGGCCTTATTCTCGAAAACTTAACTTAAGATGATTTTAGTGTTCTAGTTATCTGATTGGTCAGTTACTAAAATCAGTTTGAAATTACGCTGTATGATCCAATCAAATTGCTGTATTTCTTAAAATCTTGATTTTATCTAAGTTAGGTTTTCGAGAATAAGGCCCCTGGACGTTGACTGGAGGCACACGGCGACGTCGGATTTGCCGATCGAGGTGGTCAAATAAGTTTCATGTCCGGTGAACATGCGGGCCATGGCAAATCCTGTACGTTGGCAAGGAAGTTCTGTGTCAATCTTGCTGTGTGTGGCCTTGCATTGCCATGTTGGTGTACACGGGGCTGTTGCTGAATAAAGGGTACCACAACAGGCCGTAAGATTTCATCAAGATAACGCCGTGCATTCAGGTTTCCACGAATTACGACAAGCCTCGTTTTGACGTCACCACATATGCCACCCCAAACCATTAACCCTCCAAACGGCTGAACCTGTTGGATACAGTTAGGCGCCAAACGTTCACCAAATCGTCGGTATACACGTTATATATATATCCATCGTTTCTGAAGATGAGGAATCTGCGCTCATCATTCAACATAACAAGTGCCCAGTCCCGCCGTTGCCAACGTCGAACTCGCCTGGCCCATATCAGTCTGTTGTTCCGGTGTCGAGGCGTCAGGAGCGGTCCGCGGTAGGGATGACGTGGTCGGATACCATACTACCGTAGTCTCCTGTAGACGGTCTGTCGACTGATCCTGTGTCCAAGTGCTGTAGCCGCCGTGGACGTCGCTGTTACGGTGCGGTTCCTCAGGTGTAATACCCGGATGTAACGATCTTCACGGGGCGTGGTTACTTTTGGTCTTCCACTACTGGGCCTGTCTGACTTCTGACGTAACCGCTGCATCAACCTGGTGATAGTGATGAGTGCGCAGCCCAAGCCTCTGGCGACTTCGACGTGTGACGCTCCTTGTTAGACCATTCCAACGGCTCTCTCTCGATGGCTGTCAAACGTGGCATATCTTGTGTTCTTTTTTGTTGCTGTGATTATACAGTGTTTATGCACGTGCAGAACATGCTAGTGAGGGAAATGTTACTTTCACGTAATTCACATTTTTTCCCGGAAGTGAACACGTGTTCCCGGTATTTTTTATCGACTATGCTGTGTTTAGGATGTACATGCAGTGTGCAATGAGGGAATTTTTTGCCAGGACAGTGGCATTAGCCTGCTCTTATTTTCAACTGTCGAGGGGTCAGATTTTTTATGTGACCTTATATGTATTAATGATATCTAAATATGCCTAAATTTTTAAGCCTTTACGTCTATTGGTTAGCGAGATATACAATCATAATTATGTCAAAAAAAGTCAAAATCTATTATCTGAAATTTTGAAACCTTGTTCCCTTTTTTTGAACTATACAGCCGAAACCTCTGAGATTTTGATATAATTGAGCTAAAGCGATGAGGTAAGTGTGTGCGAAAGCATTTTCCAAAAAATTGTATTCTATATATATTTTTTCCAGACAACAAAATTTAAACAAAATGAGAGGTTAACACGGATGTGCCACGCGCACGTCATTATTTTTTGATTGATACATTACATATGGGGGTATGTTTAATTATGTTCCAATTTTAAAGCTTCTACATCTTATAGATCACGAGATATACATACATCAATGTCAAAAAATTGGGTAAAGGTTTCCTAAATTGAAAAATTAAAATTTTGCATTACAATCCATTGTGATATATGAAATGAAATGAATGGAGTTTTACGTCCTACTTTTCTGCACCTATATGGGTTAATGGAGGACGGGCAAACGCCATACAGTGTGCAATGAGGGAAATATTTCCAGGACAGTGGCATTAGCCTGCTCTTATTATCGATTTCCAACTGTCTAGGGATCTTTAACGTGCACAGCCAATCGATGGCTCTTTGCCAAAAGTGAATAAGTCCATGGTTGTTGATTTTCACTTTTTGACTTTTTCTGATGTAATTTTTGACGCTCTATGACCTCAAGAAGTGCATAAGTCCTTCCTTTATTATAAACCTAGCAACATAAATCTTTTAAAACGAATAAGTCCTTTGAAACTCCTTGGTCTACAACCAAAAGTGAATATATCTATACATTCAATTTTGGCTGCATTAAAAGCCTTAGAATATGAAGGGGTATTACTGCCAAAATTGAACATTTATTCATTTCTGGCGGAAGTCGTTGTGAGTTATCTCCCTTGATTTCCTTTCCACTAAAAATGCATGTAAGCACTTTTTGCAGATTAAAACTGAATAACAATATTGACTTGTGCTCTAACAAAATGTTCAAAACTGAATAAGTCCAAAATGGTTAATATTTTGCAAAAACTTGTCCCCCTAAAAGCAAAATGTGTATTGTAGTATTAATATGGCATGATCAAGTTTGTGTATTCAAAAGATGGAACTTCTGCTATAAATAATAATTGAATGGTGAAAGGTTTTGTTAACTCAAAAAATTTGACGGCCATTTTCTCAAAATCTTGTTTTCGGACTTATTCACTTTTAGCCTCTATTTATAGGCGGAGCGCGTCTCATGCTTCCGCGACCAAGTATCGAGTTCGCATAGATGGAATGACGATCAGCTTGTCCGGACCTTGTCCCGTCTAATATTTTATGCTTAATTACAATATTGAATAATGGAATTGATATAAATTAAAGTTTTCAGAAAACGGACAAGACTTTCCCCCCTAAAGAAGTGCTTAAAGCGGATGAGGACGTTAGATGGCGACGTCAAGAAGAAGTCCCTGTTTACTCTTAAGTCTACAGCATTAAATTTACAATCTCAACTTGTCCGGTTCTTGTTTGTTGGTTTAAAGTCCGAAAAGCATTGACAATAATGATTTAAATACAACATTTACAACAAATAAACTTTGCAGCATCAGTGCCTATTGTGACGACCTAAGCGTAGACATATTTGACCTTGCACTACTTTGCTCTGACTTGTTTATGATTGACGACCTGGGGTGATTTGCCGATATAGTTCCTATGCGATTGACTACTGTACTCCCATTAAAATAATAAGAACATTTATATTAAAGTTTCTTGTTAGAATTTACAATACATTAATTATATTTAGCAATACAAAAACTTATTCATGAGTAAAATTCAATACAAGTATTACTACGCCTTGATTACAACTTCATTCACAATCTTCCCCTTAGCAACCGTGATGAGAAAATCACTCCCAAATTAAACCTTGCAGAGAGACTGTTTACCCATAACATTTTGCATTAGATAAATAAATAGCTAAATTTTAATAATAAAACATACATTTGCAGTCACTGAAGCCCTTCACATTTTCCTAACGACAAGGCCTATAACGGTAACAAACTGTGACTTACTTGTACTAAATATAACTCTATAATAATGGAACAATTCTCCTGAATTTCCTGGTACCGGTATATACACTTAACATTGTCTAAAACAATAAATTTAAATATTCCTACATTATAATATGCACATAACTATGCATAGGCTAAATTTCAACACCCCCTCCCCTCACTAATAATATATACCCTTCTTCCATCTCTCTGGATCATTTCTTCCTCCACCCTACTTCTCTGTCTCTCAGCTCTTCTATCTTCCTTCTATCACACTTAACTGTCTCTCAGCTCTTCTTACTCCGCGATCACTAGGCTAGTCGTCCGACAATCGTAGATCAATCCCCTTTTGGTCCATCTGCTCCAGGATATCATCAACTGCCTGGAATGATGACGATTCAGACACGACTGTCTCCATCATTCCCAACCACCATCCACCCCCCTTGCCCGACAATGCCATATTTCTAAGGGTTCGGTATATGTAAACCTGGGCCTTTACACAAGCTTCCTTCTTTAGTGGCAACAGTTCCTTGCAATACCAAAAAGTTGTATTTCCTCGCGACTTCAGATATGTCTACTAGCTCCCCTGCTCCGGACTTGATCTCGAGGGCGGCCGCCACAATATGTTGAAGATGCCGAAACCGCTTCGCAGCACCAAATTGCTTCCATCTTTTCGGTGGCCAAAGAATAAGGGTTTCTCCATGATAGTAATCACCCCTGCTGCTCCCAATTCTCTCCTGGCAGCTGGAAAGAGGGGTAACCCCCCGCCTAGTAAAAGCCTCTTCGCCTTCTCTCTTGTATCTCTTCTTTCGCGGCTCTGCTGCTCAGTATAACTTTCCTCTCTTCCCTTCCTCTCTTCCTCTTTCTCTCTACTTCCTTCTCTTCTTTTTCCTTCCTAACTGTCTCTATCTCTTTCTTCTTTCTCTCTTCCTCCTTGTCTTCTTTTTCCTTCCTAGCTACCTCTATCTCTTTCTTCTTTCTCTCTGCCTTCTACTCTTCTTTGTCCTTCCTAATGCCTCTATCTCTTTCTTTTTTCTCTCTGCTTCCTTCTCTTCTTCCACCTCTTTATTACCCATCTCCTCTGTGCATTCTCCAATTCATCCTCGTCCCATTCGAGCGAAATACCTTATGTTGATGGTGTCCTTAGGGGTGAGATACGAGCTGTCTTGTTCGGCCTAAAATAACCCGCCCTACTTGTACCTCCAATAAATGCCACTCTTATTTCCAGACGAAGAGCCATGGCTGATATTTCCACTTCTGCCCTCTCGAAATGGTGGTACATATCTTCGAATCCGATGACTGCGGTCATCCTCCTAGCTAAAGCGGCCATGGCCTGATTATCTGCGAAGATAGCGTCCTTCAGTTCAACCTCGATATACCCATACTTGTCTTTCAATATTGCTTTTGACTGTCCACGATTCAAACTGATGTCCAGTATTTCCATGCTCTCTCCTCTTCTTGCTCTTCTTCCTCCTCTTCCCTCTTCCTCCCTCTTCCTATATGCAGATACTTCTTGTCTTAATCTGGGCCAATAATAGGATCTGCGTATCTTCTCTAATGTTCTATCGAGACCAAGATGTCCTGCTGAAGGAATGTCGTGATGATAGCTAATGACTCGCTCCCTGAATGATGGAGGTGTGACCAATTGTAAATACAGATTATCATCTTGAAAGTATTCACGATACACTATCCCGTTGTGGATCTTTAATCTGTCCCATTGACGCCATAAGGTTTTTATACAGTTGGATTCCATAGATATAGACTCCCATAGAGGTCTAGGTTCCTTGTTCTCCTTTGTTTGCATGATTCGATTAGTTATAGGACCATCTATCTGTGCTTGATTTATATTGACTGTAGCCTACCCGTCCAAGATAATATCATTTATACATGGTTGTGGATCCTGACTTCTGGTAGTAATTAGAACTATCTCTGTTATTTCATTGACTTCACCATCTCGACCGTGTACCTGGGAAACACGTCTTATTGTAGAAAACAATTCATGCCTTGCTTTATGACACAAAACATAGTTATGGGGTGACTTGACCATATGTTCTAGTTACCCCATCGATGGTGCTCAAGTCTACCCGAATTATTTTTGACGCTTTTTTCTACCCGAAATACTTTTCTACTTTCAAATAGACATTTTGATTTGATTTTTATAATTCATACACTGTTCTTTTTATTTCAGAATTATCATGCCACGCTGTTATAAAAGGAAAAATTGGCGGCAAGCCATATGCCACATATAATGACGGTGACATTAAAAAATGCATTAAACGCTATAAAACAAAACGATATATCTATTAAAAAAGCAGCTGAGATTTTTAATGTAAATAGATCAACTTTATCGAGGCGTCTAAGGGCCATTAATACTAAAACAAATGGTGGGCAAACATCCCTTTCTGAGGACGAAGAGCTTATTTTGGTCCACCAAATACAAAAACTTGCAGATTGGGGGTGTGGACTTACAGGAAATGATTTGAGGCTTATTGTTCAATCCTTTATTAAGCAAACACAAAGAAATACAATGTTTAAAGATGGAATCCCAGGACTGGACTGGGTTGCCTCTTTTAGGCGCCGCCATGCCGATAAAATATCGCTTAGAACAGCACAAAATTTGCCTGCTAATATAGCATTCGCCTGTAATCCAGCCGTAATTCAAGATTTCTTTGAAAAGCTTGACCTCCTTTGTAAACAGCACGATTTAATGCATAAACCAGCTCATATATTCAACTGCGATGAATCTGGATTCCAGACTGATGTTGGTAACCAAAGGTTATTATGTAGAAGAGGTAAGAAAAATCTTCTTTAAACTGTTGCCACATCAACTAAAACCATGGTTACTGTGATGGAATGTGCATCAGCTGATGGGCAATTTCTTCCACCATACATAGTGTATAAAGGCAAGCATCTATATCAGAACTGGTGCCAAGGGGGCCCTGGTGATTGCAGTTATAATGTTTCTCCTTCTGGATGGATGGAATCGGAACAGTTCATTGAATGGTTCAAGAAAGTATTCATTCCTAAAACACAAAGCTGCTTATATTGGATGGATATTTTTCACATTTGTCTTCAGAATTGGTACAACTGGCCAAGGATAACTGCATAGAAATTTTATGCATTCCTGCTCACACATCTCATATACTGCAACCTCTTGACGTAGGAGTGTATAAAGCAGCCAAATCAGCTTGGCGTAAAATAATAATGACATATTATGAAAAGACCAGTTTTAAGAATGTTGACAAACCTTCTTTTCCTGGCTTACTTAAGCAACTGCACCAATCGGGTGTTTTTCAAGAGTAAATGCAATAAATGCATTTGACAAGTGTAGCATATATCCACTGAATAAAAGCAGAATCACTCGAAGTAAAAATGAGCACCTCGTATCCATTAACATCTACCAACACCAGTGAAAATACTTCAAAACCAGCAAATGAAAATCAGTCTCCTTCAAAAACAACAACATCAGAACCCTTAACACCAAAAACATCTACAGAGAAAGCTTTATTGAATCATTTCAGAGAAAAAATAATTCCCCCAAAAACGACACAAAGAAAAAAAAGTTAGACGCACACTGGCAGAATGCTTAACAAACAAAGAAATAGAAGAGCGCATGCAAGTTAATGAAAAGCCCACAAGAGAGAATAACACAGAAGCTGAAGATTCATGCGATGATTTAATTGAAGAACTAGATGATTCCGAGGAAGATGATGATATTAATGATGATGATATGATTGTTGATAATGGTGATGAATTGGTATACAAAGACGGATCACTTGTGTGTGCAGTTTATGATCAGTCGTCGTACATAGCAGAAGTTTTGAAAATCTATGAAGATTCTTATGTTAAACTTAAGTATATGAATTGGAACAGCTTCAATAGTTTTACCTGGCCAGAAAAGGACGATGTTATCTTGACCTTAAAGGATGATGTTTTATGTTTGGTGCAAAATGATGATATTGTTCCAGTTTCAAGTAGATTTTTAGGTTTAAATAGAACATCACTGAGACGGGTAAACTTAAATTCCATAACTGGTTAAATGAACAGAAATAAAAGTATTTGAATTTTAAAAATATTCACAATAAACTTATGTCCATAAAATGCTTTTAAAAGGAACCAGTTTTATGATTAATGATCTTTTCAGATTTCCACTTCTTCTTTCAATTAGTGTTTATTCTGAAAAATTTTAATTTATTTAGATTTTTACTTTATGTTATCAATATAGATTTTAAAAATGTTTGTTTTATCATTTGTTAAGTTAAATTGAAATAAAAGCATGTTATCACTGAATGTAGTTCATAATTTTTCACTCTGGTCAAGTCACCCCATTGCTTTGGGTGACTTGACCACCCGAGTATGCGTTTAAAATTGCTTATAATTTTATGGAAACATTTCACAATATTTTCTAATGCACACATAACTAAAGACTATTTACTCTCAGGAAAAAAAGGGTAAGAAGTCAATTATGAAAATATCAACAGCTTTGAGATTCAATTTTATGAAGTTGTGGTCAAGTCACCCCATTTGACCTTACAGAGAGTGCTTTATTCGAAAATTCCAATTAGTTTGGCCCTTGGAAAATGTTTGCCGTACTTACTTGTAAATTTTCATATTTCCATGGTAGCCATCAAAATAATATTTTTTTTTGGAAAATCGCTCTGTACGTTTCTCGGCAATGTAATTGTCTACATTTATGCCAAGTTTGATGTACAGTCAAACTTGGTCCAACGGCACCACCCTTTAATGAAAGGCCACCCAAATTACATCCCATGCAATTTTCAACCAAATTTACCTCTATCCAACACCACCCTCTTGACGCGGCCACCTTTTTATTGACAGTGAACATGTGTTACCCTGCAATCAGCGATAATTTTCCGTTAATCCCTGTTAATCCAATTAATCAAACTAACAGTTAATTACCGCCAAACAGATTAATCTTTGACTATAATTCTTGAATTTTACTTTCAGTGATATAATTAAGCCTAATGTTGTAAATGATTATTAAAATAAGTAATGAAATATTCAAAAGTGTTTAATAGACTTGTCTAAAATAATATTTTTATTTAAGACATCGCTAATGCTATTTAAATTGCTATTGTTGTTTTTCTTTCATGCATATACATATAATTACAAATTACCAACTTAACATTCTAAACTGGAGTTGCCATACATGTACCTCTATTAAGCACCACCCCTTAGTAAGCAGCCACTTTTAAGCATTCCCTTGACTGGCTGCTTAACACAAGTTATACTGAAAATTCCAATTAGTTTGGCCCCTGGAAAATATCTGCCGTACTTACTTGTAAATTTTCGTATTTCCATGGTAACCATCAAAATATTTTTTTTGGAAATCACTCTGTACGTTTCTCTGCAATGTAATTGTCTACTCATTAAAAGAAAATCTGATTGACATGAAAATCAACCTTAAACTATCGAGAAGGACCCCAAAACATCAACAAATGAAACTTTTGATTTTGTGCGCAAACGTGTTTCTCCCAAAAGTACATGTATATACATGTAGCTTCTTATGATTCTATGTTTTTATTATAGTTTTTACCAAATCACACGTGAATCACACAACATTAAACCATTATCCAACTCCTGAAGTTGTTTTGGTTTACGGGTTAAACTAGAGACCATTCCCCTGGGATATAGGGCTGAATAGTAAAAAATTGTGAATTTACGGCTGAACAATGTCTGATCAAGAAGAAGATTCAAGACGCACTCGACAGCTCACATCTAAAGGTCAAGAAATGTACATCAGCACAGGAGACGACTATGTTTCGAGACTCCAAAAGGCACGGGAAACGCTTGAAACCTGCCTCAACACAGAAACAACAGACGATTCTGAGAAATCTATTACAGAGAAAAAGACTAAAATCTCTTGTCATTTTGAAAATTATACGTCAATATTCGATGATTTCAAATTGTACCTTAATCGCCAAAACACAGATGAAAGTTTTGAAGAATTAGAACGTGTCCGTCACCTCCGTGAACAGACATACAGTTCTGTAAAACAAGCACTTTCTCGACTTGACAGAAAACAAAATGGTTTGCTTAAACAGCAAAGACAAGATCAATTTGATATCAGATCATAAGCTAGCAGCCGAAGAACTCATGCAAGTACAAGTTCAAGAATGTCCGACACAATCGCACGCATGAAAGCAAAAGCCCAAGCCGCTCGTGTGAACATGGGATATGCCGAAAAGGAGATCCAACTTCAAAGAAAACACGCTGAATTGGAGGCAGGATTGAACGTCCTCTCTCAACGAAAGATAGTGGCAGCTGCTGAGGCTGAATGTGAAGTTCTCGAACGAGAAACAAGACTCTATGATTCAGACCTCACACCCGATAACCTCGCTTCAAGGCAATAGTACGATACCACAGATCGTACAACAAAGTTTTTGCAAGATATGCAAGATAAAACTACGAGTAAAGTCCCAACACAAGGATTTACAGAAACGAAATTGGACCCAAACTGTCAACCCTTTGCTCCTAATTATAATTCCAAAGCATATAAACAGGACATGCTCGGTAACGGATCGATAGCAGCAGATCTCACCCGTTTTCTTTTGAAGAAAGATCTACTCTTATGGTAAAGTACCTTGGACACGAATCATCCAGATACGCCTTGAATATAAGATCAGCATACTATGAAAATTCACACGTTGGTCTGTCAAGATTGTGGAAAAGGCTCGACGAACGATACGGCAGGCCTGAATTGATTGACGCCTCGTTACGGAACAAGATTGACAATTTCCCGAAGTTAACAAGCCGGGACAACAAAAAACTCTTCGAGCTAAGCGACATTTTGTGTGAAATTCAATCTATCAAAGAAAACCCAAGATTCCAACAATCATTGCCTTTTATGATTCGTCCTCTGGACTACTACCTATCATCAGGATCTGATACACAGAATCAAGATGGTGAAGAATTGAGTAAGCAACAGGATATTAAGAATCAAGATGGTGAAGAAATGAGTGGTGATACATCTGATACTCAGAATCAAGATTGTGAAGAAAATGAGTGGTGATACATCTGATAAACAGAATCAAGATGGTGAAGAATTGAGTAAGCAACAGGGTATTAAGAAACAAGATGGTGAAGAAATGAGTGGTGATACATCTGGTACTCAGAATCAAGATGGTGAAGAAATAAGTGGTGATACATTTGATACACAGAATCAAGATGGTGAAGAATTGAGTAAACAACAGGATATTAAGAATCAAAATGGGGAAGAAATAAGCGGTGAAACATCGGATAAACAGAATCAAGATGGTGAAGAATTGAGTAAGCAACAGGGTATTAAGAAACAAGATGGTGAAGAAATGAGTGGTGATACATCTGATACTCAGAATCAAGATGGTGAAGAAATGAGTGGTGATACATCTGATAAATAGAATCAAGATGGTGAAGAATTGAGTAAGCAACAGGGTATTAAGAAACAAGATGGTGAAGAAATGAGTGGTGATACATCTGGTACTCAGAATCAAGATGATGAAGAATTGAGTAAGCAACAGGGTAATAAGAATCAATATGGTGAAGAAATGAGTGGTGATACATCTGGTACTCAGAATCAAGATGGTGAAGAAATGAGTGGTGATACATCTGGTACTCAGAATCAAGATGATGAAGAATTGAGTAAGCAACAGGGTAATAAGAATCAATATGGTGAAGAAATGAGTGGTGATACATCTGGTACTCAGAATCAAGATGGTGAAGAAATGAGTGGTGATACATCTGATAAATAGAATCAAGATGGTGAAGAATTGAGTAAGCAACAGGGTATTAAGAAACAAGATGGTGAAGAAATGAGTGGTGATACATCTGGTACTCAGAATCAAGATGATGAAGAATTGAGTAAGCAACAGGGTAATAAGAATCAATATGGTGAAGAAATGAGTGGTGATACATCTGGTACTCAGAATCAAGATGGTGAAGAAATGAGTGGTGATACATCTGGTACTCAGAATCAAGATGGTGAAGAAATGAGTGGTGATACATCTGATACACAGAAAAAAATACACTTGTAGACTCCACTGATGATAAGAATGATAAAGATGGCGAAATACTTAAAAGAAAAGAAGCACATTCCTTAAATAGCAGTGAAATGACAGTAGACATTAACAATGGTAATATCTATATGAGAAAACTGCTTAATTCAAATATTTCAAAATTCGGTAAAGCCAAGAAGAATGGGACCGTATGGAATCAAGCACATGCGTGCAAATACTGCTACAAAGTAGTTACTAACATTTCAAAACATGAAACACATAAAAGCACAAAAGGAACTGAGGGATGTAGAAACTTTGGGATCAAAACTTGGTAGACGACACAAAACAGTAAGAAACATGTGGGACCTAATCAGAAACAAAGGCGACCATGAACATAACATAAGAGTAATGGAAAAGGGAAGTGGGGAGATAATTATGGGACGAAGACCATCAGGAAACCTTGATATTAGCAAATATGGGCCCTGTCCAAACTGTTTGGTGTGGATTCAAATGGATAAAACCATGTTTCGACATCAGTCTTTGTGTCCTGGCCAAAATAGTAACACCACAGTCGGGTCGTTGAGGGAACTTAGAATTTCCCGCCTCGTGAAAAGTGGAAGGATGAATCAAACAGCAAGCAAGGCTCTGAGAGATGAAGTCTATTCCATAATGACAACAGATAAAATTGGTGAGGTTGCCATGAATGACACCTTAATCATCATGTTAGGCAATATGTGGATGACAAAGAACATAAGCAACAAACTTAAAAGGAAGTATTACACCTCTAGCAGAATGAGGGATGCAGCACGCCTACTAATAAATTTAAAGGAGGAAAGTGGTGAGGATAGCCTTCCCATGTATGATTTTTTAGCACCAACATACTTCGACACTATTGTCAAAGCAGCCTTAAAATCAGCACCACCAAACTTTGATGATTTGGAAGATCTTAAATCTCCAAGCACTTCTTTAAAATTAGGTTATGATATTAAACGCATGACCAGTGCCAAGCTTGGTATGGCAATTAGGGGGAGTAATGCTGAGGACAGAGGGAAGTGTTTGGACTTTCTTAAGCTACTTGAGATGGAATGGTCATTAAAAGTTGCTAAGTTAGCTAGCACTACTTTGCAGATCAGAAGATTTAATAAAGATAGAAAATTACCACAACCAGATGACTTAGTAAAACTGGCCAGTACCATAAAAGAATGTTTCCGCTGGTTAATCACTTGACAAGGGACAAAACATGCATGCGGGCAGTTTATGCACATTACTGGCAAGATTTCTTATAAAAAGTTATTATTCTTTATTTCAGGCCACATGGAATTCAACAAGTTGGGAACAATAATTCATAGTATATATTTGTCGATTATGCTGATTTTCAATTGAGTTCATTATGAACACACACACTAAGTTTTGTTAAAATCCTTCAAGAATTGTCCGAGCAAGTTTGGACATAGGTGACGACAATATACGGCCTCCCCCCCCCCCCCCAACCTCTCGATTTCATGTGGGCGTATAAAATTATTTTTAGATATCGGGTGTCAGCTTTGTGCCATGTGAAATGTGAAAGGAAAACTTAAAATTTCGCCCGGTGCCACTCCGGTGCTTCTATACTAGACACTTTCTTGAAGAGCCATATTTCTTTAATAAAAGCTTCTTTGGTATTTTCATTATTTTATTTACCTTGATGTGATTTTAATTCAGAACCCAGGAGGGCACGTTGGTTGCAGGAAAAAACACGTATAAACAGTCGGGGATTGGGAAGTGTAAAATATATCGAAAAAGATTTATTGACACGTGCCTGGAAGGGGAAGAGATTATAGTCTAATTAGATAGCTATATAGATATCAAGATTGTCGATAAAACATATATAATTATTTCATTCAACTACAATTATTGCTTGTTATAATCCTCGTAGAGGCTTCAATAAATTTGTAGCTGACACTAAAGTTATAAGTTGAATTGCCTAGGGTTATAGCTACACCTGGTTCTATACCACCATGTCATTTTCACTAATACTTACAATCACCTATTATTATACAGTGTCAATTTGATAGAATATACGTTAAACGATTCCAATTGAAAAAGTGTCGAAACTTTATTTATCTTGGGATTTTGGATACAAGTACATCCATACATACTATAGGTATGAAAAAAAAAGTTATCGATGTATCAAGTGCTTCGTGTTGATATGTCCATACAACCTTTGAATTGTTGAAGTAGGGAGTCATTGTTTATTGAAATTTATTCTGATCTTAATTTAGAAACCTTATATAATAGTGCAAATTAAATGTCACGTCGGTTACTTTCCGCATAGTTGTCCTTTTAAAATGAATTCAATGGGTTTGCAACAAATTACCTACATGCAGTAATATCCAAAACTGAGAAAATACAGGCTTAAGTCAAACTGACAAGATGTTTTTATTTAAAAATGGGTTCCGTTCCCAACAATTTCATCGATTGAGAAATACTATTTATTCAGTAATATCCATAATGAAAATAGGCCTAAACCCATGTCTTTTCACTGAACCAATTATTTCATGCTGAAAGACTCTAAACTAAATATACCCACTTATTTTTTTTTAAGTATTATAGGAAAGTAAAGTGTTTAAAATAATTAAAAAAAACATAACTAATCACCATTATTCAAATTCGTGTATAGAGAAATGAATCCCTTTTCACTATCTGAAAAATTAAAATATTACAAAAAAATAAATTTTAAAAGACCAAATTACTTAAATTTTCTAAAGTTTCTTATGCTTTGGATGGTTTTTGCAACCAATATAGTAAGTAAAGTAAACAGAAAATGAGAGAATGTAGATGTTGATACTCTTTTTGTTGCCACTTTAAACTCATTAAGTTCTTACTGTTTTTCTACAGTTCATTTTGATTATTCAAATATTTTCATCAATATAATATTTTCTTGATTTATGACACAAATATTGTTCTCTATATGTGACTAATATTGTTATGTGGTTATTTTATATCTATATATTACGGAGCCCCTTAGGCGCAATTTTCAACACTTTTTATTATTATTTCGTTATAACGAATTAATATTTCGTTTAAACGAAATAATTAATTCGTTTAAACGAAATAATATCATATATTTCGTTTAAACGAAATACTATTTCGTTTAAACGAAATATTATTTCGTTTAAACGAATTAATTATTTCGTTAAAACGAATTAATTATTTCGTTAAAACGAAATAGTTATTTCGTTTAAACGAAATAAATTATTATTTCGTTTAAACGAATTAATTATTTCGTTTAAACGAATTAATTTTTTCGTTTAAACGAAATAGTTATTTCGTTTAAACGAAATAGTTATTTCGTTTAAACGAAATGATTAATTTATTTCGTTTAAACGAAATAATCAATTCGTTAAAACGAAATAACTATTTCGTTTTAACGAAATAATTAATTCGTTTAAACGAAATAATTATAACTAATTCGTTTAAACGAAATAACATAGTGTATTTCGTTTAAACGAAATAACTATTTCGTTTTAACGAAATAACTAATACCTTTAAACGAAATAACAAAGTATATTTCGTTAAAACCAAATAATTATTTCGTTTTAACGAAATAGTATTTCGTTTAAACGAAATAATTATTTCGTTTAAACGAAATAGTTATTTCGTTTAAACGAAATATTAATTCGTTTAAACGAAATAATAATTTATTTCGTTTTAACGAAATAATTAATTCGTTTAAACGAAATAATTAATTCGTTTAATCGAAATAATTAATTCGTTTAAACGAATTAGTAATTCGTTTAAACGAATTAGTATTTCGTTTAAACGAAATATATGATATTATTTCGTTTAAACGAATTAATTATTTCGTTTAAACGAAATATTATTTCGTTATAACGAAATAATAATAAAAAGTGTTTAAAATTGCGCCTAAGGGGCTCCGTAGATCGGTGTATGATGAAGCCTTTTGTACCCAGGAACTCATTCCTAAACTTCATGAATTTTTTAATAAAGATCTCTTAAAGTATTTTGCAAAAAATCTGCAAATGGCTGAACATATGAAACTGTGAAATAAATGCATATATAATATTAATATAATTTCTTTATTTATTAAGCAAGTTTTCCCACAATTGATGGTCTCAAATTACAGAACATGAAACATAATATGTAGATAATTCGTGAACCGAGTGGAACTTTGGTGCTGACCAATGGATGCTGTAGAATTTTATATGTTTTGGCTAATCCTATCACTCTCTCTACATGAATCCTTTTTGAAGCTATGCGCCTGTCGTGAACAACTTGCTGAGGTTCAAGCTGACTTTTTTCATTTAAAAAAAGTAGGAATTTTCACTTTATTATCTAATGCTGCAAACTGATCTTGCACCATTATACCTCGGTCAGCCATAATACTATCACCTGTTTCGAACATACAGGGACTTTTTGAAACAAGTTCTGATCTCTCGATTATTTGTCTGTCACTAGCTGAACCACCGTAACAATCACTAACGTGTGAAACTGTGCCACGTGGAGTAATACCTATCATAGATTTTAGAGTAATCTTGTTTTTATAGGCTGAAAATGTGGCCGATTGTGATTCCACATTGGTTGGTTTCTGTATTGGAATTTCTGTAGCATCTAATACTACCCTAGTTGAGGGAAACCGTCTTCCAAAATTTACAGGCATGTACTCCTGAATAAGGTCTTTACTCGGACACACATTATTATTTCTTTAAACTGGAAAAATACGAAGTTAATCCAGGTAATTACAATGGCAGAAACTAAACTCTCACTAATTTTAAACATGAACGCAAGTTCTAGGTCTTCCTTTGCTTGCCTCAGTTTCATGACAGTAAGAAAAAACTGATCTTCTGGACTAAGATTTTTTGCATGTTCCTTGGGGTTAGAGGCTGCTGGTCCTAACAGAGCGAACACAAAATTAAAATATACAAAATTTTCAAATCCAGTGAAATACTCTGTGTGGCCTTATCATTAGTTTGAAGTTGGCGGATAGAACACCTAGCATTTGCATCAGTCATTAAATCACATTGAATTCCACAATCGATCTGATTTGCAACAATCGATCTGATTTGCATCAGTCATTAAATCACATTGAATTCCACAATCGATCTGATTTGCATCAGTCATTAAATCACATTGAATTCCACAATCGATCTGTGTATCTGGTTGTACAGGACAGCTAGAATTTAAAGAACTGACAACTTCTTCGTGTTGAATAATTTCAATATCTGGGGTTGCTTCAGCCAGTTTCCTACGCTTGGTTGAACGGTTCATTTCGGGTGGACATTCCTTGAAAGGGAAAATAGATGGCACTACCCCAGGATTTAACCTCTTCTTCTGACCTGAATAAAAGTAAAAAAATAAATTTTAGGTACCGTAATAATTAAAATGACATTTTTTAAAATTAAGAACAATTTTTGGTTTTTTAGATATTTCACCTAATACAGTGTCCAACCTTTCACACCAGGTGGTACCTTTCACATGGCTAATTTTACTCAATCTATCAAATGATTAAAATTATATATTATACTCAATTGTAGAACTAAAATATTTTTATTTTATTATACATGTAACAGGAAATGAAAAAATGGCTGCTCCCCACAAATTTGGCCTACTTTCTGGAGCTACGCTTTCTGTGTCATCAACTCGGTAATCACAGGCTCTAAAATGTCTCTGACACACAACACTTCGTTTTCCAGGTGTCCACAACTTTTTTACATCACTTCCATTACCTCTTTTGATCGCCACACACCATTTCAATCTCAGTTCTCGGTCAGTTGGAAAACCATGACCTCCTTTATTGTTACATTGAGGTACAGCACAGTAATCAGGCATCGCAAAAGCAAGTATAATAAATGGCCTATTCAACAATTCAAGTAGTTTGAACAATGAAGCGTGTTGACAATAACACGGAAGTAATGATTACCGGTCATAACACGCACGCCATCTTGCGGTGAACTGATTGGCTAATCTCATTATATCTTCCAGAACAAAGACTACCGGTCAAAACACGCACGCCATCTTGCGGTGAACTGATTGGCTAACCTCATTATATCTTCCATAATAAAGACTGGATTACTTGCTAATTTAATATGATATATAAACATACCTCTATCAATTCCATTTGATTCAAAAATTTCAATCAGGTTTTGGTATAAGTTCTTTGAGCATGTGCCTGGTGGTGAGCCAATGTGCAGGTGTTACATTGCCTCTGTAAGAACACTGTATATAAACTGATTCTTGTTCATCCCCACTTATGTCAGTGGAACCATCCATTATAAATGAAGTTTGTTGTAAAATTGATACAGTTTTAGCCATTTTCCACCTCAGCTATGGATTTAATGAAGTTAAGAGTTGATTGTGATTGTTTCAGTTAGACAGTATTGCTCGATTTTTCTTTAAAAACATCAATGGCTTTGAAATGACTTTTTTACTGTTCCATGTTCAATAATAGTTAAAATGCGCATGTTTGTGCAGCCTGTTACAAAGGAATTTTGTCCTTTTTAGTTTAAGAGCGTAGTAGGGTTTCCTGCCTTTTTGTATAGATCTGTACAAAAAGTGCATGTCATCGTATCGTCCCTATCATCAGATGGTTTGGAATTCAAGGTCAGCCAGTCTCGACCTTCCTTTCATTTCTGACAAAAGGTTCTCTCACCCCGCTTTTGTTCGTAGGCCCTCCATGATTCCAATTTTTTCTCTCGAGATCCATGAGATCCATTTGGATCAGTATTTTTTCTTTTTTGGCCTGGGATTGCTCCCTCGTAAAACCGCAAAGCAGGCATTCGAGCGAAAGCTCGATCCTGAGAGACCAGAATGGTGGCCTATGAGGGCAGTAGTGTTTTTAAATTAATAAGGCCTACCAATCGAAATGTATTTCAGTTAAGTTTATATTTCATTTTAGTTTACATTTTATTTTACATTACATTTCATTTCACTTTGCATTTCATTTTACATTGCATTTCATTTTACTTTACATTTCATTTCATTTTACATTTCATTTCACTTTGCATTTCATTTTACATTTCATTTTACTTTACATTTCATTTCATTCTACATTTAATTTTACTTTGCATTTCATTTTATTACACATTTCATTTTATTTTACTTTTCATATTTGTTTTACTTATCAATTCAAACGTAAATGAAAATAAAAACCTAATAGCAGCCTATGAAGGCAGTAGTGTCGTGGTCATCCAGTCAATATTGTTCTATATAGTGCAGTTCCGCACCTCTCCTTATCCCGTTGAGCTATCGATATCAAAGTTGATAGGCAAGTACGTCTATGTATCCTAAGTGTTAACTGCGAATTTCAGATAATTCTAACCCTTCCTCTATAGGAATTTCACTTAGCAAGTCTTTATTATTTGAAGTCCACTTCCGAATATGAAATCCGGCCTTAGAAAGTAGTTCCGATATTTGAACTCTTAAAGTTTTAGCTTGTTCTACTGAATCCGCACTGTCGAGTAAGTCATCTACATTCATCGACTCAAGTATTGGATTAGCACCCAATTTATAGTCTTCGAAATTTGACCTGACATGTTCACGCATTACTAATTGGGACAAAAAGGGGGATGCCGTGTTCCCAAACACTAATTTCTGAAATTCATCAATTTTGACTGGTTTGCAAGGATCTAAATCACGCCACAAAATCCTATGGTAAGGACTATCTGAAGGTTTTAGGCCTATGTTCAGAAACATTTCACTGATATCACCCGCAATTGCAATTGCTCTTGGTTTACTGCGAAAACGAATTAAAACAGCAACCAGATCTCTCTGAAATTTTGGTCCGGCATAAATGCAACTATTTAACGACTTTCCGTTAAATTTAGAAGCCGCATCAAGCACGACGCGTACTTTTGTTGTCGACTTGTCAAAGCGAACTACAGGAAAGTGTGGAATGTACCAACCGGTAATCTCAAAATTTGAAATTTCTTTGATGTAACCCTTTAATGTCCTTTTGTTCATAATCCTTTCTAATTTTGACGTATTCAGACGCAACCAATGTGCGACTTGAAAGCGATTTTTTTAGGTTGTTTAATCGAGATAGAGCCAATGTATAATTATTAGACAGAGAATATGGAAGACAATCCCTGCCAAAATTAATCATTCTTAATGCTTAATTCGGTGTCAAACATTAGCACAGTAAAATCAACATTTGTACGCTTAAGTTGACATTTGTTCGCTAAATTCATAATTTGTTGTTAAAAATTTATCATTCGAATAAAGAATATTACTGAACAAATTAACGATCAGGCCGAACTAATAATGCCCACTTTATAACTTCAAAGTTCTAGCCGACAAACCTTCGATAGCTTTGAGTGCGTCACCACTTACATGTTGACGAAGTTGTAACATTTTATACCCATCACTGCAATTTACTTTGTCAATACAATGTTCAAAAGCATCTTTGAAAAACGGATAGTCTAATTTATTGCCACTAAATTGTTGACAATGCATATCTCGACTTATATCATAGTGTTCCTGTGTAATATTTTCAGAGTTAGAAACCTGCGAGCTACGAACTGACGATGAATGCACTGATTTCCTATTGTCATTACATTTTGAAATACTACTCGTAACTTTTGAAATTACCTCTGCAAACCTTGAATCTGACTGCACTGCTTCCAATTCTGCATCATATTTTTCGGCGTCCAACTCACATAAAGCTAACAGTAAGTCTATGACTTCCTATTGATACCTCAATAGTCTGTCTAAACCATTTTGTAAAAGATCTAAATTATCAGAATCAGTACATATCAAGCTTGTAAGATAAGATTTGGCTTCTGTGAAATTAGTCTTTGATACACGTTTCTGTTTTAACAAAGTTTCTAAACGTCCAGTGTCTCTCTGAGCATTATCAGATCTAGAGTTTTCGGGATGCTCAGAAACTATTGCGGGATCTGCGTTTGAATCCATTTAGTCGGCAGTACGAAATTCTATAAAAAGTTAATTGTAGATTAATAATGATTGTTAAATAAAACCTGGATGGTGACGATGATAGTGTGAGTTGTGATCAAACAACAATGGCGGCACACCACATGCACGTGCAGATTTACATCGGCGGTGACAAATTTCTTTCTCCTCCCACATCTTCCAGTTCGAATAAACGATAACCACGCTCTGTTACAAAATTTGTTGACAAACGATGACTATGTCGGCCTGGTTGCAGTACAATCATGCTGGGCCCATAAACATTGACTGGGAAGAGGGGAAGAAAGAACAACCAACTCGTTCGATGACAAAACGCGCGCGCGCATAATAAGACAGTCCATGAGGCGAATTCTTTAAGGCTCTATTTTTAACAAGTAGTCCAGATAAGAATGGAAGATTGCATAAGTGCATAGTTGGCTATATCCACGCTATATTATGGAAGCAAAATTTGAAACCCGACTTTACATAAATATATTATACTACTGTATTTGTTGGCTTTACTGACTCGCTACAGTACCAATAAATGTGTATGAGATTAATTTGTTTATTTATCGTATTAATGTAATTATCACTTCTGTATATATTATCTACTCTACTATTTATTTTCTATCTTTATTGTATTTATTGTATAACGTGTATTCTCTATTGTAATCTTCAAAAATTGGAGGAAATAAAGAAGTATATATAAAAATCCACTCGATCTCAATAATCATATCTTACTCTACAGTCAACAAGGTTAGTATCAGTCAACAGTTACGAATTCATGTTAGCCGCAAATATATACTTTAATTAAATAATAATCCCTCTAAGCCTTTAAGCAATTAAACATTTCTTTCAAAAAAAAATTATTTTTAGCGAATTAATTATTTTGTTTAAAAGAAATTTTATCTTAACGCAATATCGGATACGTACTTATAATATGCAATGCATTAACTGATTTACTTTTTTTTATCTTCAGATGACGACGAAGGAAAATCCTGTACACCCCTGAGAAATTACCTAAAACATCAATAACCCACATTGCTACAGCATCTGGAGTTTACATGCTCATTATACCACACGAAAAAGTGAAAAGTTTATACCAAATGTATTTTATACCTTAACAAAAGTCTCACAACATGGAGACTCGTTGAGAATTACAGATAATTTCAAGGTAAGATTCATCAAATTTTTATTGGGTTTTATTTTCAATGAGAAAACTGGTTGCAATTGTTTAAATATTTGAAGAATAAGTAACTGGAACCTAAATTCATCCCCATTGCTTTTAAATTTGAATTTTTTTTTTAGATTTTTCAAAGCCCAGAAATGCCGGTCGATGAAACTAAACTGGCGGAATTCATGAATCCCCCGATAGTTACCATAGCTGATGCCATTTGTGCTAAACCAAAACGGAGAATATCTGTCGAGGGATATTTACATGATGTAGGTATATATTTCGCACAAAGCACATTCTTGAGCTTTTTACTAATCTAAAATTGTTTCTACGAACAACTTTCAATCGAATAAAGTTGATTTTGTCTTAAAAACTCACTTTTGATCTATTGTATACGTAATATAACCAAACCTTCATTACAATATATCGATGGGAAGTAAAATGTGAATAATTTTGTCACGGGGAGATTACCTTTTATTATGAATATAGATGTAGTAAAAATCTATCCAATTACCTTCCTTTTTAAGATTAAAGAAACAGTTGACACCGGGGAAAAAAATATATAAATTCTTAAAGATTTCCCACCAAAGACCAGATACACTGCAGATGAAACGAAAAATGTTAACATCACAGTTAAATTGTGGAACAACCAAACACGCACAGAACTAAACCAAGGTGTAAAATGCAGATTAACAAATCTTATTCAGGGGCAGAAATGACTTAAACTCTACACCGTTGGCCAAATTTGAGGTAAGTCAATTATCATACCCTATTTCTTATTATTTCGTAACGTACTAAAACCACTGCCTCCCATAATGATTTAACTATTTGGCTACCAAATAAAGCTTTTTCCACTGGGCTACATGTTGGCAATATTTCCAAATAAACGCCCTGGCAAAGATAATTTAAATGAATTATTATATAAAATATGAAATATATCTCTCAAATTCAGTGAACCAGAATTGTAGTTTTACCAAAACATAATTTTTTTCTTTGTCTATCCAATTTTTAACTTTTAGGTCATTGAAGAAGCCAAATGGCGACGGATAGTTATTAAAGGTATCATATGGGAAAAGTGAGTAATAAATGTTGTATTTAAAAAGAGAACCTGAGATCTTAATTGTTATTTTAAAAATTGAAATTCACTCCTCTTTAAACAATATCAGACGTAAATATCTTAGTAAAACTTGGGTCTCAGTCGTTCACTTCAACTTATTTTTCAGACCCACATGTTACTTAATAGACGAGGAAGACACGGAATTTGACATTTCATATGTCCGTCTACATGAGTTTAATAACAACGCCGATAACAACATCTTATTTAACTCTGCAGTAAAAATTTCGGCACTAGGAAATAAGATAGAGGAAATGTAAGTTATTTACTTAAGGGCAAAGTAAACCTTGCAAGTTGGCAAAACCAAGACACATTCTAAAAAGTTCCCTAGGCATGTAAACAAGCTGCTACAGGTATCAAGGCATGTAATAAGTTCAATAATCAATAAAAAAGTTGATAAATTTAAAAAAAAAAAACTTTAGTTAGATGTACTTGCAAAATATTTGTCCAAATTGAGTTGTTTACTAACTCCCAAAAACTAAGAACACCTTCATCACTTCATTATTTTATTTACGGTGAATCAAACCTTCTATAACTAAAAGACAATAACCTAGGCTTGGAATCTGCAAAAATAAATCCAATTCAACAGAAAACTTTAGACAAAATAGTAAAAATTTCTCAGTAAGTCAGCCATTTTTTTTTATTGAGTATGGTGGACTGTATAGGCATTCTACTTTTAAAAGAGATTTACTTATACTATAAAACTATGCAATTTATTATTGTCAAATGTCATATCAATATCAATTATTGCTACAAGTTTTCATTTTTAATTCATTGATGTTTTTTTTTAAATTTATAAGGGAGTGTTTTGACACCTAAATTTGCAACTTAAAATAAGGTCATATGAGGTAGTTCGTCAGTTTTGTTGATTGTAATTAAATCTAAGCAATAAAACTGTCCAATTCTTGCCAAGTGGAGGCCACCCTTTTCAAGAATCGAATTTTGAATTGCAAGCCAATGTTCCGAATGATCGACCTTTTACATTAATATCACATCTAAAGTTTCTCCAAAGGAGTAATGTGTCTACTCACATATCCAAAAATTGCACAGATTCCTCCTGAAAATCCTGTACAAGATCAGATTGATGGAATAGGTTTCATCTTCGGAATGATAATAGATATCATACACAGGATCAGGGTTGCCATCAATTCCAGACGTAACTTCTAATACCCTGCCACGCTACCATTTACAGCTATCCTCATCAACTATCCACTTATGGGAAATTTCACGACCCACAAAACGTTGTCTAATAGTGTAACGTCTTCGACTTCGGCTTTGCTGTGAACAGGTCTTTTGGGGAGCTTACAGGATATGCATATCAAAAAACTGTGATTAGTACTTTTTTACTAACTTCAAACTATGGACAAACATATTTTTAAAACTGAAAAATGAATTAAAATAAAACAATTAAAATGAATTCGAAAACTATTCGAGTTCTAGACCCTTTGCCTTGTGATCTAGGCCAAATGAACCTATGAATGAAGATCAGGGAGGCCTAAGGCCATATGCTATGCTATGGGGAAACTACAAAATTATGCACTTTATGAAGGATTTTGGCTCGTAGTGTGCATATAAAGGATGTAAATATAACAAATCTGACATGGGGCGAAATGGGGTCTACACCGCCGTGCTTGTGTCATACACAAGGTAAGCCCTTTACTACAAATACATGGCTTAAAACAGTTCGATCAATTATTGATATTAACAACAACATAACGAATGATTCCCAAGTATGATACAGATATATACGTACCTCGTTACCCCATTAATTTACTGTTATAAGCATAAATCTATTCAGTAACTTAATTCTCCATTCTGCAAAAACGGAAACCGTTAGTAACCAAGGGAGATAGACAATGACGCGTTAACTATATTATGGAATCAGTAGCGTCCTATAAATGGACATGGAAATTACTATAAAAACTACGCTAAAGGCGTAACAAATAGTCCTAGTGGTAATGCTGTTCTCCGGATGGATCTTCTATGGCTTTTTGTAGAAATTTTGCTAGTTTCCTTTCCATTATGGCGGTTGAAGCAGAAGTGTCTAATCTTGACAGGATATTTATACACATGTTTGTCCGATTAACTCTGACATTAGTTTTTTCAATAGACTTACTTGAGGATTAGGCCTGTACCTGTAATGAGTTTAGGTAGCCTTCTATAATACAATACTGTCAAAGTTAAAGACAAATGAATCTGTATATATTATGTTTAATCAAAATCATATTTAACATGGCGCTATAGTGCATAGTTATTTTCTGCTTGATTTTCATCCACTAGTTGAAAACGGTATCGATTTCTATAGACCCAGGCTTACTTAGGCATTTGACCTATTGGGGCGCTATGTTTGACCTTCAAAAAAAAGAAAGACTGTGAGTTTTATCAAAGAAAATATAATATGCTGGGAATGTAGAAGGAATTACACAAATCATTTGCTAAATCAATTCCATTTGGATAGACCCATTGTGCCAAAGAATGTAAGCCTGCTTTTTAAGTGGATTTTTTCGGGCTAAACCGCCGCTACACATCTGTCCACCCATACATTTTCTATGATATTTTATTTAGCGTTTATAACTTTAAATACTTTAATCAAGTAATTAGATTTCCTTATACAATTGCGTAAAAAAAACATTCAAGTAGTTGGAATGATAAAAATATATATTTTTTTACTTTTTTCACTATTTATTTTTGGATAGCAACGGTGACGTAATGATCATGTGATGTTTTGGACAGGTAATAGGGTGCTTTTTTCGGATATCATCATCTTTTTGTATCAATCATTTATCACAATGATAAATATTTTGTCAGCCGACTTATGTACCAAATTTTTCACTTAACTAAAATGAACGCATTGACAATTGCTAGATTATTAGTATTTTTTAAAAATTTACACATTTCAGCGCTGGGATAGCCCTATCACTAAGAAGGGTAAACATACGCTCAGAATATAGTTCGCTTTTAATATTTTTGTGTCGACAGATTCTGAAATGTTTTATCTTTACTTTTGAGTTTTATTTTTATTTCATTGTTGTATGCTTTATATTATTCAAAATAGTCGATTGAAATTCCCTTTAATTGCAATTGCGTAGTGTTACATACAAAACGGACACGAAGGGTGAAGGATGATGAAACGACTGTGCTCTAAATAATCTTGTTTAGTAATGTTTATCCAAGGTTTACAAAATCAACAGGCTTGATTATCGGATTCTACTGTTGTCGAATGGACAATTACACAAATTTTCAGGTAAATACGTCAATTTACATTGTTGCTATTGCATTGTAACATCATTTCAAGGCATGTTTGTTTAGTTGGAGAATCCGCCATTTTGTTTACAATGTGGTGCATGGATGATAAACATGTTGAATTGTGACTTAATAATCAATGTATTTGATAAAATAAGACTCGACTGTTGTAGTGGGATTATGTGAGGTTATGTTGAAGTGAGTTTGGATAGTTTCAGTTATGTCATTATTGTGTTTTCTGGGAGTTAGTAGAATTGAATTTTGTACTATTTTGACTCAGAAAATTTGGGTTCATCAAGTGCACTTTGAATTTTAAAGGAATTGCTTCCCCAAATTTTGCTTTTGATGGTTTTCTGCACATTTTGGAAATTTGTATCCAAGGACCCCATGTCTAATTTAGAAATAAATTTTTGTAAAATTTTCAGTCAATTTCAAAATGGCTGAGGTTTACCTTGCCCTTAAATCAATAACTCTTGAAAGTTAACTTAACTCCAGTTTCCAAATTATCTTAAAATACACACCATGGGCTCGATATCGCCCCTTGAGATGATATTTAAACTTGGCACCCTGCCCAATGTCAACTCGGGCTGCTATTCGAAAATCTCGCTACCGCCCGATTTTCGAATAGCATCCCTCGTGCTTTCTCGGCAAAAACCTCGCAATATCCTCGATTTCTCTATCTTGCTTGGTTTTTAACCTGTGTCAATGGAAAAACATAGGATTTATAAATTCGTTTATTTCATATTTAATGTAAAATTGCTGAAAACATTTCCTCTTTTTCTACGCGGCGGTTGTTTCGTACGATACTCCATTTTCTCCAGGTGTTAATCGCCCATGCATTTCTCCGAAGAGTGTTTTTGGGGACTCCGTCAGGCACTCTTTTTTCCAATTCTCCGTCGGAAACGACAATGAATCAATCCTGAAAGGAAAAGAACATTTGTAAATTATCTAAATCGCATAAGGGACGGATAATGGATATTAATATAGAATGCCCCCAATAGTTTTACGAAAAGCTGTTTTTCATTAAGTTTCTTGAATTTCTTTTTACATATATCTGCAATTTCACCCTAAAGGGGAGGGGAACCAGTGGGACACGTTCCCCTCGTCAGAAAACCTGGGGAGGAGGGGACATAATACTTGAGTAGAGTGTCTGCAATGGCAATGGACATAAAAATAGGCACAATTTGGCATCCGAGAACATCAAAGTCCCAAAAATTTATCCACCGGCGCACTATTCCAACAATTTATAGTCAAATGATATGAAAACTCATGCGTTTCTTTCCAAAATAATCACCATTCACACAAGCATCGTTGCTAATGGACACAAAAAGCAAATTTAATCGATTGCATATTTTTTGTCGATCATATGTAATCAGTATAAACGACACTGCAGGAGCGGTAGGGGAGGGGGCCTGGGCCCCCACTTTTTGGCACTTAAATTTGTCATTTTTATAATTATTTTTTTATAATGTCCGAAATCGAGTTGTCGAAATTCGAGTTTTTATGGTGGATGAGAGGTGGATTAGAGATTTTGCCCCCCACCCCCTCAATGAAAAAGCGATCTCCGCCCTTGCTTCAAGATGTATATATCTAATTAACTCACCCTTTCAGAGTATTCTTGATATCCAAACCCGAGCTTCCTGTGTTGCTCCAATCAGTACATCATTCTCAAGTATTTCTACACCGTCATTTGCATTATGTACATTATCCATAAATTTGAGAAGCTTTAAAAGTTCGTCACCCGAAATATCACTAAACTGTGGGTATTCATCAGCCATGGCGTGTATTCCAGTGTACACATACACACACCTTTTGATCTCAATGCACGTGTTTTTATCAAACGAATTACACGTGACTTACCACGATGGGACGAGTTCAAGATTTCATATCATCTCATGGGGGTGATATCGATCAGTCTATTGTAGATTTAGGGGTGACAATTCAATGCAGTTTATGTTTTTATCCCTTGGTGTGTATGGTAGATAATACACAACACCCCTTAGATGATATTCGACAACAACATGCCTCGTTGCACTCGGCATGTTCTTGTCGAATATCATCACGGGGTGTAGTGTATTATCTCACACATAAATCCTTACTATCACAAAAAAAACCAAAAAACTAGAACCGTAAAGACGGTACCGAGCAGTGCGCAACCCACCGATACATGGATGAAATGTCACATTTTCAACCAATGATAAGAGTTTTACAGATAAAAGCGCACTTGTCAAATTACTCACTCTCTTTTGTGTGTCAGTAGAAAGTGCAAGATATGTTTGCAGGGATAATAAAATGGATGTAAAACTACAAGAAGTAAAAAGAAAGATTAACTATGAAAACTTTGTTACCTTCTCGAACTCATCCGATATATTATCAAGATAAATATATATACCAGAGCTTCATTCAAATCGGATAAAAACTCTAGTCTCTATCGCGTGTACAAGAAATTGTTGACGGACGGACCGACGGACGGACAGGGTGACGGCAATATACGTCCATATTTTCATGTGGGTGTATAAAAAGGCAGATAAAATGAATTCAGAAATACCAGCAGACAGACTAATTAAAAGGGTGCAGAACTACAAGCAGTCAGACCAAATAAAAGGGGCGCACGGCTACCAATATACAGGCAGGGTTAACTAAAAGGGATGCGGGAATACCAGCAGACAGACAAACGAAACACGTACAGTTACAATGGAATTCGGCATATTACTTTCAAATTCTAAAACGCGGAATTATAATTCCAATACATAGTGTCATATAAATAATATGTAAATTAGGTCACTTGACATAATTTGTTTTTAAAGAATTTTGAAAAAAAGCACTCACAGTAACAATGGAATTTATCAAGATAAATACACATACCAAGCTTCATTCAAATCGAATAAAAACTCTATCTTTTATCATATACACAAACTAATTTTAATGTTTTCACTAAGTCAAGGGCAATAACTTTTAAACCGACTACTGGAATAGCCAGTTTCGAACTCATCCGATATATTATCAAGATAAATACATATACCAGAGCTTCATTCAAATCGGATAAAAACTCTAGTCTCTATCGCGTGTCAAGAAATTGTTGACGGACGGACCGACGAACAATATACATCCATATTTTAATGTGGGCGTATAAAAAGTCAGATAAAATGGATTCAGAAATACCAGCAAACAAAAAGAGGTGCAGAACTACAAGCAGTCATACCAAATAAAAGGGGCGCACGGCTATCAGAATACAAGCAGGTTAACTAAAAGGGACGCGGGAATACCAGCACACAGACAAACGAAACACGAAAAGTTACAATGGAATTTGGCAGACTATTTTCAAATTTTAAAACGAGGAATTATGATTCAAATACATAGTTTTATATATCATTGGAAAGCGTAGATAAAGCATAATACGAATCAAAAATAATTTGTGTCGTATGTAAATTAGGTCATTCAAATCGAACTAGAACCGTGGACGGTACCGAGCAGTGTGTATCCGGTGTCGACCATGGGTGAAAAGTTACATCTTTCGACCCAAATTGAGAGATTTACAGCAAAAATCTATATTGTTATTCGTTGATTTAAAAGTAGAAATAGTTAATGTTAAGGATTGAAAACTAAATGGAATAAATAACAATTCCAACCCATAGCACATACGATTTGAATATAGGCTAATTTGAATTTGGATTGACCAAACAAATTTACTTCACAGTCTGCAACTGATGCTCATAATCCAATCAAAAGTTTGTCGTTAAAAGAATAAATCATACTCTTATGTTTCTTTACAAAAACATTTCACCTTGAACAGTTTTATACAACGTATATAAAAATAGTTTTTTAATACTATTTCAATAAATCACACTCACATTATATTTGAAAAATATAATTTCTTCTTAAGAAATGTATTGGTATATTCTACAGTTAGAATTCAGGGGCGGATCCAGGATTTTGGAAAGGGGGGGCGTATATGCAAAGTTTAGCCGAGCGAAGCGATGCGAAAATTTTTTGGACCTTTTATTTGGCTTTAATACATAGAATAAGTATCAATTGTACTAATTTAACGGTTTCTGACGTGGACCATGTATGTTTTATGGTAAACGTTAATGGGTTAGACATTTTTTATGTCGTAAGACAAAAAAAAGACGAAGTAAAGGGGGGGGGGGGGGTGGGGCGTACGCCCTCTACGCCCCCCCCCCCCCCCTGGATCCGCCACTGGAATTTACTACCAATCTGAAAATACTGAAAAAGATCACTTACTTTTTACAAAAATCAAAATGGCGGCCAAACTATAAATATTTTCTTCCCGTTTTTTCTTCTCATTTTTTGAGTCATAATGATATCTATCTATTAGTATCAGTTTTTTTGAAAACCATGTGATTTTCGTGGAGTGGGTCAACCGGAAGTGAGAAGTTTAATATCATGAAAACCGGAAGTGATAAAAAAAAGTTTAACCGAGGAAATTTGTTCTCTAATGTGATCTGCTTGAGCATCAGAATTTTTGATAAAATCGGACGAATAGCAGAGAAAATAGAAATTTTGGCCAAAAACAGCAAAATTCGACTCAAAAAAGTGTGCTATGAATTTTCAAATTTCGATTTTTTTTCACTACCATCCCATAAGATATTTGCACGAGATTCAAAAAACGCGACTCCGAGAAAAATCGGATCAAAAATGTGCTTTCTAAGGCCAATAAACCATTTTTTGCACAGTTTTTAATATTGCACTTCCGGTTGTGCAAAAATGTATCAATTTACATTCATGCAGTAATAGACCATATACAGTGAAGTAATGCATTGCAAATATTGCTGTAATTATCACAGTTTCTTCAGAGTACTCGGTACAAAATTAATTTTTTAAAAAATTATGAAAACAAAGCAGTGTGTTCGCGAGAACACACTGCAATAAAAACTCTAGCTTTTATCACATACACAAGTTAATTTTAACGTTTTCACTAAGTCAAAGGCAATAACTCATAAACCGACGACTGGAATAGCTCCAATTATGAAAGGATCCGAGATAGTATCAGGATAATTATACATACCAAGCTTCATTCAAATCGGATAAAAACTCTAGTCGCTATTGCGTGTACAAGAAATTGTTGAATGACGAACGGACCGACGGATGGACTGGGGTGACGGCAATATACGTCCATATTTTCATGTGGGTGTATATAAAGGCAGATAAAATGGAATCAGAAATACCAGCAGACAGACTAAATAAAAGAAGTGCAGAACTACAAGCAGTCATACCAAAAAAAAGGGGCGCACAGCTATCAGAATACAAGCAGGTTAACTAAAAGGGACGCGGTAATACCAGCAGACAGACAAACGAAACACGGAAAGTTACAATGGAATTTGGCAGAATATTTTCAAATTTTAAAACGAGGATTTATGATTCAAATACATAGTGTCATATATCATTGGAAAGCGTAGATAAAGCATAATACGAATCAAAAATAATTTGTGTCCTATGTAAATTAGGTCATTCAAATCGAATAAAAACTCTAGCTTTTATCACATACACAAGTTAATTTTAACGTTTTCACTAAGTCAAAGGCAATAACTCATAAACCGACGACTGGAATAGCTCCAATTATGAATGATCCGAGATAGTATCACGATAATTATACATACCAAGCTTCATTCAAATCGTATAAAAACTCTAGTCGCTATTGCGTGTACAAGAAATTGTTGAACGACGAACGGACCGACGGATGGACTGGGGTGACGGCAATATACGTCCATATTTTCATGTGGGTGTATATAAAGGCAGATAAAATGGAATCAGAAATACCAGCAGACAGACTAATTAAAAGGGTGCAGAACTACAAGCAGTCAGACCAAATAAAAGGGGCGCACGGCTACCAATATACAGGCAGGGTTAACTAAAAGGGATGCGGGAATACCAGCAGACAGACAAACGAAACACGTACAGTTACAATGGAATTCGGCATATTACTTTCAAATTCTAAAACGCGGAATTATGATTCAAATACATAGTGTCATATAAATAATATGTAAATTAGGTCACTTGACATAATTTTTTTTTAAAGAATTTTGAAAAAAAGCACTCACAGTAACAATGGAATTTATCAAGATAAATACACATACCAAGCTTCATTCAAATCGAATAAAAACTCTATCTTTTATCATATACACAAACTAATTTTAATGTTTTCACTAAGTCAAGGGCAATAACTTTTAAACCGACTACTGGAATAGCGCCAGTTTCGAACTCATCCGATATATTATCAAGATAAATACATATACCAGAGCTTCATTCAAATCGGATAAAAACTCTAGTCTCTATCGCGTGTCAAGAAATTGTTGACGGACGGACCGACGAACAATATACATCCATATTTTAATGTGGGCGTATAAAAAGTCAGATAAAATGGATTCAGAAATACCAGCAAACAAAAAGAGGTGCAGAACTACAAGCAGTCATACCAAATAAAAGGGGCGCACGGCTATCAGAATACAAGCAGGTTAACTAAAAGGGACGCGGGAATACCAGCACACAGACAAACGAAACACGAAAAGTTACAATGGAATTTGGCAGACTATTTTCAAATTTTAAAACGAGGAATTATGATTCAAATACATAGTGTTATATATCATTGGAAAGCGTAGATAAAGCATAATACGAATCAAAAATAATTTGTGTCGTATGTAAATTAGGTCATTCAAATCGAATAAAAACTCTAGCTTTTATCACATACACAAGTTAATTTTAACGTTTTCACTAAGTCAAAGGCAATAACTCATAAACCGACGACTGGAATAGCTCCAATTATGAAAGGATCCGAGATAGTATCAGGATAATTATACATACCAAGCTTCATTCAAATCGGATAAAAACTCGAGTCGCTATTGCGTGTACAAGAACTTGTTGAATGACGAACGGACCGACGGATGGACTGGGGTGACGGCAATATACGTCCATATTTTCATGTGGGTGTATATAAAGGCAGATAAAATGGAATCAGAAATACCAGCAGACAGACTAAATAAAAGAAGTGCAGAACTACAAGCAGTTATACCAAAATAAAAGGGGCGCACAGCTATCAGAATACAAGCAGGTTAACTAAAAGGGACGCGGGAATACCAGCAGACAGACAAACGAAACACGAAAAGTTACAATGGAATTTGGCAGAATATTTTCAAATTTTAAAACGAGGATTTATGATTCAAATACATAGTGTCATATATCATTGGAAAGCGTAGATAAAGCATAATACGAATCAAAAATAATTTGTGTCGTATGTAAATTAGGTCATTCAAATCGAATAAAAACTCTAGCTTTTATCACATACACAAGTTAATTTTAACGTTTTCACTAAGTCAAAGGCAATAACTCATAAACCGACGACTGGAATAGCTCCAATTATGAATGATCCGAGATAGTATCACGATAATTATACATACCAAGCTTCATTCAAATCGTATAAAAACTCTAGTCGCTATTGCGTGTACAAGAAATTGTTGAAGGACGAACGGACCGACGGATGGACTGGGGTGACGGCAATATACGTCCATATTTTCATGTGGGTGTATATAAAGGCAGATAAAATGGAATCAGAAATACCAGCAGACAGACTAAATAAAAGAGGTGCAGAACTACAAGCAGTCATACCAAATAAAAGGGGCGCACAGCTATCAGAATACAAGCAGGTTAACTAAAAGGGACGCGGGAATACCAGCAGACAGACAAACGAAACACGAACAGTTACAATGGAATTTGGCATAATATTTTCAAATTCTAGAACGCGGAATTATGATTCAAATATATTGTGTCATATATCATTGGATAGAGTAGATCAAGCATAGTAACACCGAAACAAAATTTATGACGTATGTAAATTAGGTCACGTGACAGAGCTGTTTAAAGTTAAAAAAAGCAATTTTCTGACGGTCATAAAACCGGAAGTAAACATTGGGCATCTAAAATGTTCATGCCAATGGATAAATCTCGTCAAGGGTAACAACTTTTGTTTAAGTCTCAAGGTCACTCAAGGTCAAGGTCACAAGATATAAGCCTAAAAAGTTTTGACTATTTCCGAAAATTCTAAACCGGAAATAAAAAAAATTCTGAATCGAAATTCAAAAATCGGTTTCCCATGTTTTGTTAGCAATCGACTGTAGATTCCATAGACATCATTTTTATTCAAATCGAATGATTCCCTGATTCTGAATATCGATTTAAAGAAAAATCAGTCATTTCAAGATGGCGACTGATATGAAATATCTGGATCAGATTTTTTCATTTCATATTTAGTCAATGGTTATTTCTAGCACATCTCAAAAAGATTTTTTTGAATATCTTAATTATTCCGGAAGTTGAAATTTCAACTTTACAAGCCAATGACGTCAAAACCGGAAGTGATATACAAATTTTGAAAATACCATTTAGTTAGAAATCAAAATGTTTATACACCTGTAAGTTTTCAAATAGATCGAATTAAAATTGCAAAAGTTAAAAATACGGTTAAAAAAGTGCTCCAAAAAGTCAGCAGAGAATGTCTAAAAGTGCATTTATGCTGAAAGCTATTATGTAGACATTAGAATAATGAAACAAACAAAAAAAGTTTTATCAAAATCGGTTCAAAAACAGAGGTAAAAAAGGTAAAAAACATAAAATGGGTTTTTCTGTCATATGTCATTTCCGGTTAGACAAAAAAACGCCATTTTACATTTAAGCAACACCGAGCAGTTAGTTATTGTAGGAAAACATGTGAGATAATGTGTGGCATGCTCCCTTCATACCGAATTAGCGTGACCAGAAGTAGACAAAAAAAAAAAAAAAAAAAAAAAAAGTCATTATGAAAACAAAGCAGTGCGTTCGCTAGAACGCACTGCAAAAAAAATTGTTTTATGAATATTTCCTATGACGGTGTGGGTGAACCGGATGGTGTGGCTGTGGCTGAACCGGAAGGTGTGGCTGTGGCTGAATTGGAAAGTTTGTCTGAACCAGAAGAACATGGTTTTTATATAAAAGAATTATATGAATAACATGCCAAAAAAATGAAAACATTTCTTAAAATAACTCGTCATCACCTCCGTTTCCTGTTCATATTGTGCATCTTGAGAAAAATTGAAATATCTCCAATTCCACAGGACTTTCCTTTAAAAATGCAAGACGTAATTTAATTTTTGAGAATGCCATGTCATCAAGAACCTGCTAGAATGCAGTAGTCCAATTCCCAATAACCTAGTATTTCACAAACAAAGATGGACTGTAAATCAGTTCAATCTCATGATCTGTGGGGGTGTGGTGAAACTTTATTGCATAGTGACCAATAGCTTGAGAACAAACTTCCATCCATCACAAACGTTCCAGTTAATTCAATATTAGTGTTCCATGTTACGTTGAATATCAATAACTACTTGGACAGGAAAGTATAAAATATTGATTTATGTACCCAGATGACATTAATAACTCTTTTCCTCATCATCCATTTTTACAGTTCAAGCAATGGGAATTAAGTTGCACCAGTGTATGCCAACCTAGCATTAGGATATCTCTAAACCTTATTTGCAAAAGTTTTACAAAAGAAATAACAACACACCTATGGATAGCCAAGATCGAAGAAATTCTACATTAAAAATTCCAAGGTTATTGAAGGTTATTGGTATGGCCTTTTGATTATTCAAAAAATTCAAACCATAATCAAATTAATTCTAATTCGAAATTCAAAATTCTGTGCCTAAAAGTTTTAGATAAAGTTACAAGATTTGGATAGTCACCAAAATCATAAAAATTGGATAAAAAATGGAGGACTAATTAATCTTTTGCTGAAATATCTGAGACGACAGCTTATGCATCACTTCCGGTTTGAATTTTTCTGCTATGTGCGTTCTAATTATTCCCGGCGGACAATTTATTATACGGCTTTTGTCAACATCTGATATTTACACCGGAAGTGGGGTCGCCAGATGTGATTTTGAAAAATTGGAAGTCCTCGCGCCAAAACCGGAAGTGATGAAAGATCCGTAAATCTGAACTAAAAGAAGAAGGAACGGAAATTCATTATAGTCGACTTTAACCCACAAAATCGTGATATTTCATCGATCATTTCAAACAATCTACCATATATTTGAAAAAGGATACTAAAATGATAGATCCAATTAAGGGAGTAAAATCGTTGGGTGGGAAATTCCCGAATTCTCTAAATTTGCGCCAAAAGTCAAATCAAAATTTCTACTTTTTTTTCGTGTACATTAATTCATAAGCTAATTCATAATAATTCTGTCTATGATTCGCTAATAGTCAATTAACACTTTTGGTTGTTTGTGACCGGGTGTGTCTTCCAATGAATAGAAGACAACTCGGACCGTACCACACTCGACCACTTGACAAACTTACCAGTTTTAACTTATAATTCTATTTGTAAATCAGCAAAAATACCTGTGGCTCTTGAATGTTTCAAAAATAACGATTATTTAGACGATTTAGTTGACTTTTGCGAAAATATCTGTTTAATTCCTATAAATACACTCTAAGAAAAAAAGGTACTAAAGGGTTCCCCAGAGTACCCACAGGTGCCTCGGAGAACCATAGGGTTCTTCAGGCCTCATAAGAGTCTTTCAGGGCCATTAAGGTACTTCAGACCTAGTAAACAACGTAAAGGGTTCTTCAAGGGTATTCCAGGGGTACTTCAGGGGTTCAGGAGTCTTAATCCTTAAAACTATGACGTCATATGCTTGAAATGGCCAAACTATTTTGGATGGTTAATCCGATCTCATCATAATCTGAAATGCAGCTATATACGCGTTATGCGCTTCGGGTTATAGCTAGTTATTAATAAAATATTTTTAGATTCTAATAAAAGCACATTGAATGAAATAAAATGGAGTTTTAGTAGACTACAACTTCCCACTTAAACGAAACCCATAGCACCTGGTAGGGCCTACTATCCAAAGCTATCCTTAATGCCATGCAGAGTGAAAAGAAATTTTGCCAGGACAGTGACATTAGATAGGGCTCACTCTTATGATCGATTTCCAACTGTCGAGACGATGGATCTAATGTTAACAGGCACAGCCAATATCACCATGGGGAGGACCGAGCGAAGGATTCGACCCCGGCAAGCAAAAAATCAGCACTTTCGAATTTCGTAATGAAGCTTAGCCTACTATCTGCAGTGGGGCTATATTCATGGTTTGTAGGGGCCGCTGAAGTCGATCGGCAAGGCCATGTCAGTCCTCCTGTCCGCCCTCCGCCGAAGGTCGCTCAAAAATAGGGGGCCGGGGTCGGCTGCCCCCCCCCTAAATCCGCGCCTGCAGTAGGCGCCTACAGAAGCACTTTGCAGAGAACCTATCAATCTTAAACTAGTCCATATTGGCTGCGCTAGGTTAAAGTTAAGTTATACTTATATATATATAAGTAGGGGCCTATATGTCGAATGGGGGAGTGTTTTCGACACGATGGGTTTGGGTAAGATATGTGTGGGTTAGATAAGCACAGATTAACTATAATATTTAGTCTGTGTGATTAGTTTGGGTTGGGTGGGTGTTACTCGCGCCAAAATAAATTTAATCGGATCTGATTGGTGGAATACAACATGACGTGACGTTACTTAATTATGACGTCAAAATTGACGTGGGTGAGAAATGACGTCATTTTCAGCCTCTGAGGACGTTTTGCAGTTCAGTTCACTTCATAAGGCAAGTAACTTTCATTTTATTTTCATAGTTAGTAAAAATACAACGATTTTATCATTTTAATGGAAAGGAAACTATCTGGAAAATAATTTTCATAAGATTAGACCTGGGGTTTGATGCTGGGTATCGCCATAGGCGAGAGGATAGTCATTCTATAAACAATCACGAAAGTGTTCTGTTAATGGAAACAAAGAAGTCAAGACCAAGAATAGATTTAATGAAAATGACTATGGAGAGGAGTTTGGTGCGTCGATCCAATAAAATGCCAACCATGACAACAAAACAAGCAATTGAAGAATACCCTTATCTTGGGATACCTGAACTGGTAGGACTCCAAAATTTTCGCAGATTTTAGATAAATGGACAGTGTTCAGTATGCTCTATATTCTCATGTAAATATATCTAAGCTATTTTCCTTTCCTGGAAAATGTTAGTTAAATCTAAGGAGCGGAAACTATGCTCTTTGTCTCACTTGTTATTCTTGAGACCATGTTGGCCTATGTACCAAAATTAAAAATACCTTTAGTAAGTTTACTGTAATAATGGAAGCTTATGTATTGCCTTTGCATTTTCATTCTATTAAAATGAATTATTGCTTTGTTTTTTACAGTTGCCAGGGTGCATTCCATGTAAAGCCTACGCCGAAGGTGCGCCGAGCCCGGAGCTTCCGTACGCCGAGAACCTTGATTGAACGGGAGAAGATTTTCGAGTATTGCGCCGACGGCCGATGGAATATTAGCTCCGTGACAGTCTGGTATCTTCAAACATTATGCATAATAATTCTCTATCATTCCAGCCAATAAAATGAATGGGGTATCGGGTAGGAATGTACACAGCTTGCTGCTGCTAAGCTATAGTATAATTCAATTCGTGCAGTTCTGGTTTAAAAAACGTGGCCAGACATTGTGACTCCTAACCCTTGAACACGAACCCACACGAGTTATATCCCCTGGGCACCTTATTGAATAGTAAAGGTGTAAGTTGTGTCCATTCCGCCCCGATACCACATTCAACCAATAAAATTACTTTATTGTAGTTACAATAACACTCGACAGGATGTCAGATGATTCGTCCCACAAAGTCGCGTAGCATAATTTATATGTTCAGGTCGAACGAGACCAGCTAGTCACCCTCTGCTCACCCTCGACATGTTTCTTGGTATTTACATAGTATTCTCAACGTCTTGGGATCAAACCATATGTAAGAACCTGACCCCACCCACGCAGTAAATCAGCGTGCATCACTGAACGTCTCTCACATGACAATATGAAATTTGTCAATGTGGAATCGTGGGAAAAGAATAAAAGATGACATAATCTGATACCAGGGTAACCAGGTAAATAACAATATAATATTCGAGAGAAAAGCATACACTAGACATACGAACAGTTGTAAGATAACAGCATTGGAAGTTCACGTGTTGACTCACGTGCCCAATTTGACCACAGAAAGCCGACATGGTTATCATCTGTGCTGAGAACCATGTCAGATTTCTGTGGTCAGATTGTCACGTGCCGTGTGATAAAAACACGTTTTGTTAAATGGAAATTAAATCCTGACTAATATTATGATTTGAAAATTATCCCCTACTTATTACTGAAACAAGCTGTCGATACGTCGTGCGAGAACACACGCTTTTGATGATAGCGTGTTTGTTTCACATACAGGATTGCGAAAGTGTTTACAAAAACACGGGAATTATAAGGAAGGCCAGTAATAAAGGGCTGAGGTTTGTGTATATTGCGAAATACATTGTATGGTGCAATATGTTTTGAACATTTGATATCAACACTTTGGTCAAAATAAATAAGAATGAAAATAAATGGATTTCACGTTTTACTTTTCTACATCTTGGCTAATGAATACAGTGCACCTCTGGGCTAACGGGGGTCAAATGAGCAAAAGCGAAGTTTCAATATATAACTTTAAAGTTGTATCTCTACTGAAATTAAATCTGAGTCATTTAAGAATTAAACGTTGGTCTCAATAGCATTATTGTTGTGTAAACGACGATCCATCAGGCGACAAACTGAATAAATGATGAAGTCATTTATGTATGTTTGTCACCGGATGAATTGTCGTTTACACAAAAATAATGCTATTGAGACCAACGTTTAATTCTTATATTTACATTCAGACATTTCTATGCCACACATCTTTCACAAACAACAGCGATCTTGTCAATCACGTGCCAGACTACAGTACATCTTGTCAAGCACGTGCCAGACGATAGTATATCGAAGAATGAACGCCAGTTGGCATAACTGGTTTAATGAACGGAGTGATATTAAGAAATGTAAATATTCACGAATGGTAGATATTGATTGGATTTCGAAGAACAACAAAGTGGAGTCGAAAGACGATCAGAGAAGGGTCCGGGATAAAATCCAGTAGCCAGGATATAAAATAGGATATTAACTAGGATCGTTTGGTGTATTTTGGTACCGAGTTTTGCAATGATAAAACATGATATTATTCCTTGAAGTTTTTAAGGAAAGGGCAACGTCCTTCTTCGCCATCAACCCTGTCAACCACTTTTGATACATTATAATCTTTAGTACGAGCTGAGAAAAAAGTGTTCTTTCTGTGAGATGGCAAGTGTTTATCCCCAGTGAGATATAGAACGACCCCTTCTTTGATTATCCCATCGCAATTCTTCAGTGATGGTAGGCACCAATTGACTTTCGTTCGTCTAGCAAGGGTCTCATTAGACTGCCCTCCTGACTGTTGCTGACTGCGCATGGAATTATAAAAACTCTCCACGATGGCTTCTGGACCTCCTTTGGCCAATGCAATGTCAAGAAGAGCACACGAGGGTGGCTTCACAATATCATAGAACTCTTTGTTTGAGTAGAATGATTCATAAACTCGCTGCTCACACAATCGCACTTTTTGAACACTACCATCTGTGAAGGTCATGCGAAAAATGGTGTCAAAACCAGAAGACTCTTCGGGGACAAACTCGACTAGGGTAGAAGCTGAGTCACGTACCGGTACTAAGTGTTTTACATCTAATGGAACAAACCACTCTGGGCACAAGCCGTTCCAGACTCCTTCCATCATCGCTTTCCTTATTCGGCGCATATACTTGTTAGCCATTCGTTGGTCGAAATCCATTCCAGCTGACTGGACGTGAGGCATTTTGGAGGCAATCTTCAAAACCTGAGAACATTCCTGTACACCATATTCCTCGAGTTCCCCTTCTTTAAGAATAAATTTGACACATGATCCGCTTTTAGACCCACATTGAAGACCTACGAGGCTTGCAGCATCGAAAACTTTTTTTTTTTTTTTTTTTTTTTTTTTACCACATCGTCATTCACAACAGCAACGATCCTCTTCTCCAAAGCAACCTTGAGATCATTTGCGAATCTTTTTCGGTCCTTGCAGACGTCTATGGTTTCCCGCAATTGCCACGTGAATCGATCTTCACAAGTGTGTTCTCCATTGTCCCTTAAAACTAACCATCCTTCAAGCAATGTGACACCCTTGAATGTGTCTCCTGGCTTGATTGTATTCTTCATTCTTTCTAAACGTGGGTAAGCTTCTGGATCACCATTTGCAGCTTTCCTCAATCTCTCTTCAACTTTGGGCCACCAAAACTTGAGCTTCCAAACGGGGGTGTCAAGTGACTGCGAACGTGCCATCAGCTCAACCACAGACTCCATTATATCCAGAAAAGCAAGCAGATCTTCCACAAAGTCAGACCCGGCGATCATGTACTGCCATTCTTCTTCTTTGGTGCGATTAGGATGTAAAAGATCGAACGCTTTCCAAAATGAACCATAACTGCTTTCGATTTTGACCCACTGCTCGTATGAAGAACTTGCGAAACGTTGAGTTGCATATGTCACTGGTCTCCTGGCATTTACATCGACCATTTCCAAAAATGCAAAGCCCTTTCCGTGAGAAAGAATATGGTTGAAGACATTGCATCTCTTGACGAACTGTTCTTAGCATCCCTCACATCTGTCACTGCTAAGTTCAAAACATGAGCGGTGTCCCAAGTCACTGGCAATGTTAGATCAACATCTTCGGTAATTTGTAGTCTCTGTCGCAGATGCTGTCGAAATCCACTAGCCTGGTATGGACCGTCTGCTGCCATACCACAAAGCCTCGGAATCACACCCTCAGAAAAATGGCTGGCTATTGCTTGTAGCAGCTGTTCTGCCATAACAGCATATGAGGCTTCTCCAATCTCAGAATACACTTTTGGGGAATCAACTGGAATAGGGCAAGGGGCACCACTTTGATCTCTTGCTACGATGATCACTGCTTGATTAGTTGTCCTTGACGGAGTCGCTTTGTCAACAGTTGCCCAGTAGTGAGGGGGTAAGAGAGTAGACGGTAGAGGTACATTCAACCAAGCATTTACTTTCGTGTCAATTGTTTTCTCTAAGCAATAGACGATATCATTGAAATTATTACGGCCATGTCCAATCTGCCCAACATCAACTGAGCAACAGGCCAAAAACGAGATTAAAGTTTCGAAATGTTTACCAGCTGCTCCCAGTTTTAGGTCAACGATAGCAGCACGAAAAATGTTGCTTGTTGTTGTTGTTTTCTTCTCCTCAATCACTTGCGTCTTGGTATACTCTTTCATTGCCGACTGATGAGTACTGGAACCTTCACCAACTAGGCAAAGGTGGTTCAAGCAAAAGTTCTTTTGACGGTACCAAGTTTAGTTATGTCCCACGATCATCAATTTGGCTGTTTCCGCCTTGATTAGAATGCCTGTTGCGAGTGATCCACTTCCTGACCTATTAAGCAATTGTTGAGCTCTGTAAGGCGTCAAATGTGCAAGGTTCGGTTTTGCTGCAACCTGGAGTTTGAAGCAGGGCAGACATCGAAGGATTCCAAGTTCTGAGGTCTCGTCATAAAACCACTCAATAAGTTTACATGATTGTACAATCTGAAATATATTTTCAGCCTTTCGGAGAGCATACAACGACTCTCTGTCTGCTCTATCATCAAGTGCAAGCTCCATCACCGATTTATGTTGCTGGCTTATGTTGTCTACTTTCAAAGTAAGGTTGGTAATGGCATCCATCACTTGGTTGAGGCCGGCATCATGATTGAGTCCACCTGAATCTTCGGTCGTTCTTGGATTTGCATACTTCAAAATGTGGTTTGGTTAACTTGTTCAGCACCCTCACATGGATTCTCAATATATTCTAGTGATTCGATTGCTTCAAGGGAGTCAGGGGGCCGTTTCTCAAAAAATCGTAAGAGTTACGACTTACGACAACTCTTACGATTGTCGTAAGTTTACGATTATGTGCGTTTCTCAAAGCTTATCGTAAGTGTGATGAATAGTCTTACGATAAAAATTGTCGTAAGACTCGAAAAGTAAAACTGAGCATGCGCAGTACTGATTTACTAGCAGACGATAAAAATGGCTACCTCAGAATCTAGCGGAGTATCGGTAATCCGAAAATCTAATTGGACGATTACAGAAGTTGATATTCTGGTAAAGGAAGTGACAGAGAATATTTCCCTTGTAAAGGGAAAATTTTCCTGTACTCTGACAGCAGCAAAAAAGGCTGAGTTTTGGCAAAAAGTTACCGAAATGTAAGTAAAAAAAAAAAAATTCCTCGATTTCTGAAAAAGTTCAGTGCAGTCTGTAGATCTATTTTTTTTGGTGAGTTGTCTCTACTTCCTTTGTTGACACTCATTTACGGAGTAACGGAAGTGTCCCTGTTTGAAGAAAACTCTATTATTTCTTAAGATAAATGCTATTTTTTCTTTCCTTTCTTTTCAATTTCTGGATAGACACTGGACTGGGCCTAATTAGCCTAAGCCTATCGATTAAGCCTAGTTATTAGTATCTGAACGAACATCAACATTGACAACAACATATTGATGATGGAACAAAACAACAACATAGGATAATATTAGGCCCTATGTTTGTCGGGAAATTTAGTTGCATTTGTGTAGGCTAAACCTACATGAAATGAGAATAAAATTGACTTAGTAGTTCGTAATTGTATTATTTTCAGCATTAATTCTTCTGGAGAAGGCAGTACCCGTACAATTAAAGATGTTAAAAAAAAATGGCAAGATCTGCAGTCTTCATTAAAAAAAAAGGAGGCCACCAGAAAGAGGGAGGTTAGCAAGACAGGGGGTGGGTCAGCACCACCAGCAGAAGATTTAAAGTCTTTTGAACACCAGGTTATTCGACTTTAAACAATTTACAAAGGCCACAAGGAATAATTTTTTTTATCCTTAATGTGCTAGGCCTATTACTGTTCGTTTCCAGAAAGAATAATAGCATGCAATAATTTAAGTTCTGTGGTGATTGTGATAGTTCTGTAGACTGTAGCTAATTCTTATTTAGCTTAGAAGCCACAGAATGTGTATTATCTTTGTTGAGTAGTACTAGTAGTTAATGATAACTGTTAAATATGACAACAGAAAATAGTCTTTTGTACCGGTACTGCGTCTGCAACCAGAGAGTAAATACAGGCATCCCCTTACATAACGATGGTTCAATAAGTCACTTATTATGTTATTTTATAGAAGATGAAACTTTCCTGAGCTTACCTTTTAGATTCAAACATTAGTTAGTCGTGTCCTACTTCATCAAAAGAACAAAATAGATATTTTTGGGAAATAGATCATGCTGCATTAAAAGCCTTAGAATATGAAGGGGTATTACTGCCAAAATTGAACATTTATTCATTTCTGGCGGAAGTCGTTGTGAGTTATCTCCCTTGATTTCCTTTCCACTAAAAATGCATGTAAGCACTTTTTGCAGATTAAAACTGAATAACAATATTGACTTGTGCTCTAACAAAATGTTCAAAACTGAATAAGTCCAAAATGGTTAATATTTTGCAAAAACTTGTCCCCCTAAAAGCAAAATGTGTATTGAAGTATTAATATGGCATGATCAAGTTTGTGTATTCAAAAGATGGAACTTCTGCTATAAATAATAATTGAATGGTGGAAGGTTTTGTTAACTCAAAAAATTTGACGGCCATTTTCTCAAAATCTTGTTTTCGGACTTATTCACTTTTAGCCTCTATTTATAGGCGGAGCGCGTCTCATGCTTCCGCGACCAAGTATCGAGTTCGCATAGATGGAATGAGGATCAGCTTGTCCCGTCTAATATTTTATGCTTAATTACAATATTGAATAATGGAATTGATATAAATTAAAGTTTTCAGAAAACGGACAAGACTTTCCCCCCATCTCTCTTGATCATTTCTTCCTCCACCCTACTTCTCTGTCTCTCAGCTCTTCTATCTTCCTTCTATCACACTTAACTGTCTCTCAGCTCTTCTTACTCCGCGATCACTAGGCTAGTCGTCCGACAATCGTAGATCAATCTCCTTTTGGTCCATCTGCTCCAGGATATCATCAACTGCCTGGAATGATGACGATTCAAACACGACTGTCTCCATCATTCCCAACCACCATCCACCCCCCTTGCCCGACAATGCCATATTTCTAAGGGTTCGGTATATGTAAACCTGGGCCTTTACACAAGCTTCCTTCTTCTAGTGGCAACAGTTCCTTGCAATACCAAAAAGTTGTATTTCCTCGCGACTTCAGATATGTCTGCTAGCTCCCCTGCTCCGGACTTGATCTCGAGGGCGGCCGCCACAATATGTTGAAGGCGGCACCAAATTGCTTCCATCTTTTCGGTGGCCAAAGAATTAGGGTTTCTCCATGATAGTAATCACCCCTGCTGCTCCCAATTCTCTCCTGGCAGCTGGAAAGAGGGGTAACCCCCCGCCTAGTAAAAGCCTCTTCGCCTTCTCTCTTGTATCTCTTCTTTCGCGGCTCTGCTGCTCAGTATAACTTTCCTCTCTTCCCTTCCTCTCTTCCTCTTTCTCTCTACTTCCTTCTCTTCTTTTTCCTTCCTAACTGTCTCTATCTCTTTCTTCTTTCTCTCTGCCTCCTTATCTTTTTTTTCCTTCCTAGCTACCTCTATCTCTTTCTTCTTTCTCTCTGCCTTCTACTCTTCTTTGTCCTTCCTAATGCCTCTATCTCTTTCTTTTTTCTCTCTGCTTCCTTCTCTTCTTCCACCTCTTTATTACCCATCTCCTCTGTGCATTCTCCAATTCATCCTCGTCCCATTCGAGCGAAATACCTTATGTTGATGGTGTCCTTAGGGGTGAGATACGAGCTGTCTTGTTCGGCCTAAAATAACCCGCCCTACTTGTACCTCCAATAAATGCCACTCTTATTTCCAGACGAAGAGCCATGGCTGATATTTCCACTTCTGCCCTCTCGAAATGGTGGTACATATCTTCGAATCCGATGACTGCGGTCATCCTCCTAGCTAAAGCGGCCATGGCCTGATTATCTGCGAAGATAGCGTCCTTCAGTTCAACCTCGATATACCCATACTTGTCTTTCAATATTGCTTTTGACTGTCCACGATTCAAACTGATGTCCAGTATTTCCATGCTCTCTCCTCTTCTTGCTCTTCTTCCTCCTCTTCCCTCTTCCTCCCTCTTCCTATATGCAGATACTTCTTGTCTTAATCTGGGCCAATAATAGGATCTGCGTATCTTCTCTAATGTTCTATCGAGACCAAGATGTCCTGCTGAAGGAATGTCGTGATGATAGCTAATGACTCGCTCCCTGAATGATGGAGGTGTGACCAATTGTAAATACAGATTATCATCTTGAAAGTATTCACGATACACTATCCCGTTGTGGATCTTTAATCTGTCCCATTGACGCCATAAGGTTTTTATACAGTTGGATTCCATAGATATAGACTCCCATAGAGGTCTAGGTTCCTTGTTCTCCTTTGTTTGCATGATTCGATTAGTTATAGGACCATCTATCTGTGCTTGATTTATATTGACTGTAGCCTACCCGTCCAAGATAATATCATTTATACATGGTTGTGGATCCTGACTTCTGGTAGTAATTAGAACTATCTCTGTTATTTCATTGACTTCACCATCTCGACCGTGTACCTGGGAAACACGTCTTATTGTAGAAAACAATTCATGCCTTGCTTTATGACACAAAACATAGTTATGGGGTGACTTGACCATATGTTCTAGTTACCCCATCGATGGTGCTCAAGTCTACCCGAATTATTTTTGACGCTTTTTTCTACCCGAAATACTTTTCTACTTTCAAATAGACATTTTGATTTGATTTTTATAATTCATACACTGTTCTTTTTATTTCAGAATTATCATGCCACGCTGTTATAAAAGGAAAAATTGGCGGCAAGCCATATGCCACATATAATGACGGTGACATTAAAAAATGCATTAAACGCTATAAAACAAAACGATATATCTATTAAAAAAGCAGCTGAGATTTTTAATGTAAATAGATCAACTTTATCGAGGCGTCTAAGGGCCATTAATACTAAAACAAATGGTGGGCAAACATCCCTTTCTGAGGACGAAGAGCTTATTTTGGTCCACCAAATACAAAAACTTGCAGATTGGGGGTGTGGACTTACAGGAAATGATTTGAGGCTTATTGTTCAATCCTTTATTAAGCAAACACAAAGAAATACAATGTTTAAAGATGGAATCCCAGGACTGGACTGGGTTGCCTCTTTTAGGCGCCGCCATGCCGATAAAATATCGCTTAGAACAGCACAAAATTTGCCTGCTAATATAGCATTCGCCTGTAATCCAGCCGTAATTCAAGATTTCTTTGAAAAGCTTGACCTCCTTTGTAAACAGCACGATTTAATGCATAAACCAGCTCATATATTCAACTGCGATGAATCTGGATTCCAGACTGATGTTGGTAACCAAAGGTTATTATGTAGAAGAGGTAAGAAAAATCTTCTTTAAACTGTTGCCACATCAACTAAAACCATGGTTACTGTGATGGAATGTGCATCAGCTGATGGGCAATTTCTTCCACCATACATAGTGTATAAAGGCAAGCATCTATATCAGAACTGGTGCCAAGGGGGCCCTGGTGATTGCAGTTATAATGTTTCTCCTTCTGGATGGATGGAATCGGAACAGTTCATTGAATGGTTCAAGAAAGTATTCATTCCTAAAACACAAAGCTGCTTATATTGGATGGATATTTTTCACATTTGTCTTCAGAATTGGTACAACTGGCCAAGGATAACTGCATAGAAATTTTATGCATTCCTGCTCACACATCTCATATACTGCAACCTCTTGACGTAGGAGTGTATAAAGCAGCCAAATCAGCTTGGCGTAAAATAATAATGACATATTATGAAAAGACCAGTTTTAAGAATGTTGACAAACCTTCTTTTCCTGGCTTACTTAAGCAACTGCACCAATCGGGTGTTTTTCAAGAGTAAATGCAATAAATGCATTTGACAAGTGTAGCATATATCCACTGAATAAAAGCAGAATCACTCGAAGTAAAAATGAGCACCTCGTATCCATTAACATCTACCAACACCAGTGAAAATACTTCAAAACCAGCAAATGAAAATCAGTCTCCTTCAAAAACAACAACATCAGAACCCTTAACACCAAAAACATCTACAGAGAAAGCTTTATTGAATCATTTCAGAGAAAAAATAATTCCCCCAAAAACGACACAAAGAAAAAAAAGTTAGACGCACACTGGCAGAATGCTTAACAAACAAAGAAATAGAAGAGCGCATGCAAGTTAATGAAAAGCCCACAAGAGAGAATAACACAGAAGCTGAAGATTCATGCGATGATTTAATTGAAGAACTAGATGATTCCGAGGAAGATGATGATATTAATGATGATGATATGATTGTTGATAATGGTGATGAATTGGTATACAAAGACGGATCACTTGTGTGTGCAGTTTATGATCAGTCGTCGTACATAGCAGAAGTTTTGAAAATCTATGAAGATTCTTATGTTAAACTTAAGTATATGAATTGGAACAGCTTCAATAGTTTTACCTGGCCAGAAAAGGACGATGTTATCTTGACCTTAAAGGATGATGTTTTATGTTTGGTGCAAAATGATGATATTGTTCCAGTTTCAAGTAGATTTTTAGGTTTAAATAGAACATCACTGAGACGGGTAAACTTAAATTCCATAACTGGTTAAATGAACAGAAATAAAAGTATTTGAATTTTAAAAATATTCACAATAAACTTATGTCCATAAAATGCTTTTAAAAGGAACCAGTTTTATGATTAATGATCTTTTCAGATTTCCACTTCTTCTTTCAATTAGTGTTTATTCTGAAAAATTTTAATTTATTTAGATTTTTACTTTATGTTATCAATATAGATTTTAAAAATGTTTGTTTTATCATTTGTTAAGTTAAATTGAAATAAAAGCATGTTATCACTGAATGTAGTTCATAATTTTTCACTCTGGTCAAGTCACCCCATTGCTTTGGGTGACTTGACCACCCGAGTATGCGTTTAAAATTGCTTATAATTTTATGGAAACATTTCACAATATTTTCTAATGCACACATAACTAAAGACTATTTACTCTCAGGAAAAAAAGGGTAAGAAGTCAATTATGAAAATATCAACAGCTTTGAGATTCAATTTTATGAAGTTGTGGTCAAGTCACCCCATTTGACCTTACAGAGAGTGCTTTATTCGAAAATTCCAATTAGTTTGGCCCTTGGAAAATGTTTGCCGTACTTACTTGTAAATTTTCATATTTCCATGGTAGCCATCAAAATAATATTTTTTTTTGGAAAATCGCTCTGTACGTTTCTCGGCAATGTAATTGTCTACATTTATGCCAAGTTTGATGTACAGTCAAACTTGGTCCAACGGCACCACCCTTTAATGAAAGGCCACCCAAATTACATCCCATGCAATTTTCAACCAAATTTACCTCTATCCAACACCACCCTCTTGACGCGGCCACCTTTTTATTGACAGTGAACATGTGTTACCCTGCAATCAGCGATAATTTTCCGTTAATCCCTGTTAATCCAATTAATCAAACTAACAGTTAATTACCGCCAAACAGATTAATCTTTGACTATAATTCTTGAATTTTACTTTCAGTGATATAATTAAGCCTAATGTTGTAAATGATTATTAAAATAAGTAATGAAATATTCAAAAGTGTTTAATAGACTTGTCTAAAATAATATTTTTATTTAAGACATCGCTAATGCTATTTAAATTGCTATTGTTGTTTTTCTTTCATGCATATACATATAATTACAAATTACCAACTTAACATTCTAAACTGGAGTTGCCATACATGTACCTCTATTAAGCACCACCCCTTAGTAAGCAGCCACTTTTAAGCATTCCCTTGACTGGCTGCTTAACACAAGTTATACTGAAAATTCCAATTAGTTTGGCCCCTGGAAAATATCTGCCGTACTTACTTGTAAATTTTCGTATTTCCATGGTAACCATCAAAATATTTTTTTTGGAAATCACTCTGTACGTTTCTCTGCAATGTAATTGTCTACTCATTAAAAGAAAATCTGATTGACATGAAAATCAACCTTAAACTATCGAGAAGGACCCCAAATCATCAACAAATGAAACTTTTGATTTTGTGCGCAAACGTGTTTCTCCCAAAAGTACATGTATATACATGTAGCTTCTTATGATTCTATGTTTTTATTATAGTTTTTACCAAATCACACGTGAATCACACAACATTAAACCATTATCCAACTCCTGAAGTTGTTTTGGTTTACGGGTTAAACTAGAGACCATTCCCCTGGGATATAGGGCTGAATAGTAAAAAATTGTGAATTTACGGCTGAACAATGTCTGATCAAGAAGAAGATTCAAGACGCACTCGACAGCTCACATCTAAAGGTCAAGAAATGTACATCAGCACAGGAGACGACTATGTTTCGAGACTCCAAAAGGCACGGGAAACGCTTGAAACCTGCCTCAACACAGAAACAACAGACGATTCTGAGAAATCTATTACAGAGAAAAAGACTAAAATCTCTTGTCATTTTGAAAATTATACGTCAATATTCGATGATTTCAAATTGTACCTTAATCGCCAAAACACAGATGAAAGTTTTGAAGAATTAGAACGTGTCCGTCACCTCCGTGAACAGACATACAGTTCTGTAAAACAAGCACTTTCTCGACTTGACAGAAAACAAAATGGTTTGCTTAAACAGCAAAGACAAGATCAATTTGATATCAGATCATAAGCTAGCAGCCGAAGAACTCATGCAAGTACAAGTTCAAGAATGTCCGACACAATCGCACGCATGAAAGCAAAAGCCCAAGCCGCTCGTGTGAACATGGGATATGCCGAAAAGGAGATCCAACTTCAAAGAAAACACGCTGAATTGGAGGCAGGATTGAACGTCCTCTCTCAACGAAAGATAGTGGCAGCTGCTGAGGCTGAATGTGAAGTTCTCGAACGAGAAACAAGACTCTATGATTCAGACCTCACACCCGATAACCTCGCTTCAAGGCAATAGTACGATACCACAGATCGTACAACAAAGTTTTTGCAAGATATGCAAGATAAAACTACGAGTAAAGTCCCAACACAAGGATTTACAGAAACGAAATTGGACCCAAACTGTCAACCCTTTGCTCCTAATTATAATTCCAAAGCATATAAACAGGACATGCTCGGTAACGGATCGATAGCAGCAGATCTCACCCGTTTTCTTTTGAAGAAAGATCTACTCTTATGGTAAAGTACCTTGGACACGAATCATCCAGATACGCCTTGAATATAAGATCAGCATACTATGAAAATTCACACGTTGGTCTGTCAAGATTGTGGAAAAGGCTCGACGAACGATACGGCAGGCCTGAATTGATTGACGCCTCGTTACGGAACAAGATTGACAATTTCCCGAAGTTAACAAGCCGGGACAACAAAAAACTCTTCGAGCTAAGCGACATTTTGTGTGAAATTCAATCTATCAAAGAAAACCCAAGATTCCAACAATCATTGCCTTTTATGATTCGTCCTCTGGACTACTACCTATCATCAGGATCTGATACACAGAATCAAGATGGTGAAGAATTGAGTAAGCAACAGGATATTAAGAATCAAGATGGTGAAGAAATGAGTGGTGATACATCTGATACTCAGAATCAAGATTGTGAAGAAAATGAGTGGTGATACATCTGATAAACAGAATCAAGATGGTGAAGAATTGAGTAAGCAACAGGGTATTAAGAAACAAGATGGTGAAGAAATGAGTGGTGATACATCTGGTACTCAGAATCAAGATGGTGAAGAAATAAGTGGTGATACATTTGATACACAGAATCAAGATGGTGAAGAATTGAGTAAACAACAGGATATTAAGAATCAAAATGGGGAAGAAATAAGCGGTGAAACATCGGATAAACAGAATCAAGATGGTGAAGAATTGAGTAAGCAACAGGGTATTAAGAAACAAGATGGTGAAGAAATGAGTGGTGATACATCTGATACTCAGAATCAAGATGGTGAAGAAATGAGTGGTGATACATCTGATAAATAGAATCAAGATGGTGAAGAATTGAGTAAGCAACAGGGTATTAAGAAACAAGATGGTGAAGAAATGAGTGGTGATACATCTGGTACTCAGAATCAAGATGATGAAGAATTGAGTAAGCAACAGGGTAATAAGAATCAATATGGTGAAGAAATGAGTGGTGATACATCTGGTACTCAGAATCAAGATGGTGAAGAAATGAGTGGTGATACATCTGGTACTCAGAATCAAGATGATGAAGAATTGAGTAAGCAACAGGGTAATAAGAATCAATATGGTGAAGAAATGAGTGGTGATACATCTGGTACTCAGAATCAAGATGGTGAAGAAATGAGTGGTGATACATCTGATAAATAGAATCAAGATGGTGAAGAATTGAGTAAGCAACAGGGTATTAAGAAACAAGATGGTGAAGAAATGAGTGGTGATACATCTGGTACTCAGAATCAAGATGATGAAGAATTGAGTAAGCAACAGGGTAATAAGAATCAATATGGTGAAGAAATGAGTGGTGATACATCTGGTACTCAGAATCAAGATGGTGAAGAAATGAGTGGTGATACATCTGGTACTCAGAATCAAGATGGTGAAGAAATGAGTGGTGATACATCTGATACACAGAAAAAAATACACTTGTAGACTCCACTGATGATAAGAATGATAAAGATGGCGAAATACTTAAAAGAAAAGAAGCACATTCCTTAAATAGCAGTGAAATGACAGTAGACATTAACAATGGTAATATCTATATGAGAAAACTGCTTAATTCAAATATTTCAAAATTCGGTAAAGCCAAGAAGAATGGGACCGTATGGAATCAAGCACATGCGTGCAAATACTGCTACAAAGTAGTTACTAACATTTCAAAACATGAAACACATAAAAGCACAAAAGGAACTGAGGGATGTAGAAACTTTGGGATCAAAACTTGGTAGACGACACAAAACAGTAAGAAACATGTGGGACCTAATCAGAAACAAAGGCGACCATGAACATAACATAAGAGTAATGGAAAAGGGAAGTGGGGAGATAATTATGGGACGAAGACCATCAGGAAACCTTGATATTAGCAAATATGGGCCCTGTCCAAACTGTTTGGTGTGGATTCAAATGGATAAAACCATGTTTCGACATCAGTCTTTGTGTCCTGGCCAAAATAGTAACACCACAGTCGGGTCGTTGAGGGAACTTAGAATTTCCCGCCTCGTGAAAAGTGGAAGGATGAATCAAACAGCAAGCAAGGCTCTGAGAGATGAAGTCTATTCCATAATGACAACAGATAAAATTGGTGAGGTTGCCATGAATGACACCTTAATCATCATGTTAGGCAATATGTGGATGACAAAGAACATAAGCAACAAACTTAAAAGGAAGTATTACACCTCTAGCAGAATGAGGGATGCAGCACGCCTACTAATAAATTTAAAGGAGGAAAGTGGTGAGGATAGCCTTCCCATGTATGATTTTTTAGCACCAACATACTTCGACACTATTGTCAAAGCAGCCTTAAAATCAGCACCACCAAACTTTGATGATTTGGAAGATCTTAAATCTCCAAGCACTTCTTTAAAATTAGGTTATGATATTAAACGCATGACCAGTGCCAAGCTTGGTATGGCAATTAGGGGGAGTAATGCTGAGGACAGAGGGAAGTGTTTGGACTTTCTTAAGCTACTTGAGATGGAATGGTCATTAAAAGTTGCTAAGTTAGCTAGCACTACTTTGCAGATCAGAAGATTTAATAAAGATAGAAAATTACCACAACCAGATGACTTAGTAAAACTGGCCAGTACCATAAAAGAATGTTTCCGCTGGTTAATCACTTGACAAGGGACAAAACATGCATGCGGGCAGTTTATGCACATTACTGGCAAGATTTCTTATAAAAAGTTATTATTCTTTATTTCAGGCCACATGGAATTCAACAAGTTGGGAACAATAATTCATAGTATATATTTGTCGATTATGCTGATTTTCAATTGAGTTCATTATGAACACACACACTAAGTTTTGTTAAAATCCTTCAAGAATTGTCCGAGCAAGTTTGGACATAGGTGACGACAATATACGGCCTCCCCCCCCCCCCAACCTCTCGATTTCATGTGGGCGTATAAAATTATTTTTAGATATCGGGTGTCAGCTTTGTGCCATGTGAAATGTGAAAGGAAAACTTAAAATTTCGCCCGGTGCCACTCCGGTGCTTCTATACTAGACACTTTCTTGAAGAGCCATATTTCTTTAATAAAAGCTTCTTTGGTATTTTCATTATTTTATTTACCTTGATGTGATTTTAATTCAGAACCCAGGAGGGCACGTTGGTTGCAGGAAAAAACACGTATAAACAGTCGGGGATTGGGAAGTGTAAAATATATCGAAAAAGATTTATTGACACGTGCCTGGAAGGGGAAGAGATTATAGTCTAATTAGATAGCTATATAGATATCAAGATTGTCGATAAAACATATATAATTATTTCATTCAACTACAATTATTGCTTGTTATAATCCTCGTAGAGGCTTCAATAAATTTGTAGCTGACACTAAAGTTATAAGTTGAATTGCCTAGGGTTATAGCTACACCTGGTTCTATACCACCATGTCATTTTCACTAATACTTACAATCACCTATTATTATACAGTGTCAATTTGATAGAATATACGTTAAACGATTCCAATTGAAAAAGTGTCGAAACTTTATTTATCTTGGGATTTTGGATACAAGTACATCCATACATACTATAGGTATGAAAAAAAAAGTTATCGATGTATCAAGTGCTTCGTGTTGATATGTCCATACAACCTTTGAATTGTTGAAGTAGGGAGTCATTGTTTATTGAAATTTATTCTGATCTTAATTTAGAAACCTTATATAATAGTGCAAATTAAATGTCACGTCGGTTACTTTCCGCATAGTTGTCCTTTTAAAATGAATTCAATGGGTTTGCAACAAATTACCTACATGCAGTAATATCCAAAACTGAGAAAATACAGGCTTAAGTCAAACTGACAAGATGTTTTTATTTAAAAATGGGTTCCGTTCCCAACAATTTCATCGATTGAGAAATACTATTTATTCAGTAATATCCATAATGAAAATAGGCCTAAACCCATGTCTTTTCACTGAACCAATTATTTCATGCTGAAAGACTCTAAACTAAATATACCCACTTATTTTTTTTTAAGTATTATAGGAAAGTAAAGTGTTTAAAATAATTAAAAAAAACATAACTAATCACCATTATTCAAATTCGTGTATAGAGAAATGAATCCCTTTTCACTATCTGAAAAATTAAAATATTACAAAAAAATAAATTTTAAAAGACCAAATTACTTAAATTTTCTAAAGTTTCTTATGCTTTGGATGGTTTTTGCAACCAATATAGTAAGTAAAGTAAACAGAAAATGAGAGAATGTAGATGTTGATACTCTTTTTGTTGCCACTTTAAACTCATTAAGTTCTTACTGTTTTTCTACAGTTCATTTTGATTATTCAAATATTTTCATCAATATAATATTTTCTTGATTTATGACACAAATATTGTTCTCTATATGTGACTAATATTGTTATGTGGTTATTTTATATCTATATATTATAATCATTTCACCTAATTATTACAATAATATAACCTCGGGGTACGATTAGTCCATACATTTGAACATTGGCCATTTATTGGATTGTGAAGTCTGGATTTACCAGTTCATATTTTGAATAGGTCATTAAGTAATATGCCTGGAAGACCCCGTCTATATATTATGCGACGTTTCAGTCTGACGAATTTGTAAGTACTTCAGCACAACAAATCCAATAGTACTTGATTAACAATACAGTAGTTACGATTTATCTGTGAATAACGAATTTTGTAAGAGGAAATCTTCTATGCTAATATTGACGCTAGGTATTTGAAGGATTGACTTGTTTGTGCCAATGGCAGTTGGGTAAAGGGTTGTATTAAGCCATGGACATTGAAATTTTCTGAATCGTAAATGATGTTATTAGCCATGTAGACGGTGATGCATGAATAATGTTATTATATAACTAATAGCTATCTTTTGTCCCTTTAATAATTCCCTGTCACCTCCCATTTAAAAAATTGTCGAGATTTGAAGTAGCTCCTTCAGATCTTTAACATACCATAGCTCTCCAGGCGGCATTTTTTAACCATATGCTCGAAATAACCGAATACATGTATACGTGACAGGTACAACATACATAAAATAAAGTGTTCATATGTCACAAGAGTAACATTAATTTGTAAGATAGTATTTTGTCCTGTTTCATTAGGTCCATGGTTTTCATCAAGGCCATTTGGAATTTTTGGTGGAGTACTGACTACTTGGGCGCTTTTAAGTCTTGCACAACATTTTCTAAACAATTATAATATAAATCGTTCTATTCAGCCATCTATATAAGACAGCAGGGAAAGCCTATGAGAATATAATACACGTATTCATAAAATAGGTAATGGAACGAAAAAGGTTGAAATTCCTCATACTATATGAACGTCAACTTAGGTTTTAAGCCATCTAAACAACTGAAATGGTGACTTAAGGGAAACACTGTAATGTTTCCGTGTCAGTAAGGTCCATATTATACCAATTATATAAAAGATATGAAATATTGGATCACTAAAATTATATTTCTATTTAGTATACATCGAATATTTTTTCCTTACTTGATATATATTTACCTTAAATTTCAACAAGATGAATTGTTCAATAGAGAAAAAAATATAATAATAATCTTTCTTAAGTACATGACAAATCAGTAATATGTTTTTTGGGGTTTTTTTTTTATATCGATGAGGCACTTTATGCCATTCTACAAAGAGATTTTGAAGGATTTGCTAACTATTTTTATTTTTGAATCTATAACAAGAACATTTTTTTCATGAATACAAGCTCAACTACTAACTAACAATTGCTTAAATGCTCTTATATAAGATTTTATTGTCATTTTTACTTGCTAACATTGGTATGCATTTATATCTAGTGTCTATATTCTAGCATGAACTAATACAGAAACAACTTTGACGCAATATTGTACAAATAATTATTTTACATCTTGTTTTGGGAGGACCATTTTAACACTTCCCACAATTAAGTGTTGATCGTCTCAATATACAAGTTTCAAAGAATGAATAAAGATAAATTAAGATGTTGACAATTGTATGTAAATGAAAATTGAAATAGTGTTGATCTGCAGTGTCAGATAAAAGCACAAGGGCGTTAAAATTCATGATGACACTAATATTGTTTGCGAATAGAAGAAATACCTAGGTCTTATTGACTTGTATAGATGACTTGTCGTTCTTCTGGGGGAAACAATGTAAGGTGTATAAGGGTTGGCTATAGAGAATCTGAGGGTGTGAGGAGATCTTTAAATTGATAAAAGTCAACTAATTTCTTAAATAAATATCGATAAGTATAGTTGATTATTCTATTACAATATCGTGTCGCCTTCAGGCTACATTCATTTTACTTACTCTAGTGGATTTGAGGAATTTTTACTGAAATCTCTAATTGTTACTAAATATTGGTTATCATTTCGAATATACATATATGAATAAAATGTATATTTCTAATTCTATCGATCAACATCACATTATTACGACACGACCAGTCCAAATGTATGGATTAAAAACAACATTATTACGACACGACCAGTCCAAATGTATGGATTAAAAACATTCTGTATAATTGTGTCTTGAAACTTCAAGCTTCCATTCCGTTGTCCCATCTTACATTGACGGTCCTCGCGGTACTACTTCCACAAATTGTCATGAAAAAGGACATATATTTTTGATAATAACTTTATGGTTTATATCATTAAAATATCTAGTAACAGAAAATTGGAATGGTGCAAATAAAATCTTTATCAACGTACATAGTAAAATTGTAATAGTGGAAATTTACAAGATATTTGATTAATGAAAATTAAGAATAAATTTCGCAATATTAGTCACATACAAATTATCGATACCTTTGGCATAAGCCATCTTGAGCATTTGTTGTTGCAATTGGACGCTTATAGACACTGATCAAAGGAAAGGTAAAATACTTAGTAAAGTATTAGGCTGAGAAGATCAAAGATTGTATGCTGCTCAGAAATAAGATTATGATTATTAATAATATCCTAAATACAGGATAATACTGGAGACGTCTTTTTAATATGATAATTATCAGACTGATCATTGACAAGATTATGATAAATTTTAATAATCTTTAATCTCATTCGTAATTGGATTACATGAATTACAAAACGGACAATCCATCGAAACGAAAAGATCACTTAAATACCAACTTAAATGAAATTGAATAAAAATTTGAATGTTTTGCCATAATAGAGATATGAATATCAAGCCAATTAAACGCAATGTAGACTATAGGTGTAGATTTTGTTACACAAAACGTACACTGTAAACAGTAAAAAAAATAATTCAGTGGTATTTAACTTCGATGTCATGGCATTTACATTGCCAAATTGAATTGTTTTTTTAAAAAAAAGGTTCAATCGGGACCTACTGTAATTTTAATTTCCAGTTGTGTTTCATAAAAATATTTTTCCCTTTTATTGCGAAAATAAACTGAAATGGTGTTATATTTCTCCAAAAACCAAATTGATAAATTAGAGGTGTTAGATTAAATAAGATTTGTATTTTCAACAATAATGTGCCAATATATGGCACTTTGATTAAAATAGAATGTAACTGCTTAGAAACAAGTTAAATTTTCTACAAATAATAAATTTAATTTCGGCACATTTGATGAGAATTGGTGTTTATTTTGGGATAAACTAAGGTATGAAATTTTAAATTTGACAAAGATTGAAATTCTTTCGACTTTGAACGTTGCTAATTCAACAGGTGATGAAAGTATTTTTTCGACTTTTTTTCCAAACTGACACTAAAAGTTTATTATTGTAAATTAATTGTAATAATTGAAATAATATCAGCACAATTTACACAAACCTGAAGAATTAAAATAAAATAATGGCATGATAAACTGTGTAATACAGTTGCATAATAAACATAAAGTTAAAAAATATTGAGATCTTCCTCGATGAACAGCATATAATTTTTAAAAAAAAATTGTTCGTGATAAACAGAATAATATTATATTATACAAGAGTATTAAAATAGTTATATGATAAACGGAATATGAAAAATATTATAACTGTTTATGATGAACATAATAATAAAACCAAGCACGAACGGTCCCAACCGTAAAAAAAATCTAGAAATTCATGTGAACACATTGGCAATATTTTGGTAGCAGCTAATGAACTTTTCATTTGAGAAATAATACAATAATACTAAAAATTGTGTATGATGAACAGAATATACATGTTTTAAATATGTTTGTATATCACGATTGTTAGAATTACAAACCTATTAAAATTGTTCGTATATACAAAAATATTAAAATATTCTTTTAATGGTTAATATATGATGTGCTAAAATATTAAATAGTTATATGATAAACAGATTTTTTTTATAGTTAACTATTAATTTTTGATTTGGCGATTGGAAACAAAAATAAATGCCAAAAATTGTATTTGTAACAGTAAAAATTAACAAAAACTCCGCGCAATGAATAAAGATAAATAGTAGATTTGTTAAAAACCCATCAAAACTTATCGTAAAAAAACAGCATATTAAAAATATACACTATTCGTTCTTCGAATAAATAATAAATTAAATAAATTATACACAACGTACACATTGGTAAAATTTCGATTCAATCAAACATTTTGTCTTATATAAAATAAAATAAAATATATATATTCTCGTACCCCATACTGTTCCATCATTATTGCCGTTTTCCAAATTCAAAATAATTGATTGAAAAATAGTTATAATTAAGAATTTGTGAAGTGCTTTAAAATATCGACGGCTTGACATAAATTTACAAAGAGATTACGAATATAGACGTTACGTAAATAAAACCTGAAAATGCAAAAATAAAAACACATACATATTTGTGAAGACAAACTTGAAACGAATTTTTTTTCTTAATTTACTGCTACTAAAAACAAGTAGGTAATTTGTATAAGGAATTATGTTGGTTAGTACAATTAAAATTAATTATGAGAAACAAGATAGAAAATCTATTAAACAAATATATCACGCAATAATATTCAGAGTTCAAGAAAGAATTAACATAATGTACCTTTATAAACCAAAGATGTTTTAATAAAGGCTCAACATTTACCATATTGCATTTACGCAAAGTAAAACTTAAGTCTTGTACAATACACTCATCTTGGTAAAAGATAAAAGAGATTAAAGATTATCTAATTCGATTATCTCACATCAAAGTTACCGCTTATAAAAATTGGTGGTTGAGCATAGGATTTAGCCACTTTTAATTAGGTACGACTAAATTAACATGTACGTTCGAAATTAATATTATCTTAACTTTACTAATCATAATGTTGTACTAATGGTGTTAAAACAGAAGTAAGACTAAGATGGAGCCTACTTGTCTGCTATGAACAAATAGTCTATGCCCTTCTCTAAATTGGTATGTACGAAAGATCAGATCCATTCGAGAAAGATCAACTTAAATTAAAAATGATCAGTCTAGATGTCGCCAAAAGACGTCTACATCTAATATACTGGACACGAAAACTTCCCTATACATATTGTTAAAAGAGTTAGGTTAAGCTGCATATATTTTTCTACGTTGATTATTGTATAAAACCAATTCTCATTTTTGAAATATGCTTTATCAATGGAAAGCACATATAACACACCTCTCCCGAAACGAAATTGTCATTCAATATTCGAGTTTCTCTACATCCACGGCATACAAAGCTATGTGAATAATTTAAAGCATAACCGCAACAAACGTTTTGCAATTTGCATAAAAATAAAGTTCTGAACTTAAAATAAATTTTATTCAGACTAAATAGGATCATTACCCCTAATTGGTAATATTTCCAAAATTGTTTGATATAATATAATATACGTGCGTCTGAATGCAACTGGAAGTTAAGAATAAAACGTTAAAAAGAATCTTCAAAGCACGGTTTTAAGTGAAATCGCTTTGAGAAAGACGAAGACAGTGCTGAAAAATATTTGGTTTCCACGATGTGCTCTATACGTTTTTTTTTTTTTTTTGTTACAACATCAAATCAGAAATCAAGACGTAATTTTTGGGAAACTTACGAAGTACCTTTTCTGATAATTTATGTGTGAAATGAGTGAGTATGTTACTGTGAGCGAGAAAGAAGTTTAGTTTTACCTCACTTGATCTGTAAACATACATAATAATTAACACTGGTATGTGCTTAACCCCCTACCACTATATTAGCTTGATACGTACTAAACATGAGAAATAGTGCAGAAAAGCTTTACATGTACCATTTGTCCTCAAAATACTTAAATCTCATACGACTCAAATGATAAATAGTTAAAAAAAAAAGGACTATTTGGCAATTTTGTATCAGCAAATATATTTTTTAAACAGGAAATGTGTGAATAAGTATTTCATAATGGGAAGTGGTATTAGGGTTCTACAGGTGTGAGCATATCCTGATTCATGATGGCAAACACACGTTTTTGAAGTCCAATATTACACACACATAGGAAAGGGGGTTATTAACAATAGTATTGTACATCTATCATATAAATCCCAATTTGATGCCTAAAAGCAGTCAAACTTGTTTATTAAATGTGTACAAATTGTTTTATTATTAGGATTATTGACTATTGTGCACGACACCGTAAAGAGTAACATTCTTATGCTAGATTTTACTAAAACGAGTTGTATCTATTTCATATGTAGATGCTCGCTTATTGGGAATCTTGATATATCAGTGCATCACGTTTTCTGTCCGAAATGATGACTGCTAAATTTGAAATAAATCGCAACTGTTTTTCGTTTTCAAATCCATACAGCAAATATTGAATCCTGTTTAAGTGTGCACTACAAAGACCACTGTTAATAAAGGATGGGCAGGGTGGCAAATCTTAAAAATAAATATTGAATCAGATACAGGTTTTCGGCCATATGTTAAAAATAGTCTGACTCCCGAGACATTTTCCTGAAACTTTACGCAATGGTGTACATACATCGGTACTAGTATTTAAACTAATATGTTCGCAAAATAAAAAACAAGGAGTATAAATTTAATGTGTATTTATTGAACACGAGATTTTATATGGATATTATATACAAAAATTGGTAACAACTTATTGAAATATTGAAAATAATATATATACAATAACAAAACAATAAATAATATGGAATTCATATGAAAACATAACAAAGATAATTGCGTAGACTGTTGATATAAACGTTCATAGCTCACATATTTTGTTGTAAGAGCTTATCACACAGTTAAACAAATTATGTTATTGACATTGAGTATTGGCGAATCTTGAAGAATATTGAGATGCTTGGTGGTAACTTGGTTGCTGTAAGGAAGTGTAATTCGACAGGGAATTCTGTGCCGTTGATATTGGAGGCATTTGCAAGTAGGCACTTGGCAAAGATGAGCTCAGTCCATTACCGATTCCATTTCCATAAGACGAACCTAAACTGTTTCCAAGAGAAGAACTTAATGAGTTTCCTAAACTTGATCCGAATGAGCTACTTATAGCACTCGTTAAACTGTTTCCTAGGGCCGAACTTTGTAAAGCACTGTTAACACTGGTGGCAGGGTAATATGAGGAATAAGCTGGGTTAGGCGTTGGGTAATTCATCTGGTATCCATATTGCTGCGATTGAGCTAAACTTTGAGGTAATGATGAAAGTGACAATGGGTTTAAAGATGGATTTCCGTAAAATCCAAATGGAGCATACGCATTCATAGCTTGCAGAGCAGCACTTTCGGCGCGTTTCATCTTTGGTAACTTGAATCTTTTAGCTCTTCGGAGAAAACTACCATTACCGAACATATCTCCACAGGAAGGGTGAAGAGACCAATAGTTTCCTTTTCCTGGACGTCCTGCTCCCCTTGGTACTTTCATGAAACAATCATTTAGAGAAAGATTGTGACGAATCGAGTTCTGCCATCTTTGTTGATTTTGTTTGAAGTATGGAAATCTATTCATTATAAAAGCGTAGATTTCATTCAACGTCATCATACCACTTGAAGAAGATTCTATAGCCATGGTTATCAAAGCAATATAAGAATATGGTGGCTTTACATCTGCAAATTTTCGGTTCCGTTGAGATAAAGTTGAAGTTCCAGAAATATGTTGATCATCTTCTTCTGATTCTTCAGATCCAAGAAAATTTGGTGATTTTGAAGAATCGCCTTGGTTTGAAAGCGGACTGTCGCTACTTCTGGCATCCGAGTCACTAACATTACTTGATGGTGATGATAAACTATTCTGTAAGTTCCTTGTAGATGGTAAAAGATGGGAATCATCGAGTGTTGGTGAAACTGTCAGATTCTGTGTTGATGACTGTTGATATGAAGGATGTTGAAGAAAATTCAATGGATATTGTCCTCCCATCATACATGACGATCTCAATCCCATATTGTTAGTCATAACTTGTGTACCTTGAAGAACCATTTTTACGTTTATAATCCTTATTTCAAAATCACTGTTGGTTGAACCAAATTATCAAATTTGTAGTTAGCTGTATGTTCCAATTAGTTTGTTTCGATGGTAAAGCAGAAAGCTGTTTGCTGAATTGGTTAAAATCTCACTCTCTATATACCTCCCGGGGTGAGGATTAATTTCCATGAAATGAATACACAGTAGTCATTGGTCAATGTACTAATCACTTATTGTTTTCACAATAACCCTACAACCTAGCTTATAGATTGTTTATTTTTCTTATTATGTTCTGTTTTCTGTTAATACCATTGGCTCATAAGGTGCTACTTGTAACCGCCCATTAAAATAAGTCCCACCCTCTAAAAATTATGCTGTACACATACATTATGTTATTAGTATCCCAATACCGGATAGTAATGTTTGTTGATCAATGGATTTAGAAACGAAAGTAAAAATATTACGATAATATTAAAATATGTGTCAATATTTCGCTTCTATAGGAAATATCTTTGCTTGTATATCACAATATTTAAGTATATTGCATGGATTTCGATTAAAGGGCAATATATGACCATTGGAATAACATTAAGAATATTAATTTTGTATACATGTATATTTCTTTTAATTAGATGTAGTGATTAAAAGACATAATCAGAAAATGTTACTATGACTGTAGGAATTGTTCGATATTTCAGAAATACATTCAATCTGCATCAATATTTTTTATTATTATCATACATACTAGTTTAAACAGAAATAGTACAATAATAAATGGTGACCTAATAAATATACAAAGCTCAAATTCCATAAAGTCTTTAGAGAACATAACGCTTTTCAAAACCTGAAATAAATGCATAATTATCCAATCATAAATTTTTATGTTCAGTCGGGAAAGGAATCATTAAATCAACAAATGGTAATTTTGAAAGTTAGTGGTCAATCTAAGACAATAGTTAAAATTTTAAAGCGATTTTTCTTTCAAATTGGCAAGTGTGTAGATGACTTCCATGTAGATAGAAAGCGATAAGCGAAAAACAGTTATATGAATTTAATTCACGTATTTTGTTTACAAATTTAATCAATGTGACCTAAAATGAACAAATTAATATTCACAACGTACCCTAGTCTCGAAAAGCTTTTTCAGCTATCCGTAGAAATTTCAGCCTAAAAAATATTTGCGTTAAAATTAAAAGTTCAGATAGTGAAACTATATATATCATTTATAGAAATAGAAACTGAAATTTCTAGTTAGTTGTATATTTGAGGGGTTTATACGAGGTGCAGTCTATAAACCTAAAACTCGTTTTTTTGTTTTTTAATTTATGATTATATGTTTCAATATGGAAAACGTGAAAGAAACACAAGCGAGAAGATTATCTCTTTTAGTTCAATTTGTCTTCTATGAATTTGTAGCATATTATGTACCTTAGAATTGCTCAAGAACTAATAAATATCAATAAAAAGCATATTTAGTTTTAAAAGATTTCTTTGAGCATAACATTTCTGGTTATTTTCTGAATCGGTTTTAGGGAATTTCTGGTTCACTGACCATATTCTTAGATTACTTTGAACTACTCGAAACGATTTCAGTTGGTTAGTTTAGTTGTTAAAGGTAATAATATGATTTCAAGTATATTTTTACTTTAAAAACATTAAAAGAACTCTAAGGGTAAATCGTTGTGTTTATCCAATATATCAATAAATAATTAAATAAATAAACAACATAAAAACAGTAACTAATCACTGTAATTTATTATATAAACACTATGTTTGTTAAAAGTTAAACGTGTAAAAAATGATACCTAACTTAAATAATAAAACAACAGCATGGAACAAATTTAAAAAAGCTTCATATATTGTTTGTGTGTAAGTATTGGATGAAGATTTTAAGTCTTTAATTTAATTCAATGAGACAATTTTGCAGATGCTTTTTCATGCGACGATAAAAACTTTGAGATGAATATTTAATCAAATGAATTAATTACAAAACGAAATTATATATCATTCTATAAATCAATATAACAAATACATCATTTAAGTGAAGTTGTCACGAACGCCTAAATGGAAAATAGCAGTGTTTGGGAACATAGCATGCCCTGTCTCACGAATTGACTTTCATGCACTTCAGATGAACAATAACAGAGTGTACTCGTGGCCTTTGTGACGCATATTGAAATGAATAGATCATACATTCCGATTTTCCGATATACTTCCATAATAGAAGATTTCAAGCTTCGAAAATGTCTATGAAACATGTGGACACTTTGAAGTTGATTTTTATCAAAAGTGGTAAAGCATAAAGGCCCAAAAATGTTGTTGTAAATTCTATTATGTAAAATTAAAATAATACTCTAAATAAATATATTTTGCAAGTAAGTACTTTAGTAAATGTTTTAAGTAACCGAGTTTTCTGCTAAAACCACAATATAATTATTCAGTTTATTAATCGATATAGCTGTATATTTAATACATCAATGGATATTTAAATAAATAAACAACATTAAAACAGTAAATAATCAGTTTAATTTGTTATAAAAACAAGATATATGTTTATTTTAGGAATGCTGAATGTGTTAAAAATGATACTTAACTTAAACATTAAAACAACCTAATAATTGAAGACCAATCAGTAGCCAAATTCTATTACTTCTATTCTGTATTACGATATAGTAAACCTGTTCTTACTTTAATTCAATTTCCAGTAATGTAAGGTTTTTAGAAATACTGCTGTTCATAAAATATATCATCTCATGCTGTATAGCATACTTCAAGACCATAATTCGTACTGCACTGATGAAGCCAAAAAGGCCGAAACAGTACTGTCTTCAGTTAGATAATAATAAAAAACCAATTTTTTATACGCCCTCATCTCTCTATGAGGACGTATATTGTCGGCACCCCTGTCCGTAAACATTTGCTCGTAATTTCTCTAAAGTCTAGAGTTTTGATGGAATAAAATGAAATTTGGTATGTGTATACATATTCTTAAAACGAAGATCAAGTTCGAAATTGAGCTATTTTCGATCATTAGAAGCAGAGTTATTGCCCTTGCTCATAATCTTGAATAATCTATTACTCTCTAAGTTTTCAACCGATTTTGATGAAACTTAAAATGGATGTTATTGGACCTACATTGAAAGGTTTGAGAAAGTTTAGTTTACTCCTTATTAAATTTAAGGATTTTTCGTTGGGCGTATAATATATGGCTGTGGTCCACTATCTTATAAGTTATTAGTTATAGGGAAGCAGCACAATGGCTTTTCGTGTTCCGGTAGGATGAATATGCGCTGCTTTTTACTATGTTTAACCAACATCAAAGGTTCAATCCAGTGTCTCGAATCGAAGGTTGTTCAATTTCTAGACCCTTTTTGTAAAAAAAGTAGCTCATTGAAAGGATGCTTAGAGCTATTCAACCATCTAAAGTTTGTCAGCCCTTGGCAAACGTTCTGCTGTCAAAAAGTTGTTTTGAGAGTTTTTTTGTGACCTCGACTTTTTTCTGACATCAACTGTAAAGCTTAAAGATATTAAAAGTTCACGTGAAGATGAGTAAAAATAACAAATATGACAAATAAACCAGTGAAAGATTTCGCAGCTATATTTTCAACCAGTGGGCCTAAACAAATTTATCAACCCTGTAATATTGTAACAGCTGAAATCATTTGCTAATGAAAAAAATAACAATCATTTGCATAATTATGATCGTGGTTATTTAATTTTTTCAACTCAAATTTCCCCATAGAATCATAATTATGATTGTAGTTATTTAATTTTTTCAAATCAAATTTTCATGGAATGAGCTAATAAACCGATAACCTATGATCACGTTGGAGATCGACAGTTGAAAATTGAAAAAGGGATGATAAAATGTCACAGTCCTTTATTTTAGATGGGAAACTGCATGGCGTCGATTCTCTTCATTATCTTTATCAGTAAAAAAATTGATCAATGTTAGTCAATATTGATTTTAAGATTAGATTGGCAGATCGGCCAGTTTCTTGAATAATTTGTTAACTAGGTAAGATTAAGAGTTAATTTATATGAAGTATCATTACACCTGTATCAATATTGATAATGTCACCTTTAACACACGAAAGTGTCAAATTTATTCTTTATTTTTCCATAACAAGAACTTTCCACACCTACAATTTCATTTCAGCTCGACTTAATTAAGTATAGAAACAATAATTAAACATTAATTAAATCAATATATCACATTTTTTCTGCATTTATTAACTCTCAACTCATATTTAATTATTTAATTTGGTTTGATTTATTTGGTATTTTTTGATATTTAGTTATATTTAGCATGTACTTTGTTCAAAAATGTTTTTCAATTGGCATTATAACGCTATCAAGGCTACAGTTTTGGTCCAGATATAAATGAAATCTCAGATGGGTTTGAATTTTACAGAACAGTTGAAGATTTATTTTCCTTTAATACAACCTATATGAAAAAAATGATATTGTTATAAATAAAATTTACAGAAGAAGATAAACACTCATTATGTAACTTTCCTCACATCTTGTTGGATACAACCAAGATATCAGTAAAAAAAAAACCCAGAAAATAACGATAATTGTATTTAAAAAAATAATTACCCCAAATCAACTAAAATATCAATTTCGTCTATTTAAACCTATTTCAAACCATTTTTAGTGACTAAATTAATTTATGTACCATATCTTTATTTCAACACAATACATTATAACCCTCTTTAGAATCCTTTGACTTTTTTAAAACAATGTTAAAATTACTAAGGCCGTACTGGACAGTTTCATTATGCTGTTAGGCACATAGTGTGAAAATATGAAATTTTTTGTCATTTCTATAAAAAAAAATATTTAGTATGAATTATTGCCATTGTTATTGAAAACCCGTTTGATTTTAGCTCATAAACTCTCTAGACTATAACTATAAAATAATAAATATGAGTTTTTGTTCTTAAACATCTTTATAGTCTGTAAACAATATAGAGGGCACGATTCTAGACTGATTTTAATAAAAAAAAATATTGATCAGAATTATCCTTGAATGTTCAAAACGGATCAAGGAATGGATTTGTCGGATTCGAATCAATTTTCAAATTCCACTTATGATTGCCTTTTTAATATAAGTCTACGTCCACAATTTACATGTAGCTGTATAAATGATATACATTAAGATTTAATTTAATATAGATTACGTTTGCAATGTCAAAGTGATACATAATCGACGTGAAGCAGTTTGCAACTGATACTGATCACCCGTTTTTATACGCCAACATGAAATTGTGAAGGGGGGGGGGCGTATATTGTCGTAACCCATGCCCGCATGGCACAATTCTTGACAGATTTTGACGAAACTTACTAATTAGGTTTATAACCACCCAAGGATGAACTCTATTTAAAATCTGCAAAATCAAAAAAATATTTACTATGAATTGTATCTCTTTTTCTTGCAAACGCGTTCGATTTTTAGCCCGTAACCACTCTACATGTATATGTTACAGTTCTTAACAAATTTTGACAAAAAATACTGATGATATTTATTACCACCAAGGATGAATCCTATTAAAATCAGCAAAATCGAAAAATATTTACTGTGAATTATTTTCTTTGTTCTTGCATTTAATGTTTGACTCGTTAACACTCTAGAATACATAATCATTGATGGATTTTATTAATACTGTCAAAATATTTGTTTAAAGTCAAAGCTGCCAGTGGGCGTATATTACCTTGCCTGGCAAGCTATGTTACAATTTATCAAGTTTTACCAAAAAGAGATTGACAGAGAATTAGTTCTATGTTTGTATGATTAAATTGAGGCCGGGTCAGAGGTTACGAGAAAAGATCCCACTACCAGGGTAAGTACGAAGCCCTTTGGTTAAAAATTAAAAATATATTATTCTTTAAAAAAACAAGTAGTTGCCTAGCAATATACGCCCACTTACTACATAAATTGTCAATATATCAAGGAATGTTACTATCTTAATTTTTGTTGGATGGTGTTCAGATTTGAATTCATCCAATATCTTGTTAATATAAAGCATAATCTTATCTTATGGATATTATCCTACACACAAAAGTTTATTAAATTCCTACCACAACTGTGATCTCTATCACGTTCACAAGTCATTTTTAACATATTTTAGGTGTAAAACTCGAATCGATCCGGAATTCAAACTTGTCCAAGATCTTATGGATATAATCCTACACACAACATTTTATTCAAATCAAACCAAAACTGTGGTCTCTATTGCGTTCACAAGCCATTTTTGATAAATTTTGGGTGTAAAACTCCATGAATTTTTGTCGAATCGAACTCAAATTCGAACTTGTCCGAGATCTTATGGATATAATCCTACATACAAAATTGTATCCAAATCCAACCAAAACTGTGGTCTCTATCGCGTTCACAAGCCATTTTTAACATATTTTGGGTGTAAAACTCCATGAATTTTTGTCGAATCGTTCCCAAATTCGAACTTGTCCGAGATCTTATGGATATAATCCTACATACAATTTTTTTTTCAAATCCAACCAAAACTGTGATCTCTATTGCGTTCACAAGCCAATTGTGGACCGACGGACGGACGGACAGGGGCGACGGCAATATACGACCACATTTCAATGTGGGCGTTTAAAAAGGGAGCCGGGTATTGCGATTTGGTTTTAATACGCCCACATGAAAATATTGCCGTCACCCCGTCGTTCCGTCCGTCTGTCAACAATTTCTTGTGTACACGATAGAAACCAGAGTTTTTATCCGATTTGAATGAAACTTGGTATGTGCATTCAACTTTATAATATCTCGGATGAGTTCGAAAATGGTGCGATTCCAGTTGTCGGTTTATGAGTTATTGCCCTTGACTTAGTGAAAAAAACATTAAAAATAACTTGTGTACGCGATAGAAGCTAGAGTTTTTATCCCATTTGAATGAAACTTGGTATGTGTATTCATCTTGATAATATCTTGGATGAGTTTAAAAATGGCACGATTCCAATTATCGGTTCATGAGTAATTGACCTTGACTTAAGCTGCGTTTACACTTGGCCCAGATAAAGCGTGCCGTGCCTGGAACCGTTCCTGGCCGCGATAAAATTCAAGATTTGGCCCGTTTACACTGACGAGTAAGAACCGTTCTCGGAACCGTTCCAGGCACGCTAAAAGTGGAACTCTTCAGTAGAAAAGATACTTTTAGTTATCCAGTTAGAAAACAAAATGGCGGATGATTTGTTTACATTTGGCCCTCACGTTTTTTCACACCACAATAACCAACTTATTTAAGAAAAGTAACAAAAACGAAAAAAAAGCAAAAAAAAAAAAAAAAAAAATTCCCACACAATATTTCAATTAATGTACAAATTTTATCAAAAATACAAACAAGTTTATAAGATTGAAATTAATAGCCATATTTGAAAGCCAAAATGGTCAGTTAATGTGCTGCGAGGTCTAGGTTAGTATTGACGCGTGCGCAAAGAACCGTTCTCAGAACGGATACCGTTTACACTACGAAAGTTTAAGCGTGCCGTGCCTGGAACGGTTCTGAGACCACCTCTCTGTGGTGGTCTAGGTTGGAACCGTTCCAGGAACCGTTCTACCCGTTTACACTACTAAAACTTTAGGCGTGCCGTGCCTGGAACCGTTCCTGGCACGCTTAAAAGTACCAGTGTAAACGGGGTTTTAGTGATAAAATCGTTAAAATTAACTTGGTATGTGTATAATTCTTTATAATAACTCAGAGAAATTCGAGAATCGTGCGTTTCTAGTCATCATTTTATGAGTTATCGCCTTTGACTTAGTGAAAAACGTTAAAATTAACTTGTGTACATGATAGAGGCTAGAGTTTTCATTCGAATTTATTCATCTAAATATAGCTCAAATAAGTGCGATGGTGAAATCAACTTTTTCAAATATTCAAATTTGCTGAAGTGGGCGTATGTTACCTTGCCTGGCAAGCTATCTTTGAAAAATTATATTCTGAAGGGTGGTAAGGTCGACACTTAGATTTTTTGTTGGAATTTTCATACACGATATCAAGAAATATTTTCACTGATGCCCCCTGTACTATATGAAAATTACATAAATGATGCTGTTGTCAGCTCTACTCTGAACCTAACAATTGAGATTGTTAGATCAAGAAAGGCCCAAGTTCACAAAATTGGATTGTACAAAAGAAACATTTCCAAAACTATATTAGCTAATCGTCTGACAACCGAAAGGACGTTCTGGTTATAACTTTAGGCATATCAACATATAACATCTACTCTGATGAGACATTGTTAGGATAACCGTCTATCTGTAACCAAAAAAAAAATAACAATGCGCTAAAATGAGTACGGGAAAGGTGGGATATGCAGTTAAAAATTCCGATTGCTTGTGGCAAATCTTTAATGCTTGCACGATGCTGTAGTCCCCACGAAAACCAGTTTAAATGAAATGAAAAAGTAAGGTTTTAAGATGGGTTTGAAAATCCCAGGCGACTGGTCCAATTTACACATCACAGAGGCTAATTTGGACTGCAGTATACATTTGATAATAAATCAGGAAATAGTTAAGTTATTTTTCAAAATCAGAGAAAAATGAAATTCTCTTCAAATTATGAAAATGTTTTGCTACTGCCAGAGGCGTAGGGTCGGTAAGATTGAGGGCCATGATAACAAGAGCAAACACAATTGGATGGAAATAACACCCATTTGTGTGAGTGCTAAACATGGCAACATCGATGCGGCAACCTATCAGGCTCACATCTTAGCAAAAGATCAAGCAAGAGCAGAAAAAATGTCTGACTAAGAACTGGCCAGTGAAGAAAAGTCGGTGTGGACACTTGATATTCAGGCTGTCCTTTTATGTCCCAAAACCAAGGCAAGTGCGCTCTACTACAAAACCAAATTACAACGACACAACTTTACTCTGTACAACTTGAAGACGAGAGGGACGGATAATTTTACATCTGGGAGGAACATGAAGGGGATCTCAGCAGCGAAGTATTTGCATCTTTGGTGTACGGGCATTTTAACAGTATTATTGACAAAGATCCACAGGTGAAAGAAATCATAATCTGGAGTGACGGTTGCGGTTATCAAAACCGTAACTCAACAATTTCCAATGCATACCTGGAATTGGCAAGGATTCGAAATGTCAAAATAGAACAGAAATACTTAGTCGCAGGTCATACCCAGATGGAGGTGGACAGTATGCATGCATGTATCGAAAGAAAGACTGTGTGTGACATCTTCACTCCCAGAGATTACGTTGTGATCATGGAAACTGCAAGAATACAGCCAAAACCTTTCATAGTGAAACAGGTCCACCACAGTGATTTCTGGAATTATCAGGGAGTTACCTGACAAGCATTAGGTCAGGAAAAAAAGCAAGCGACCCAACCGTTCATGAACTGAGGGCTCTGGAGTACAATCGCGATGGGCAAATACGATTCAAACTTCAATTCTCACCGGAGTCTCAATGGGAAATCTTGCCACAGAGAATTCCCATCCCAGAAGTCCCTTTTAAATGGATCCGAGTATTTGACCAGCCTAAACCAATCTCCCGCCGCAAGTTCAATGATGTCAATAAAAAATGTATTGCCTCAACACGCCCACCAATATTTTGATAACTTGCCGCATTTGGAAGCCTAAATCTGCACAGGCAACGTCAGATTTTGAACTGTTTTGTCCTCAGTAGATTCTAGAATCTTGCTTAAGTCTAAATTGTATTTTTAACTTTGGCCTAATTCATGTAAAAAAAATGTCCGACAAAGACCACATTATTTTTGCCTAAGTCATATCTAGTCATTAATGAAATCATTATAGCAAGTAACACAATCTGTATTTTATTCAGCTTATAATGATATGTGTTTGTACACAAAATGATTAATAAATACTCAATAATTTGGAATTGTAGCAGTTTTTTCCCCTTTTCTCAAAACAGCAAAAAATGACTTAGGCATTGAGGGTGACAAAATATAATTGTTGAAAGTTAAAGCTGCCAGTGGGCGTATATTACCTTGCCTGGCAAGCTATCTTCAGTAAATTAAAAGAACGGGGTTATTCAAAACGATTTTAGCGCAAAATTAAAAACGACACTATTTCGGATATTCAAAATAAAAAGAAATTAAATTAAATGTATTCAGGAGCACCAGCACCCAATGGGTTATTTGTCAAGAAAACAAAACTAAAACAAACATAAAATGCAACAACCTTCTCTCTTATTGAAGTAGTATGTCCCAGGTGTGATTTAGATTAAAATTGCAGCTATTTGTTAGATAATATACATAGAAATGCCAAAATTTTTGTCCGACCTCATACAAGGACAATAGGATCCAGAGGCCACAGGTATTTCTATTTTCATGATTTTATTTTGTTTATTTTAACAGATTGATGAATGTTAACCAGGTTTTGGACCTGTTAGAGGACGAAGAGGTCTTTGGCGGCCGCCAACTAGTTGCAGGAGCAACAGCAACAATCTATACGAACGACCACGAGAGGCGTTTTTTACGAGACATACCTGGACCATCTGTTGTAAGCATTGCCAACTGAGTTATTTCTACCCACATATTCAAGATAGTTCTATTATAGCCTATATCAAGTAAACATGGTTGTATCAGCCCTGTATAATAAGGAATTTATCCTAGGCAAAAAAAATGCCTAAGCAAAATAATTTTGCCTAGGCTATTTGACTTGTACCTCAGTCTATTTAAAATATAGACCTTACTTTCTTTCATATTTTATTAGTTTCGTTTCAAATGTTTTAAAAGCTATTAGCTTTGTTTGTAACCACTACAGTAAGGTCTAACACTGCCCGTCCAGACTGAACGAACAACCTTAGACCTAACTCAGTTTTAACCAATCACTGGCTGCCCTTTCCTGCGACAGGATAATGTGATGCGAACAATTGTTGCATTCTGAGGAGTCATATTATCCCGTTGCAGGAAAAGACAGCCTTGTGATTGGTTAAAACTGAGACTGAGTTATGTCAAAAGTTGTTCGTTCAATCAGTACTGCAGGGCAGTGTTAGACCTTACTGTAGTGGTTGCCTACAAAGCTAATAAAACATTTGAAACAAAACCATTTAATGTCGATGTGGCCTTATCGCCACCAGGTCACATCTCCTCATTGAATGCACCGAACTGAAACCCGCTCGCAAGCAACTGACAGAGTACTTTGAAACCAATGGTATACCAACAACAATACAGAATATCCTGGCTCCACCCACGGACCACTGGTATAGAATAATGGAACTCATCTACAACTTTATTACCAAATCTGTCTTGAACAGATAGGCTAAGTTTCTAATTAAAGTTTTTTTTATATTATTTATTCACAACCAAATTAATAAGTTTCATTGCAGAAACAAAGAGAACATTTTCCCCCCTTTTTTTCGTTGAAAGCTTTTCCCCTCCCTTTTTCTTCTTTTCTTCTCTTTCTCACATTCTCCTCTTTCTCACATTCTCCTCTTCCTTTCTTTTCAGGTCTTCCAGTTTTCCAACATCCATCAGATAATATAACCAAACCAAACCAACAACTACCAATCAACTACCAGCATCAAGAAGAATAACCATGATCACAACGAGTTTGGAAGAATGAAGAAGATCGAGTAACTCACGCCACACCACCCAGGGCCGAGTTTCACTGCCATGTCATTCGACCCGACCAGATCTTACGAATTTTCCAATTACCAAACCAACAGCACAGTACCACCCTATTGAACCAATCAACTACCAACTACCACCACTACCAACAACTACCTAGTTTGTGATATCAGCTGAAGCTGGAAGCGAACGTTAACTTGTCATCTACCAACCAACCTGAAACAAAACTAATAAAATACGAACGAAAGTTAGGTCTATATTTTAATTAGACTGCTTGTACCTTTTATGATAATATCCATTAAAACCTATGAAATTTGAATTCCAATATAATCAAGAAAAAACTGAATAACAAAAAAAACATGTTATGATATTTATTGAATAATAATCTATGTTTTAAACATTACATGAAATTTGAATTCCAACATTAACAAACTGAATATCAAAAAAACATAGTAATTGAATAATAATCTGTTTCAAAAATTACATATATTAATTAAAACACTTTTGAAATAATCATTTTGTTTGATTTAAAGTATACGAATATGTGTTGTGAGAACATATTTGTATCATTTAAATGATGACTAGTCAACAGAATCACTGTCACTGATTTCTTCCAAATCTATGTCCTCCACTACAAAATCTAAATCGCTCTCATCATCCTCTTCACATACATCAGCTGTTTCATCAGATCTATCATAACTGATGTGCGACTCTTCTGTCATGAACAGACAGTTGGCTTTAGTTGTACACTTTTTCTTGCGCTTATGGGGTCTATGTCCAGAGGGTTGAGCTTTCCGTTTTCTGGCAGTCCCATCTGGGTGCAAATTCAAGAAGTCATCAACGACAGCAACATATCTCTCCGAATTATAGTTATCCATGTCGTTAGATCGGATGATGAGGAGTGTCTCGATTGATGCATTACTCAGAGAGATGCGCTCCTTACTCAGGGTTTTTGTGAAATATGAGAATACTCTCTCTACACCAGCACTACTAACAGGTAAAACAATAGATATCTCAATGATGTGTAGAATTTTGCTAATGTTAAGTTCTGCTTCTTGATTGAGTTGAAACATGTTCTCCCAGATCTGTTCATTAGTTGACGCTGAAAGAAATGTTGTGATGTGATTGAACAGGATGGTAAGTTCAAGTAGAAGCTTCTTCATGTCACAGTTATTTGCTTCGAGTACAACACGGAATCGATTAACAATCACTTGGACACTGTGGGAAATCTCATCACATGTCTTAAACTTATAGCTTTTAGCATCCAGAATGACAACTGCTGCAATATATAGGGGATCCGCCAAAAAGTCTGCAAATCTGTCTTGTAAGTTTGCCTCAAGACTGTCGACAATCTTTGTGACTTCACGAAAGACCTTTTCTAGAGCTGAATCCAGATTAACAGTTAAGCAGTAACCGTGAAAGGTCTGTGAATGAGAGGTCAGTTCTGTCTCTTGAGCAGTGTCTGTCCTTGTTTCGCATCCAGGAAGACTTCCACCACTTGTGTCATCTTCGAGGGCCAGTAGTCGTTTGCCCTCGAGTGCCTGGGAAAATAGAGACAAATAAGCTAGGATATCTTGACGCACTGCAATATAGATGACATTGGTCAGGTTTGAAACTGGTTTCAGATGCCCTGTCATCACTGGTCCAGCATCCTTCATGGTTTTGTTATGCGGGAATGCGATCTGATGATTGAGGAATCCAATGAGGGTTTCAAGATTTCGTAGAAAATTACTGCTGGATTCCACCAGATGTGAAGTCCATCTTGTCACCTGTGACTCGCTTGTACCGCAGACATTTGTTATTCAAGAACAATGATTGTCGCTTGAATAAACGCCACTTAAGGTTAGCTTTCTTGAAGAAGTAATGTATTTTGCCCATCAGAGTCTCGACTTCAGTGTTTAGATCGGAATTCTTGAATGCATCGTGAATCCCGAGTTCGGCTTTATGATTAGCACACCAGCCATTGACCAAGTGTTGACCAATGTCTTCTTGCTCAAGTTTAAACAACGCTTTGTTGACAGCAGCACCATCACTTCCATTCCCAATTTGCCTATGCTTTCTATCAAACGTGAATCTTACGTTTACTGATAGAATTGTCTAGAGCCGCTTTCAAACCTTTCGCATCTGTATTCTCAGGTTCCTCAAGACTACAAACCTGGAAATTTGGCTTTCCATCTTTACATGTTTTTATAACATACACTTCTTTTTCATCCATCGTTTTCGCTGATGATGATCCATCATAAAATAATGAGTAATAGCGACGAGAACCACTGTTAAGGGGGACTGTTACATCTTCATTGCGTATGTGCCTCGCAAGAAATGTAGCCATGGTCGAAGCTGCATTCCGATTCAAGTAGCCACCACCAACATCTACTTTATGCACATTTTTCTCAAAATGAATGATAGACTCATAATCCGTAAATGGCTTACACTTTCTAGCTAAAAAATGCATCAGCTGAAATTTCTTAACCATTTGCTGTTTTTGAGATTTACTGATTTTTGAAGCGATTTCTGGCATTATCGTCACCAAGTTCGTATTGGATCACATCCCCGAATCCCCAAGCATCTACCGTCTTTTTTTTTACCATGCCACCATTTAATAAAACTACAAGACAACGTCAGAAGAGTCCATTACGTTATTGTTGATGGGGTGTTAGTTCTACTTCAAGTGAATTCCGCCGGCTGCATATGTCCAGATAATTCTCTTTTAAATACTTTTACTAACGGAGAAATGGCTACTGATTTCCAATTTACGTGATTCAAGTTATTTTGAGTTGATATTTCAGTGGAAGATATGACTTTTTTCTCTCAAAATCACGCTTTACCCATTCTATTGATAATATAATATTCCGTAGGTACCAATAGCAAGGTCAGAGATTGGGGAATCCCAATATATTAATTTCATTGGCCGGTATTTTTAATACTCTGCGGAAATAGCCAATGAGAAGGGGACCCCCGACTATGACATCGTTAAACAGTATAATTTGCGGTAAAATAGTCCTTCTCCTATCCTTCTTAAAACGTTTGTGACGCGTTTAAATTCATTATTACTGATATTTTCTTTTTACAGTTATTTCAATGCATTAATATTCTATACGTTCACAATCAAATTCATTCAAAAATATCTAATTTTGACTCTATATTTTAGCTTTGAAACAGGTCAATTTTTTTTATAAAATCTCGACATTTCAACGGATGACGTGACTCGTCTCGAACACCCTAGTTATATTAAACTGTGTTGGACAAAGGCTTCGGCTATTTTTTCGCCGAAGATAATTCAAAATGACCTCGGCTTTACCTTCGGCTGAGCCGATTGCCGAAGCTATTATACAGGATTGGTTGTATTCTCATCTACAAAACAAGCCCTTAAAAATTCATTATGTATATACTGATCAGCCTCACATAATCAACTTACAGGTTAAAGAAAATAGTCTCACCCCTGGTCCTTCCAGCATGAAAAGATCTCGAAGATCTTCTGTTGAAGAAGAAGAAGAAAGCTCAACTTCAAATGACGACGACCACTCAGATGGATATATTGAGGTTAGTTTTATTCAAATAGACACATGCCGTAATCACATTTCAGTATATCCAAATAAATATTCAAACATACATCGCATAAATGTTATTTCAATGATATTTGCAAAGGTGTTTTCTTTTCTAGGATTCAGATGTGTCAGAAACAAAATCTAAGTATTGATGAAAGTATGATTCCATATTTCGGGAAACATGGTGCTAAACAATTTATCAGGGGTAAACCTATAATATTTGGTTATAAGATGTGGGTCCTTGCAACTTGTCTGGGGTATGTTGTTAATTTTGAGCCTTACCAAATGAAATGAAAATGAAATGAAATGTAATAAGGAGCACCAGCACCCAATGGGCTATATAGCTCCAGAACACGATAAAAATAAACATGTCAAAACTAAAACTAAAACTTAAAAAAGATAAAAAAAAAAAGAAAGAACAAAATTAAAAACAATATCACAGAATAACACCACATAGTGGTATTAAAAACAAGAAATATATCATAAAACACAGACAATGACAAAGTATTTAAAACTTAAAATAAATATTAGCATCTTTTAAAAATGCCACAACCTTCTCATAAAGAGAAGGCTGTGCAAACAAATGATGAAGTGATCCAGCACGGTAATGAGCCTTACCAAGGAAAATCCATTCAAAAACCTATCAAACCAGGTCTCGGTATGGATGGGAATGTTGTGGTTGATCTGGTATCTGTCTTAGATCATAATGCTTATCATATTACATTTGACAACCTTTTCTCTTCCCCTATTTTGGTAGATACTCTGACACAAGCAGGGTTTGCATGCACCGGAACCATTCGTGTCAACAGAATAGGCGATTGTCCTCTGCAAAACACTAACGTTATAGAAAAACAACCCCGGGGAACATAATTATGATTATAAGTGCGATACTAAAAATGGTATTGTTCTTATACGAAGGAATGACAACAATGGTGTAACCATGATTTCTAACAAAGCTGGTCTCCATCCAATTCAAAAGGCCTCAAGATGGTCTAAAGCACAAGGTAAACGACTAGAGGTGGATCAACCGTTTGCCATAAAGCATTATAATCAAACAATGGGTGGGGTTGATAGGTTAGATCAGAACGACTTTTCGATGTAAGAAATGGTGGTGGCCAATATTTGCTTTCTGTTTAGATTTGTGTGTGCAACAAGCCTGGCATTTATATCGATCCCTTCCATCAAGCAAAACATCACCAAAAGATCTTCTTTGTATTCGACGCGAAATCGCCAAAATATATCTCATGCGGTCGGTGTACACTCGTAAGATAGGTAGATCAGTTGCCAGACATAGCAGTCTGGATAAAAGGGTACCAAAAGCTGAAAGATATGATAGGAGAGATCATCTTGTTGAATTATTAGACAAGCAAATACGTTGTGCTGAATGTGGAATGAAAACTAGGCATAGGTGCATAAAATGTCAAGTTGGTGTGCATGATAGATGTTTTGTCGCGATCCACACATAGAATGTAAAGCATGTCATTTGATTGCCTGATTACACTGTAAGTTATTTATATCAAAGGTATATCTTAAAATTAACTAATGTTTTAAGATGTTACATAAAATAACCAATGAAATTATTCATAATATTGATTGTCAAAAGTATGTTAAATTGAATAAAAAATTATATTCGATGCTTTATTTATGTAAATCTCATTAATGAAAACCTGTGCCATCTTGTGCCTAGTGTCCTTGTACAAGGTCGGACCTTGAATAGCCAATGGAAGGAAAAATAATTGCGAGAAAATATTTTTATTGCCCAAACCCCACTTAGAGGATGATTTTTATCAATTTTATCAGTATCGATATGAAAATAAAAATTTCGGCACTAAAGGGTTAAACTGATCAAATTAAAGCAATGCTCATAATCGTAAGAGCAGCGCAGGCTGCATAGAAAAATTTAAAAAAAGAAAGGATCGAGCCCAAGTGTGAGATAATTCAATGAGCAAATTACATAATGTGTAACACTAAGGGGATGCTTTAATATCCAAAGCTCTCGGATACTTTAAGCCTACTCTCTACCGAGTCCAAAATGTAACCGTCTTTACTCAAATCCGACTTCCATCTGCCTTGCCTCTTGATACAACGTTCGTTTACTCCGACTTTGGCGGCCAGTGTGGCGCCCCCGGATCTTAAAGAGTGCAAACCCAAATAAAGCCCTGGATTTACGGATTTGAACATGTCCAATATATTTTGTCTAGTAGCAGTATAGCTGAGCTTTTTATTTTAATATATCAATTTCGCCACCTCTTTAGATCGAAAAATAGGCCTAAATATAAATTCTGAAGATGTGAGTTGTATACCTGCTAAATCAACGTATCGCCTGTAAATGGTACGAGGACAAGAAGATTTTCCTTTTGCAATCAACACTTCCTTTCACTTCATTTCCTTGTCTATACTGGTCGGTTTTGCTACGATTTATAATAATGCTCAAATATTATGGTTGAATATCGACGTCCTTTGTCTGTAAAGAGCTTAGTTCGTCATAACGCAAGAAGCCTGTAAAGGCCAACACTATCAGAAAATCTGAGGTGAATTTGTATTTCTAACACTCAACTTGTATCATATATCAAACGTGACTGGGGCTTATCTAATAACAGGTTTAGCGTTTATTCGTTTAAAACTCTCCTGTAATGACTTGACAAAGAAATTTTGTGTTGGATCAGCATAACCATGCAATTCGTGCGCCTACTTTATAGAATAAACAGCCGAATCTACCGTGTGGTGGGAGGATCCCATTTCAATCGAAGAAGTAAAAGATAATGATACGTGAATAGGTCTTGAAGGCAACGCAGATTGATCTAATTCTCTTATGAAAGACTTCCATCGATTAAATGAATAGAGATATTTTTTAGATGTGTTGTCGCTTTTAGATTTTACCAAATATTCTGCATACTACTCTGTTGCACTACGTTGTTTATCCGTTCCCTTAAATTCAAACCTACAAAGATATAACCAGATTAAAATTCGATATTCAAAGCAATCATATTAAATTTCAGGGTCCTCTCGCCGAAAATGCCATTTCTTCCGGCACCTCTAAGAATAATATTATGTCTGTGTAAGATTTTTGTCTCGACAACAAAATTGCAATCATAAATTAATGGCCAAAAGGGAGCTGAGCTCCATTCAGGAATAATAAGGGTCCCACGGGATTTGTCTGCGATGACCTTCTGAATAGTTTTGGCAATTAAACATTGTTATCGGTGCTCCAATCCTGTGAAGATAGCTTGCCAGGCAAGGTAATATACGCCCACTTGCAGCTTTAAACAAATATATTTGACAGTTACAGGAAAAGTGATTTTAATTTAGAACATTCACATCACGTTTCTTCAAAATCTGTCAAGTATTGTACCTCAATATTGTACTCAAATATTGTAATATGCCACTGTTTTTGCAATATCTCCAGGGGGGTTTAAAATAGATTGGAGAGAAAGATGTATCCATTGGCGTTGGCGCAATTTGTGAGTTGCAGTGATGCTATTGGCAGTGGTGTTTCTACGGGTGGCCCGGCTTTGACACCCCCCCCCCCCCATTTTTAAATTTTATATCATTTATTTAGTTTCTAAAGGCCTGGTTCCCCCCCCCCCCCCTTGAAAATTATGTAGCCCCTACTTGGCCCTCCAACCTAACGATTTCTAGAAACGCCACTAGATATGGACCATTTCAGGCATTTGTCAATTTTTGAATTTTAACAACCTGTAGGTGTTTCCAGTTTGTCTGAATATTGCACCGCCTTCATTCGTCTTTTTTCTTCCTTTTTGATAACTGGTTCAATGTTCATTACTTTTGATGCGAAAACTAGCGCATCCAGCTCCTCCTTCTTTCCGGATGTCTTGAGATTACGTAATCGTAAATACTGCTGCAACACACGTATCGTCCACCTCTTAATTGTGTCAATTTGCTCATTCATTTTGAAAAAAGATCGACTGTACGTCTGTAGGCTGCAGTGTCTAAGTGGTGCGAACTGGTTTATTTATCTCCCATACGACCCCACAATGCATTGCGCGTTATCCCTTGTGTATCGGAAGTAATCGGAACTCCGACGTGGCTTCTTCTGCCGAGCAAGCACACGATCTTATTAGTAATTGGATTGACGATAATAATTCTTCAGAAGACGATGATTTTAGTTCTGAATTCGATGAAGGTTGTGGTTCCGATGGGTCTGAAAACGGGATAGAAGAAGAGAATGACATTCCAGCGTTTGACAGCTCAGATTCGAAGGAAGGTAATGTTATACCGATCAATGAAGGTCAACAACCAGTTACAGATCCAATTACAACGAAAATGAAGAAAAAAAGAAAACCCACACCACTAAATTATAATTGGGTAGATGTCACTGCAAATGATCATGGACCCAGATGCATTAGATTTCGTTCTGAATGTGAACCAGACCCCAGAAATATTGAAGACGTGGGTAATGGAGAACCTGTAAACAATTTTAAATTATTCATGAGTGATCAGATTGTTGACTATTTAGTGATTGAAATAAACAGATATGCGGGTGAAAAAGTGGATAATACAGAACTGAAACCTCGTTCAAGATTACGAGAATGGAAGAATACATATCGTGATGAAATTTACGTATTGTTTGGGATCATCATGAACATGGGAATAATTCGTCTACCTTCTCTTCAGTCCGACTGGTCAACAGATTCGATTTCAAGTGTGCCTTTTTTTAGTACTATGGAAAGGGATATATTTTTTATATTGAATCATACTATGCTCCATGTGTGTCAAACTGATCCTGATAATAGACAGCGTGGTGATAAGATTCAACCTTTTGTCGATAGTTTAGTTGAAAACTTTCAGAGGTACTTTGTGCCATATCAGAATATAGCTGCAGACGAATCAATGATTGGATTTAAAGGACGTTTAATTTTCTGTCAATATGTGCCTAAAAAGCCTACTGAATGGGGTATTTTAGCACGTTATCTAGCAGATAGTGTGACGGGATGTATGTTGAATATTAATATATATTTTGGTCGAACCGAAGATAACAAAGAGGACAATTTGTCGAAGACATCACGCTCCATATACAATTTATATGAACCTTATATGGATAAGGGATATCATGTTTTTGCCGAAATCACTTATATTCTAAGAACACTCACTTGACAGGAACAATTAATTTAAATAGAATTTAAAAGTTAAAAAAGGTTTAAAAAGAGGGGAGAAGAAGGCGTATAGATCAGAAAATGTAATGGGTTTGAATTGGATGGATAAGCGACAGGTTACAATGATATCTTCATTTTACAAAGGTAACGAAATAGTAACTCATGCAAGAAAAGGTGAACTACCAAAAGTTATTACAAAGTATGATAAATATATGGGTGGGGTGACAAATGTGACCAAATGAATCAGTATTATTCATTTACTCGTAAATCCATAAAGTGGTACAAAAAAAATTTCTTTCGGCTTTTAGAATTATGCATTTTGAACAGTTTTGTCGTGTACAAATTAAGTAGAAATCCAGGGAAAACAACTCTTCTTCAGTACAGGAAACATCTTGTTGCAGGTTTGGTTTCAAATGTGCAAATTGACGATGAACATCCCCCACCTGCCAAACGAGGCAGACCGACCACTCAACCCCCTCTAGCAAGGCTCGATAGACTTTTACATACACCAGATAAGCTTGAGTCAAAAAGAAGATGTGTAGTTTGTAAGGCCCAACGCCGCCCAAGACATTCGCTGTGAAACTATATATTATTGTAAGACATGTGTATCACACCGTCCATTGCATCCGGCTCCATGTTTTGGGTCATATCACACAAAGGCTATGATAAATGAAATGTAAGGTGAATTTTTATTTAAGTTATTCATATTTTTCATGTTTAAATTGATAAAAACCCACGTAGAATGTTTTTCTTAAATTAATTGTATGCACACTGTAATAAATATTATGTTGTAATTTTTAGGTCACATGATATGCATTGATTATTGATTACAGGTAAAAGCATATTTGAAATGAAATAAATTGAATGGAGTTTTACGTCCTACTTTTCTGCACCTATATGGGCTAATTGAGGACGGCAAACGCCATGTAGTGTGCAATGAAGGAAATTTTGCCAGGACAGCTTTATTAGCCTGCTCTTATTATCGATTTCCAACTGTCGAGGGATCTTTAACGTGCACAGCCAATACCACACGGGACCTAGGTTTATTGTCCCATCGAACGACTAGACGCTTTTTCCCTGTCAGTGATGCAGGTCGGAGGGGCTGACATGGAAAAAGCGTCTAGTCGTTCGGATGGGACAATAAACTGAGGTCCCGTGTGCTATTCAATAAACTGCCATTTACATCCCTTAGACTCAATTGCATCAGCAGTAAGATCAGCCCTAAAGAAACTGGATGAGGCCAGAGGAAGCGTTTTTGGTAAGGACTGCCTGGCTGCAAATGTCATTCTTCAAGTGAACAAGCTCAAGCATTTCTTGATGAGCATGAACTTTGCAGAGGTATCATTCCTAGATATCGTGGCAATCGCCTCCATGTCCTTTTCCTCATCGCAGGTAAGCTTATTCAACACCACGATTTATTTTTGCTCTTGTTCAATACTGGAACAACATGTGGCGGATTGAGAAATGCCATTTTTCAAGATTTTACTCATGCTACCACTAAATCTGAACTTCATGTTTTGGGATTGCTGGGCAATATGATAACCGGTCCAAGAAGTTTTATACGTCTTCATCAAATGAAATCAATCATGTCGATGGCATAGCTGTAGTGAGAAATGTAGTGGAAATTAGTTCAAAATTTAGATTTAGTTGATCTTGTTTATCTTTCAAGTTCAGCATTCTTCTGTTAAATCATTAAATAAGGCGGTGGTCCATCAAACATTAATTCTTTGATGATAGTGTGTTTGAGAGAGTGCAGATGTCTTGCCTTGGCCATTTATACACATATTGACCATCTACCATTTGCCTTTCAAGAAATTTCATGTTGACAACTTCTTCATTTTTGCCACATTTTTTTGTGAGTCGACCTATACAAAACACCTTTTTTTTTGTTTCTAATAAGAAAAACGACAGCACAACGTAGAAGTTGCTTTCTTTCAATATAATTTCAGGCTTCATTATGATCGATTTCACTTTGTTTCCTGCATTTATTAGCCTCAGATATGTACCCGGTAATGGTGAATGGGGTGGTGAATTAGCTTTTTGAATATTTACAAGTCAAACTTTAGTGTTGACTTATGTTTGCTACAGCGCCAATATCCTTATGATTCTCTATGTTGTGTAGATTTTGACAGTGACGGTGAAGACATGCTATTTTGCAAAATACTATAAAAATATTCATACCATCTGCGTATAATCCGAAAACAACATCTGTTGTAGATGGTGATGCGACTTTTGCTTTCCTTAAGGGTGTTAATTGGGCTATTTCACGTTATGAAAAAATGGAATAAGTATATGAAATAATGATTTCTTGAGACTTGTTGTGCATTTGTTGATGATTTGGGGTCCTTCTCGATAGTTTAAGGTTGATTTCATGTCAATCAGATTTTTTTTAATGAGTTGACAGCCCTTTCAAACATGTCATAAAAATTGGACATTTCAAACCTTTGATACAAGTTTAAACAAATGTGAATGGATCAATCTACATCAAACTTGGCATAAATGTAGACAATTACTTTGCCGAGAAACGTACAGAGCGATTTTCCAAAAAAAAATATTATTTTGGTGGTTACCATGGAAATACGAAAATTTACACGTAGGTACGGCAAACATTTTCCAGGGGCCAAACTGATTAGAATTTTTGAAAAAACTCTCTGTACGTTTCATCCTTATTAAATAAGCTTTCAATCAAGACCAAGATCGTAATTTTCCAATAAAAAATGGCTGAGAAATCTTGTACCAACCGGGACACATTTTGCTACTTTTTCCTAATTTTTTAGCAAAAACTAACGAAATACCTAATTTCTTTTCTTTTTTTTTCATTCTATATAGTTTACAAATAAAGTAATAATAATTATCTACAATCTGAGCCCAAAAATAATAAGTAATTCGCAAAAATTCCATCTCGTGTTTTTTTTTCTCGAACGCTAGCCCAATCAATACCCTTAATGATGAAAAGTCTTCCCTATAATTAAGTTTATACATAATTTCACCGCTTACATCATACTTTATCACCCTAAGATCGGTGACAACACTTTCACCAACTTTGGAGCCTGGACGAATAAAAGTGTAATACTTTAATGCAGAATAATTTTTAAAAAATTGTGGGACAAGAACTGGATCTTATATGGTTTGTCAAGTCGCGCATCTCTAATCTTATCGACGTAGTTTTGTGGGTGGTATATGGGTTTTCTCTTTAGCTTTCGCTCTATAACACTATGAATGGAGTCACACTCCATTTGGGTGTGCCCCCGTTCCAAGTATTTATGAATAATAGTAACCCCCTTTTGTTTGGCAATGAGAAGAAGTGTGTTTGCAAGCGTAACATTTCTGTTCTGGTAATTACAGCCGTCGCTGTAAATAATGATCTCAGAAATGGTTTCATCTATCGAATTGAAGTAATCATAAATGCATGAGCAGAATGAATTGGCCGATAAATCATCTTCGGACTCGTGCCAGAAATAACACATGACGTCTTTAGTTGAAACATTAAAGATGGTAAAATTGTGACAACCCAATTTCGTGTTATAGTATAGTGCACTTGCTTGAAGCATTGGGCACATCAACAAGGCTTGAAGGTCAAGCGTTACTACAAGTAATTTTGGATCTCTAAGTGCTCTTTCTTTATCTTTGTTCTTTTCTTTCCTGGCTTCTCCTTTTATTCTAATGTGTTTTATGTATTCTTCTTCTTTAATATTTTTTTGTTCATATGCGCAACAGATATCGCATTTGTCTTTTTTCGGGGAGAAGAGGCGAAAGATTTAAGTTATCAAAAATCTGTGCAAATAAATTTCGACCAGCAGCTGGATTATTGTTATCCCTGCAATGCTGTTCGAATACCCTGTACAGCTCCGCGAAGGATGCAAATACTGGCTCGAGATAAGTTTTACTACTGGTTGAGCGGCAGTAGTGTGATGGCATTTTAGGTAAATCATAAAGAAATTATTTTGGCATGTTCTCGCTTCAAATCTTTCAATGCATTGTTTCGATTTTTCCGATTTTTAGGTGTGTGTGGTATTCCATTAGATTTTTTTCAATCCAATCATAAAGATCATACTAAGTTTCATCAAAATCAGATGAAAACTGTAGTCTCTAGAATGCTCACGAACTAAATTTGACGTGTTTTTACACAGTTAAGGGCAATAACTCAAGTACCGTTCATCCAAAATATGTCAAATTCGAACTTGACCTGATATATTATCGATCTAAAGGAGCATGAACAGCCAGTCAATGACCTTTGATCCTAGAAAGGTCAATATCAACAAAGGTCAAGGTCAAAAACGCAATTTTTTTTTAACCCTGTTCCCTATTTTGAACTGAAAAACCGTATCTATGAACCTTTCACATAAGCTGAATAAAGCAATGCTGTAACTCTATGCAAGGTCATTTTTTCAGCTTTACCTTTTTTTTGATTAAACAAAATTTTGACAAAAACAAAATTGCCGGATGTGCCACGCCCACGTCAGATTTTTTTATGTGACTTTATTTATATTAATACTATCTTACTATGGCTAAATTACCAAGCCTTTATATCTAATGGTTAAAGAGATATACAATCAAAAAGGTCAAAATCTATAATCGGAAATTTTGAAATTAATAAACCTTGTTCCCTTTTTTGAACTATACAGCCGAAATAGCTGAGATTTTGATATAATTCAGCTAAAGTAATGAGGTTGGTGTGTGCAGAAGCATTTTAAAAAAAAATGTAGTCTATATGGATTTTTTCCAAACAACAAAATGTAAACAAAATTAAAATTTAACCCTGATGTGCCACGCCCATGTCAATTTTTTTTTTATGGATACATTTTAATGGGGTATTTTCAATTATGTTCCAATTTTAAAGCCTCTAAACTTAATAGATCATAAACTATGCATATTAAAGTCAAAAATTTTTAAAAATTACGTAATGGTTTCCCAAATTGTAAAATATAAAAAATTCAAATTTTACATTACAATCAACTGTGATATACCGTTCGAAAGAGCTCGTAAAGCACATTCAGAATCTGAAAACATAACTCTCTAAAATAATTTGTCAATGTTGCTGTTTTCGGACAGCTATAAAACCGGAATTTGATATCGGAGGTCAAATATTAAAGTATCACTTGGTAGCCAAAGTCGATCACGAGATACAAGCCATCAAAAATTGAAAAAATTAAACCGGAAATTGCAAAAAAGCAGAAGCGAAATTCAAAAATCCACTTCCGTTGTTTTTGTCCAATTTATATGTTCGTTCATTTGACACCAAAATTTTGAAATTCGGTTCAGCCAATTTGGCTGAATAAAAATCGAAGTGTTTCAGTAAAATCAAAATGGCGGCCAAAGTTCCATTTACGGGTGAAATTTTATTTTAATATCGGCTGTAGAATTACGATGGCTACACATCAGCATAATTTCGTTGAAATATTTAAGTTTCGCCGGAAATAATTCAACCGCAACTTTAAATCGATTTTCCATTTAAACCGGAAGTGAAGAGAAAATTTTGACCGTGTCACTTGATTAACATTTGTGGTCAAACTTTTTTTTTATCAAAATATCAGACCAATCTGACAAAGACTCAAAAAAGTTTTAAAAAATTGAAATTCGATGAAAAAATGTGTGGTACGAATTTTCGATATTTGAAATTTTTTTAACTCATATCATATCGGAATTTAGTCACAGATTCCAAAAATGAAAACCCTAGGAAAATCGCCCCAAAAATGTGGCTTGCGGGGTCAAAAAAACTGTTTTTGTTCAGGTTGCAATGTGCACTTTTGCAAAAATGTTCCAATTTACATTTAAGCAGTTATTCCCCCAAATGTAAGATATATCATTGTTAACAGTTCATTGCAGCTGTTGCAGTTTAAGCTCTGTGCTCAGTAAAAAAAAAGCGAACAAAAGCAAACATGTTCAAAAAGTGAAAATTTCGACACAAAAAAGTGTGCAACGAAAATTCGAATTATTTTAACTCCAGCCATACTGGATATTCGCTAGAGATACGAAAAGTGAAAACCCGAGCAAAATCGACCTAAAGTTAAAAGTTCACTGCAGCTGTTGCAGTTTAAGCTGTGTGCTCTTTGTAAAAAAACGAAAAAAAAAAAATCAAGTTCGAATTTGACGTATTTACCGCGAAATTTTTTTCGTGAGCACTCTAGAGACTCATTTCCGACATCTGTCAGTGGGCGTATGTTACCTTGCCTGGCAAGCCCTGATTCAATATTTCTACATATTATAATTAGCATAGATCTTTGAGACCTTATTATCTCATCCCTAACAAATTTTATCTTTTCAGGTAACCAGCAAGGCCTAGTTTCCTTGTAAAAGTTTTTGAAAAATGTTAAACCAAAGAGGCAAACAGTAACTGAAAGGAGGCATCACTGAACTTAACGTGTCAAACAATAGATTAAAGTGATTATGAAATACTGGTAGTAAGAAATTGAAGGGGTCAGTTCAATACCGTTCCCAAGTCACATTTAGATCATTTCGAGAAAAGGGGCAAACATGTTATTTTCTTTTCAATAGGTTTCATTGATTTCCTGTCTGTTCTGTATAACATTCTTTCTTCAGGTTCATATTGTTCCAGGTAGAGGAGCCATACTCTTTTAGTGTTTAAATTTTCTGACAAGTAGTATTTTGATGAATCATTACGCGAGTAGTGGGATTCTCTTTTAGGAAATGATCTGATGTGATTCCGTACTTGTTCCTTGATATAATCAGGCAATTTCCTTTGATTTCCATGCCGACCTCTTCCGTCAATGGCAGGTACCGAAGTTGTCGTAGTTCTTATCCTTTTTAGTCGGGTTCTCCCAATGCCATGTAAGGACTGAAAGGCTATTGCACACACTGGAAGATCCTTTCCATTTACTGCGATTAGGTAAGTATAAGTAAAAGCTTTACCGCCTTTTTTACCTTCTCTCTCACCTGTCCTTGGTCTTCTTCTAACTGGATCACTTTTTGAGATACACCCCTACAGGTACGCATCTTGTAATGCCCTGCTATCAATCTGGTTGAATGATTCAATTATTTTATGTCTCTCTTCTGAATCAAATTTGTCAAAGAATTTCTTTTTGCAGCCACAGTTGTCACCTGTTGTTCTGGGAGCTACTGGGTTTCGCGATTTTGTTGTGTAAGCTTCACCATGTACCACTTTTGCTTTTTGAACATTTTTTTTCCATTGGCTGACGTTTTTTCTTTTTTTCCTTGCAGTATTTTGTTCAAGTAGGGGTTTGTTTGTTGATTTAGAAGTCGAAACTTGGGGATGTGAGGTGGAAGTAGAGGGCAAGTTGATAGAAGATACACCTGGGGCTTGTATTGAGGAATCAATGTTGGTAGTGTTAGAAGTCGAATCTTGGGGATCTGAGGTGGAAGTAGAGGGCAGGTTGACAGAAGACACACCTGGAGATTGTATTGAGGAATCAATGTTGGTAGTGATATTGGAGCTTTAAGACTGTGGAGGTACAACAGTGATCAGTTGATCAGAGTTGATGGAAGTATTTTGAATCTCATTTGTGTTGATAATACTAGTATTAGTACTTTATTCTGGTGATTTAACGTCGTCATTGGTAATATCTGTAGGTCTACATGGTAACAACAGCTCAGGACAAAGTAATGAGGTGTCAGCAGACAAATCAAGGTTAGAAGGTACATAATCTTCATCATTGTACTCATCATCATCTTCTGAAGTAGATTCACTAGGAGGTTTTTGAAGTGCCTGTGATTGTAAGTTTCTGATAACTGTTGCAGGATCAAGTTCAGGTTCGAAAGATGCAACAGTGTCGTCATCTTCGTCATCGACATCACTGTCCCCAGCCTGTAGCAGGTCAGTCAACAGATCAAACGCTTTCTCCGCATCCATTCCTGAAAAGCATGGAAATGATGTATTATTCTTTTAAAGAGTCGAAATTTTAACGAGAGAGAATAAATCTAATGCAAAGTTAATGAAACGCATAGACCAAACTTAATATCTTTGAGTAATCTATAAATAGCATAAGGATATAATAAGGTCAAATGAAGTAAACAAGGCGTTCAATAACGTGCCTATGTCCATCGAATTGAGAGAAGGTTTTTTTCTTTCTTTTGACGTTTATATGTGATAAATAGCGACCATCAGAGTAATCTACAGCTATGAAACTATGATTTTATACGCCCTCATCTCTCTATGAGGACGTATATTGTCGGCACCCCTGTCCGTCCGTCCGTCCGTCCACATTTGCTCGTAAACGCTCTAAAAACTAGAGTTTTTGACAGAATCAAATGAAATTTGATATGTGCATACATATTCATAAAACGATCGAAGATCAAGTTCGAATTTGAGCTATTTTTGAGCTAGAGTTTTTGACGGAATCAAATGAAATTTGATATGTGCATACATATTCATAAAACGAAGATCAAGTTCGAATTTGAGCTATTTTCGATTGTTAGAAGCAGAGTTATTGCCCTTGCCCCACATCTTGAATATGCTATTACTCTCTTAGTTTTCAACCGATTTTGATGAAACTTAAAATGGATGTTATTGGACCTAAATCGAAAGGTTTGAGAAAGTTTAGTTTACTCCAGGTTAAAATTATAGCTTTTTCAAGATTTAGGCCTCTTTCATCAGTTTTCATGCGTTTTCGCCCTTTAACCTCTTTACAGTAAGTGCTACTATCAACATCAATTGCTTGTAAACGCTCTAAAAACTAGAATTTTTGATGGAATCAAATGAAGTTCGGTATGTTTATACATATTCAGAAAATGAAGATAAGTTCGAATTTGAGCTATTTTTGACCGTTAGTAGCAGAATTATTACCCTTGCCCCCGAAGTCTTGAATATGCTATTACTATCTTAGTTTTCAACCGATTTTGTTGAAACTTAAAATGGATGTAAATGGACCTAAATCAAAAGGTTTGAGAAAGGTTACTTTACTCTTGATTTAATTTAAGGCTTTTTCGTTAGGCGTATATGGCCGTGGTCCACTATCTTTATTAATAAAACGACACACAAGTCACACATACCTGTTATGAATCCTTGAAAACAAGACCGACGTTAACGTGAGTCACGAAGTGCCGCCATTTTGGGCAAAGTGGCAGTGAATGCAATAACAAGCCTATGTCCGATTGGACTTGGGAACGATTTAAAATCAATAAATAATGGAGTTGTACTGATTCCACTACAAATTTGTTTCAAGGTTTTACCCTCTCGTCAGGTGGAGATTAAATGATTTTTGCTTCATGCTGTTAAGGGACGTCACGCTACACCAGTGCGTCACGTTTTCGTTCGGCGCAATGACTTCAGTAGATAACAGGAGGAATGTCGGCACGTGTTTACCAGTTCTGTTCTTGAATTAAGCGTTGCCAAATGTGGGTGCTTCAGGATATACCACTTCTCCATGATACATAGGTTACATCTTTTGGACACATTTGTATATGCTTTAGCTTTCTTTAATATGAAGAGATTGGTTCCAAAACGCTATAAATCCATATTCATCGTTTTTGTAAAAAACACATTTTTTGAATAGTGGAAAAATTAAAAATATATCTACACCATACTGTTTTAAAATTAAGTGACAAGCTATTCAAAGATAATCAGCAGAAAAATTCAAATCCAGAATGGATTATGTCCCTTTAATTAACGACTATAAATAATTTTATCTCAAAACGCAATATATCCAAATAATTATTCTTGGCAAAATGCTATATATCCAGGTTTAAGCCAACAATATTATGTCCAATATTGTTTCAAAGGCCCAGTACTTCCAGGATCAGAAAATAATAAGAACAGTGTTTTACTAAGTATTCCATGGAACTGACAAGAACCAAAAAACCTCACACAATTGGAATGGCAAGGGAGTAAAAAGTTTTTTATACTATTTTCTAGTCGTTTGGATGGGATAATAAACCGAGGCCCCGTGTGCTATTGGCTGTGCACGTTAAATATCCCTCGACAGTTGGAAATCTAAAAAAAAGAGTAGGCTAATGCCACTGTCCTGGCAAAATTTCCCTCATTGCACACTGCATGTCTTTTGCCAGTCCTCAATTAGCCCATATAGGAGCAGAAAATAGGTTGTAAAACTCCATTTCATTTAATTTTTATTTGAATAAAAATAACAGCAACAGAAGAACAGTAATAAAAGAAAAAACCCAATTTCGACTAGGCAGAAAATCAACAGAATTAATCCTCATCACTGCTGTTTTCAGCAATTTCACAATTGGCTGTACCTGCTAGTGCATTATTATAGAAACTTAGTACTTCTTCACTTGCGCCCATTTCAAGAAGTAAAGATTTCACATCTTTTGCCTTTGCTTCACTGACAGTGCTCTGAGTTTTAAGCTGATTTGGTTTAAAGTCTGACCATTTTTTACCGCGCTTCAGGACACTATGATAGCAGTATTCACCATTGAACGCTGTCTTGAAGCCAATTTTGTCGCACTGTAAATTTAGCATTCTAGCTTCACTAATTTTGAAACTTCTCTGCGTCTTGACAAATGCCTTTGTAGCAGACTTGTAGTCGAATGCCTGCCAATCTTGACCATACACATAAACAGTCCCGTAGTTTCTAAGAATGTTGCTGTACTCCTCAGGCATAAGAATCGTGTCGTGTTTTCTTATAGCCTGCTCTATCCGACCAAATACACGATCAGCTGGAAGGAAAGAATGGCCCCTTATTGGAACCAGGGCTTGCCAGGCAAGGTAACATACGCCCACTGGCAGCTGTCGGAAATGATAATATTTGAATAGACGATAATACAAATTTTATTATGTCAAAAGCATAAAAAATAAAGGGTTATAACTTATTAATTCCAAAGATCACACCAGGTTTCATTCAAATCGGTAGCTTCAATCCTATTCACAAACAAATTTTGATGCGTTTTTACAAAGTCAAGGGCAATAACTCAAAAACCTTTCATCGAAAATACGTCAATTTCAAACTTGACCGAGATCTTATCGATCTAAAGGATCACACCAAGTTTCAATAAAATCAAATGAAAACTGTCGCTTCTATTGTGTCAACGATCAATTTTTAATGAGTTTTATCAAAATCAAGGGCAATAACTCAAAAAACAGTTCATCGAAAATATGTCAAATTTGAACTTGACCGAGATCTTATTGATCTTAAGGACCATACCAAGTTTCAATAAAATCAGATGAAAACTGTCGCTTCTATTGTGTTAACGATCCATTTTTAACGCGTTTTATCAAAATCAAGGGCAATAACTCAAAAACCCTTCACTGAAAATATGTCAAATTCGAACTTGACCAAGATCTTATCAATCTTAAGGACCATACCAAGTTTCAATAAAATCAGATGAAAACTGTAGCTTCTATTGTGTTAACGATCCATTTTTAACGCGTTTTATCAAAATCAAGGGCAATAACTCAAAAACCGTTCACTGAAAATATGTCAAATTCGAACTTGACCGAGATCTTATCAATCTTAAGGACCATACCAAGTTTCAATAAAATCAGATGAAAACTGTAGCTTCTATTGTGTTAACGATCCATTTTTAACGCGTTTTATCAAAATCAAGGGCAATAACTCAAAAAACGTTCACTGAAAATATGTCAAATTCGAACTTGACCGAGATCTTATCAATCTTAAGGACCATACCAAGTTTCATTAAAATCAAATGAAAACTGTAGCTTCTATTGTGTTAACGATCCATTTTTAACGCGTTTTATCAAAATCAAGGGCAATAACTCAAAAACCGTTCACTGAAAATATGTCAAATTCGAACTTGACCGAGATCTTATCAATCTTAAGGACCATACCAAGTTTCATTAAAATCAAATGAAAACTGTAGCTTCTATTGTGTTAACGATCCATTTTTAACGCGTTTTATCAAAATCAAGGGCAGTAACTCAAAAACCGTTCACTGAAAATATGTCAAATTCGAACTTGACCGAGATCTTATCAATCTTAAGGACCATACCAAGTTTCAATAAAATCAGATGAAAACTGTAGCTTCTATTGTGTTAACGATCCATTTTTAACGCGTTTTATCAAAATCAAGGGCAATAACTCAAAAACCGTTCACTGAAAATATGTCAAATTCGAACTTGACCGAGATCTTATCAATCTTAAGGACCATACCAAGTTTCATTAAAATCAAATGAAAACTGTAGCTTCTATTGTGTTAACGATCAATTCAAAGTCAAGGGCAATAACTCAAAAACCATTCCTCGAAAATACGTCAAAATTGAACTTGACCGAGATCTTATCAATTCAAAGGATCACACTCAGTTTCAATAAAATCAGATGAAAACTGTAGTCTGTATAGTGTTAACAAGAAATGTTGACGGACGGACCGACGGACCGACGGACCGACGGACAGGGGCGACGACAATATACGACCACATATTCATGTGGGCGTATAAAAATGTATTCAGCGGTAACATTGGGGAAGGCATTCTTTCGCAGTGCAGATATCATAGACAGAACATTCATGTTTTTATTCTGACCAAAGCACGAATCACTGAATAAGCGTAGCTGATTGGCCTTCTGCAAACTACCACTTCGGGCCCCACGAAAACAGTGATCAAGGGCGGATGAGATCATGTTACTGTCCTTTTTGTTTTCATGTTCCATCCATGTGTATAGGTGAACATCATCATTCGTCTGTTTACTTTCCTTACCGTGATGTACTATTACCCCAAACAAGTACATATAAAGTTGACGCGAATAATAAGCTTGTCCGATTGGCGTTCTTGGAAGAACCAAATTCTGCATCATATCGAAGCAAACAGTGACTGAGTTATCGGATACTTGTCCCAACAAGTCATAAAATACACGAGCACGGCGCCTGTGCAAAATGAACATGGCTGTTTCCATCTGCTTTTCTTCGTCAGTCAAATTTGGGTCCTTTATTCGAAGGCGGAATTTAACACATTCGGCACATGCATCACTTGCCGGACTTCCAAATCCAAGATTAAACTTGTAACGGAAAACTGAGTAATACAGGGAATAGCTTATATTGTTGTGGTTTTGTTGCTGAAATAAGTCGTGCATTTTTTTCACACTCAAATCGTTTGGCAAGTATTTCCGGCCAGGCGCCCCTCTTCGCCCATAATGACTAGCACGACATGTGAACGTTTTTACATGGTCCTCGATTTCTTGTTTCTTGAGCGCATACTCAGCTACCTTGCGTGCACCACCCCTAGCTTCTGGTCTGGATGTGGCATGTTCAGCATAATACCGTGCTACTCTGGATACGCGGTCTTTGCTAACTCCTGAAAAAAGAGAAAATAAGATAAGATTGAATTGATTATTCAATTAATTGATTACTGTTTTATGAACTACTCCAGAATTTTTCACTTATACGAAGGCGTGTCAGCATTAAAGTGGGAAGAAAACCCACTATTCATTGCAGGCTGCTGACAGCCTTCCGACATAACGCAAAGAAAATAATATACGAACCAAGGTATAGATAGAAAACATAAAAGATGAATTTGGAGTACAGTAGGCTGTAACATCTACATCACAAATTAATGTTTGATTGATTGATTGGGGTTTAATGCTGTGCTCAGGGTTATTTCACATACCGGTACGAGCATGGGGTCATGCTTGCCCAATATCTACAGCATAATAAGTACGGTACCGGTATGCCTTAAACCAGGAAGAATATGGTAAAAACTAAATTTATTTAAATAAAATAGATAGAAGCAGTGTTTTCACTCACCTAAAACTTTCACAAATGTTCCCTTACACACATGTAACTTTCTAGGGTGATTCTCAGTCAAAAGTTTATATTGAACAGAAATGTCCCTGTCCTTTCTCTTAACTTCGTCGTCCACACGTAACCGCCGCCGTTTAACCTGCTCAACGTTAATAAGATCGATAATTGCCTGGTCCTGTTCAACTTTAGTTGTTTTGCTATAAAATGTGTTGAAGTTGAGGTCGATATCAACTGGTGTGAGCTGATCGGCATGACAAAACGAGCACGATCGTGACTCGTGTTTACAAGCAACGGCAGGTGTCTTATCATGGCCAGAATGCCGGATTTTCTTCAATTTCTCTCGATTATGTTGCTCCTTTGACGGCCTACGCTTCTTCCCAACAGGCGAGACTAGCACTGCTTCGTCAGTTCCGTCAAAACTATTCATTTTGCCTCTTAGAAACGTTAAAATTGTCCGACACTACATGATTTAAGAAGTTTTCATGGGCGCAGCCATCTTGGACAAATGGCCGCATCTGATTGGCTGAAGGGATATATCGCTTTCTGGGTCAAAACTTCCGTGTCGCTTATCGCATTTTGGAAAATAACTCGAACTTCAAGTGTACAAATCATAGGGATGTATCGCGTTTCGGCGAAAAACATATGTTGTAGGCTGTACATAATATAGTAATGTTGATGTGTTAGGGGCGATAACTCGAATTTTGTAAAAGTGGCGTTTATCGCGTTTTGGAACCAATCTCTTCATATGTTCCATTTTATTGTATAGTTTATGTCTCTGTCCTTTAGCGACCATATATATTTACTCAATTCGGTTTGGTTTCGGTATTGCTTGTTGTTGAATGACGATGTGTGGTTTGCATACCGCAGCTTAAATGTTGTGCTTGTAAGTCCTACGTATGTTTCTTCTTGGTTGTTGTCTGTCGTTACGGTGGCTTGGTATATAATTTCCTCAGCTAAGCAGTTTCCTTGTAATGGGCAGTCGTTTGGTTTGCGGCAGTTACATGTTCTTACTTTCTTCTTCTCGTCTGTGCTTTTTTTATTATTATTATTATTCAGTGTTTTTTTGTTATGTGCGTTCACTAGTTGTTTGATATTTGGCATGCATGAATAGGATAACTTAATGGTGTTTCTGTTGAAGATCTTCCGTAGCTTGTGTCCCGTAGGGAACGATTCATCGATATCTCTTAAGAATTTCTGTCCTATGTTAGTTTCAACTGATTGGTCGTAGGGTGGGTTAAACCATATTGTGTTTCGCGTTCTCTTTCTTTTGTTTACTGTTATATTATTATTATTATTCAGTGTTTTTTTGTTATGTGCGTTCACTAGTTGTTTGATATTTGGCATGCATGAATAGGATAACTTAATGGTGTTTCTGTTGAAGATCTTCCGTAGCTTGTGTCCCGTAGGGAACGATTCATCGATATCTCTTAAGAATTTCTGTCCTATGTTAGTTTCAACTGATTGGTCGTAGGGTGGGTTAAACCATATTGTGTTTCGCGTTCTCTTTCTTTTGTTTACGTAAACAAATAGTAGTTCTCTCCCTTTAACTGTTACGACGATAAATGTATGCGTTTAGGCGACAGTGTTTCGCGTTCTCTTTCTTTTGTTTACGTAAACAAAAGAAAGAGAACGCGAAACACTGTCGCCTAAACGCATACATTTATCGTCGTAACAGTTAAAGGGAGAGAACTACTATTTGCCGCGTTACAAACAGTCCATTAATATCTGTGGTAGTTCTATCATCTGTAGTAACATGGTTAAATATATTGGAGCACACTTGGAACCTGAACTGTCTCTAAAACATCATATTACAGTTAAATGTCAAGCAGCAATGATTGGAATAAAAAGACTGCAATTGATTAGAAAGTTCTTGTCAAGAGATATAGCAGAAACAATAGCACTGGGCATTGTCATTACGTCACTTGCTCTGGTATTGATTTTTTTGACATGCTATTTTGTTCGAGGCAGTACTTAAACAATTTTTGTTTGATGACTTTCATATTTTCAGGGTCAGATAGGAACATGTTTTAGTAAATCTGTGAGAATTTTGAAAGAGATCGGCTCATCAGCAACTGAGATACTTTACGTCAAAGTTGGGGACTTTTTTTTCGACACCTGATATGTCATTGTGACACTAGTCTTCCTGATAGTACGATAATCCCTACCCTAGTCAATGAGACGGCAGTTTCATTGAATATTGTCATGTATTAGAGGGGGGTCTATTATTTATATGCCATATTGGGGGAAGTGGGGAGTTTTAACTCATGATAAGTCATGCATAGATTATAGAATCAAGTAGCTGTGCATAAATTAATACCATGATGTAGATTTGATTGATAGCCGTTGTTTATAAGTTATTGTGATAAGTTATTGTTTACTAGTTACGTTGGTGACGTTAGTTTACCGACAGGTGGGATTTAGGTTGTTGTTTTGTTAGAAACGTTTATTCCTAACTTAATCGGGATTCGCTTTGTACCGCATCCTTGTACGAAAATGTAGACCTCAGCTTACAGTTAATAAATTGATTTATAAGTTCCTTTGCCATGCATTTTGATTATAACGTAACGTAAATTTATAACTGACTATGGCGGTAGCCATTTTTGTTGTCGTATGACGTGTGCGTATGGATTTTTTGTTGACATTTATTAAATGGGGGAAATTATTGTTTTAGTACTGTTAATGATTATCTTGTAGTTATAATTAGTAAGGCTCCTCTACATAGTACATTGTAAATAATTACAATTAAGTAACGTTACTTATTTGTAATTAAGGTACGCACTATATTTGGAAGGCGTAGGGATTTGTGCACTCTGACTTTACGCTGACCTAGGAGTAACCTCTAAGCCTAAATCACTTAGTCTATTATTAATTAATTCTAAGCTTTTACGCTAGGTAATTAATATAAAAAAGGATCATTGTACATCGTAATAGTTTGAGGAAACCCTTAATAGCATAATTTAATATGTTTCTATTGTATTTGTAATATTAAGTCAGAAAAGCCTTGGACCCGGGGGGTCAACCTGTTACAATATGTAGAATTTAGAAGGATAAATTGGAAGGAATATATTTAGCAAACATTGCTTGCATAAGATGTTGCAGCCATCTTGATGTGGGATATGAAAATACTAGTAGCCATCGTTTCTATGTGCATGGATTATATTGTTAATCTCAGAACTATCTATATTTGGAACTTGGATGCATTTTCATTAACAGTGGCGTAGCCAGGTTTTCTAAACTTGGGGTGCAATGGTAAAGATGAACCGACAGAATATATTGACCTTGCGAGCGGAGTGAATAACGGGTGGGGTCCAGAGGACCGCCTAAGCTTTTTTGTTTTGAAGCTTCTGGAAGCTCTGGGATATTAGCTATTTTACACACTGCAGGAAAGCTATTTGAAGCTTTAATTTTGAATTTGTTTATGTTTATGCCTGCAACCGGTCGGCTTACCGACGGCACTTTTTCAACCGACAGATATCAATAGTGGGGGAGGCATTGCCCCCCCCCCCCTTTAGCTACGCCACTGTTCATAAACTACTGAACCAACAGTATGCAGTCAGATGCTAAGATTGTATTGTAGAGGACACAATGTTCCAGTGTATATGGTGAAACAACAGGAATGGTTGATATTTGACACTTTTTTCTTCTACATTAATATGTGTTAAGTTTATTTAATTTATTCAGTATATTTTTGCTTATTTCTGTATGTCCATTTGTTTTTTGTATATTTTTATTTCTGTCAATTGTCTGTCAATTTATCTTTTGTTATATTTCTCTTTGCTAATTCTCATTTCAGAGTCCGTAGAACTCTTGCAGACATTATCTAATCATAAGGTTAGATGGAAGGATGACAGTCAACAACCTGCAATACCATTTGATGGCACTCCATTCATAATAATAGGATCGCAAACAAGAGCTTTCCACCAAGGCCCATCAACATATTCAAACAAAACGGTAGGAGAAATCAAGGCGATTTAGTCATATATGTATTTATGTAATAGGTGATGCAGCCTTACTGCAGCTTACTATAATTATTTTAAGTGTCAAAATCCAAGATCCTTTTAAGACCTACTCTCTTAACGGGGCATTCTGCATTTTCATTCACAAAACGTTAATTGTACCTGAAAATATTTCTAAAGTATGCCATTTACATCAATGTATCTACTTGATCAAACTGAATTTATTTTTAAAGGGTTAATTAAAAACAGGGAGTATTTATTGTTAATTAAGTAGTTTGGCCTAGTTTTGGCGTTTGACTTAATAACAGCTCCATATTATTAGTTGAAACATTTCTCTACGATAAAGGTATTTATCTGTTCAGTAGTTCAGATTCGTTAAATGGTATTATTCTCTATATTTTAGTTTTCACAATTTTGAGCAAAAATTTTTGTTTATTTCATCTTCTCATTTATTTGAAAATTTGTTTTTTGTTCTTCAGTTAGGAACATACTCACAGGGACCAGATGCCAGTATCTGAAATAAAATACAGGAACTTGTACAGGAACATGGCGTAACCAAAACAGATGAGATGAAACGTCACCTGCAGTTTTTTGTATCAAATAATATATCACCCACGAAATCAAAAGAAGTGACAGACGGTTTTATCCAAGGAACTAGGACATCAGTAACCACATTAATGTGAACCTAAAACAATCAAGGTATCATTTACGTTATGATACGTTACATTAACGTATACTGCTGTTCCGTCCGTCAACATTTCGTGTGGACACAATAGAGACTAGTTTTCATTTGATTTAAATGAAATTTAGCGTTATTATTTATATCGATGAGATCTGGAACTGATTGATGATTAGGTGCTAAGATATAATTTGTATTGTTTGATTACAGATATTCAACAAATGACCAAGAAAATTTGCGCCTAAAAATTGAGGAATGGAAAACTTCTCACCCTGAAGATAAGTTTTTTTTTACCGTCCTTGGTAAGTGTCTTAATACAATGTCATTGTAGTACTTGATATCATGCAAATGTGGACGTATATTACCGTTGCGCCTGTTAGTCCTTCGGTATGTCTGTCAACATTTCTTGTGGACACAATAAAGACTACAGTTTTTATCTGATTTGAATGAAAGTTTGTGTGATCATTTATACTGATACGGTTTATGAATTATTGCCCTTGACTAAGTCAAAAAAAAAAAGGGTCAAAATTTGTTTGTAAGAATATAGTGACTTCATTTTTCAATAGATTTCAATTAAGTGTGATGTTTTATAATTAAGAGATCTTGGTCAAGTTCAAATTTGACAATTTTTAGATGCACAGTTTTTTTATTTATTACCCTTGACTTACAGTTTTCATTTAATGAAATTTAGTGTGATGACCTGTAATTCTAAGATCCTAGTTACGTTCGGATTTTTTTTTTTGAAAACGATTTATATATGATCTGTTCTTTTATATTCTAATAGGATTTTTTTTTTATTTGTATACTATCATATTATTTTACCTTATTCTTCACTATACCTTATTCTTCACTATACAACGTGTATCCCCAGTTTGACAATCTTTGGATGAGATTTTTTTATTGAATGAAATGTTTTGCTTTAAATTACTATGTCAGAACCTATGTTAAACCTTTGGGAATCTAGTTGCATTTAAATTGTTGTTGGAATTTTAGGTTGTAACATTGCTGTTAAATAATATAACAAAAGCACAGGAATGCAGGCTTAAGCTCTAGTGTGAGAATATTGTTTGTGCAGTTCTTGAATTTGCTGCTATGAAAGTTATCATTTCTGACAGCTGCCAGTGGGTGTATGTTACCTTGCCTGGCAAGCTATCTTTTATATTTTAGGTCTGAATCAAGTGGTGAAAATGAGAGTGAGAGTTTTTTATTTGTTCACCAAAATAATTTCCAGAAATACTTGCTCACAAAATATGGTCAAGAGATATCACTGTTAGATGCAACATACAAGACTTTAGTTTATGATTTACCGTTATTTTTCATTTGTGTTTTAACAAATAATGGATATTCTATTGTTGCATCTTTTATAATTCAAAATAAGACCTCTGAAGCAATAGCAGAGGCACTTGACAAAATTAAAGAATGGAACCCCGATTGGAGTCCTTGTCATTTCATGACTGATTATGACACTGCTGAAATAAAAGCCATAGAGAGTACATTCACGTCTTTATGGGTTTAACAGGTTAATGAGTTTTTCTTTAAATTATTTTTTTGATGTATTCAAAGAGCTGAAAAGGAAGATATGATTGTAACAGAGAAAACATGTATGATTGTAACAGAAAAGGAAGATATGATTGTAACAGAGAAGGACGATATGATAATTACAGATAAAGAAGATATGATTTGCGCAAAAAAGGTATGATTACAGATTGGAACTCAGATACTGAACTTGATGACTTGATGATGTGATGAAGCTAGGGACCCAGATTATAGCCCCAAGATAATATCAGACAGCGAAGATTATGAAAGTAATGCTTCAGAGAGGTCAATTGTTTGCTCTTTGTTAAAGCCAGATTCTAGTGTAGAAATTGATAGCAATGATGAGATGAAAATGAACTCATAAGAGATAAGAACAATTCAAACATTTACATAAAAGAAATATTACAGAATCAAACAACTAAATCAGGCAAAAAGAAAAAGTCTAACAGAGTATTATACACTAAATATCCTTGCTATTTCAAGAAATGTAGTAAAATGAATACCAATTTTTCACACCGCCTTCTATCAAAAATGCATCAAGATGAAACTGAAGTAAAACAAATAATGCAGTTAGATGCTTCAGATAAAAAGAGAAAACATTTAATAGAAAAATTACGACTTAACGCGATCCATAATAACACATCTGTTTTGAACAAAGGAAAAGGGGAGATCATTCTCTGCAGGAGGCCTTCAGGAAACTCCTTTGATGTACTTCAATTTGGGCCATGTCCATCATGTAACATGTGGTTAAAACAAAGTGAAATTCATCGTCATTATACAAAATGTAGAAAGTCAGATACTCATTTGTCGAAGAATAGCCTACTCATTCAATCAGATCATCTTGTTGTAAGGATTTCGAATACAGCGTCCCAGTCTTTAAGAAAATTAAATGAGGTTGTTACCATTATGACCAATGATGAGGTTGGGAAAATTGCGAAAACGGATCCATTAATAATTAATTTGGGCAACCAATGAATGAGCCGAAATATAGGTAACAAAATTATGAGGAGATATTACACATCATTCATCATGAGGTTAGCTGCAAAACACAAATTGAATTTAATTCATTCAAGTTCATCTTCTCCAACAACTGAACTAGAACATTTTTTTCAACCTAAACTGTTTGAGCATGTTATTAATGCTGCATTGAAGTGTGCTTATCCAGATCATGAGGATTCCGAACAATTGAGTGCACCAAGCAATGCGATTAAGTTAGGTTTCGATATCAAAAGAATGGTCAGTGCAAAACTTGGATCAGCATTGATAGAAGGAGATGAAAGAAAAGGAAAAGAAGCAGAAGACTTTCTGGAATTAATGAGATTGGAATGGGGGTTGCGTGTCACTAAATTAGCCAGAGTTGTCCTTACAGAAAGATCTTTTAACAAAGTGGTTAAATTACCCTTGCCAGGAGATATTGAGAAGATTTCTATATATCTCTGCGACTCACTCGAGAAAGCAGATTATGCTAATATATGTTATGAAAACTTTGGATTTATTGCAAAATTTGCCTTAAAGGGCCATTCTGCTTTTTAGAAAAAAGTTTCCATTATCAAAAAAATCGCAAATGCTATCTGAGAGTATTTTTAAAGTATGGTTATTGTATCTCTTTATCAAACTGAATTTGGTTTTAAAGGGTTAATTACAAACAGGGAGTACTTATTGTTAATTAAGAAATTTGACCTAGTTTTGGTGTTTGCCCTTTAAATGGATCACTATTTCTAGCTGAAACCTTTTAAATACACAAGAGGGACATTTCTCTACAATTAGGCGTTTATCTTATTCAAATCCGTTCAGTAGTTTCCTATCAGCGTCCAAATAACATAACACACTTAAAAACCTTACGTAAGGTTTAAAAAATTTTTAGCATGTTTTTAGCATTTAAAAATTAACGGCTGGATTTTTTAAGTTAAAACTTTCAGATAGTTACACATAGTATAGTTACAGATTTTGGTGTAAAGTTTTCACAAATTTAAGCAAAAAACATTTTTGACCTAAAAACAATTCAGACTGTCCCTTTAACTAGATTTATGATAAATTGAACAACCATAAAAGTGACTGTGGCGTTACAGCATGTAAAACTATGCAACAATTTATTTCAGGTTAGAGTCATACAGAAAAAGAAAGATTGGGGTTGATGAAGTATCAAGTGAATTTATGAGAGAGATGACAACTTTTGAACATAAATTAGTTGAACAACAACAGGTTGTTGAGATACGTGGAAAGGTGAGCAAACATTTTTATTAGATAATCATTATTTTCCGAGATCAATATTTCATGGGATTACCATATTTTTTATAATTTTTTTGAAGACTAGTAAACGTGTTCCTGTGATCATTCCTGGTGATGTTATCAATGCTTTAACATATCTCGCCGATAGTCAGATTCGGAAGGCAGTTGGGATCCACTCAGAAAACCCGTACGTTTTTGCAACAAGATGTAAGTAGTTATATTTATTTTTATCTCGAAATTAATTAAAAAAAGGGATCTTTGACACATGCTGAAATACGATTTGTTGTGCCAGGTTTCATTTCAAATAGCATTATTTAATTATATTAATTATTCATTTATCACATATTATTTTAATGATTTGCCAATGAAAGGTATTGTTGTCAATTAGTCAAAAATATCACAATAATGGGAATTAATGTTATCTATCTATGCAGATTGATGAAGTCTTAAGTCTTTAAAATTCTGACATAGTCTGTGTAAGTTTTGTTGCTGCTGAGTAAATTACATTTTGAAGGATCTACTGATTGTTCCAATCTTGAATTGTAGCTTGTGGTGTTAAGGTGATATGAGAATAAAATTCCCATAAAAAAGCACTGGCCTAGGTCATGAATCTAGAACTATATATTTTAAAGTGCAGTTAATTTATTAGTATATTAAGATACATAAATAAGTAAGAAGTTGCATAAAAAGCTGGTGGTACCGACTGGTCACAATAATTATCTGGAAGGAATATAAAACCGATATACACAAAACTGTCTTCTTACAATTCCTACTTAAAAGGAAGAAAATTTATATTAATGTAAAGCATTTCAAAGTGATAGGCCTACAGTTCATCCTCTAAAACAAATTACTTAAAAAGTAAGGATGATTATGATTAAAATAATAATAATATGAGTATAAGCATAGTAAAGTCGGTGTTTAGAATTGTCAAAATGTTATGTCATGTCTAAAAGCGGCGGAGTATGGGGTGGGGTCGGATCAAGTCTGCCATGGACTAAATGGTTACTCAAATTTGTGTTTCGCTTATAGACGGTCACAAGCCTCTTGGTGTAAACATAGGGATACTGTTCCTGAAGATTCTTTACTATTAATGATGCCTTTGTTGCGGTATGATTGTATCTTACCACAAACGGAATAATTTGGTTATCGTGTTGTATATTTAAACCCTTGGGATATACAGTGCCGAGTAATCTTCTGCGTTAAGGCTTGATATTCGGAATAGCCGGGATTGATTCAATGGGCATAATCAGTAAATCATCAATGGAGTGGTCGGGAAGATTAAAATGATTCGCAATAGGTCTATATTTGCCATGTACGATGTCATAGCGATGGCCGTTTAAACGGGTACGTAACGCGTTTTGGGTTGCGCCAACATATTGATTATCGCAAATTTTGCAAGAAATTAGGTATATCAAATGTTGGTCGGCGCATGAAAGTAGGTCGTTCATGAGGAAGGTTTTTCCTGTCCTCTTATTTCGGAAATAGTGAGAAATGAGTATATGTTCGCAGGTACGACACGAGGAACCTCCACACGGAATTGAGCCAAAGCCATTAAAAGGGGGAGGGGGTCATTTTTTTCTGAAGATGTGAAAGTGTGTCGTTTTTAATTTGGCGCAAAAATCTGTTTGAGTAACCCCTCTCTCTTAATTTATCGAAAACAAGTCTACATGCGGAATCAAAATCGGTCTGCTGGGTACAAATCCTATGAAATCGTAGGATTTGCGATTTAATAATGCCAGAAAAGGTATGTTTTCGATGAAATTAATTTTTGAATAAAAGTTGGTGGGTATCTGTTTCTTTAAAAAATACTTTGATATCTAATTTTTGATTTTCAATAAAATTGGTGCCTTTCAATACTGTCGTATCCAGGAAATCCATACTTGTATCAGAAATATTAGCGGTCAGTTTAACTGAAGGGTGGTGGTTATTTAGAATTTCAAAATATTGCCAAAAGTTTTCCAATGATTCAGTCCAAATTTTGAAAATATCGTCAAGAAACCTCCTATTGAAGAATGGTTTGAAAGGTGAAATATTTCACGCTCCCACTCGGCAGTTCGCACAGTCTGAAATTATCGGCCTCCCTTTAGGAATTTTGTTTGGTATCGACCATCCGGTTTCTGGATTCTTATGAATTTTTGGTAACGTATATATATGTCGTTGTCGTACAGTCGGATCCGCTGAAAGATAGTCAAATTGGGAATCGGAAATATATTTTTTTTGAAACTAGAATGCACAAAATTTCGTTGATTTTCTCAGCGGTTTCCATGAAAATTGGTTTGTCGAGGTGTTTAGAGCCCATGATGCTATTAAAAGAGTTGCAGAAGATGCAAAATTGAAAAAACCAAACAGAATAAGAACAAGTGCTATGAGAAAATATATGGCCACTATGTTTCAGGTAAATAGGCAGACATTTAGAATTGAAATATTTTTTCTCTATACTTTGGATTAATTATTGCAGCTGAATAACATCTTGGATTGGGCAACTATTGTTCCAGAATATCATTGGCTTCACTGCTAATTATTCATATAAAAGTAAACAGGAATCACAATTATGACACAATTACCTGCATAGTTTACATGAAGCCCAGTTTGATTGAAATTATTTCTTGTAGGCATTAAACACAACAGACACTGAAAAGCAATAGATCTTAGACCATATGGGTCATACCATGAACATCCACAAAATACATTACCGTCAAACTAGTGACATCCTAGAAAGGATGGAAATAGCGAAGCTTCTATTAATTATGGACAAAGGATTAGTTTCATCATATGTTGGCAAAAAACTAGAAGATATTCAGCTTGAAGATATTAAAAGAAAAGAAAGTCTATCTTCCAATAAAAACTCCAAGAATACAAGATAATTGTACAGAAGCGTCCTGGGGCCGTATACATATTGAGTGTTGCTATTTAGAAGAGTAGGATGTACAACTCCACTTCATTCCATTTAAATGATATATGAGGGAACTTTCTGTCAATCATCGTGACTAGAGTATGATATGAACGATGAATGGGTGATCTATACGAAATACATTTATATTAATTCTGAGAAAAGTTTGATTTTGATTTAAATCTGAGAAAAGTGTGTCTAAATTAAATGAATATAATTTATTTCAAGAAAAAAATGGATAGTATGATTATTTTTTTCTTCTGTTCGTACTGTTCTGTATAATTGCGATATCCTGTAATATTGCTTTATCTTATTTTACATTGGGCAAGTGCCTTCCTTTACAATATGTTTGACAATATTGATGTACATGAATTTTGGCAAACTAAAGAATTCAAATTGAGAAAAAAACAAAAAAAAATGTTTTGTCTTGGCTTGACTGACTGCAATAGATGATATTAATAGTTCAGTAAAATATTATTCTTATAGATTTAGTTGTTACATCAAATGAAGGAGACACAATTAGCAGCAGTGAACCGAATGATGAACTAAATGATATCCCAGACACATGTAACGAAAAATGCATTCCAGATATTTCAAATGAAAGATGGTGAGAAATTGAGACAGTTTGTTTTTATTAAATGCATCATAATATCGTTCATACTACCACTGCATCAAGTATATGTTGGACTAAAATTGGCCGTCAAAATCTAATAGTCATGTCACTTTCATGGTATCAAAAAAAAAAAAAAAACAATCACACAAAGATTAACACAATCAACTAACAAATCATCAGTTAACTGAGAAAACATTGACCTCTCAGTTTCTATTTTAATTACTTTTACAATTTACAGATGGAGAAAACATGCCGGTATTTAAAAAGAAGAGGGTGACAGGACGACGAAAAAAATGGTCATCAGAAGAAGAAGAAATAAGAAGATTATTTCATAAAAACATTCTGGATGACCAGTGTCCTGGCAAACAAATAATAGATTAAAATAATAATAATTAAAGGGAGCAAAGGGAGGGTTTATACATTTACGGAAAGAGACACAATCAAAAAAAAAGTTAGCAACATGCTCCTGAAAGCAAGAAATAAAATTAATTAGAGATATTGACTTAGACTCTTTTTAAAACACAAAGATATATGGATATACAACTCCTTCATTTATTACATACTACGTTTCGAAACACATACAGGTAACGTTACCAAGTAAGATAGTGGACCACAGCCATATACGCCTAACGAAAAAGCCTTAAATTTAATCAGGAGAAAAAAAAAACCTTTTCAAACCTTACGATTTAGGTCCAATAACATCCATTTTAAGTTTCATCAAAATTGGTTGAAAACTAAGATAGTAATAGCATATTCAAGACTTTGGGACAAGGGCAATAACTCTGCTTCTAACGGTGAAAAATAGCTCAAATTCGAACTTGATCTTTGTTTTCTGAATACGTATATACATACCTAATTTCATTTGTTTCCATCAAAAATTCTAGTTTTTAGAGCGTTTACAAGCAATTGATGTTGATAGAAGCACTTACTGTATAGAGGCCTAAATCTTGAAAAAGCCTTAATTTTAATCAGGAGTAAACTAAACTTTCTCAAACCTTTCGATTTAGAACCAATAACATCCATTTTCAAGATTTCGGGCAAGGGCAATAACTCTGCTTCTAACGATCGAAAATGGCTCAAATTGGAACTTGATCTTCTTTTTATGAATATGTATACACATATCAAATTTCATTTGATTCCTTAAAAAACTATAGATTTTAGAGCGTTTACGAGCAAATGTTGACGGACGGACCGATGGACGGACGGACGGGCAGTAGTGCCGACAATATACAAATGTAACCCCCTAATGTATTTCTCGTTAGAAATCTGAAAGTGTAACCCCCTAATGTATTTCTCGTTTGAAATCTGAAAGTTTAATCCCCTAATGTATTTCTCGTTAGAAATCTGAAAGTTTAACCCCCTAATGTATTTCTCGTTAGAAATCTGAAAGTTTAACCCCCTAATGTATTTCTCGTTTGAAATCTGAAAGTGTAACCCCCTAATGTATTTCTCGTTAAAAATCGGAAAGTTTAATCCCCTAATGTAGGCCTATTTCTCGTTTGAAATCTGAAAGTGCAACGCCCTAATGTATCAATCTGAAAGTGTGACCCCCTGATGTATCTCTCGTTAGAATTCTGAAAGTGTAACCCCCTGATGTATCTCTCGTTAGAAATCTGAAGTGTAACCTCATAGTCACAAAATTTGCATAATGTATCTATCGTATGTCTGTCAACAATTGTTGTAAACACGATAGAGAGCTGGTTTCTTGAAGGATTTTGATAACATTTGCTGTGAGTTTTTATAATCACCCAAGGAAGAAGCATAATAATATTGAAAATCAGACAAATCGAAACAATTTTGATGGGTTATTGCCCTTGTTTTTGAAAATACTTCGTGAACACGATAGAGAGCAGGTTTCTTGATGGATTTTGATGAAACTTTGTATGAGTGTTTGTCATGACCTTGGGATCAACCATATTGAAAATTGGAAACATCGATAAATATTTTATGAGTTATTGCCTTTGTTCTTTAAAATGTGTTAATTGTATAGCCCGTAACACTCTCAAAGTTGTGAACACGATAGAGGGCTGGTTTCTTGATGGATTTGGTTAAAATTTGTTGTGAGTGTTCGGAATCGGGTATGGTTGAATGAAATCAGACAAAATATTTTATGGGTTATTGCCCTTGTTTTTTGAAAATATGTTGTGAACACGCATAGAGTTATATAGAACAACTAGAGCGCGCACTATATGCATAAGACGTCACAAGCTTTGAAGACGTCATGGGGAATCCAATATGGCCGCCGAGACGGGAGTTGTTTTATGTAAACAAAGAGGGGAATGCGCGAAAGATTTACCGAAGCCACTTGAAATTTTATATTTATGATATAACCGAAACTGAGGTTTCAAGACATTATTTTCAAAAATATAAATACTGTAATAGTGATGCAAAGCTGAATTTGTTTTATTATTATTTTTTCAAGATATGGACATTGCTCTGATTAGGCTAGTCGTGTTAGTAAAGTAGGCTACACTGACCTATTTTGTTTTTTCTCTTCTCATGAATATTCAAAATTTGCAACTGTACGTCAAGTGCAATAGGCCTATGTCTTTTTTTTTTTTTTTTAAATGTATGTTTAATGTATTTTGCTGGATATTTTTTTTTGTATGTATTTAACACGTAATCTTGCACCATATAAATGTCTGAACAGAATTGTTTGTATATTGTATGTATAAATCTATGCAATAAAAAAAATAAACTTTACCTTTCTATTCATGTAAAAATAAAATAGTTTTGTTCAATTTATGTCTTCTTGATGTTTCATTATTTTTCACATAGCGCTCGTTGAAAATCTTTTCGTGATGATGCAGAATCACATTTGTGTATGTGATGTTCTGCAAATGTCTTTCAGCATTTGGGTGCCATGATCATCTTCATATGGAAAGTTTGAACATTCCATAAAATGGTCATTTAAGTCTAAAAACACTTCAGTTCCTATTTCCATTGATACTTTTAGGCATACTCTCGCTGAAAATTGTTTGGATACACTCTTGATAGGACCACCTGGTTCTGTTGTTAGCAATTCTCTAGAAAATATCACGAATATTTCATTTTGGCTTTATAAAAATTTTATTTTATTGTATAGTTTTATTATATTGTAAAAACAGTTTCGAATTTCCTTTTTTTTTTTACAAATTGATAACATACTTTTGATATAATTTTTTTTTTAATTCTAAATTTTCTAGTACCGGTATTTACAATTTTTTATAATATAAGCTTATAATATAATTTTAAAAAAATACATACACTAGTGATAACAAACTGAATAACTCCATAATAACAAAAATATTTTAACAAGAAAAGGAGAAGAAATTGATGCCTGTAATTAAATAGTTTACAACAGTTGATAGAGCTTTACTTACATAAGTGTTTAAATAAGTAAATCTGAAACTGATCTCTATCTTCTGTTCAAATATTTAATGGTATGCAACAATCCAATCAAATACAATGAATAAACTTACTGAAGCAACCATATAACAGTTTCATGCAGGGTAATAAATCTATATCATTCACAATTAAACAAATATCAACAACATAAAATAATAAACTTTTAAACAATTTAAAGACAGGGTCCAGCGCTAAACGATATGGTACCACAATGATGTGTTTACCTATCAATAACTTAACAAAAAAAAAATTAGGTGAATCGGTTGAACCATTCTCCTGTTATTAGCAAATAACTCCAAAACTCACCTTTATCAATTCGTCAAAAAGTCAGAAATTTGACCTTTGACCGATGACGTCAGTTGTGTGAGACGTAACACTGAGCTTATGAGTTCTACTGCATTAACAACATGAAGCTGACAATTCACTGTCGATAAGACAATGAAAACATGATCATAAATCGGTATCAAAGGCGTGATTGTTGCCATAAATTAAAGTTTAGTGCAGTGGGTATGCATTTTACTAAATATAAACTTATTTACTAGCAATATCATTCCGATTTTATTTGATTGGGGTCTAGATGGTCTAAAACTAAAGTCAAAGTAAAATGGCGAGATCGCTACTTTACCATCACGTATTTTAAAACTCCTACTTTTAATCCAAACATTTTCATTAAAGCATGTTACTGACCATAAAAGGGGAAATGAATCAGCTATTTAGAGATATTTTCAAATATTTTTTATCTGAACGCATTGCCGAGATTTTTCAGTTAGAAGTTGACATTTCGCTTGCCGTAAGTCATTCTATTTTTCTCCCTCGTCTGTCGTCTTCGAAATTTCCCGGTTCCCGTCGGTTGATATACTGAAGTCGAACTGTAAAAACAAAATTCTAATTCTAAAGAATTTTTCTGGATACATATTTCACTAAAACTACGGATCTTTCATGTGAAATTTGTGAAAATAGCGTGTAATATCTACGATCTTCCCGCTTCGGTAATTGAGGCGGCCTACATTGAAATAAAAGCTTTTTGGCCCAGTTCGCTAAATATTTCCATATTATTTCAAGGCACTATAAGATATTGTTGCACTGAAATTATAATCCTGGTATACTTGCAGAATTGACCTTTAATTTTTAAAACATTCGTTGAGCCAAATCGCGAGAAAAAATTGATATGTAAAAAACTTTTCCCGTAAAAAAGTGAACAAACTCGAGACGCCGAATTTATACTGGTACCTAATAACTCTATCTGCTGTCTGCACAATTTTGAACACAGAATTCGATGGTGTTTTTAGTCCTCCTCGGTTTTTTCGTTGCGTTAGTTCACAAAATTCACTACTATGAGGATAGGTGTGCTCGTAATTGTTAGGAACATTTATAAGGGCAGCTGTACAAACTCCACATTTGGATTTTTCTGAAAGTTTCCGTGCAATATATCCTCCCATATAATGGAGTACATGATTGTGCCAAACGGTTGGTTTTTGAAGTATTTCACTAAATTAGGAAAATTTGGATTCAAGTTCATTAGCAGCAGCTGAAGGACTATTTGTAAAAACACGATTTACTGGTTCCTCAATTTCTACACAGTTTGCTGATTTTGAAGGAGTTATTCCATTCTTCATCAAAATTGTCCTAAAAGCCCACTTAACTTGCACACAGTTGGGATTATTATTCCAGCCACCCCTACGACGTATTCTACTAAAAAGCATTTCCAGGTGATCCTGACTAAATTTATACGTTAGGACATATTTAAAAGGATCGCCATTGTTGTCGTTTAACAAATAGTCACTCAATTCACTTATTGACTTTGTTGTACACATAAATCCCAAGAATGCTGTTTTTCGTTTGGTATAAATCAAATCATTCCCTTGAACATCAGTTAATGACTGAATATAGTCAGTAGCAGTTTTAAAAAAGTTTTGATTATATCTTAAGTTGTATTTATTCAAAGGTTTTTTGTATCCTTTACCGAATGGATAATGGGAATTACAAATGTCAAAAAGTTTGTCGAACATCCGAATAAACTCCACTGTGGCTTCACTTCCTTGAAATTGAGGCAATTTCATATCTTCCCTTAAAAAATCGATGGCATCAGCTACAGATGAACTTAGAGTCTGAGCGGCTATTTTCACGTTCATCTTATGTCTTTGAAAATTGATATGTTTAGCTTTCAATTTATTAACAAGATGTAAATTGTCTTCCATTTGAATCTTATTGAGTTCCACTAAGTATTCCCACTTAATTGGCAGTGAATTGTGTTTGATAATTTTCAAATCTGCTAAACAATTTCTGACACATTTAAGCAAGTGGCATACATCAAACATGAAATAAACTAATTTGTCTGGTAGAAGTGGATTAGGGAAAGTATTCTGCATGTCCTTTTGAATTACACAACCTAATAAGGAAGCAGTTGACTGATTAGTGTATGAACCATCACACACAACCGAATGCACAATAAATCCAATTTGTGATAACATGGCTATTGCATCCTTTACCAGTTGTCCTTGCATTTCCGAGGTTATGTGGTCAATCAAAAAATACCCAATAGGTTGCTTCCAATGCCCTCTCAGTCCTACTACTAAAAGTACTAAAATTTCTGTAGCTAAACTATCAGCACATCCAGATTGCAGGTGACCATTATTAACAGACCCACAGTATTGTCCTAACTTAGCATCATAAACGCATTCCTTCTTTATTGCCATACCATCTAACATTAAAGACACATCTTTCATATTTCCATCCTTCTCCAATTTCAATTTCAAGTAACTAAACACTTCACTTAAATATCCTGGTTCACAATTAAGAAAGAAAGAAAGAAACATCTATATTTTACAAGGATACAACTTAGGTTCCGTGCGGATCCTATCTCCCAGCTGGTCCTTGGCCAAACCTCTTGGCATTGATCTTTCCCGGATTATCCGTACCCATTTACAGCTGGGTGGACTGGAATTATGAGTGAAGATGACTTATTCAAGGTCATCGAACTTTCACACCCTAGTCGAGAACCGAACTCTCAAACATAACAACCACCATTGATGAAGCCCATTTTCTAATCGTTGAGGTATGTGGTAGATGTAAAAATTTACGAAGGTATTCATATGCCTGCGCACTGTAAAAATGCAAAGTAACTGCAAAAGATTTTAAAGTATCAGAATACCTCAATCCATGTGGATCTTTGTTCAAAGCACTCAATTCATTTTCAATAAGTGTTAATGTATTCTCACCAAAATTTAATTTTAATAAGTCCAGGTGTTGTTTTTGTAATAAATTAAGATCTTTGACTTTATGCAGAAGATTTGAAATTTTTTCCTTTTGTCTATTAACAGTTTGTACTAGAATTTTCTTTTCCTTCAATACCTTTGTCAAACGTTCTTTTGTCTTTAGAAGTTCCATCTGAGGATCAGTTTCAGATGCATATTTATGATCTTCACTTATTCTGGCAACTTTACTTTTTACAGATTCAGATGCAGATGAGGGACAAGTAGTTTCGAAAATTCTCTTTAGAGCAGGTCTTGCTTTATTGAGCTTTGGTTGTTTATATGAAGGATAACTGTTGAAAATTGTTGGAACAGCAGAACTATTTAATCTACTTCTTTCTTCTGTTGAAGACTTGAAATGAAAATCAGATGCAACAAAATGTTCACTACACACAGTAGAATACTTTGAAGGATGCCATATCTTTCCCTTTTCGCTCTTTCTACTAATATTCCTAACCCATCTCTCATACGTCTCTGGATCTGCAGGGAATCTAATAAAAGAAAAAATTCAAAGGTAAGCTTACCGGTACTTTTTCCAGTAACGACCCAGTGCCACAGTGGATAGAATCATGATTCAAAAAACGAAGTTGTGTAGGCCTTGCCTAAGTATGAAAGGCCTACGCCTAATTTCTAAATAATTACAGCTTATCGAGAATGAGAAGGCCTACTAGTAAATAGGCCTAGAAATTTTTCAATCAAAACACTAAAACTATGACATGAAAGGTAGAACTAAGGATATACAAACACGTGTGAAATGTGAACAGACTTGATGTGGCTTGACCTAGGTAGGCTAGTTTAGCCATAGCACTGCCACTAGATCTGTAGCCCGTAACGTGGGTGTACTGTGTAGGCCTAGCCTAGACGACTGTCGACTAGCCTAGGCCTAAACGTTAATCTCGCTTCGATTTCTACCATTTATTCTGCTTAGAAATAACTTACTTGTGAAAACTTATAGTGGAACCTTTTTTATTAAGGTTAGAACATCCATATACCACACAGTTCTGCACCATCTCGTCGTAGTCGTAGTGTTAATCAATGACGTTAATCAATGTTTATCTCCCGTCTATAAAATGGCGGACGGATGTCCTGGTGATTTCACGTCATGACGCATGTGCGCGCTCTAGTTGTTCTATATATAACTCTATGTGAACACGATAAAGAGCTGGTTTCTTGATGGATTTTGATGAAACTTTGTATGAGTGTTTGTCTAGAAATGTTCCACTACTGTTTCTTCCATTTCTTCGACTTACAGACACAGTAGAGTATGGTCCCTCAATAACCCTTGGCGCAAGATTTGTTGTCGTTTGGTGACAAAAAAGTAAGCTCCTTTATTTCCTATTAAACTAGTCCCCAAACGCAATGTAGATAGCTAAACCAATGGCTATACATATAATAAACTAATTCCGATTGAAAAAAGGGTAAAACCTTACCGTCTAATTATGTTATTAGCAAAAATCCGACGACTACTGATATTTTTACATTTTTAAAACATGAATGGCGACCTTCAATGAAGTGCGCATGTCATACAGGAAATACGTCACGTTCCATATATGGTGATGCTGTCCATAATAGTATGCTAATGAGTTGACCGTGGGCAAAAAAATGGCGGACGCTATCATAGATGGACCCACCCCACCAATTAATTTTATGCAAATGATTGTATACGAATGTAGTCCTTGCTATTTTTAGAAATCCTCTTTCTCCTTTCCTTTTTGGGTTTTTGCATGCCCATTTTTGATTAATTTTTGGTCTAGATTTGGAATTTGATGTCTTAAATTGCATTTTCTTTCAGATTTAGTGAGATAATGAGACATCTATAGGCGGAAGGCTATTTCTAAAAATAGTCGATATGTGAGCAGTCCAAGTCAACTTGTTGTTGATATCCGGTAGAGGTCTACTTTCATTTTGACTAGTTCAAAATTTTCATGGTCATCATCTATTGAATTTTTGTCGAGAAATCAAGTATTGGTCAGGCTTTCATTGGACATATTGGAAAGTTTTCAACGAGATTTCTGGAAAAAGTTACAGAAGATTGAATTTGGTGATTTAACATTGAAGCGGATGGCAAAAGAATTAGTGGTGTGAGTCCTGTCTGAGCCGAGGTAATTTTTGGGGGAATTTTAATTTTTCAAAAAGTTGTGAATGATTTTGTATGAAATCTTCAGGATAGGCAGAAATATGGCTAAATTACTAGTTTATGCAGCATTTGCAAACTTTTTTTGCAAAAAATGGCATTTTTAGCTTATTTTATTGAAAATCGCCATTTTGGCCAATTTCTAACATAACAACACTGCAACAATGTAGAAAATTTGTACTTTTTTCTTTTTTCCACGTGTTTTTTTTTATAAAAATGGATGCCTTTATGATAGAAATTGTGCATTTGGGTTGATAGAATTTGCTTATTATGTAACAGCTACCTAGTAGGCCTATACTGTATAGTGTTATAGCACAGCAGGCAGGCTTACACATGAGGCTATAATTGGCTAACTTAAATATAATACTACAGTCATTGGTTTGCTAGGTCAGACAGTTTGTTATTATTATATTTCATTATGCATACCATAATATCATAATGGGGGTAGGGCTGGGGGGGGGGGGGGGCACAGCAGTCTTGTGATGACTTTGACACTTATTTTGCCGCAGAGTCAAGGTGTAAAGTAAAACACTTCAATATCAACAAAAATAATTTTCTTTTCTTTTCAGATCAAATAATAAATTTTTTTTAAATACATACATCTTACATAACATCATTGAGAATATGAATGGTCGTCCTGCAAAGTACTTGGTATGTCCAATTTTTTTATAACTACTATCAGTTGTATTTAGTTTTTTATACTTGGAAAATTCATGAATTCTATTCCCTCTGGAGAGAAGCTGTCTTTTCTTAACTTCTGGTCTTTTTTCATATTCTCTATACTGCACAAAGATTGCAAACTTTGAGGAGACAGTTTTGCCCCTAAGAACTCTGCCTTGGTCTCTGCAGCCTTCTTTACTCCTATATTTGACCTGAGTATTGTAGATGACAGCCTCCCCAAAGCATTTTTTCCATATTTCACACTTTTTTGGAAGTGAAATGACTTAATGTCTTGGCTCAAAATCCTCTTTTGACTTGTCTTATCAACTTTTGTTTTCCCACTATACATGGCTTCACTGAAATTAGCCTTGTAAGAATGGCTAAATTCCACAGTTTGATCATTTTTTTCCACATTGATTGTTCTATTGCCTGATACTTCATTTTCACCATAATTCTTTTCTTTTTTTTCAGGTCTTAGCCGTAAAACCCTGTAGCTACCTGGAGAGTCTAATTCCATGTTAAAACAGTTTGTTTCTTGATCTTCAGGCACCGCAGAAGTAGATGGAACATCATAGTCAGTCTGTGTTACCTGACTAACTTTCTTAACATGACCAGGTAAAAATTGTGAACGTCTTCTTTTTCTGTCACCCTTCATATTCAAAAGTTTGATTTGAAATGAGTGAATTTCTTATTTTATAGACAGCCATACTAGTATGAGACATGGGGAGGTCAAAATATCAGCAAAATGATATATTATTTGTATGACAACAGAATAGACTGTAAATTCATTTATTTCTATTTATTGGGTGAGCTGGCTGGGTTTCTGGGGTGTAGAGATCATATACCTATCAAGGAGTTACATAATAGTTCTTACTTAAACTCACTCCCTAATGGAAAATGGCCTTTTTAGATTTATTCTGCCAAAGATTTTGGTATATGTTATTTTTATTTCTGCACTTGTCATTAATTCAAGAAGAACTGTGGTTTCTGAAGTGGAAACAGATGGAATGATGTGCGAAGTAAATGTTACATAATAAATGTAACTCTTATTTTATGTAATTGATATTTTTCAGACATGGTTGAGATCAATGACCTTAAATCTTTTTACAGAATTGAATTATCTTCATAAATGATAAAGTTATTAACAATTTAGAATTGTACTTATACATATTTACTATTCAACTGTAGGCAATATCATAGGAATGGGTGGCAAAAGTAAAAATCCTCTCACATGCATACTTTAAGGTTTTTTTGCATAATTTTTGGACAGGTTGTTCCTAAGAGAACATAAAACAAGTTAAGACAATAAAAAAAAATTGTCCCTATATATAGGACCCACCCCACCAATTAATTTTATGCAAATGATTGTATACGAATGTAGTCCTTGCTATTTTTAGAAATCCTCTTTCTCCTTTCCTTTTTGGGTTTTTGCATGCCCATTTTTGATTAATTTTTGGTCTAGATTTGGAATTTGATGTCTTAAATTGCATTTTCTTTCAGATTTAGTGAGATAATGAGACATCTATAGGCGGAAGGCTATTTCTAAAAATAGTCGATATGTGAGCAGTCCAAGTCAACTTGTTGTTGATATCCGGTAGAGGTCTACTTTCATTTTGACTAGTTCAAAATTTTCATGGTCATCATCTATTGAATTTTTGTCGAGAAATCAAGTATTGGTCAGGCTTTCATTGGACATATTGGAAAGTTTTCAACGAGATTTCTGGAAAAAGTTACAGAAGATTGAATTTGGTGATTTAACATTGAAGCGGATGGCAAAAGAATTAGTGGTGTGAGTCCAGATAAAGTGTTTGGGAGATTCGGTTTCGATTTTGCCCTCAGAACTGAACAGAAGTTAATAATTGATTACGTCCTTCAAAAGTTTGATGTGATGGGGATATTACCAACTGGTTCTGGCAAATCCATAACGTTCGTATTAATTCCATTAATTTTAAATGAGGTAAGAATATATTTTTTTGGAATTTATCTGCACCACCCGCAAAAAAGCGTATAGCATTGGATATAAAAATAAAGGCATTATTATTAAGTCGAGGATGGTTTGGTTTCTTAAATATATAAATTGGATTATTTGATATTAAAAAACTTGTCATGCGTAAAATTTAAAATATTATTTTTGGCATCATTCTGATTGCGAAAGTGGATTTATTTGTTTGTTCCCTTTTACTGTGATTTTTATTTGTTTTAGATATATCCTGGTGAACAACACACAGCTTTAGTGATATCACCACTTAAGGCTTTAATGAAAAATCAAGTGGATTCACTTACCAGGCAATCAATTAATTATGTGGCAATAATGGAAGAAACAAGTGTTAAAGTTAAAGGTACATAAAACAGGCCAGAAAATTTATTGATTAATGGTTCTTTAAAGTGGGCAGAAAATTGTTAGTTTTGCAGAATCTTTCCACTAAATCTCCCTTTTTATGCATTTTATTTCTGTTCTCTTGAGTTTTATACAGCATTGTTGATTTTCAGAATGTGCCTTTCAAATGTACCTAGTTAGCAATTTTTTTTTTGAGGACCTATTAATAGTTGTTTTGATAGCATAAATTTTAATTGGTATCAAACTGGTACTTCAAACAATCTTTGACCATTATGAATTCATAAAGAAATTGACAGTTGAACTGGTCTGCTTACTTTCCACTTTTGATTTTTGTTATATACATAATTATTAAATTTCTCTTCAGGGGATTAGATTTTCGACCAACGTACAGGCAAATTACGATTTTGCACAGCTTATTTGATGTACATAATCTCATACTTACAGCCACTGCCACAAAGAAAATACAAGATGATGTCTTTGAAGTGTTGGGTTTTAGAGAAGAGCAAACTAAGGTTGTTGCTGTTTTACCTGATAGGTAACTAGAGAAAAGTCTCATCATGTCCTATATTTAAAAGTATTTGGGTCTCAATTTCTCATAAGGTCCCCCCCCCCCCCCTCCCCAAAAAAAATCACACACTTTGGAACAAGGTATCTATCATAAACTACTGGTACTGTGTTTGTTTTGCAGGCCTAATATATTTTTAGATATACATACATCAAGTGAAAAATTTGAAGAAGAACTTGAATGGTTGATCAAAGTTATTGATAATGGTAACAAAAAAGTCATCATTTATGTGAGGTCAATCAACCATTGCTATCAGATATACCTTTGGTTGATGACATCCGTAATAGATAAAGATTTGGATGTAACTGAACGCTTTGACATGTTTCATGCCAATACTGATAAAGATTCCAAAGATCGAATCCTGAAACAATTTGTTAACGAAAACGGGAGTGTCAAGGTTTTGATAACCACAGTTGCCTTTGGTATGGGAATTAATATTCCTAATGTTGATATTGTAGTTCATTGGGGGATACCATCATCTATTTTGGCTTACTGGCAGGAAGTAGGTCGGTGTGCCCGAGATGGGAGACAGGGATATACTGTGTGCTATGCCTTTAAGAGAAGTGTGAATAAATGTATTGATGATGAATTGAAAAGAAGTCTGGATCAAAAATCATGTATCCGAAAAATAATTTTAGAAATATTTTTAATAAAGGGTATGAATGAACATGATTTCAATACATTAGGTGATGAAGAAGTTTGCCATAGTACATGCACAATTACTTGTAAATGAAAAAAATGCATGTGTTGCACTGTTTGTTCAACATTATGCGAGTGTTCATGTAAAATAACGGATGCCTTTTCACATTTTGTATTCAGACAATAAAAGTCATTATCTATACTTCTTGTTTCTTGTTAATCACTTTTCTTCTCTTTGACATTTCGGCACATAGTTTTGAGAGGCGGCTATTCATACCCTTTGGTACAATATCTTTATCTATGTTAATATCAATGCTTGGGAATGATGAGTAAGATCGACCGGGATGGGACTGGAAAATTTTCTCATTGAACATTAGGGAAACAAACTCATTTATGTCCTTGCTCCTGTCCGTCTTATCATGAGCATGGACAGGATTTCTGGATAACTCAGAGACTTGATGCACATAGATATTACGTCCAACCATTTGACTGTGTCTTTCCACTATAGCTGTTGTCAAATGTCCAGCAGCGTCTTTAACACTTTCTGAAATATAGTAATAATTGACTGTGTATAAAAATATGCTCATATACTTACTCATAAGGTAACAGCATAGTTTTTTGATAATTCTGATGTAAAAATTTATGTAAAAAAAGGAATTTGAATGGTGGGATGAAGTGACAACATGGCATGACACCTGAAGCAATTGACAAGCAAATGAATTAAGAGTCCTATTCATCTAACAAACTAAACATCTCACTAAGACAAAGGACAGTAGTAGAATAGTTTTGGCTTAGCACACATAAGCCAGGTCATCTGTTGTAAATAATTTGTTTACCTTTATACTCCTTGTTAAAGTATTCCATTTACAAGTCCATGCTTATATTACTTCCTTGTCCACCATTTGGGTTTATGGTTCTATTCCATGTTAAGGTCTGTTGTAATCCTGATGTTTTTGCAATAGTTTTAAATTTTCTATTGGTCTCGACTGTGGCAAAATTCGATTTGGCCATAGATGAAACTGTCCAGGTACAGGATCCACAAAGAAACCTTTATTTTTTTTAACATCAGGTGACAATTTGACTTTAAATTCCTCTTCTATGACATCTTTTACTTTTAGGGTCTTGTCAATCTTAGACCTTCCAATAACTTTTGTGAATAATGAGCGTTTAGCTCCTTTTTTCGTTTTTTTTTTATCATATTCGAAAGTTTTCCCACAATTACAACATTCATCCATGATGGCGAGGGTCTATTTAACTCGATTCCACAATGTCATGTGATTACTGTCTTTTTTCCCGCAGTTAAAAAAGATAGGTTCTGATTGTCAATGGGAGTTGTAGAATTCGTAGTAAAGAATCCTTATAAGGAAACTAGTGGGCGGGACTTAGACGAGACGAGATCTCGCGATAAAGTACGTGAGATAAACAACAATGGAGTCGTGCATCAGGAAATATAACGCTTAAAAACTTCAAATCCAATTACTATGAAGAGAAAGTGGGCAGTAGCTAGTTTTTTTTAGTTCATACTATACTATTTAGAGTAGCAGTATTCATTTGTACATAAATTGTCATGGTATATGCTGGGAATCAGGTTTTAGAAGCCTGTATTATTTGCGCGTACACTCGTATAGTGTACCAATCGTAACTTCCACGGGAGTAAAGGAGTGGAAGTTACGATATAGTAACTAGTGTTTCTCATGACCTTGGGATTAATGTTAGGGACATTCGATTCAGCACCATATTGCTTCATATCGTCAGCTCTCATTTATAGGGGTAGGCTTTACGGGTTTCTTCTATTTTAATAACACACAATTTGATAATGAAATGTTCTTTTTAAAATGTTAATCTTTCACATGGCTTAATTATAATTCGAAATAAAAGATCGTCGAGACTGTCGAAACCATCGGCATCGAAACCTTTGAAACCTTCGAAACCGTCGATTCGAAACCGTAAAAACTGAAATGACAATATGATTATAATATACCAATAATAGGTCTAATAGAATACATAAATATGTAATAATAATAAGTTATAATGATTACAAACAAACCTCGTTCCCCTTTGATTTTGATAAAAATTCGTTTCTTTCCGACATTAGCGCTGTGACGTCAGATCACACTAGGTTCACACCAATTTGATTACAAGTTCTTCGGGATTTTGAGATGAAAAAATAGTGCGAGCGAGCGATTTTTTTTTTTTAAATTAAAATTTCATATTCAGTAAAATTGAAGCAAAGAGCTATCACAAGGAGCGAGCGAAACTTTTTTTAATAAATAAAATGAATATTAAGGTGCTCTAAGAGAAAGTCCTGCCAGCAAAAAAGTGCATGTTTTTCTTTGATTTCCGATTGTCTAGATATCTGTAACTGTCTAGAGATCTGCAACTGACAAGGGGAACCTGGGCTGGAAAATCCTACAGGTCTTCTCAGTCGTAGTAAGTGAACAAGTGGCATATTCCAAAAAATAAGCAATCTAATTCAGAGAATTATAGTGGAGCTGGGTATACCGATTCAATTAAAATGGGTTGTGCATGGCCTTTTTTCTCAATCAAACAAAATATAGATGTAAATCTGGTCATTAACCTGTACGTTGTTTTTTTTTTGAAAATTTCTTATTTTTTTTTGGTTTTGGCTGTGAAGCCCTTTCCTTGACAATTTACACACAGTGGTCGTACAACAGAAAACTGTTCATATAAGTGGCACATGCTTTCATCAAACTCATCAATTAGGTTGTTCTCTTTGCCGCAATAGTAACACACCGGTGGGAATATGTTCCTATGTGTAGCACTGTAATAGTCAGTTTATATTTCCATGCTGCATGCCAAACAATTTCTCACAACACACGCAGGGTTCAAGTGATCTGGAGTTATATCGCCACAAATGTAGGAGCCGCCTTCTTAATATCTGATCAACTCTTCTATAAAATAAACAAGCAAATACTTAGCAATCTGTCAATTTCTATTACCTCAGATTAGATTGTTGTTAAATGTCAAATTTTCATACCACAAAAGGATACAATGCTTTTTTAATGCTTTGAACAAGTATTCAGCGGATTTGATAACATCAAATACCAGTTCTGTCGGTCGAATTAAACAACCATCTTTATATTCTTTTAATTTCATCAATATATTTAAATCACTATCCAATAAAAGTAGTTATTTTCTACGTGCTGAATACAGTCATCCCAGTTTCTTCGGTTTTGTCGTTTGTATCCAGCTAGATAACTGTTTAAAACATTAAAAAATTCTGCGAAGGTGTCAGATTTGTCAGTCATGTAATTTAGGGCGTCTGTATATGCTTCTCCTAGTTAAAGCTGTTTATGAGATCTACTACCCATTAGATCTAACCATTTATTCATAAAGTCCAAAAACCATGCTGTTGTTAAATAAGATCTTGAATAGCCATATTCTTGAACCATATACCTGCACTAACGGACTGACTAAATTATATATTCAGAGCTTAAGAAACTTTCATTTTTATCAAAATGTAATGGCTTCAAACACGATTATGTTAACTTGGGTGCTTATTTAAATATGAATTCTTGTTGATATACTTGCAAATCTTCTAAAGGTTGCTTTGAAACCGTGGAGGAAGGGAGATTGTATATTTGATGATAGATTGTGGAAGAGTGAAAACGTTGTTGAATATCGGTGGGCTCTTCAGGATTTTAATAACATGTGGAACGTTTGCTAAAAAATATAGATGCCTTTTCTGATAACAGGATGCTCAGTTTTGTTAACAATAGGGAGATTTTTTGTTACATTTATGCCAAATTCACGCCACATGGCTTATATTAGTTGTGACAGCTATGACGTATAATCCTGTTTCTCGGCTCTTTTAATGATCTGTCTATCGAGTTTCCAGAGAAATGATGCAACTGTCTGTTTCCAACAAGATATAACTCCACTTAGCATGAATATTTATTTGAATGACATTGTTTTTGGAGTAAAGAATCAAGAAAGATCAAAAGCTATATTATATTTTGAGAACTTAGATATTATGATAAGACATTGTCATGCTCCAAAAAAGCTTAGGCTTTCTTGATAATCAAGTCTGTTTTAATATTGTGTATTAAGCAGTATTTTTTATTGATGATTTTAATGATTTAAAATATTTCAAAGAATATAAAAGTGGATTCTGATAGGTTGAAATATCCTTATTGTTGGATCTTTACATCCGAAACCGAAAATAGTAGATCCATAAGGATATTTCTTTTAAATAATAATAATAATAATAATATCTTTATTACAAAAGGGTAGAAAATTAGGCCATACATTACCGATGAGCATCAAGATAGAATTGTTTAAGATATTTCAATGCATTAGCTAAAATATTTTTTTATATGAAATCACTAAGTCTATACATCTATAGGGGTTATCTATGCACAAGTTTCTGCGAATATATATGGTTTGTCTTGCACATGATAAAATTATATTTAAAAGTTAATTAGGGATTTGTTTGTTAAAAGATTGTAGTCTGGACAAAGTTCTGTGTCAACTTTACCTATTCTATGCAATTTAATCAAGTTTCATATGACATTGCGGGCTATTTTGTAATCTAAATTTATCATTTAATGTGTTTTGAAATTCTTAAAGATGTTAGCCAATGTAACTTGTAAAAACACCTAACAATCTTGGAGTGAAGTCAACACCCTCTACCCGCCGCTGTAACGTTTGTATTGAAGGAAGGGGGTATCCCGGTATAGTCATTTGAAATCAACAGATGATACCACACCACAAGCAAACCGAAAGGATAATGCCTTTCTAACTGTGTCGGATGACCACTCAGTCCCTCTTCATGATCTGCTACCTAATCTTTCTAGTTGATCACTGTTTAATATGTTTTTTATATTCCCCGTCTGTTGTCTCCTTGCTTTCAAAATTCGTCTGTTTTTCTGACTTTTTCAAGTTCTATAATCTCAAGATGCTGGTGCTTTATAATATTATTGCAGTGCGTTCGATTCTTCGAACGCACTGCATTGTTTTGCAAATGACTTTTCTTTTTTTTTTGTCTACTTCTGGTCACGCTAATTCGGTATGAAGGGAACATATCACACAATATCTCAAATTATCACCTACTAAATTATCACCTACTAAATCTAACTGCACGGTGTTACGCGAATGTAAAATGGTGCTTTTTTGTTTAACCGGAAATGACGTATGACAGAAAAACCCATTTTAAGTTTTTTACCATTTTCACCATTGTTTTTCAACCGATTTTGATCGGAGTTTCTTTGTTACATTTGCTAATCGATTGTCCACAAGATAGGTGTTTAACCCTTTCACTGCCAATGACGTTATAAATTCATAACGTCATAATGCCAGGCATGTATTACACTGTGACGTCTTTATAACATGAGTGGTGTTTGAGACGTCACAGAGACAAACATATTGTCCCTAGACTTTTACTTTCAATAACTTTTTGGTAGAGATTGTATGTTTGTAAACGGATGTAGAAAAAAAATGTAATATTTTACGTCATAACTGAAATAATTCGATATAATCTTGAAATAACTATGAAATCTGCTTTTTACGTCATTTTGGTGTAGATTTTTGAGAAAAATTTAATGGTGATCACTGCATGATAGCAAGTTATTTCCCTTGAGTATTTAATTGTTGTACTGTAGGATATAACAAGAAAACAAGAGTTGTCTTCTAATAGACACTTCCAGTTTTTTTTCTGCAACATGTCAACATTGTATCATTTTCTATGCTTTGCATTATAGTATTTTTTAGTCAATACTGGACTGATGGACAGTGGTGGAAAGATTGGGATTGACAACTGTGTCAAGAAGAATAAAATTCCAAGATGTTTTGTAGCAAGCAATTCCAACAAACTATGCTGTAATAGTCTTGCAATATGATCTTAGATGTTCTGTTTCTAATGAAAGATATAAAAATTACAAAATTAAAGACAATTTTATTTGACTACATGAGTTACTTTCAATAGAAGTAAATAATTTTATATTGTATAATCAACACAATAAATAACAGTGAACAAATCAAATTTAAATTGCAATTAATTCATCTTATAATAGATATCAAATAATTCATACCCAATAGCATTTTTGAAATATGTTATCCGCAATGCATAAAAACATTTTTGCAATTGTCAAAAAGGTAATTTAAACTCTCACAATGTCACAAAACTTAACTAGAATTATAACATGTCTGATAATCTATGCAAAGTTATTCAATCCGATCAGCATAAGTAATAACAAGTCAACAAAGCTGGCAAGAGAGGTAAAATCATTTCGACAAAGCAGTAAGAGGGGTAATAACATGTCAACAAAGCTGGCAATAGAGGTAAAATCATTTCGACAAAGCAGTAAGAGGGGTAATAACATGTCAACAAAGCTGGCAAGAGAGGTAAAATCATTTCGACAAAGCAGTAAGAGGGGTAATAACATGTCAACAAAGCTGGCAAGAGAGGTAAAATCATTTCGACAAAGCAGTAAGAGGGGTAATAACATGTCGACAAAGCAGGTAAGATAGGTAATAATATGTCGACAAAACTGGTAAGATAGGTAATAACATGTCGACAAAGCAGTAAGAGAGGTAATAATATGTCGACAAAACTGGTAAGATAGGTAATAACATGTCGACAAAGCTGGCAAGAGAGGTAAAATCATTTCGACAAAGCAGTAAGAGGGGTAATAACATGTCGACAAAGCAGGTAAGATAGGTAATAACATGTCGACAAAGCAGTAAGAGAGGTAATAATATGTCGACAAAGCAGGTAAGATAGGAATAACATGTTGACAAAGCAGGTAAGATAGGTAATAATATGTCGACAAAACTGGTAAGATAGGCAATAACATGTCGACAAAGCAGTAAGAGAGGTAATAACATGTTGACAAAGCAGGTAAGATAGGTAATAATATGTCGACAAAACTGTTAAGATAGGTAATAACATGTCGACAAAGCAGTAAGAGAGGTAATAATATGTCGACAAAACTGGTAAGATAGGTAATAACATGTCGACAAAGCAGTAAGAGAGGTAATAATATGTCGACAAAACTGGTAAGATAGGTAATAACATGTCGACAAAGCAGTAAGAGTGGTAATAATATGTCGACAAAACTGGTAAGATAGGTAATAACATGTCGACAAAGCAGTAAGAGGGGTAATAACATGTCGACAAAGCAGGTAAGATAGGTAATAACATGTCGACAAAGCAGTAAGAGAGGTAATAATATGTCGACAAAGCAGGTAAGATAGGAATAACATGTTGACAAAGCAGGTAAGATAGGTAATAACATGTCGACAAAGCAGTAAGAGAGGTAATAATATGTCGACAAAACTGGTAAGATAGGTAATAACATGTCGACAAAGCGGGTAAGAGAGGTAATAACATGTCGACAAAGCAGTAAGAGAGGTAATAATATGTCGACAAAACTGGTAAGATAGGTAATAACATGTCGACAAAGCGGGTAAGAGAGGTAATAACATGTCGACAAAGCAGTAAGAGAGGTAATAATATGTCGACAAAACTGGTAAGATAGGTAATAACATGTCGACAAAGCGGGTAAGAGAGGTAATAACATGTCGACAAAGCTGGTAAGATAAAAAGGTAATAACACACAAGTAATAGGTAATAGTATGTCAACAAAGTCTAAATTAATTCATCAAATCACAATCAAGTCTCGTACCCAGTGTCAGTATTTCACTTTATATTCACGTTGAGTATGATATTGTTTGAAACAGTCAGGCATACACATGGGCAAATTACAGTTTTCACAGTACCAATTTGTTTGGTGACGATTTCCGGATTCTCTATCACTACAAACTACACAATCTGGATGGTATTTCTTGTTCACATATTTTGCAGGAAAATGTCTAGCCACTAATCGTTGAGCTCTTACTTGGTTCTCCTTGATTTTATTCTTGACTGGTAATCTTCTATCCTGTGAAATCAAACTGTCAATAACACACCTCCTGAATCTCACTTGATCTATTTTGATTGTTGGTTGATGTTCATGAAATAAAATGAAAGCATTTACTAATGCAGTTTCAACAATAAAATGGTAAATAACTTGATACCATTTTTGACACTTGTGTGGGAACTGGTAATACGAACATAACTGGTCGAACCTGTCAACACCTCCCATGTACTTGTTATAATCATCGACTAAGGCCGGTTTCTTGAGAGTTCTTACTCCATCACCTATTTTGTGTCTCACTTCCTTATTCACAATACCATTATCATGACATGTTGAGATAGCGTTTACCCGGGCTGTGTCTTGCCATGTTGTTAGGAGTATGTCGCCTTTCTGCCAAAAAACTGGGACATCGCCTTTCTTCAGCTTCACAGTTTGTAAATCTACTGGCAAACCCTTTCTGTTGGACCGTACCGTACCACAAGCTCCAATATTCTGACGGAGTAAAAAATCAAATAGATTTGGAGATGAGAAAAAATTATCCATAAAAACTTTGTATCCATCTAATTCTAGGCCACTTAAAAGTTCTTTTACAACCGAAAATCCAAGTCCATTTTCTCCACTCTCTGTCTCTTTGCCAATATAAACCTTCCATTTCAAATTGAATCCATTAACCGCATCACATAACGACCAAATCTTTATTCCCCATTTGTTCGGTTTGTTGGGCATATACTGCTTGAAGCTGACTCGGCCTTTAAATTTCCTCATGGTTTCATCGATAGACAAAAATCTATGTGGCTGATATATTCCAAGATATGTATCTTTCACCAACGAAATTAATGGTCGAACTTTAAACAGGCAATCAAAACCAGGCTGTCCTTTTACTACTTGTAAGGAATTGTCATTGAAATGTAGAAATGAGCGAAGTAGTTGAAATCTGTTGCGGCTCATGACGTTTGAAAAATTCACTGTTTGTGTCAGCCACCATTCACCCCAATAACTTTGAAGAGTTGGTTTTTTACATAATCCCATAGCAATTTCCAAAGCAACAAAACTTTCCATCTCATCTTCTGTAGTATCCATCCACTTCAAAAATCTAGATTGAGGCTGCAAGTCTACTGGATGATCAAAGTACTCAAAAGCATAACGATTTGTTTCTTCTGCCATAATACCAAAAATTGACTGGGGAAAGAACTTAATATAATCAACAGGATCTTCTAATAAAATATTTTCTCTGAGGCCAGGGACACCATCAAAATCAGCATCAAATGAGTGAGGAAAGTTAGAATTACCATACAATCTATGCCATCCATCTCGTGTGAAAACATCTGAAGGCTGAGTATCTCCCGACTGCAAATCAATATCAATATCCGAACGATTCTCTCCAGAAACTCCAGTATTTTCCTTGTCGCCGTCATCATCAACAAAATCATCGGCATTAGTCCAGTCATCGTCCGATTCAGCACATTCAGATCCACTGTCGGCAAAAATTGCCGCAAGCACCTCTTCTTCATTGTGGTAGCTTTGTCGTTTCGCCATTTAGCTCAAAATACCGGTTGACTTCGGAGATTAATAACTTTCAATTTTCGAGAATAATCCGCTGCTTTCTAGTGTCAAAACGGAAAGCAGACGGACTCACACCACTAATTCTTTTGCCATCCGCTTCAATGTTAAATCACCAAATTCAATCTTCTGTAACTTTTTCCAGAAATCTCGTTGAAAACTTTCCAATATGTCCAATGAAAGCCTGACCAATACTTGATTTCTCGACAAAAATTCAATACATGATGACCATGAAAATTTTGAACTAGTCAAAATGAAAGTAGACCTCTACCGGATATCAACAACAAGTTGACTTGGACTGCTCACATATCGACTATGTTTTTCATTAAAGTAATTGCAGTTCATTGCAATCTTCAGCTTTTTACATCAAACTGACAATGGGTTGTTACCCTTGACCTAAGCACCAAATTCATCAAAATTGGTTACTATCGAAGATAGTCAACAATTTTTCAACTTATTTGATTGAAACTGGGTTTTATTGTTTGTATTGATCATGCTTCCTGTTGTTGCCGTTTACTTAGTGCAAACATGAGGACTAATCAAATGAGATTTTGACAAAGGGTGACTGTGAAAGAAAGGTGCTTCTGGAGTTACTTTCTAATGAAAGGTTTCTTTTTTCTTTTCATTTTATTCTTCAGAAAAAGCCGCCAACACGCAAACGCAAGTCTTGTTTATTAAAAGAGTTAATGCCATTAGATGATCAGGTAATAGTTTGTTCTCAGTATGAAGTGAAGATTACTGCCCTTTTGGAGCAACCATAAATCACTAATTAATGTTATATGTGTAAAAAATCAAATAAAAAAATAACTTTCTTCATTTGCTAAGAAATCTGTTTTTGGATGTTTGCTACCTGACCTGGAAAAGTATCTTCTTGTTATTTATAGACAAACCTATATACAATTAAAGATTTGAAGGGAAATTCTTCTAACTGTTTTTGTGAATATAAAAGGTAATGCAATATTTGTATTTTTTTTAATTGATATTTGAATTAAATTCATCATTTTTGTATCAGAATAAGAATGAAAAAAAGAACAAAAAAGCTAATTTAACAAATAGTAAAATCAATTTTATATTAACTTTTTAGCTCAGATAACTTCATAAAATGTGGAACCTGTAAGGATTACTATCATTTAATATGCCATGGTGTTACGTTAGATGATGCAGATATATGGAATTATATTTGTCCTGCCTGTCAACAAAAAAGGCATGAATCTGTGAGTATTTAAAGGCAAAGTCTCTACAACTTTTTCCACATGAAAAAATCATCCTAATATTTTGAAAATTTCATTTTGCAAGAAATTTGTTAAAAAATAAACTTTTTTCTCAAACACCAAATCTCTCATATTGTTAAATTTTCCATTGAAATATATGCTCATATTTGAGGATCTCATATTCACCTCTCTTTTTGAAACTAAATGGTACTTTTACCTTTCAGAGGCTTTTTAACATGATAAACACTTGTGAATGCTGTTTTGAAGAAATAGAAATAAGGTAAATTTAGATATTTTTATTTGATTAATGTATCATTATTACCACTATCATATATTTCCATATCCGCTTTGTATATGTGCATCCTCCAGAATTTTATCAAGCATACTTCCTTGATATCTTGTCAATTTACCACATTTTCCAATAATAATGTCAATTCAGTTAAGTGAACTCACACATAGGAGTCACAGTTCATTGACTCTTTATAACTCTCAAAGACTAAATTTTTTATTGTGTCCTTTATTTTCATATAGAAATGGCAGATTTTGTGATTCCTGTTTCAATGTAATATTTGATGAAATTGACTTGCGTGCCTTGAGTAATGAGACAGTTAATCCACGATATATTTTGGAAGCTAGCATTGTAAGTTATATATTATGCCCAGTTAATGATGTCACATGATATCTTGCATTACAGAGGACCAATTTTTACTACTCAACATAATTACACATTAGTGAATCATAATTGGCAATGTTAAGGAAAGTGACATTGATGGAATTTATGACAAAAATTGTCTGGAAATCTGACAGATTTTTCCTTATGATTTGAAGTATTTATGTTTATTACTATCTAAAAATATCAACATTTTCTTCCATAGCTAAAAGATATTTTAAATCAACTAAGGGAGACATGTCAAAACATTTCTAGGTAAGCATGTTTTAGATATTTTAGGATGTGTTTTAGGATATTTACAAAGTATAAGCCCTTTTCATGGAATTTTAAGTTGCTAATTTTTTTTTCATTTAACAAATTAAATGCTGTGGTGGGCATATATGGCTGTGGTCCACTATTCATATCTGAAACCTTGATTGCTATTCATTTCCTAACCAATAATGTTTATGTTGTGCCTTGAATTCTTAAGAAATTTGTCTTATGCAGGCCTTACAGAAACTTGAACAATGTAAATATCCTGGTAAAAAATTATGGTGGAGCTGTGATGGATGCCAGCAGTGCCAGTTTATTGCGATTATTCATACATAATAAACTGTTTTGTGATATTAAAAGACATCCGACGTAAGCTATGAAAAAAACTATTATTCTATTTGGATGTATATTGTTAGCACCCATGTCCAGAATCAAATTAAGTTTGGCATGTGTATACATATTCTTAAAACGAAGGTCGAGTTGAATTTGACAATTTTTGGTCATTACAAGCTGACAGTGTGCCTTTGAAATTGCAATGGTGGATGTATATAACAATAAGTGTGTTCCGCCCCGGCTTCCGTACTTTCGGTTTTGACTTCCGCTCTAGACAAGCGTGCTGCTTGTCCTAATCTTTTTGTTAAAGTGTTAAATCAGTGTTAAATTCGGAATGTTTTTGACTGCCCACAGTGTGAGTTGTATTTTGTTTTATGCTCATTTATATTTAATGTTATCGCTGATATTTGTTAACTATTTTGTGTCAAATGCTTAGATTACTAATTTATCGCTGATAAGTGTGCTTGTCGTAAGCCGGGATTTGTTTACATTTTTCAACTATTTCGTTTCATGCTATATCGTCCATAAGAGTTTGCATTTGTTAATTTTCCATAATTTCTGACTGTGCAAAGTTAATATGCAATTATAGATTTAGAGAATTCATTAGTTTTGTGGTATTTTTACTAAAATATGGGTCTATCTCTGACCGATCGTTCACCTCAAAGTACGGAACGCCATTCGCGTCATTAAAACTATTTTGTCTAAGTGTTTCAGATGATTATTCCTTATTCTTATGTTGTATTTTCATTATGTTACAGCTTTTTACCATCATTAAAGAGTATCGCTTCGATGAGCATTTCTTTTGGGGTTATTCTGGGTGCTAACTCGATAGGAGGCATCACAGTAAAAAGACTGATTAATACCAGTTGAACAACGACATAATAGAGTAGGCCTAATCGGTATCGTCATCACCGATATACACATCGCCGAGGCCTATTGAGATGTCGCATTCTGAGATAAAAGAAGAAGGGGCTTCACCTGCATCTGGTGTTTCAGACATCGAATTACGACAAACGAGAACACTATCGGAAAAGGGTAGTAATCTTCATGAAAAGACCCTAACTGATAATTTAACACGTGTATCAAAGCAACGTGAGCAGGTCGAAGCGACTATTCGATCAATAGACAATAACAGGTATGATGCCGAACAGCTTCATCAGTTACAACAAACGTTTGATAGACAGATTGACATTTATCATAGATCGTATCAGGAGGTTAGTGACTTTTTGACCAGAGCAAAAACCCAGGAAAGTGATCAACAAAGAGATATTCTCGAGGTTTCCTACAGTTCGTTTTGCGCTACGATCGTAAGTGCAATACAAAGATTCAGATCATACATGGACACTGTGAATATAGAGACGAAGTCACGTGCTACCAGTAGAGTGTCTGCGTCTAGAAAGAGTGGTTCTACTACAAGGTCAAGTATAAGTTCCATAATTGCTAAGAAAACAGCAAAGGCTGAAGCTGCAAGAGTTGACATCGAGTTTGCAAAACAACAAGCGGCGTTGAAACGACGACAAGCTGTTCTTGATCAACAATTTGCAATCGATTCCGCAACAGCAAAGGCAACAACGGAGTTGAAGAAAGTCGAAATAGAGAATACTATCGAACTTTTGAATTTCGAACGGAAGGCCGCCGTGGCTCAAGCTGAGGTTGAGGCCTTAAAATCGTTTGACGGTGAGTCACAAAATTCTTTACGGCGAGATCCTATTGCTCTCTTACCGAAAGCCGATAAAGTGACTTTTACAAAAAATTATATTGATCAACTTCAAAATCCATCCTGTAACAATTCACAAGATGTCAAACACATTGATACACTGGAGTCTAAAGTTAAAGACATCCCTGGCTACAATCTTAAATCTCACTTGGACCCGAATGCTCCAACGTATTCACCGTGTCGAGAGTCCGAAAATAAGAACCCGTCCTCGGACTTCACTAAGTTTTTACTCAAGAAAGATCTCTTGCTGACCAGACTTGTTCAGTACAATGATAAACCGGAAAACTACGCTTCGTGGAAGTATAGCTTTCAATCTATAATGTTAGAACTTGATGTAAACGTCATGGAAGAAATAGATCTTCTTGTAAAGTGGTTAGGAAAGGAATCTCAAAAGATCGCTCAAACCTTAAAAGTGTCTTGTATTAATAATCCTGAGCGAGGACTTAAGACTATCTGGGAACGATTAAACGATAGATACGGCGCGCCTGAAATGGTCGAGGCAGCACTCAAACAAAAAATAGAAACCTTTCCAAAAATCGGAAAAAATCACAAAGCTCTGTATGATCTAGCCGATGTTCTTACAGAAATCGAGTCGGTTAAAGAGGATCCCAAGTATTTCTCATTATTGGCCTATTACGACTCGTCATCTGGAGTTACGCCGATTGTAAATAAATTGCCGGCCTATTTGCAAGAAAAGTGGACAAATACCGCTGTTAAGTTCATGGATGAAAACGGAGTGGCATATCCACCTTTCTCGGTCTTTGTTAACTTTATCAGAAAATTGAGTAAAACCAAAAACAACCCAAGCTTTATTTATGATTCATATTCGACTAGAAAGGAATCGACGTCGTCAAGTCAACGAGAGCGAGATAAAACACTCGCGATATCAATGAAAACAGAACTTGTCAATAAACCTCAAAATAAGTTCGAATCTACCGGTAAACGTCAATCGAGTACCGAGAACGATAGCTCGATAATGAAATGTCCGATGCACAATTCAAAAAGTCATCGTTTAAACCAATGTAGAAACTTTCGGTTGAAGAACATTGACGATAGAAGAAAACTTATCAAAGAAAGTGGAATTTGTTTCCGTTGTTGCGACAGCGACTCGCATTATAAACGCGAATGTACGGTTGAGACAAAATGCGACGAGTGTGGAAGTAATAAGCATCCGACGGCGCTTCACATTGTAGACATTCATCCATCAGATGCAGAATCTAGATCTCGACCTGAACCCACCATATCGCATGGCGGGGAGGAAAAATCTTCGAATCCAAATCCATTGACCGTCAAAACTTCATGTACTCAAATTTGTAAAGGTCAGTTCTCAGGAAAATCTTGTTCAAAAACTATCCTTACGCGAGTGTTTAGAAAGGATAACCCTGACAAATTTCTCACTTTGTACGCAATAATAGACGATCAAAGCAGTCACACGTTAGCTGGACCACGCTTCTTTGATCATTTCGGAATTAAAGATGGATATAGCGAATATACCTTATCGTCATGTATGGGTACTATCACCACTTCCGGTCGTCGAGCATCCGAGTTCGTTATTGAGTCATATGATGGGAACACTAAACTAGATCTGCCTACGTTGATCGAGTGCGATCAGATTCCAGATGTAAGGAACGAAATACCGACAAATGAAATCGTTAGTTACTTCCCTCATCTTACTGCTATTTCGTCGTGTTTTCCACCGATTCGTGATGATGCAGAGATCTTATTGCTGATAGGACGGACTCTTCCAGAAGCCCTTTATGTCAAAGAGCAAATAATAGGTCCAAGACAAGCACCGTTTGCTCAGAGACTCGCGTTAGGCTGGACGTTGATTGGGGAAACGTGTTTAGGTAGAGTCCATCGACCAGACAATGTGAAAGTGTTGAAAACCAACACTTTATTTTCAGGGCGTAGTTCAATCTTAAAACCGTGTGACAAAGAGTTGACAGTGAAAGAACAATTTGACTGTTATTCAGATCTTCGCAAATCACTCAAGGACGAAAATGGTTTCGGTGAATCGGTTTTCGTGAAAACTGTCAATGATGAGAAACCCGGACTATCGATTGAAGATCGCCAATTCATTGATTTAATGGAAAAGGAATTCGTTAAGGATACGGAAGGTTATTGGACGGCACCGTTACCCTTTCGTCAAGGAAGACCTCGTTTACCGGACAACAAATCGCAAGCTATAAATCGAGCGAAAACACTTGACATTAGTATGAAAAAGGATCCGGTAAAGAAAGAGCACCTACTCGTGTTTATGAAGGCTATCATAGAGAACGGACACGCTGAAGTCGCTCCTCCTATTCCTGATTCTCAGGAACGGTGGTATTTACCAATATTCGGAGTGTATCACCCTCGGAAACCTGGGCAGGTTAGAGGTGTTTTCGACTCCTCCGCTAAACACTGTGGCCTTTCACTAAACGACGTCTTACTATCTGGACCCGATCTGAACAACAGCCTTATTGGGGTTTTGATGCGATTCCGAAAGGAGCAAGTTGCTATCATGACAGATGTCCAGCAAATGTTCTATTGTTTTCGTGTGGCAGAAAAACACAAAGATTTTCTACGTTTTCTCTGGTATAAGGATAATGATCCTGAAAAAGATCTAATAGACTACAGAATGCGCGTTCATGTATTTGGTAACGCACCTTCTCCCGCCGTGGCGTCTTTCGGCCTTAAGCAGATCGCAACGTTGTGCTCTTCAACCTCCGGTGAGGATGTTAAAAACTACCTTAAAAGGAATTTTTACGTAGACGACGGGCTTACTTCTCTCCCGAGCGAGAATGAAGCCATCGACTTGTTAAAGAGAACACAATCAGCTCTACTCAACAATAACTTACGTTTGCATAAGATTTCCTCCAATTCTAGAACTGTGATGCAAGCTTTCGGATCCGATGATCTCGCGAAAGAACTAAGAAACTTGGATATTGGTAACGAAACCCTACCTGCTCAGCGTAGTTTGGGGATTAGTTGGAACTTGACAGACGACTCGTTCTCGTTTCAAATCGCTCCTGACGATAAACCGCACTCTCGCCGAGGTATCTTATCTCAGATTAATAGTATTTTCGACCCGCTCGGCTTCGTCGCTCCAATCGTTGTGGAAGGAAAGCTATTTCTCAGGTCATTGGTACGCAACTCAATCGATTGGGATACTCCGTTGTCACCGAACGAAAATGAATGGTGGAATAGGTGGTTAGAATCACTATCACTTTTACACGAAATTAGAATTCCCAGGAGCTATACCAGTCTGTCCTTCAGCAGTTGCCAAGAACGATCCATACATATGTTCTCAGACGCATCCGAAGATGCGATATCAGCGGTTGGCTATATTCTGATGAAAGATGGTGATCAAGAAGAATTCGGTTTTGTGATTGGTAAAGCCAAGGTCGCTCCATCCCATGGTCACACTATCCCGCGCCTTGAACTATGTGCCGCCGTCCTGTCTGTCGAATTGGCCCAGTGTGTCTCAGATCAGTTGGATATGGACATGTCAAAATTTCAGTTTTATACGGACAGTAAAGTCATTCTTGGCTATGTAAACAACCAGACGAGAAGGTTTTATACCTATGTCAGCAATCGCGTCGCTCGTATTCGTCAGGTAACGACTCCTCATCAATGGCAATACGTGCCCACGGATAAGAATCCCGCTGATGTAGGTACTAGGTCAATTTCAGTATCGGAATTCAAAGACAGTTTGTGGCTTACAGGCTCACCTTCCGTGTGTCTCAAAAATCAAGACCATGGAATCTCGTTTGATCTGCAAGAACCGGAGTTAGACAAGGAGATCAGACCTGTCGTAGCTTGTGTAAAAACTAATGTGGAAAATAACACTCTTGGTTCGCATAGATTTGAGAGATTCTCCACCTGGAACAGTTTGATAGATGCTATAGCTAGACTCAAACACATAGCACAAACTTTCGCTACGAATGGGAAATGCACGGGATGGCACACGTGTAACGAGACTAAATCAGTGTCAGCCTTTCAGGAAGCTGAAATCGAAGTGATTGGCGTAGTACAAAGCGAATTCTACCAAAGAGAACTACAATGTCTGAACGAAAACCGTGCGTTATCTAGGGACAGTTCACTTCTGAAACTCGATCCATTCATCGGCGGAAATGGATTACTTCGTGTTGGAGGTCGCCTCAATAAAGGAAACTTCACCTCTAACGAAAAGAACCCGATCATTGTACCAGGCCGCCATCATATCGCGCAATTACTGATCAAAACTTATCATGAAAAGTGCAAACACCAGGGTAGGCATCTTACTGCCGGTGCAGTTCGCTCAGCAGGCTTATGGATAGTTGGCAGTAAGCGTCTCGTATCGTCAATTATTTATCATTGCGTCACATGTCGCAGATTACGTAGAGGGGTCGAAAGTCAAAAAATGTCTGATCTTCCTGTAGATCGCTTAGAACCAGGACCGCCGTTCTCGTGTGTCGGAATAGACACCTTTGGGCCTTGGGACATCGTAACAAGACGAACTCGGGGCGGATCATTAAACTCTAAAAGATGGGCCGTGTTATTTACTTGTTTAACAACAAGAGGCGTCCATATCGAAGTCATTGAAGAGCTAAGTGCGTCGTCATTCATAAACTGCTTCAAACGTTTTATTGCTCTTAGAGGACCAGTTACGGAAATCAGATCCGACCGTGGGACAAACTTTGTAGGCTCAACTCACGACTTGCAAATCGATGTTATCAATGTTGAGGACGGACCGATTGGAGATTATCTTTACCGAAGTGGAATAGTCTGGAGATTTAATCCTCCCCATGCGTCCCATATGGGGGGCGTGTGGGAGAGGATGATAGGAATAACCCGGCGCATTCTCGATGCTATGTTACTTGAGAATGCTGGGAAACATCTCACGCATGAAGTTCTTACAACCTTTTTGGCGGAAGTTAGTGCTATCATTAATTCCCGCCCTATTACGTCCTTGTCAACAGATTCAGAAGACCCGTTTCCTCTTTGTCCTTCGTTGCTGATAACTCAGAAACCGAACGTTTTAGTTCATATTTCATTTGATGTAAAAGATATTTATAAATCCCAATGGAAACGCGTACAATATTTAGCTGACATTTTTTGGAGTCGATGGAAATCACAATTTCTTCAAAACTTGCAACCGCGACCAAAGTGGCACGAAAATCGTCGAAATATATCAGTGAACGATGTTGTCCTCTTGTCAGATAAACAATCTCGACGGATTTACTGGCCAATTGGAATCGTTTTGAGAACATTTCCTAGCTCCGATGGTAAAGTTAGAAAATGTGAGGTTAGATGTGTCAGAAACGGACGACAATCAACATTTATTCGACCGGTGTCAGAATTAGTGTTGCTAATTGAAAGTTAATTAGTGATTTCTCACGATATCAGACGGGGAGTGTTCCGCCCCGGCTTCCGTACTTTCGGTTTTGACTTCCGCTCTAGACAAGCGTGCTGCTTGTCCTAATCTTTTTGTTAAAGTGTTAAATCAGTGTTAAATTCGGAATGTTTTTGACTGCCCACAGTGTGAGTTGTATTTTGTTTTATGCTCATTTATATTTAATGTTATCGCTGATATTTGTTAACTATTTTGTGTCAAATGCTTAGATTACTAATTTATCGCTGATAAGTGTGCTTGTCGTAAGCCGGGATTTGTTTACATTTTTCAACTATTTCGTTTCATGCTATATCGTCCATAAGAGTTTGCATTTGTTAATTTTCCATAATTTCTGACTGTGCAAAGTTAATATGCAATTATAGATTTAGAGAATTCATTAGTTTTGTGGTATTTTTACTAAAATATGGGTCTATCTCTGACCGATCGTTCACCTCAAAGTACGGAACGCCATTCGCGTCATTAAAACTATTTTGTCTAAGTGTTTCAGATGATTATTCCTTATTCTTATGTTGTATTTTCATTATGTTACAGCTTTTTACCATCATTAAAGAGTATCGCTTCGATGAGCATTTCTTTTGGGGTTATTCTGGGTGCTAACTCGATAGGAGGCATCACAAAGTGCAAAACAAAAGATTTAATAAGCTGTTTAATGGTTCCCAATGTATAAAACATTTGCTTCTTTTTTTTCAGTATGTATTTATCGTATCCATCAGTAAAAGCACCAATACATGGTTTAAAACAATTCATTGCTGATATTTTAAGTGGTGTTATCAGGTAATTTAATAATTGAATGATAGAGATCAGTAATATTTTACTAGATACAGATACATGTATATTGTTAATTGCTTCAATTTAAAAAAATAAAGTTGACGATCTACTTATTTTGTTTTTAAGTTAAAAAATTATTACATTTCAGCTCTGGTTATGTGGAAGATTTGAAGATCATGACAGCTACAGAAATAGTAGTTGCTGCATACTTTATGATACCTATGGATAAATCAAAAGCTATTTGCTATTCAACAACTGGCAAAAACTTACAGGAACGTTATGTAAGGACTAAAGCATTTAATTTAAACGATTTTGGAGTTACTGCTCCTAATTATTGGAGCTAATGATATTAATCTTTGTATTTCATTATATTATATCACAAGTCTTATACATCCTTTGAGATATCTACTAGCTTTTCTTTCGACCTAGTAGGTGTTTCTACGGGATAGTAGAAGACCAGATCAGTGGAATTTTTGTCATATATAAATATAGCAAGAAGACATGTCTACTCTTTGTATTTCATTATATTATATCACAAGTCTTATACATCCTTTGAGATATCTACTAGCTTTTCTTTCGACCTAGTAGGTGTTTCTACGGGATAGTAGAAGACCAGATCAGTGGAATTTTTGTCATATATAAATATAGCAAGAAGACATGTCTACTCTTTGTATTTCATTATATTATATCACAAGTCTTATACATCCTTTGAGATATCTACTAGCTTTTCTTTCGACCTAGTAGTAGGGCTGCAACGATACACAAAGTCACGATACGATACAGAATCGCGATAAAAGCTTACGATTCGATAGTATCACGATACGTCAAGAAAAAGTGAATTTGGACAATTTGTTCAATAAAATATGGTCAAACTCACAATGAAACATAGAATAAATAAAAATATAAATTGTTTTATAGTATAAGGGTCCTTTGCAACTTAACCCTCACGTGAAATGAGATAGTTTTCAACATTTTTCTTCTTCTGAAACACTTTAAAGTGGATTATATATATATTAAACTTAATTAAGATGTATCGCGATACGTTACCATAAAAAAACGAATATCGAATTTTGAAAATTAACCGTGATGCACCGATGTATCGGTGAATCGATGCAGCCCTACTACCTAGTAGGTGTTTCTACGGGATAGTAGAAGACCAGATCAGTGGAATTTTTGTCATATATAAATATAGCAAGAAGACATGTCTACTCTTTGTATTTCATTATATTATATCACAAGTCTTATACATCCTTTGAGATATCTACTAGCTTTTCTTTCGACCTAGTAGGTGTTTCTACGGGATAGTAGAAGACCAGATCAGTGGAATTTTTGTCATATATAAATATAGCAAGAAGACATGTCTACTCTTTGTATTTCATTATATTATATCACAAGTCTTATACATCCTTTGAGATATCTACTAGCTTTTCTTTCGACCTAGTAGTAGGGCTGCAACGATACACAAAGTCACGATACGATACAGAATCGCGATAAAAGCTTACGATTCGATAGTATCACGATACGTCAAGAAAAAGTGAATTTGGACAATTTGTTCAATAAAATATGGTCAAACTCACAATGAAACATAGAATAAATAAAAATATAAATTGTTTTATAGTATAAGGGTCCTTTGCAACTTAACCCTCACGTGAAATGAGATAGTTTTCAACATTTTTCTTCTTCTGAAACACTTTAAAGTGGATTATATATATATTAAACTTAATTAAGATGTATCGCGATACGTTACCATAAAAAACCGAATATCGAATTTTGAAAATTAACCGTGATGCACCGATGTATCGGTGAATCGATGCAGCCCTACTACCTAGTAGGTGTTTCTACGGGATAGTAGAAGACCAGATCAGTGGAATTTTTGTCATATATAAATATAGCAAGAAGACATGTCTACTCTTTGTATTTCATTATATTATATCACAAGTCTTATACATCCTTTGAGATATCTACTAGCTTTTCTTTCGACCTAGTAGGTGTTTCTATGGAATAGAAGGCCAGATTGTTGTCACTTTTATGTAGAGAGATGTATTATGGAATCTGGGACTTTCATGTTATGAAATTGTTTTTTTTTTTAAATATATATATTGTTAAATATTAAAGCTGTTAACTACTGTCAAATCAACTGTTCTTTGGGATAGGTCTTAGCAAATCATTAATATAGCCCATTCTATGACAAACATATGTGAACGTGAAGCCGTTGACACAAAAACATATTCGATTCGATTTTTATCTGTCAGAGGACAGAGGCAGTCCACCTTCCTTAACAAATGCTAATTGAGTAAATGGATTGGAGGGTATCCATAGCTCACTATTCAAAGCTCTGAAACAACCCTTCCCTGGGATTTGTTCTTTGGATGACAAACATTTATCAAAATCACATGTAAGTTCAAAGGAACGTCTCCGACTGCTTATCTTTTTCTTAGACTAATAAACGGGAATATATCTTTAAATTGTCGGTCGAAAATGAACAAATTAGAATCTGAATTTGAGCCGACCAGAAGTGAGGTCAATACATCAACTGCCCAGAGACTTTCACAGCCAATTTAGCGCATAGTCAAAGTCTATGGATCTGAATATTATATGCTCCATATAGATATAATTAGTTATACATACATACATACATATTTAATTGACAATGTTACTTCATTTAGAATTAAATTTTTCTTAAAGAGGGCATTTATAAACATGTTGGAGCAAAGAGGAAGTTGTAGTCAAAATCAGAAGTATCACAGATCCTTTGAGTAGAACAAAATTAACATAGTATAACCCTTTATTCATACTTTGCATTTTTTCAAAATGTACGTGGTTTTATTAATTTGTTAATACACTCTGAAAGTCGAGACACAAGAATATATATGCGGGCAAATAGCTGCCCCCCCCCCCCCCCTAAACTTTTTTTGATTTTTGGAAAAGCAGTAAATTAAAGAAAGACTATTGAGAACAAGAAAAAATATTTTTAACAACATTGTTCCAATTGAAGGGAATTTAAGCTGAAAAATGGCATTAATTAACAAGACTCAAATATTTCAGCTAATTACTGTACCACATTATGTGTACACGCACGTCTGGTTAAATGTGCCTTAAAGAAATCTGAAAAAGTTGCAGCTGCTCCCCTAAATAGTATGTTTTCGGGAAGCGAGTTTAAAGGGCCTCGGGCGGTATTTTCGTGGGTTTATTTAGGCCTTGAATATATGTTACTGTCTTCAGACGTACTAGAAGTGTAGGAAAATCGCATAATCACTTCAAATATACTTAATATAAGAAAGTTATCCTTCTATTTCTAAATGTGTCTTTCCTATCTATCGCATAGTCAGAGTTAAGCACGAGTCGTCCTTATAACTTTCAAGTGCGGATAGTTATGGATACACATGGATTTGAAGGCTCAAATTTTGACAGTGAGCTGTGAACGATATTACTGATTAGCTCGGCTTAAAAAAATCCCGTTTTTGAAACTAATGTTCGATTGGTCGAAAAGTTACCGCCTGTGTCCCTTTAAAAAAATCGGGAAAACATCACTAAAATTCGGGCAGAGGGCGGTCTGCCGCCCTATTGAGTCGTGTGCACCTACGGCTATGCCTGGGACTTGTTTTCTAAATAGGCTCTAACCAACTTTTAGTATAAGGATTGTCTTCAGTTTGAGGTAATAATTTTGGAATGCAGTACTATCTCAAGGCAATATTGATGAATAATTTAATCAAAAGCCTTGTATTTTAAAGACATCAGACTGTGCCTGAAACTGTCACTAGATTGTCTTAAAACTGAAAAATAAGTAATCTTTTTTTCAGAAACAAAAAACAACTCTGAATCGCATTCTCTTGTATATACTTTTGAATTTCTGTGAATTCTACGCTTAGACCTCGTCATTGTTATCCCAATTAATTTTTTTTTCTTTTATTTTACTTTAATTTTTTATTACTTTTATTTTTTACTTTACAGGCCAATAACACAATCAAAGTTAGAGAAAGTACCACTTTAACAGAATTGCAGTATATAGGCCTAACGTTTCCATGTTTATGGTGCGGATACGACTCTCTCTCTGGGGACGGATTGTGTTTGTTGGTAGCTCGAGAGCTATGAGATAAGCAGGCCCGGGTTCTATGCATGATGCCTAATATAATTTAGCATGAAGGATTAAACCTGTGAGAGGCCTGGAATGGAAGGTGCAGAGGCAAAGCATCAGACCCCACACCATTGGCGAATCTAAGGTGGGGGCATGGGTGTTGGGAGCTATAGTCCCTCCCAAAGGTCATAGAAGGAGAGTTTAGGGAGCGGTAGCTTCCCCCCCCCCCTAAGGCTATGGCAAAAAGCATGATTACATGTTGATTTCTGAAAAAAAAAACCACCTGCAACAGGGGGCCCTTATAGCTATAGAAAAAAATATTTGCCCCACCCCCCTGAAACATTTTGGACCATTTAGCACATTCACGAGATAGGTAGCCGGAATGGTCTCGGATGCATGCAAATCAATCCTAATTTTCTAAATTTTTCTCCCCAAGCAAGACCCTTCCCATATATAGGCCTAGTAGTCCCATTAACAATGTTCCAGGTGGACCAAAAATTCTAATATGTTTCGTGACATGAACCTAATATGACCATTTAGTACTTTACGAGATTGCTGGCCGTAAGGCCTTCAGATGAGAGCAAATCAATCCTAATTTTCCTGGGGGGAGAACCCCCAAACCCTCCCTAACAGCCGATACCCCTGCTGCACCTTGATTCAGATTAAATGTATGCTTCCTACATATTTCGTGATTTACGTCTTTAATTTACTTCTTAAGGTTCATATATTTGAGCCCCCATGGCGCCTTTAAAATATTTGGCCGTCTCTTAGACTATTTATGATAATTATTTTAAATAGCTCCCCCCAATAAAAATCCTGGATCCGCCACTGCTCCTCGCTCCTTAATCCGAATATGGTTTACTATGTAACAAATCTCAAAGAAAGTGTTTTGTTTTATCCGCATTCAAAGTTTAGTTTATTGTAAATGTTCAAGGCAATTCAGGTAATTACTTAATAAATAATAAAAACTTATTATCCATCTAAAACTGTTCATGTCACATTAAATTATATCAAATGCAAAATGCGTTTCTAACTCTTTAACTAGTCATATTATAGCCGGAAAAGCTTTTAGACGATTTTATCACCCTTTGGTCGAAAAGGTTTTTAGACGATTTGTCGTGGTAATTTATGTTTATATGATGGCCTGTCAATCAAACTCTGACACCTGCGTTGCTTGATATAACCTGCGTTACGTGACATAAGAATGTGTCATTGGATACATCTAATCAACGGCAATAACTTTTGTACAGGTCACTAAGTCACAAAAAGTCAAGGTCACAAAATATGGGCCTTGAAAGTTTTGACAATTATTGATTTATTTTAACCGGAAATAAGAAAAGTTCAGAATTGAAAATCAAAAATCGGCTTCCCATGTTTTGGTCGCAGTCGACTGTAGATTGCATAGACATAAAAATCCTAATCTCCTATTCACCAAATTTAAAAGTCAAAATACAAATATTTGTAGATAAAATCGATTTTCCAAAAGTCATTCTTCGTTTTTTCACATTAATTTACGTTTCAGATTATATATTTTGTCTTTTTGTACAAAACTTTTAGAAAATAGATTTTAGCTTAAAGCTAAAGCTTAAAGAGTTCATTTGCAAAAACCGATAAACGCCAAATCCAATAAATTTGAGTTGGTGACGAAATATAGGCTATCACGTGGTTCTCTCTGAAACAGTAAAATTAATTTTGTCAAAAAGCGATAAACACCGTCAGAATCGAATGCGAAAATCGTTGTTTGTTTACAATATGTGATATGTGCACGCGTCCTTCTATTGCTATAACCGATAAGTGCATTGGACCAATAGCGTCTCAATAACGACGTCACGTGATTCAAGGTGGCAGCCCCCATGGAGTTAAACAAAACACGCGAGTATTAAGACATTTTAAGAGATAATAAGTGAATTTCTTATATATTTTTTAATGGATTTCGACAATATAGACGAACCCGTTGATTGTTCATCAATAGGACGTAAAAATAAAAGGAAACCCGAGACATATTCACGAAATATAGCGAAACGAGCTCGTCATAGTGGAGTTGGGAAAGTTCTTGCCATAGGTTGTAAACATAATAATGATGTGACTGAATGTAAGGCGAACTCTTTATCTCATAATGATTTATTACATGCCCATTTCTGTTTGTATTCTGATTGTGATAAGTTAAACAAGATGCTTTGTTACTGTCTTACATGGACATCCAAAAGGTGAAGAGAAGGAGAGAAAAGGTCAAAGATGAAAACAGCCAGAAATCAAGAGAAATATCAGTTAAATATTTTATAATGAGGGAGGACAAGGAAAAAATTCCTGTTTGCAAGACTTTATTTATGAGTATATTTAGTAAGTAAAATATCACAGTCTATGAATTATAAATTAAAATATTAAATTATAAAATATGGTTGGTAAAATATCACAGTTAGTTTACAAATTACTATTAGCCTATAATAGGCCTAAAAATAAAAATTGAACTGGAAAATGATTAATGAGATATAACAATCAACAATAACAAACAATATATATCACAGTTAATAGATTATAAAAATTAAATTCAAATAATGTCTGATCATCAGACTCTGATGCAATATAAAGTGGTGTATAATATACCATTCTTGTAGCCTATCACACATGATGATTATTGTTCTTTCAGGCGTGATGATTATTGTTCTTTCAGGCGTGAAGAAAGATCGTCTGTCTTGGTTTGAAAATGGTGTGGCTATGCCTGAAAAACGAGGGGGAGCGAGACATGTTGAAGAAAATGCATCAAAAAAGAAACTTGTTGTGAATCATATAGAAACATTTATGTATCGAGCAAGCCATTACGCTAGAAGAGGCTGTCCTGGTCGTAAATACTTACCGTCAGATATGAGCGTGAAGAAGATGCATGATTTATTCAAACAGCAAAATCAAGAGCAAATCAGCTACGCCATTTTCATGTATGATATTAATTTGGGAATTGGACATCCATCAAAAGATATTTGCAGTACTTGTGTTAAGTTTAGACTGAAAATCAAAGATCCTGAGCTAACTGATGACGAAAAAAGAACAGAATCTGCTTTGTGCCTATTACATCGTCGCAGTGGGCAAAAATTCTATGAGTTATTGAATTCTGTGGATGATTCGTATACTGTTTGTTTTGATGTCATGGAAAATCTAGTTTTACCCAAATCTGCAATTGGACAAACTTATTATAGCCCTCAGTTATACATGTATGTATTTGGAGTAGTTCGCCACCGTGGCAGAAACCTACCACAGGGCAAGGAAGATATCCAATTGTTTGTATGTACAGAAGATCAAAATAAGAAAGACAGTAACATGATTGCCTCTGCCATGAATTATTACTTTCGATCTATAGTCGACTTATCGCCATTTAGAAGTTTACGTCTTTTTTCGGATTCTTGCTTTGGCCAAAATAAAAATATAAACATGGTGTCAATGTTATGTGCGCTACGCAAGCAAGTTTATCCTAATGTGCGAATCGAATATAATTTTCCCATAAGAGGCCATAGCTTTTTACCGGCGGACAGAGCCTTTGGTCGCATAGAACAGGATATCCGCAAACATGAAACCATCCTTCTCCCGTCTGAATACATCGAAATCGTACAGCGACATGGTAACGTTCTTGTTTATGGAACTGACTGGACTGCATGTGATTTTAAAAAAGCTGTCTTGGAACATTGTACATCACAAAGATCATTCAAAATCAGTGAAGCTTGAGTTCTTGAAATCAATTCTGACAAGGTCGAATTTAAAACCACTTACAGTGCTGATTTTTGTCATCACAGCATTTTGAAACGAGGTAAATCATGGGACTCTTATCACCCTGAAACACTTAAAATGATAAGTTGTGTTAAGCCTGTGAAAAAAGCTGATGTCTTAAAGTTAATTGGTGAACTCGGAGTCAACAATACAGTTCAAACTTATTACAACAGTATTCTTACAACGGATAATGTTGGCGTACAAGATCTTGAGGAAAGTGAAAATGAAAATTAGATCCCTTAAGGATGAACAATGTCAGTTTTATTGCGTGGCAAATCTATCGATTTGTCACGCTTTGTTTTCGTTATGATTATTTTTTTTTTTTTTTTTTTTTTTTTTTTTTTTCCAAATTCTGGTCAGCGTCTGTAGAGAAAACTGAAAATGCTATAGAAATTCTGGTTTCATCAGCTAGTTTCACTCGAGGGAAATTTTCCCTTAAATATAAAACGGCACATTTTTGCGGAACCAGAAGTGGGCTATTACATAATGTGCAATATTTTTTCATCGAGTCTGTAGGACTTATTTATGAACCGATTTACCTGAAATTTCCTTTATTACGTTAATTGTAAAAAGAAGTATCTGGTGCATTTTCAAAATTTTCAATTTTTAAATATTTTTGTAAAAAAAATTTGAAACCAAAATTTTCAAAAAAAATCAAATTTTTTTTCTCAGCCGCTAATTATCCGATTGATCTGAAATTCACAGGACATAAACAGAATGTCGATACAAATAATACAAGACAATTAAAATATTTCTATCACTTCCGGTTTTGGCGTGAAGACTTCCGGTTTTTCAAAATTACGTCTGGCGACCCCACTTCCGGTGTAAATTTCAGATGTTGGCTAAAACCATATATATTGTATGTCAGGCATAATTAGAAGGTACTTAGCAGAAAAAATCCAAACCGGAAGTGATACATAAGCTGTCGTCACAGACTGACACATTTCAGCAAAAAATTAATTAGTCCTCCATTTTTTATCCAATTTTTATGATTTTGATGTCTATCAAAACATTGTAACTTTATCTAAAACTTGTAGGCACAGAATTTTGAATTTCGAATTTGAAGTGTTTTTATTTTGGTTTGAATTTTTTGAAAATTCAAAAGGCCATACCATGTGACCTTGACCTTCAATGACCCTGAAATTTTCAATGTAGAATGTCCTTGACCTGAGCTATCCATAGGTGTTTTGATTTTAGTTGAAAAATATTAACTTCCGGTTTTATAGACATTCAAAAATTGACATTTTTGATAACTTTGGACGGCTGTATCACCTTCTCTAATTAACACAAAGAATTAATCATTTCAATTTTGTAATGCTGATTTAATTATCTTTTTAACGATATATGACGATAATACCTTAGAATATGTTTTCAAAATATTAAGTTTTTTTCGACTGAGAGTTCTAACTTACAATGTAATTATCTAATAGCAATATGGTGTGTATAGTCAGTATGTACTAAATTTTCTCTTTTCAACGACATATGACATGAGCAGTTTAATACAAAATCCATTAAAGTGAAAATAGGCATAGAGTACCCCTTTTCTGAGAAAAAATAGCAATAGAGAGGATTAAAATGATTGACAAGGGTTATAGCTGGTTATATAATATAGTAATAAAACTATCTGACATGAACTTTTCACATGGAGGTGTGAAGTATTTTAGGTTATAAACAGATTAATCTGATTATGTAATCTTTTAACACTCTAAAAAGTATAAACAAAATTATTCATTTTTTTGCAAAATTTTTACTTATATTAATTTTACATACAATCATTTAGAGCAGTGAATTTTTGATACATTAACCTGTTCGAATTTTTTTTCTACCATTGACAGAACTCTTTCTACAAGATACACACACCAATTAACACCAATTTTCTTTTTGTCGTCTGCTAAGGTTATTAAAGGTCATAAACAAATTAGTCAGACTACATAATCTTTTAACTCTAGGGTTGGACTCTAGCAGACAGCAATTAAAACTGTTTATGCGTCTGCGCTAATCCGTTGCAATAAAAAGTAAGTGCTCACACTGTTTTTTATCATCTGCTAGATTATTATAGGTTAAAGATAAATTAATCTCATTTTAACTTTATAAAAATTAACATTTTTTTTCGAGTGTTTGCTATATTTGATATAATATCAGATTTTTTCTTATTTTGAGGGTGATTCTTACCCACGGCACTTAATTGACTAACATCAATTCAACTGGCTACTGACTGCTCCAATCCATTGAAACAAAAGACAGTTTTTCAACTCATCATTAAAGGAAAATGTTGACGTTTACACAGTTCGAATGTTGGGGACAAACGGTCTCCGTGAAAGTTACCCTAGCGCTCTGCAACAGATTATGGTTTACGGAAACTGCCGAGGATTGCCGATAGTGTTGGGGAAGGGGGTATATCCCCCACACAAAATGGCCCCTAGTCAAAATGTCCCCTCGTTTGGTCAAAATGGTCCCTGATAAATGGTCAAAATGGTCCCCAAAAAGGTTTCATTGCCATTGTCAATTGGGCCCCTATCCAAATTGGCCCATAGTCAAAATGGCCATAAAAGTTAAATTTGGTCAAAATGGTCAGTCACTATGGCCCCTATTTTGGTCAAAATGGCCTCTGAATTTCTTTTTTGATTTCAACCAATTCATTGGTCAAAATGGCCAAAAAAAATAAAAGTCAAAATGGTCCCTGATTTTTTTTTTTATAAATTGTAGCTTATATGATGATAATCAAAGGAATAATTGGAAGCTATTTTAACCCTAAAAATGGTCACTAATTTTGACTGAAAATTGTACTCTGTAATTTTGAAGACATAAATTGTGTTCCTATTTATATTTTCTTCAAACCAAAGACATTCTAAGACATACAATATTAATTTGAAGTTCCAGTTCCAGTTCTCAAAAAGATTATACAAAGAATATATTATGTAGCGCTTTCTGTTTTGTTAATTTGTAACATCATAAATAAAAATATTATTTTGAGACCATTTTGACCAAACGAGGGGCCATTTTGGAAAGGGGCCTAATTGACTATAACCCGTTTTTATCGTCTGCTCGATAGAGGCGTAATATCTCTTCGTAAAATATTTCAAGCTGGTCAAGCCTATGTTGCGTTAAGCAGAGTTAAAACGTTACAGGGTCTTACAATACAAGATTTTACGGAAAAAAACATATATGTGATAAAAAAAATTTAATCGACATTAGGAGCAATACAGCCCGAAAATAGGACCGTATCGACTGATACTAATATAATTTTACACAATGTTCAGGGTTTATATCTATTCACATACATGATCTACAGAAACACATTAAAATGCTAGATGATATTTGTTTAACAGAAACATGGCTAAATAATTCAATAACTCCAACAAAACTCAAGTTAAATCGTTTCCTTCTTTACCGATGCAGCAGCTATGATGACACTAAAGATTTCAAAATTTTTTAAAATAAAAGGGGCATTGAGGATTAGGAATTTATTTTAAAGAAGAAAAAAATGTTAATATCTTAAATTTGGGAGTTTTAAAAATAGAACATATTGCTTTGAATATTCTGGATAAGAATATTAACGTAATTGTTATCTATAGACAACCTGTTTCTCGATTAAAATTATTTCTCCCAATGTTAGAAAGATTACTAGTTGAATTACAAGATTGATATATGATTGAATCTACCCTTTCACAAAACTTTTTACTAAAAATAAGGGAGTGAACACCAGACACCAGGGTTTGAAGTTCAAAAAGTCTTACAGATATCAGGCAAAGCATCACGGGCCACGCTCAGTGCTGTTCACAGCTCTAGTTTGAATTGTTTTTTGTTGTTAATGTTTTTTTGTTGTTATTATTGAATTTAGTCATTCCGTCAATATTTGAAATGTTTTTTGTTATTAATATTCATTTAAGTCGTTCCGTCCTTTTTTATTTTTAATTGCAATGAAATAAAGTTTTAAAGTTATCTATCTTTTACCATCACAGTCCAGCAGAGAACAAAAAGCACCATTTTTATACGCCCACATTCACAAAATGTGGCTTTATATTGCCGTCGCCCATGTCCGTCCGTCCGTCGGTCCGTCCGTCCACAATTGGCTTGTGAACGCGATAGAGGCCACAGTTTTTGTCAGAATTTTATGAAATTTGGTGTGTAAATTTATATCCACAAGATCTCGGACAAGTTCGAAAATGGGTATGATTCAACGAAGGATAACGGAGTTTTAACCCTTGATACACTGAAAATACGTAAAATGTGGCTTGTGAACGCAATAGAGGCCATAGTTTTTGTCAGAATTTTATGAAATTTGGTATGTAAGCTTATATTCACAAGATCTCGGACAAGTACGAAGATGGGTATGATTCGACAAAGGGTAACGCAGTTTTAACCCTTGATACACTGAAAATACGTTAAATGTGGCTTGTGAACGCGATACAGGCCACAGTTTTTGTCAGAATTTTATGAAATTTGGTATGTAAGTTTACATCCACAAGATCTCTCAAGACCCTTGATACACTGGAAATACGTTAAATGTGGCTTGTGAAAGCCCCCCCCCCCCCCCCCCAAACACACACACACCAAGCCACAACCTGTCTCCTATCCATCTCAAAGCCCCAGACCATCAGACCTCCCCCTCCCCACACAACAAGCCACACCCTGTCTCATATCCATTTATTTTGGGATTAGTCTGTTTTTGTCACAAAACTAGACTTGGATTTATCTTGTTTTGCAGAGAAACACAGATTTTTTCACAAAATTTGGCTTTTAGTATCAAAGTAGATTTTTGTAATTTTCGCAATTTATTTATCATCAATTATTCAAACATAATATTAATTATTAATTATGACATATTTAAATTTGGACCCTGGACATAAATAGTCATTTTGTGAAAATTAATATTTTTGGATATATCTGTTTTTGCAAATGAACTCTTCTTATCATACTTTCGTTTTGGACTCTGGAAAATGTACGATAGAACTTTGCTTTCGAACTTTAACTTCTAGATTTTGGATTTTAACTTTTCTCTTTTAGAATATCTTTTATGCAAATGAGAAAGGTCATTAATATTCATGAGTTATACATTTTTAAGCGGAAACAAATTTCTTCCAACTAAGTGGACATAACTCTCATTAACAGTCATTTTATACTACTTTCGGTTTGTTTATTTTCTATGTTCACAAGAAGATTTTGTTTAAAAATGTCCGTGGAGATTCTGAGGGAATTAATCTCAAGAATTCATAGAATTTGCAATAATGTAGAATCTCTGAGTGTTCTTGAAGACTCCAAACAGGACATCGATAATCAGCATTATATCCATATTAAATGTTGACTACGACGAACTTGTGGGTGAATTTAATACTACCTTGCAATCATTGATAAGAGTTAATGACTTGATAGACATTATGATTGCCCGGTCAGTGGAAAATCCAATTTTACCACGTGGAATGGAAAATTATAGTGGTATGGGTAGACCTAGACTATTAGTTCCTTTGGAACAAATTGAATTTCTATTGTCCTGTAATTTTAGTGTTAAAAGTATTGCTATAATATTAAATGTCAGTAGGAGAACTGTGTGTCGATGAATGGCAGAAAATGACATAAGGGCCTCAGAAAAGTTTACTACAACGACTGCAGAATGATGACTTAGATAAAGAGGTAACATATATTCTCCAAAATCACCCTGATATTGGATATCGCAGTGTCAAGGCACATCTTCTTGATAGAGGTCATGTTGTTCCAGAGGGACGTGTTCGACAAGCCATGCGAAATGTAGACACTGAAGGTTGTCTAATCAGGCAATTGCAGCTCCGCCCAATTAAAAAAAGAAATTACAAAATTCCTTATGGCACATTGATGGCTATCATAAACTGATAAGGTAATTATCCTATTCTGATTTTGAATTTGACAATTAAATATAAATTAATTTGTACAATGTAGCCTATAACTATTACAATTAGTGAAATCGAAAATTGTTATGCTTTATGTTATACTTATAGTTGGCAATTTGTAATACATGGTGCAGTTGACGGGTTTTCAAGACTGCCAGTGTATCTCAAAATTAGCACAAACAACAGATCAGAAACAGTTGTCTCTGTTTTTCTTGAAGCTGTCCAGGAATACGGTCTTCCCCATAGGGTACGGTCTGACAAAGGAGGTGAAAGTGTAGCTATTGCACACTTCATGGTTGAAAATCGGGGTGAAAACGGAGGGAGCCATATTACTGGTAGAAGTGTACATAACCAACGGTATATGTGCATTCCGATCTACATCTTCGCCAGCAAGCTATACATTATTTTTCATGCTTAATCCCTAAAACACTTTAAACAATATAGACACTTACTATACGTATTTTTTATACAAGAACGTGTGGGTTGGGATTTTATGTTGTAAAAATGTTTCGATATTTGTTTTTAAATGTATTGTATGTAATTTCCATTCATTGTTATATTACTTGCTTTTATTGCATTGAATTATTACCTGAAAATGTAATAAAAGTTTAGCCACTTCATATTTTATTTTAATTCTGTTGTGCAGCTATTGTAATTTATTTGAACGAAGCACAAGGGTTAAAATTAAGATTTTGTTAAATTTAATTTTATCTATGACCTGTAGTGTACTCGACTGTACTGACTTGACTTGACCCGACTTTCACACAATAAGCTAGTCTCGTTTTGTTTAAAGCCTTGCTTATGGCGCTGTATTTGGTTCAAAATAGGATCCAGATCTGATTGTATAAATTCTTAAAATCGCGTGGTAGAAATGACAAATCTTATAAAATTGAAGTATTTTTACATGTTACATCCATAGATATCTTGTCTATTTCGCAGAACGCGAATTCATCCTTTGAAACTTCACTACTGGATCGTGTTCTTTGAATCGTAATCTTTGAAACTTCTTCACTGGATCGTGTTCGGTGAATCGTTTGGTATATTTTTGGGGTTTTTTTTTTACTGACAATTCAATTACGAAACCATTTGTATTGTGATAGGATATTTGTCTTATCATTTGATACATATATAAATATATAATATAACAACATAATAATAAAAACATTATACATTACATCTATTTTATTATGTGTTACCGTTGTGACAGATCTGTCACCGTTTTCACCGAAAAATCTTGTTACCGTTTTTACATAATTGTTATCGTTCTAACTGGCATTCATTCCAACAGATCATTTTGAGGGTTTTTTTGCCAATTAAAAACAACAATTTAATGACACGAGTTGCAAAAAAAAACAAAACTGAAACGAAACGATAAATTTGATCCTTTAGGTCAATTAGGTACCTCAATAATTAATATTATAACCTTATAATCAAGGAGCAGAATTATTAATGTAGGCCTAAAAATTTACAATATGTCGGTCTCCCAAATGGACGGTGTTATGCAAAAGGAACCTAACCCACAAATTGTGAAAAATGACTTGCATACAGATTTTGAGAGATATCAAAGAGTAGTTTAATTTACAATAAAAACCCAAGCCCCTCAACCAATCAAATATCCCATTTCAAATAAATTTGTTCATAGATCTGTTTTGACTCTTAAGTCTGAATAAGCAAGAACAACCTATGTGGGTTAGATTCTTTTTACCTGGTATTAATGTGGAATGAGTCTTTTTTGAATTAATAAAAAAAATGGCTGCAGGAAAAAATTCAAGTGAGGAGGCGAGAAGACTTTTTATGCAAATGGAGGGTACTATTGATGATGGTGAGTTATATCTGTTCAATATTTTGAATATCTAATATCTACATTAATCTTATTGAAGAATAGGTAAAAAATTGATTGTTTTCAAGTCAACAAACCTTCTGTTGTTGTGGGTTTTTATTGCGAAATGATTAAAATTTCTGGCTATTTTTTTAGGAATTTTTACTATGCATACATGCATGATGCATTGTATTTTACAGATTCTCCAATTGAGGCAAACCATATTGTTAAAACTGATAAGAGTATTTCCAGTGAAGAAGCCTGTTTACTCTTGAATGAAATAGAGAGCGATTTTGATGAAAGTATATTGTCGTCTGGTTCTGTGTATCAGCCTGAGACGCGTTCGTCTGAATTTTCTGAAGAGTTTGAATAAGAAGTTTTTGATAATATTTCTAATGAAGACAGTGAACAATTACCAGTTAATGACGTCCAGTCTGCAAGCCGCCCAGCAAAGGGCCGGAAAAGAACACACACCGAATCCCGAACTGAGCGAAAAAGAAAGGCTAACAATAATGAATCTTACACGACAGTTAAAGGGGTAATAAAACAAAAGAAAGTTTTTAATCCAAACTTTGTATGTGGCTGTAAAAAACACTGTACAGATAAAGTTTCATCAGAGAAACGCCATCACATTTTGAAATTGTTTCAGGAATCAGGCTCTTATGAAGCAAGAGCTGCCCTTATCCTTGGTTATGTGAAACAGGTTCCTAAAAAGAGAACACATGGCAGATCTAACAGAAAAACATTTTCCAGAATATACTCTTTAGACCAAAACAATGTTTGCAAAAGTACACTATTAAACACACTTATGATAAGCTCAAAGGTTAAGGTTGTTGATGTTGCTCTTAAGAAATCACAGGGTATTTCTATAAAAGATAAACGAGGGACAACACCATCACATAACAAAATTTCACAAGAGATTGTCCAAGAGGTAATATCTCATATAGATAAATTTCCTAGATACAAGTCTCATTACACAAGAGCTGAAAACAAATCTGAGTATTTAAATCCAGAATTGAATTTAACTTAAATGTATGAACTGTACAAATTGGAATCATTGAATCCTGTATCTTTATCGAAATACAAGAATATTTTTTATTCATCATTCAACCTTAAGTTTAAATCAGTTCAAAAAGACACTTGTAATGTCTGTGACAGTATGGCTGTTGCAATCTAGACTGCCAAGTCAGACGAAGAGCAGCACCATAAACATCTCGATGAGTCCAAATTTGCCGAAAATCTGATGAATGCAGACCTAAAAAGAGCAAAATCGGATCCGACCCTTGAATTATTGACTTATGATATTCAAAAAGCATTACCACTTCCACGTCTTCAAACAGGAATCATATTCTACAAGAGGCAGTTATGCCTTCAAAGGCACATCAAAAAAAGACTTGAAAACAGTGTAGAACACCTAATACTTTGGAGTGATTCTTGTGGAGGACAAAACAGGAACATTAAAATTACTTTGTTCATGCAACACGTGTTACAAAATCATCCAAATTTAAAATCGAAAAAATTCAGGTATCGTGTATCAGGACATAGCTTCCTTCCTAATGACTCAAAGAATCAGCTCTTAAACGACAGCAACGATTATATACACCTGGGGCCTGTTGTCAGAAAGTTCGTAATTTTATGATTTCTTATGTCTAAGATTCTCGTAACTAGGAAAAGATACGAGCGACTTATGATAATCATAACTTTACGAGATTAGCGTTGCCTGAAACAAATCGTAAATGGCTCGTAAATATTTCAATATTTACGATAATTGTCACGTGGCCATTGCGTCATGACCTTTGGAGTCGGAATAAAAAAAATGGCGCTTTTTTTATTAATTTTCATCGCTTAGTACCTAATTCGCCATTTTATGTAGTTTTACCTTTTCGGGGCACGAGTTTGATCAAGATAGATATTTTGTATATGTTGTGAAGTAAATCGATCGAAAAACCTGAAATATCTGGAGAGGTTTGAGGTTCAATGTTATCAGAAAAGTCGAAGCGAAGGTGCGATATGTAGCCATAGAGTTATAAATAGAACAACTATATAACTCTTATGTATGTAGCCCATTAATTGGTGGTTTAGATGGACAATTGTACTTTGCAGCATTGACAAATGTATTTTGTAATTACGACATTGGTATTTTAAAGCTGCAACACAATCGAGAATATTGGCAACGTTATACCTCCATAGGACAGGGTGGTAGTATAAAATCTTTGATAGTGGTCCAGTGGTTCGTCTAAAAAAAACTTTTGCATAATACCTCGTCTAACTCCCTCGCAATGGATGGCATAAAGATGTACTGCCCAGTCGCCGTAGCCACAATTCGCGATACGCAGGGGCGCCTGAAGGAAATGTTAGCGGCGGGGGCGGAGCTGTGATATATAGGGCACTATGTGACCGAGCGAAGCGAGGGAACCTTCCGGTCTGGGGGGGGGGGGGGTAAGCGCCGTAAGCCCCCCGAGAAAATTTTGTATTTTAGAGCTTTTTAGATCACTTCTTAGGTATACCGGAACGTACGTCATGCTTATATTTTGGGGCATAGGGACACAACAAATTTTGCTGGAACAAATTTGCTTGAATCAATGCGTTGTATTTTTCTTTAAAAAAAAGGGCGAAAATGGCACTTATTTTTACTCATCAAGACCAATATAAAAATATAATACGGGTACATGTACACCTACAGTCTGGATCCAACGTGCTGGTCGGGCTCCTTGGATTTATTGTTAATAGAGGGAAGGGATGGAGGGCTGGGGAAGGGTCCGTGAACACCAGCTGACTGCAGCTCTGGGCTGCCGCATGGTTTATAGTATCCGTCGGCTCTTATTTTGGGGGAATGTGAGCCCAGTCCAGATAAAATCCCCATTTTCCGTCTCAAAAAGGACATAAAGGGCACATGTTCGCCCCCCTCGCCCCCTCCCTGCCCCCTCCCTGCCCCCTCCCTGCCCCCTCCCTGCCCCCGTGATCCCGGCGCCCTTGGCGATACGGTGCTTTTTTCAAGGCCGAGAACTTCACCGGTTTTATTAAGATAACAGCCACTGCCTGCAAACTTAAGTTAGGCACCTACCTGAAATATAGTTCAACATTGCTTGAAAAAATCTTCAAGCAAAACTGTTTTAATGAAATTTCAAGGGTGTTGGAGGTATCCGATATAGTCATTGTCAAATGTCAAATGTAAATTTCGATTGCGCAATTGCAAGATTTCTGAATATGTTCATGTATTCCATATGTATGTTACAAGTGGTACCGATTTCAAATTAACGTGAAATCCCTAAAAGAGGCAATTCTTCTAATGGCAGAAGTAAATTTATACTTGGTGGATAGATTCCAAAGATCGATGTCTCTTCGTTGGCCTAGTCAAAATTGGCTCTAAAATTTCTTGAATATTCCGTTTCTGCTGAGACGGAAAACTTGGACGCATTTCACCTCAGTTAAACCATTCAAAAAATCCATTGTAAATCGATTTCTTCGGGGTCTTTGGAGCAACACAACAGCCGCAATTTTGCCAAGTTTCCATGACAATTCGCAAAATGTGTTATAGTTATCATAAATTTACGAGAATCATAGAGTTAAGACCGGTCCAGAGAGGTCTTAAATATTTCTGATTTTTAAGTGAAAATATCCGAACGTTAAGATTCTCATAAAGTTACGAATCTACTGACAACGGCATTGTCGTAAACTTAACCATTTATGACGACATTTACGATATCTTAGAGATACGAACTTTCTGACAACAGGCCCCAGGTTAATAGCAAACTAAAACCAACCATTAATTAGCAGATACTATAACACTCGCCCAAAGGGCGATTTCTTATTTTTTTCTAACTTCAGATCAAAACAGAAGAAAAGCCAGAATACAGACCCTTAATCCCAATTTCTCAATAAAGTATCCTAGGCCTGTACATTTGAGAGGGGAGCCGCGGTGGCTCAGTGATTCAGTTTAGACGCTTGCTCACTAACCTGAGGGTCCAGGGTTCAATCCCGGCATGGGTCGAAATGATACCTTCGGATTTTTCAACGCGGTTTTCCCCTGTCAGTGATGCAGGTCGGAGGGGCTGACATGATAAAAGCGTCTAGTCGTTCGGATGGGACAATAAACCAAGGTCCCGTGTGCTATTGGCTGTGCACGTTAAAGATCCCTTGACAATTGGAAATCGAAAATAAGAGCAGGCTAACGCCGCTGTCCTGGCAAAATTTCCCTCATTGCACACTGCATGGCGTTTGTCCGTCCTCAATTGGCCCATATTGGTGCAGACAAGTAGGACGTACAACTCCATTCATTTTATTTCATTTTACATTTGAGAGATTTAAACCCTCCCTTCCCCGAAACCAAATTGAACGCATATAAATAAGATAGCTTGCCAGGCAAGGTAATATACGCCCACTAACAGCTTTGTTTCAAAAGAACATTTGGCAGAAAACAGCAACCATCACAACCATCAAATATTAAAGGTGCAGTCATAGGCCTACATTTTGTTCAGAACTTGAATGTTTCTGAGCTAAAAACTGATTGTATTTCAAAAAAGAAGGGCAATAACTTATATCAAATATTTTTTTTTAAGGTTTATCATGTCATAAACTATTCCAATAGGTTTCTTTAAAATCTACCAAGAATTGTGTCAACAAGCTAAATATCAAACGCGTTTAAAAGAACAAGGACAATAATTCATATTAAACATTTTTTGATTCTTTTGATTTTTAATAGGGTTCATCCTTTGGTGATCATAAACAAATTCAGCAAGTTTCGTCGAAATCCGTAAAGAATTCTGACTTCTCTAATCGAACGCGTTTTATCGAACAAGGGCAATAATTCACATCAAATATTTTTCGATCTTAAATAGGGTTCATCCTTGGGTGATCATAAACAAATTCAGCAAGTTTCGTCAATATCCATAAAGAATTGTAACTTGTAGAATGTTATCAAGCTAAAAATTGAACCCATTTTCAAGAAGAAGGGCAATAATTCATATTTAATATTTTTCGATTCTTTTGATTTTTAATAGGGTTCATCCTTTGGTGATCATAAACAAATTCAGCAAGTTTCGTCGAAATCCGTAAAGAATTGTGACTTCACTAATCGAACGCATCTTTTTCGAACAAGGGCAATAATTCATATAAAATATTTTTCGATTCTTTTGATCTTAAATAGGGTTCATCCTTGGGTGATCATAAACAAATTCAGCAAGTTTTGTCAATATCCATTAAGAATTGTAACTTGTAGAGTGTTAACAAGCTAAAAATTGAACGCGTTTTCAAGAACAAGGGCAATAATTCATATTTAATATTTTTCGATTCTTTTGATTTTAAATAGGGTTCATCTGGGGGTGATAATAAACAATTTCAGCAAGTTTCGTCGAAATCCATAAAGAATTGTGACTTGTAGAGTGTTAACAAGCTAAAAATTGAACGCGTTTTAAAGAACAAGGGCAATAATTCATATAAAATATTTTTCGATTCTTTTGATTTTAAATAGGGTTCATCCTTGTGTTATAATAAACAATTTCAGCAAGTTTCGTCGAAATCCATAAAGAATTGTGACTTGTAGAGTGTTAACGAGCTAAAAATTGAACGCGTTTTAAAGAACAAGGGCAATAATTCATATTAAATATTTTTCGATTCTTTTGATTTTCAATAGGGTTCATCCTTGAGTGATAATAAACAATTTCAGCAAGTTTCGTCAAAATCCGTAAATAATTGTGGCTTGTAGAGTGTTAACAAGCAATTGTGGACGGACGGACGGACGGACGGACCGACGGACCGACGGACCGACGGACCGCCGGACATGGGTGACGACAATATACGCTCCACATTTCATGTGGGCGTATAAAAATTGATTTACCGGAAGATAAGACTACCAAATTTCAACCAAGCCTACTGGATTGAAAAATTGAATACAGTAAGACATATAGCGCTCATATATAATATTCATCATTATGCAGGAATAATCAGAAAATATTTAATTAGTTATTGCACTCGTTTTTAGAAACCCGATAAATTTTTTGCTCATTAAAAAGCAACTATGCTTGAGACGAAAAAAAATAAATAAATACACGCTAATATAATGATAAAATGAAAGAGTAATGCATAATTAAAAGATTAGCGCTTTTATAATTTCAAAACAACCACCGATGGCTTGGATTAAATCGGATTTGTTTTCGATGATGTCAACAAGCTAACTCGATTAAATTTACGTTGTTATGATGACGTCAACCGGAAATGACCGGAAGAGACCATAGAAGACGCCCTGACGACTGCAATCTAATTAAAATTATATTACATTTCGTTTCGGTTATTTTTTGATTGTCAACTCCATGTAATCTAAAGACTTGTATAAGGAGGTCATCTGCAAGTGACGAATAAGCTATTTATAGCACGTGCTACCCCTCTGCCAATCAGAACACCGTTTATATTTGAATATTTTGTATTGCGTCATAATTTTCCCACAATGCATATCAATGCGTAGACCCGCGATCTTGAAGGTAGTTTTTGATTGGCTGAAATTTTCGTCACTTGCAGATGACCTCCTTATACAAGTCTTTAGATTACATGGAGTCGACAATCAAAAAATAACCGAAACGAAATGTAATATAATTTTAATTAGATTGTGACGACTGTGACTATATTTACATCACGTGATACAGTCATGGTCAAACTTCGTCGCGATCAACCAGTCTCGCCAGAGCCTCGCTCGGTCATTTCCGTGGTACCTCGGCTATTTCCGTAGATTTTCCGATATCAAAATGTCAACAAAGGTACAGAATTTTTGAATGCTCATATCTCCGCGTAGAATTGACGGATTGGGAGAATTTTTTGACACAGTTCATATTTCAATGTCAACTTTATGACTTATCTCATTTTTCACAACCTAAACAGTCATGTCTCGAGCATAGTTGCTTTTAACACTCTACAGTTTGGAATTCTTGATGGATTTTGACGAAACTTTATGAAATTGTTTATCAAGGAAGCACCTTTAAATTATTTAATTATTGATTGATGATCAATTTTTGAAAGGTGCACTTACCTGTAATGGTTATCAGTCAAATGTTCCAATTCAAACAAATCTACTACTTAGTTAAGTTTGGTTCAAATTGTCGATTAACTCAAATAATTTGCGATATATTCCACATTTTATGTGAGGAAATAAAAAGACGAAAAAAAAATCACTTATTCCTATATTTAACAAGATCATTATGTCGATTAGAAAACAATTCGAACATGACAAAGATAATTCAGTGGAGAAATATAAGTAATTTTCACGAGAAATGTCGTCTAATTCTTATTGTAGATGGACTCACACCACTAATTCTTTTGCCATCCGCTTCAATGTTAAATCACCAAATCTTCTGTAACTTTTTCCAGAAATCTCGTTGAAAACTTTCCAATATGTCCAATGAAAGCCTGACCAATACTTGATTTCTCGACAAAAATTCAATATATGATGACCATGAAAATTTTGAACTAGTCAAAATGAAAGTAGACCTCTACCGGATATCAACAACAAGTTGACTTGGACTGCTCACATATCGACTATTTTTAGAAATAGCCTTCCGCCTATAGATGTCTCATTCTCACTAAATATGAAAGAAAATGCAATTTAAGACATCAAATTCCAAATCTAGACCAAAAATTAATCATAAATGGGCATGCAAAAACCCAAAAAGGAAAGGAGAAAGAGGATTTCTATACAATCATTTGCATAAAATTAATTAGTGGAGTGGGTCCAGATGTTTCTGTGAGAGAGACTTTTTAACCCAGATTATAATTAACCCCCTTTGAGAAACTCTTCAGTTTTGAAAACCATTATTTATATGTTGTTTATGTATGACGTTGTAACTCCATTGAAAATCCAATATATTCATTTATACAGTCTTCTATCAAAGGAACCATCGCATCGGGTGCTAAAATATCCTACAGTTTCAGATTGTAAAATCAGATGTACACTGTAAAAAAAAAATGTAAATTTACCCTATTTTGACTGGCAGAAAAGTTGCCACTATATTAACTGTAATTTAACATTCAATGTTAGTTCACACAACACTATGTAAATCTACTGGAAGATATTTACATAATAAGTTAATTTACATTCATGGTATATTTTCAAAATAGTAAATTAACATTTCATGTAATTCAACATTTCGTGTAATTTAACAAGACATATGTTATTTTACAGCATTTGCAGTGGCAACTTTTCTGCCAGTCAAAAAATGGTAAATTGACCTTTCATGTAATTCAACATTTCATGTAATTTAACATGACATATGTTATTTTACAGCATTTGGAGTGGCAACTTTTCTGCCAGTCAAAAAATGGTAAATTGACCTTTCATGTAATTCAACATTTCATGTAATTTAACATGACATATGTTATTTTACAGCATTTGGAGTGGCAACTTTTCTGCCAGTCAAAAAATGGTAAATTGACCTAGCTGTGTAGGTTATTTTACATTCATAAAGTCCACAAGGCCATTCTGAAATTTTACATTTTCATGTAAATTTACTACATGTTTAAATGTATTTTGCTGGAAGCCTTCCTCACATATGGAATTACTCTTATTATAATCTGACTTCTGAAAGAAAGGACTTGTTCTATTGAAATCCTTCATTCCATGGAATCAAAAATTGATGATGGAAAAAAAAAGGTTTAATACTGAAAATGTTTTAATATAAAATTAATGTATCTATTAGATTTCAACAACATTTAGACCGAGCAGCACATAACAATACAATATTATATTATGGGATATTACACACTTCTTAATAAGATCAGGATCATAATGTTTCAACACAATATAAACATATTATCATCAATTGACATAATCAACACAACTTACTCTTGTCTGCAACAGATGACGATACATGTAAATTTTGTTGGAAAGTTATGTACCTGATCTTATTAAGAAGTGTGTAATATCCCAAAATATTGTCTTGTGTTTGATATATTTACATAATCTAAAATATAAAATTCCAATTAGTATGAGCAATAAAATAATATTTTCATTAAAAAAAAAACACAATATGAAAATGGTGATCCTCACCATTGCAACAAAATTTTAAACAATAGCTATTATCAAAATTCTAACAGAGCTTTCCTGGGGCCTTATTCTCGAAAACTTAACTTACAATGATTTTAGTGTTCGGGTCATCTGATTGGTCAATCACTAAAATTGATTTTAAATATAGCTTTATAATCCAATCAAATTGCTGTATTTCTTAAAATTTGGATTTTATCTAAGTTAAGTTTTCGAGAATAAGGCCCCAGGTAAGTAACATACGTCCCACTCGCAGCTTACAGGAAAGATAAGTCTTAAAGGGATTGTAAAGTGGTTTTCTAAACTTTGTATGTGTGTCGGGGACACTGACAGCATCAATTTGCGCCATTCCAATTTTCATTCCGACGTCTGTGGTTCTTGCAATTCCACTATAACTAACGCGTTTTATGACGTCACTAATAGTGTTCTGCATAGATATCTAAACGCATTAGCTTTAGTGGAATTCCAAGAACCACAGACGTCGGAATGGGAATTGGAATGGTGCAAATTGATGCTTTCAGTGTCCCCGATACACATACAAAGTTTAGAAAAACCACTTTACAATCCCTTAAAGTGACTAAAATACCAAATTTCTCAAATTTTAGATGCATACCAAATTTCTCAAATTTTAGATGCATTTGTATTTTAAAAACAGTAGCTTCTATTGTGATTACAAACATATTGACACGTTTTAACAAAGTTAACCATAGCCATAAACGCCCAACGAAAAAGCCTTAAATTTAATCATCAGTAAACTAAACTTTCTCAAACCTTTCGATATAGTTCCAATAACATTCATTTTAAGTTTCATCAAAATCGGTTGAAAAATAAGAGAGTAGGCTAATAGCATATTTAAGATTTGGGGCAAAGGGCAATAACTCTGCTTCTAACAATCGAAAATAGCTCAAAATTCGAACTTGATACACATATGAAATTTCAATTGATTCCGTCAAAAACTCTAGTTTTTAGAGTGTTTACGAGCAAATGTTGACGGATGGACCGGGGTGCCGACATAAACGTCCTCATAGAGAGATGAGGGCGTATAAAAACTGTTGGACGAAATTCCGACAATTTACAATTTGACAGATTATCAATCTAAATAATCAAACCAAGTCAATGGAATTGTAGTTGTACAAGAGATGTCTATGGTAGGACCAAAGTAGCCTACATGGTTTAAGAAATTACGATCACATATTTGCGTATAAAAACAATGATCAAATATTGGCTAATGATCAAATATTGGCGTATAAAAACAATGATCATATATTGGCTAATGATCAAATATTGGCGTATAAAAACAATGATCAAATATTGGCTAATGATCAAATATTGGCGTATAAAAACAATGCTTAAAAGTTAAGTTTGTTTGACAAGGATAGCACTTTGGGATGTATGTGACTTCGTTTTCCTTTAAGTTTTGAGGATTTTGTTCCCTTTACTGGATTTATTCCTAGGAAAACTCTGAAAAATAAACAAAATAACATTAACTTCAAATATAAACATAAAGTCTAGCTTAAATAGTTTTTGTACCTTTTCAAATTGACGTTTTGAGTAAATTCACGACATCTGAAATTAGAAGTAGAATTAAAACCGTCGTCTGCTAGCCTTTTAAATGTTTTTACCCTCCTTTTCTTCCCTCTACATTGTTTCCTTGTTGAAGCATGATTTTTAAGCATAATTTTGGAATATTTAACCATTAGAAGGAAAATAATAGGTGTCAATTACAATCTAAAAACTAAAATAGGTCAAATTTGCTGACATTATAGCCTGGATCCTACTACATGACAACTGATTAACAGTCTTATGTTTAGGTGTATGGTTGCAATAAAGTCAAGAAGCTGACCAATGGGGAGTCTCTGTTCAGAGGTCATGCATAATTAACCCCAATTGATTTTCGTACCTTTTTCGAACAACCGTTGACGGAAAATTTTCAAATTATTATATTAATCCTAAATTCTGAAGCCAAATTTCAGGAATTTTATCTTAGCTCAGGAGTACAACTCATCAACTGTAATTTAATGAAAACAAAGCTTCATACCAAGTTAGTAAAGATTTAATTTCTATCACACTGACACTTACAAGCAAATGTGGTTGACAGAATATAAATATTCATAATGCTTACCGTTGAATAAATTCTAAGGTAATGGACCCTTTGGTGTGGTATCTCAGATTTAATATGTAGTACAAACTAAAACACACCATAACAGCATCGTCCAAATCGCTTAGTGTTGTTAGTAAAATATCTTCACAAAAAATATGAAAAATGTTCGAAGAGTGAAGTTTTCCTGAAAAACAATTTTGTAGAAAAATTCTATATATTCTGTCTATCTATTTTAAGGGGAGTTGACAGTATCTAAATGGCGCATGACTCTTATTTCAATCAACAGTTAGTTGTTTGATGTACTCTATTTCGAAACTAATGATTCGTTCACTTTTTTTTCAACTGTTTCAATTGTTGAAGATAAGAATTCTAGAAAACATCAAAACAACCATCACAATACTCACCAACAACACATATAACTGGGGCTTTGTCTGTCTGACTTCTAATAACACTTGTAATCAGTTTAATATCACTGGTTTCCTAAAAATACAAAATTAAAAATATTCAAATATAGCCTACCAAACAGCTGCAAATAGTATTTAAAGTCAAAACTTAAGTATATCTCATGGTTAGGCCTGGGTCTAATAATTGAAATAATTGATTATTGACGCTACAAATTATTTATTTCGATTATCAATTATCAAATTTCATAATCGATAAAAATTCATAGTCAAATTTTCTTTTAATATTATCTGCTACACGCTTATCATAGAAGTCACAACCCATTTTATCATGTTGATCAAACAAAATTCTAGACATTACTTCAGTTTCATTTGTCTTCAATACCAGATATTGAAAAAAACAAACATTCAGGTACAAAAACGTACACGAACTCATAAAGATTAGAAGATTTCCTAATTAAAATATTTCGATTATTAATCGATCGGTAACCTGCCTTCGATAATTGATCTCAATTTGGTAATCGAAACCGAGCCCTACTCATGGTATGGTTATCTTTAAATAACAAGCAAGGCCACTAAGTCTTGACATATAACAAGGTATGAATAATAAAGTAAGAACTCAAAATCATTACCTGAAATACTTGAATTAGGTCTGATTCTTCAAAATACAGCATTAACATAAAGGGTATTGATTTTAAGAAGCAGGAATTGCCTTGCATCTCTGTTTCTGATGTAAGATCTTGAATAAGGTCCTGGATGGGATCATGAGATTTCAAACTTTTAAAATGGTTTAAAAGTGTCTCCTTCATCTTTTTGGACAACATATATTTCTCTTCCATATCCTGCCCAGTTAATCTTTTGAAATGTATGAGTGCATATCTTTTTTTGAAAAGATATGGATATTCGGCTTTAATCTTTGCAACAGGTGGAGATTTATTAATTACTTCTCGTTGACATGAGTATGTTTCATTCATTAACGTGTCAATTAAAGAAGTATTTTGTTTAGTTTTGGAAAATTCAACTTTCATTTGTTCTTTCTTCAAATCCATTTCTTCTGAATCTTCTTTGTTAGTTAAACTCTGCCACTCAATACAGCCATACTTAACATATGTTGTTTGTTTTTTCTTCACAGCATTATCAGTATCATTGAGATCAACATCACTGTGTCTTTTTCGATTGTTATTGTTTATCTTTTCTCTCAGTTGCTGGTATAAGCTAGTGTGTCCTTGTCCTAAAACTGTTCCGTTTAGTAGGTCACACAGTGAAGGCTGATGCTTTTTAACAATTTTCATTGCAATTGCTGCTAGGTCTGAACTACTCGGTTTCTTACAGAAATCTTGGATGTCATCCACCAAAATGCGTACCATTTCCCTTCTGTCTGTATCTGATGGACGAATATTTTTGTTCAGGCTGTCTGTCAATTTGCTTGAAAATTTTTGGTAAGGTATATCATATGTCATCAGCCAATTTGATCTTGGATTATCTGCTGTTCTTTTCTGGGAACAGAAAATACTTGAATCAGAAGATGTTGATGACTCTGATGACTGTGGTATTGGGGGACTTGGGCATTCTGGAGTAGAAGTTTCAATTGCAGACGAAAAAGAGTTGAACAATGATTCTCCACTTTCTAGACTATTTGAAGAGCCTGAAATGGAAAAAAATAACTTAGTGAATTAATCAATATGATCCTAGTCATCCATAAACTCCATTCAATTTAACTCACTGTTTGAATACATTCTTATGATTTTATCACACACTTTAATTTCTGAACAGGAGCCTTATTCTTGAAAACTTTAATTAAGACAATTTTTGTGATCCAGCCATTTGATTGGTCAATCATCAAAATCGATTTTAATTTTAGTAATATTATCCAATCAGATTGCTTAAAATCTAAGTTAAGTTTTGAGTATAAGGCCCCAGATCCATTCCATTTTGTGTGTATCAGTTACACTACTAAATGCTATCTGAACCATTCACACTTTCCGCCCGATGCACATGGTTCCTGTTATTCCAGAAAAACTTAACCAGATATGATATAGACTGTGGGATCTCATGTGACTAGGATGATTGTGTACAAGGCGTTATACTTTCTTATTTCTTATATATCTAATAAAAGATAGATTCCCTATGTTTGATACTGTGGAACTTGAAGGTGTACTGGCAAAGCAGAGACATGCCATACTCTTCCCTTCAGATCACTTGATGCCACTGCAACTGAGTTTGTTAACTCTGCATCTCTTTCATTAAGTAGTTATATTTGAAAAACATATTTTCCAATCTATTTTCATGTTGAAAGATGTCCAGTAGTGAACCTACCATACTTACCTTTAAACTGTTCTTGTCGAGTCTTTATTGCTAAGCACAATTTACGAGCTTGTATTACAGTCATTGCCTCAGTAAGATCTGTTGGTTCTATCATAATGAGATCGTCTATATGCTTGACTCCCAAGTTGTTTAATGTACTTTCAATTAATCTACATTGAGTTTGGTTAAATTTTGGTGACAACTCTTGTATGAACTTAATATATTCTGGAATAACCTGCAATATCATTAAAATAGACTTTCAGGAAAAAAAATTATAGATCATTATGATTTCAGTGAATAGTTTGTACATTATAATGCTTTGATTAAAAATCTTTTTCTTTTTGCATGTTATTGTTTTTGTTTAGTTTTTATAGTTTTATGGTTATGATTTTTTCATGAAACTCAAGGTTTGCCTTTTTGTTTGTAATATAAAGATCACTAAGTAAAGAACCATCACAAAATAAAGTTGATATTTTTTTTTTATTTCTATAGTCAAATTTTCGTTTCGTTAACATTTCGAGTGTTTCTGATTAAAATTTATTTTCGGATGGTCCCTAGCATGTTGTAGTAAAATATGTAACTGATTTTTAATCAGTAAGTAATTAAAATGAAATGAATGGAGTTTAACGTCCTACTTTTCTGCACCATGTGCGCTAATGAAGACAGGCAACGCCATGCATAGTGCAATGAAAGAAATTTTTCCAGGACAGCGGCATTTGCCTGATTTTTTTTCGATTTCCAACTGTAGAGGGGTCTTTAACGTGCATCATTGACAGGGGGAATCCGGGTAGAAAAATCCGAAAGATACATCTCGAACTATGTCAGGATTCAATCCTGGACATTCAGGTTAGCAACCAAGCGTCTAACTCACTGAGCCACCGCGGCTAACAGTAAGTAATTAAAGGAAAATGCTTCAGTGCAATGACATTGGTGGATCCAACATGGTAAGAATTAAGTGGAAACATATCCAGCACATCTGTATCAGAGACACAAACAATATTTTCTTTCTTGGTATAATTTTCCAACTTATACAGACCGTTTTCTTTTGAGGATAAAAAATATTCACAAACAAAAAATGGTTTATTCCTTGAATCAACAACGCAAAAATCTACTTGACCGAAACAAAAATTGTCATCTGTGACATCTAATAACAAAAAATTTCCTTTCTTAATCATATTACCTCTGATGGTAACAGAGTTTGAAATTGATAAATGATATAAACAGCCAATCTTGTCATATAACAATTTTTTTATGTCTTCCCCAAGCATTCGTAATGATAACTGAACAGAATTTTCCATGTTTACTTCTGGTTGAAAAAGGTTCCCTGCCAAATAATAGGCTTGAAGGAACTGATGCTTTTCTGAAAGAGTTTTACTAACATTTTTAAAATTTTTGGAACTTCTTATACACTTCTTAAAGTAGGTGTGCTTGGACTCAAATCTCATTGTCCACACCCTTAGTAATGGACCAAATTGAATTATTAGATGAGGGTAATGATGCATGTAGTGATGTTTGGGTCTTAACTTTTTATCAGGAAAAAGCATCTGTCTTTTATCAATATATTCATCAATCAATTGTTGTAATATTGCAACTTGGTCTATTGAGATAGATGGAGCACATAAATACTCTGTAATTTGTCTGAGTGTAAGAATTGCTTGCCATGTTAGGTCATCATGATCTTTTACATAATCAAAGAGTATGACAGGAAAAAAACGTAGTAACGCCCATGTTTGGACAGCATGTCCAGCTGCCATTTCACACTTTATTTTAAATGGAACTGGTTTGTTGCTTAAATCCATTCCCGTGAACTTAAATGATGTTATGAGAGAGTTGACTGTTTCTAATTTAAACCATTTTTTGTCGGAAACAAGATTTTTAACAAACAATGCCAAATCATATTTGACCACTCCTTCAAAGAGGTCATGTTCAAGACATGGAGGTAGACCAGGGTTACACACATGAAACCCTTCTAATTTATGAAAAGAACAGTCTGTTTTAATTCCAACATGATGAATAACATCATTTTCCTTTACATAATTTAGAGCTTCATTAAAATTTTCTTTATCCCTAAAGACAATATTTCTTATTGTTGAAGGGTTTTCCTCATAATCTTGCATTGATGAAAGGCAATATCTACATATGTGTCCTGAATTTGAAAAATTTGTATTGAATCCTCCTATGAAATGACTACCTAGGTTATCGCCTAAGATGCAAACAAGATTAGCTTTAATACAGGTACCATCATTCATGAAAACCCCAGTTGATAAGCTCACAATATCATTTATCAAAGGTTCTAATACTTTCTGGCCATTTTCGAAAAATGTAAAATCACTTTCTTTACACAATATGCATAATTGCATGGGATCTATTTTAGATCTATTATGAGGATAGATATCGAGTAAGGTGTAATAAAATCCTACGAGTTTAAATTTCGATTTAGCAGATCCAAGCGGATTAACAACCTCAAATGCGTCTTGATACAAGACAATTTTTAATGCACTTGGATTTTCAATGAAATATTTATTATTTTTAAATGAATGTCCATCTAAAACATCGGAAAATGTGCTGTTTTCTGCATCATTATGGACTGGCTTTTCATACTGACTTGTAAAAGTCTTATTGGTGAACAAAGCTTTTAATGTTTCCTTTATTGGAACATAATGAAAAACACATTTTTTGTTATTTTTATCAAGCCCAAGATTAATTTCAATGGGTTCTACAAAGTTAAAATTAGCTTTAAAGTATTGTTTTCTTTTATAATCTGTATTTAATTCCCCTTTATTTGACAAGGCATTAAGGAAAATATTGCTTTCAAAAACTTCTTTTATTTTTAATCTTTCATGCTGGTCAGTCACTGCAGTTTGTACCTCTTCTTGTAATGTGTCAAGAGAAAGTTTAGTTAACCCTCGTGCTAGCACGTCATTTGAATTACATTGGGTAGAACGTGGGGTATTTCGGGACCCCTATTATTTAAGGGCATATTTTAAACATAAAGACAAAAAATATTTCTCAGTTATAGCTAATACTATTTTATAAAGACTATTTGGTAAGCAAATAAATTATTGATGCTGATAATAATACGGAAATTGTGAAATTCATACTTGCTTTGCACTAAATCCATAACCAAGATTTTCCCATTGGGGTCAGATTGAAACCTTGGGATTTGCAGGGTGCATCCGTTTGTTTTAAATACTAGCTAACACGGTCAAGATTTATAAAATAGCAAACTTAAGTTGACGATGTTAATACTTTTATTGAAAATCTGAAATACATGCAAAAACTACTCAAATTTGACCTCCTGGGGTACTAAAAGACCCCAGAGGAACACAGAAATAAAATGAAAAATTTCAGTCAAATGTGGTAAAGATAATCATTTAGTTATCTTCTGTTTCTGCACACTCTTCACATATTATTATCTTTGCAAAATGATCTTTACAAACAGGCCTTGAGCATGTATTACAGACGGATTTGACTTTTCTATCAGCATTTCGTGGGCAGATTATACACCTCCGCTTACTACTTGGTACCTCAGGTCGGGGAACATCTTTAAGACTATAACCAATAGACACGAGACCACTTTTAACTCCTGCCTGTAAACACCTTGGATTATTCAAGCGCCTTTCAATCAATTCACTTGTCAATTGATTTCCCAGTTCTCGAAGGAATGCACGTCTTCTGCTCTTCAACCCAGCCTTCCACTGTGGGAACTTTGATATCCATATGAGCAGTGCGGCTACAGCAGCAACATCTAGCATATTGAAGAAAACCACCATTGGCCACCTAAGGACCTTTCGCCGACATGTGTAGGTTGAAACCAATTTATCCAAATTATCTACACCCCCTTTCGTTTGGTTGTAAAATAGCACTATCTCTGGTTTCTTAGCAGGGTTGCTATCCTCCGGAATACATTTATCATGGTGCATTGTTGATAATAAATTAACTGCCTTGCCCTTCTTGGGTACATAAGAAACCAAAGATAGATTATCAGCAAATCCAAATATTGATGATTGTGGTATTCTCTTCGTACTAGGTTTCATTTCAGGCGGTAATTCTCTTTTGTTGTTTCGAAGGGTTCCAACAATTGTTGTTTTGTTGGTAAGAAGATCATTAGCTAATGGTATTGATGTGAAGAAGTTGTCAGTTGTTACATTTCGACCTGTGTTCAGCCATGGCGTCATTAAATCTTTCACCACGCGTGATCCCTGTTTAACTTCTCGAACTCCATCCAAAGCTTTTCCAAGGTATACTTGACCATGCAGGGGAAAAGTTGAAGTAGAATCACATAACCACCAAATTTTCAAACCGTATTTAGCCGGCTTTGCTTGCATGTACTGCCTAAATGAACATCGCCCTCGGAAGGGCACCAACTGCTCATCAATTGTCAGAAATGCTCCTGGTTTGTAATGGTTTTGAAGAGTTTGGTTAAACATTGCCCAGACATCTGCTACTGGTGCAAGCTTATCTACCTTCTTACGTTCCAATCTTGTGTTTTTATCATCAAAACGACAGAATCTTAAAATAGCAGAAAATCTCTTCAGAGTCATTGTTGCCCTGAAAACAGGTCGGCCAGCTTCTACGCTCCAAAGTTCATTCAATGATTCGTGGTTACTACGATAAACACCAGCAAGGAGAAGAAGACCAATAAATGCCTTACATTCGATATCATCGACGGGTTTCCACTGTTTAGTATTTTCGGGATTAATGGCATTCCAGCTATAAAAGACAGATCGTGCATATTGATTAGTATACCTCACAATAATCATGATGATTTCATCTGTAATGAATAAACTAAGCGAGGACCTTGCACTAATTACTGATGCACATTGTTTGGGACCTTGCCTTTCTTTCAGTATGTCTTGAGCTTGACGTCTGTGGATAGTTGGCGGATTAGAACTCCATACCAAACCACTCTTTCCCACAAGATCATGACTGTCAACAGTTTCATCGTTTTCAGATTCACCCGATTTATCAGACTCGTTAAGATCTACATCCATATCAGCATCACTTGCAGTGGAATCAGAATCAGCATCAGGTGGGGGATAATACTGAATCTCGGATCCACAATCAGAAAATTCGGATTCACTACCACTTTCATCTTGTAAAATCTTTTGTAAAACCTCAGTAGCACTTATTTTACACTGCCTTGACATACTGTAATGACAAGAAAAATATATGTTGCATGCAAGCCATACCTTTATATATATATTTGAGACCCAAAGAACCCCAGGCTTTCAAACTCACAGGTTTCAAGAACATAACAGTTGCCTTGTTTCACATAATTTGTACAATCTATAGACATGTTTACTTCTGATTTTCTGAATTTTTAATGAGAATTTATAATTAGCTTTTAAAAAAGAAAAATCAAAAGAAATAGATTGTTACTTACCTAAAAATAAAGATAGAAATCCAAGGTCAGCCAAATGCGACCTAGGCAAACCATGTGGTAAATAAAGGGAGATAACTTAAGTTATAATTTACTTTTATTCTCTATCATCAAGTTTCAACACTGCATTTATTTGGGGTCCAAATATACCCCAACATATAAACAAGGTATGTTTCCATTTCAAGGTTAACGTAAGCGCTAATTTTGAATGCTGAGTAGTTGACGGATCATGGACGGGCTAAATATTCGTTCAGCTACAATGTCTGAAAGAACCAAACTGCTATCTTTGGGGGCATTTTTGAAATTCGAAAAATATCAGTGCTGGGGTCCCGAAATACCCCAAGTTCTAGCACAAGGGTTAAATGTGAAATATCATTTAATATTAATTGCATTGTACTTATGGGAATAAGATGAATAGCTTCCATCTTCAAAAAAAAACAGTGCAAGCGAATTTGTAAATTCTTCAGGTGTACAAGATAATAACTCTGTCTCTGAATCATCAGTATCAAGATCTAATACCTCAACAACACCAGTCCCTAAATTATTGTCCGGCTGTCCTGCATCTGTTTCTGCTTCTGTTTCTGTTTCAAGGACCTGAGACTGAGAGGTGGTGGGCCTAATATTAATAAACTCTATTTTTAAGTCTGTATCTAAATTTCGATGTTTTCGCGATATATGACTAGTAAATGAATTATGTTTATGAAATTTGGCAGAACATGTTAAGTATGGACAAGTAATAGCCTGAAAAGCACTCATGTGTAATTTCAAATGAGAAACTAATTCTTAAAAACTAGCCATTTTTTTTTTTGCACTCGGCCAGACCACATATAATTTGAGAGACAGTGCCCTGTCCAGTAGTTACAATGCTGGAACTGTGTCTAAGTAATAAACTCGATGAGTGGTAAATACCACTAGTACTATCATTTGGCAGTTCATTACCATAGTGATCTCGAGATAAATGGCATTTCAATGAAATAAATTTAACAAATGTTTTGTTGCACTCAGAAATACAACATGGGAATACTAAATTTTTCACATTGCGATGAAGTCGGTAGTGACCTACATAGCCCTTTACAGAGCTTAATTCCTTCCCACAGAATTGACAAACATACAAGAGTGGCATGATAAAATGATATGAAATTATACCACCATATTGATACTGACCATAGATTCAACCTCTAATACCAGATCTACTTCTTCCATTCTTTCGTCTTTACATAGAACTGTCAGATAAGTCTTTTTCAGCACGGCCTCCTCGTGTTTCAGTCTTCTGCATAAAAATGAACAAGCGCGCGAAATTACCCAATCTCTCATAAAGAATTGTCATAGTTGCAGTCACGTGCCAGTAGCGCTCGATTGGAGAGTTCGGAACTAGAATCCCATCTGTTCCATTCAAAATTTACCCACATTTTGAATTCTGCCTGCACTTACTTTTTTTTGGAACAGTTGTATTGCGTTCTGAACTCTGTTCCAACTTGTTTTATTGAACTTTCGATTGATTCCATAAATCCTGAACATTCAGAACTTGGCAATCAAGTGCGCCCTGTTAACCAGTTAAACTCTATGACTAAAGACTGCATTCGATTCCGCGTTCGTGAATGGACTTTCCAGGGCTGCGGTCTACATTTTCAATCTGATAATAAATTGAAACAAAAAGTAGGAGTACAAAAAAACGAAAAAAAAGGGGGGGGGGATAATGTTCCATTTTTTAAAACAGTCTACAGATCACAATCCTTGATGTAACAATTATTGCGGTCCATATAATATTTTTTATTCTTTACGAATTTCCAGTCATGAATAACCAGATTAACATGGAATTTTCGAAAACATTGTATATCTGCTTATGAAGAAAGCTAGGCTACAAAATTTTGAGGCTTAATAATCATCATGCACTTGACACATTTGTCTACCAAGCTTATAATCTTCTTAAAGGGAATGTAAAGAGGTTTTCTAGCCTTTTTGTGTGATTCAGGGACACTAAATTGACATTCAAACTTTCCACACGATGCCTGTGGTTCCTGATATTCAAAAAAAAAAAAAAAAAAAAAAAATTAGTCGGATATGATACAGACTTTAGGACCTCGAGTGACTATAGGATGATTGCATATCAAGGCGTTATACCACATGATATAAGAAATAAGGAGGTATAACACTTTGTACCTAGTCACTCGAGGTCCACGTCTGTCTGCGTCATATCCGGTTTTTTCTGGAATAACAGGAACCACGGGCATCGGGCGAAAAGTTTGTATGGCTTAAGAGCAGAACTGCAGAAGTGTCCCAAGCACACACAAAAAGTGATTTACTTGTTATTTTACAACTAGAATTTGTAAAATAACTATTTGGATGTAAAATTACATTTTAATGTGATTTATTTGTTATTTTACAACTAGAATTTGTAAAATAAATATTTGGATGTAAAATTACATTTTAATGTGATTTATTTGTTATCTTACAACTGGAATTTGTAAAATAACTATTTAGATGTAAAATTACATTTTAATGTGATTTATTTGTTATTTTACAACTAGAATTTGTAAAATAACTATTTGGATGTAAAATTACACTTTAATGTGATTTATTTGTTTTTTTACAACTATAATTCTGTAAAATAACATGTTGATGTATTTTAATGATATATTTTATGTAATTTTACATTTATGATGTTGTTTTAATAAAATACACTGATTTTGATGTAAAAATACAAACCATGTTAATCAACAAAAATCAATATGTATTTTTACATTAGAAAATGGTGTAATTTTACATCCAGTTTTTACAGTGTACTCAATATGTTATATGTTTTTTTGCAATAGGAGGTTGTAGGCCTAATGATGTTGTACTACATGTATTATAAGTCAGACATGCGGACTACACGCTTACATAGTGGTATATACTAGCCAATAAATCGGTGGGTGTAAAATTCCGAATTCCCGAATTCTCCGAATTGTCCGAATTGGGTCAGAAAAGACAAATCGAAACTAGATTTGCGCCAAAGGTCGTGCACAAATTCAAGATTTAAACATTTTACACCAAAAAACGAATATTTTTAAAGAATATTTCTTTGGTCAAATCACATTTTTTATTTTTCGTCTACTTCAACTTTAGTGAGCTAATATATAACAATACTGACTTTTGATTATTAGTATTTGTAGTAAGTATACAATCACTGTTAGTCAATATAAATAAACACTTTTTGTTGTCTGTAACCGAATGTGTCAATACAACTCAGATCAAAACAATCTCGGGCCACTGTTTACAACACTTCAACCACTTTTCATGATTAACAAATTATTTTTGTCGGCCCGTCCACAATTAGCTTGAGTAAATAGAAATCTGAGCAATTGTTTATAAGACATATAGAAGTAGGAAGATTACATTAAAACACTAAGATATATGGATATACTAATTCTGTATTTATTACAAACTACGTTTCGAAACACATACAGGTAACGTTACCAAGTAAAGAAGTAGTATATCCATATATCTTAGTGTTTTTAATATCTGAGCAAGTTTCGGATTAGATAGATGTCAAAGTTTTTATCCTATATGTTAATGACATTTTACGTGTAGTTTTATATTTTTTGATTAGTTAGAATTTGGTTTGATTCGACGAATGATCACAAAGTTTTAACCCTTGATACACAGAAATTTTAAATCTGACTTGTGAAAGTCTTGATTCACTGAAACTATGATAAATGTGAATGCGATAGAGGCTTAATTTTATATCCGATCTGAATAAAATTATATGTGAAGGTTTATATCCATTTTAAGCAAGTTCGGAAAAGGATCACATATGCGGCCATGTTCCTTTAGCAACGACTATCATTTCATTACGTTAATGCCAATATCTAACGTTGCTGAAGGAACATGATTATGTGGCCTGTGAATGCAATACGAGGCATATTTTTCCGATTTTTTTTATATAAAAAAGAATTAGGGAATTTTTCAATAAATGATTGAGCAATTTCAACTTTGTCCGAGTTTGTCAAGTGATCGTGTGTATTATGGTCCGAGTTGTCTTGTATTCATTGAAAGACACACCCGGTCACAAACAACCAAAAGTGTTTATTGACTATTAGCGAATCATAGTCAGTAGACAACATTATTATGAATTAGCTTATGAATTAATGTACACGTAAACAAAAAATACAAATTTTGATTTGACCAAAGAAAGAGCTTTAAAATATTCGTTTTTTGATGTAAAATTGTTCTGATCCCAAATTTGTGCACGACTTTTGGCGGAAATTTAGTTTCGATTTTTTAGTCTTTTCTTACCCAATTCGGACAATTCGGAGAATTCGGGAATTCGGAATTTGACACCCACCGCCAATAACGCCTTGTCCTTAACTAGCTATAATATACTGTTATGACCTGTACTTATGTAACCTCTAATGGAGTCTTCACATTGACATAATAGCATAATATAACAATATTTGCATTAAGTAAGAGTTTAGGGGATAATTAATACTAGTCGTGATTTAAAAGTTAGATTTTAAACGTATTAAATTTGTAAACAGTAGTCAACAAAACTGGTAAAAGTAAAATAAAACAGTTCAAAATGCAATATGACCTGAAAGGCCTCTACACAACAATGTTACACAATGTAAATTTATCTAGACGTTATTATTCATGTCATAGATTATTTCTCATTGAATATCCATTTTACAGGGCGCTTAATAAATCAACGTAAAAATTGATCAGCTGAGGGGCCCGATGACCTACTTCAATACAAAGACTATGGAGAATTATCCATGTTCTGACCTATAAAAGACTATAAATTCAACCAAATTCAAACAAAAGTCGTGTAGAGAGTCGCAAAAAGAGTCTACATCACTCGGTGTTCCCAGGCGGTCACCCATCCAAGTACTAACCGAGCCCGACGTTGCTTAACTTCAGTGATCGGACGAGAACTGGTGCTTTCAACGTGGTATGGCCGTAGACATTCTCAAGGAATTTTTCTGGCGGGTCGTTGCCGATTTACCAAATTCAACCAAATTCAAACAAAAGTCGTGTAGAGAGTCGCAAAAAGAGTCTACAGCACTCGGTGTTCCCAGGCGGTCACCCATCCAAGTACTAACCGAGCCCGACGTTGCTTAACTTCAGTGATCGGACGAGAACTGGTGCTTTCAACGTGGTATGGCCGTAGACATTCTCAAGGAATTTTTCTGGCGGGTCGTTGCCGATTTACCAAATTCAACCAAATTCAAACAAAAGTCGTGTAGAGAGTCGCAAAAAGAGTCTACAGCACTCGGTGTTCCCAGGCGGTCACCCATCCAAGTACTAACCGAGCCCGACGTTGCTTAACTTCAGTGATCGGACGAGAACTGGTGCTTTCAACGTGGTATGGCCGTAGACATTCTCAAGGAATTTTTCTGGCGGGTCGTTGCCGATTTACCAAATTCAACCAAATTCAAACAAAAGTCGTGTAGAGAGTCGCAAAAAGAGTCTACAGCACTCGGTGTTCCCAGGCGGTCACCCATCCAAGTACTAACCGAGCCCGACGTTGCTTAACTTCAGTGATCGGACGAGAACTGGTGCTTTCAACGTGGTATGGCCGTAGACATTCTCAAGGAATTTTTCTGGCGGGTCGTTGCCGATTTACCAAATTCAACCAAATTCAAACAAAAGTCGTGTAGAGAGTCGCAAAAAGAGTCTACAGCACTCGGTGTTCCCAGGCGGTCACCCATCCAAGTACTAACCGAGCCCGACGTTGCTTAACTTCAGTGATCGGACGAGAACTGGTGCTTTCAACGTGGTATGGCCGTAGACATTCTCAAGGAATTTTTCTGGCGGGTCGTTGCCGATTTACCAAATTCAACCAAATTCAAACAAAAGTCGTGTAGAGAGTCGCAAAAAGAGTCTACAGCACTCGGTGTTCCCAGGCGGTCACCCATCCAAGTACTAACCGAGCCCGACGTTGCTTAACTTCAGTGATCGGACGAGAACTGGTGCTTTCAACGTGGTATGGCCGTAGACATTCTCAAGGAATTTTTCTGGCGGGTCGTTGCCGATTTACCAAATTCAACCAAATTCAAATAAAAGTCGTGTAGAGAGTCGCAAAAAGAGTCTACAGCACTCGGTGTTCCCAGGCGGTCACCCATCCAAGTACTAACCGAGCCCGACGTTGCTTAACTTCAGTGATCGGACGAGAACTGGTGCTTTCAACGTGGTATGGCCGTAGACATTCTCAAGGAATTTTTCTGGCGGGTCGTTGCCGATTTACCAAATTCAACCAAATTCAAACAAAAGTCGTGTAGAGAGTCGCAAAAAGAGTCTACAGCACTCGGTGTTCCGAGGCGGTCACCCATCCAAGTACTAACCGAGCCCGACGTTGCTTAACTTCAGTGATCGGACGATAACTGGTGCTTTCAACGTGGTATGGCCGTAGACATTCTCAAGGAATTTTTCTGGCGGGTCGTTGCCGATTTACCAAATTCAACCAAATTCAAACAAAAGTCGTGTAGAGAGTCGCAAAAAGAGTCTACAGCACTCGGTGTTCCCAGGCGGTCACCCATCCAAATACTAACCGAGCCCGACGTTGCTTAACTTCAGTGATCGGACGAGAACTGGTGCTTTCAACGTGGTATGGCCGTAGACATTCTCAAGGAATTTTTCTGGCGGGTCGTTGCCGATTTACCAAATTCAACCAAATTCAAACAAAAGTCGTGTAGAGAGTCGCAAAAAGAGTCTACAGCACTCGGTGTTCCCAGGCGGTCACCCATCCAAGTACTAACCGAGCCCGACGTTGCTTAACTTCAGTGATCGGACGAGAACTGGTGCTTTCAACGTGGTATGGCCGTAGACATTCTCAAGGAATTTTTCTGGCGGGTCGTTGCCGATTTACCAAATTCAACCAAATTCAAACAAAAGTCGTGTAGAGAGTCGCAAAAAGAGTCTACAGCACTCGGTGTTCCCAGGCGGTCACCCATCCAAGTACTAACCGAGCCCGACGTTGCTTAACTTCAGTGATCGGACGAGAACTGGTGCTTTCAACGTGGTATGGCCGTAGACATTCTCAAGGAATTTTTCTGGCGGGTCGTTGCCGATTTACCAAATTCAACCAAATTCAAACAAAAGTCGTGTAGAGAGTCGCAAAAAGAGTCTACAGCACTCGGTGTTCCCAGGCGGTCACCCATCCAAGTACTAACCGAGCCCGACGTTGCTTAACTTCAGTGATCGGACGAGAACTGGTGCTTTCAACGTGGTATGGCCGTAGACATTCTCAAGGAATTTTTCTGGCGGGTCGTTGCCGATTTACCAAATTCAACCAAATTCAAACAAAAGTCGTGTAGAGAGTCGCAAAAAGAGTCTACAGCACTCGGTGTTCCCAGGCGGTCACCCATCCAAGTACTAACCGATCCCGACGTTGCTTAACTTCAGTGATCGGACGAGAACTGGTGCTTTCAACGTGGTATGGCCGTAGACATTCTCAAGGAATTTTTCTGGCGGGTCGTTGCCGATTTACCAAATTCAACCAAATTCAAACAAAAGTCGTGTAGAGAGTCGCAAAAAGAGTCTACAGCACTCGGTGTTCCCAGGCGGTCACCCATCCAAGTACTAACCGAGCCCGACGTTGCTTAACTTCAGTGATCGGACGAGAACTGGTGCTTTCAACGTGGTATGGCCGTAGACATTCTCAAGGAATTTTTCTGGCGGGTCGTTGCCGATTTACCAAATTCAACCAAATTCAAACAAAAGTCGTGTAGAGAGTCGCAAAAAGAGTCTACAGCACTCGGTGTTCCCAGGCGGTCACCCATCCAAGTACTAACCGAGCCCGACGTTGCTTAACTTCAGTGATCGGACGATAACTGGTGCTTTCAACGTGGTATGGCCGTAGACATTCTCAAGGAATTTTTCTGGCGGGTCGTTGCCGATTTACCAAATTCAACCAAATTCAAACAAAAGTCGTGTAGAGAGTCGCAAAAAGAGTCTACAGCACTCGGTGTTCCCAGGCGGTCACCCATCCAAGTACTAACCGAGCCCGACGTTGCTTAACTTCAGTGATCGGACGAGAACTGGTGCTTTCAACGTGGTATGGCCGTAGACATTCTCAAGGAATTTTTCTGGCGGGTCGTTGCCGATTTACCAAATTCAACCAAATTCAAACAAAAGTCGTGTAGAGAGTCGCAAAAAGAGTCTACAGCACTCGGTGTTCCCAGGCGGTCACCCATCCAAGTACTAACCGAGCCCGACGTTGCTTAACTTCAGTGATCGGACGAGAACTGGTGCTTTCAACGTGGTATGGCCGTAGACATTCTCAAGGAATTTTTCTGGCGGGTCGTTGCCGATTTACCAAATTCAACCAAATTCAAACAAAAGTCGTGTAGAGAGTCGCAAAAAGAGTCTACAGCACTCGGTGTTCCCAGGCGGTCACCCATCCAAGTACTAACCGAGCCCGACGTTGCTTAACTTCAGTGATCGGACGAGAACTGGTGCTTTCAACGTGGTATGGCCGTAGACATTCTCAAGGAATTTTTCTGGCGGGTCGTTGCCGATTTACCAAATTCAACCAAATTCAAACAAAAGTCGTGTAGAGAGTCGCAAAAAGAGTCTACAGCACTCGGTGTTCCCAGGCGGTCACCCATCCAAGTACTAACCGAGCCCGACGTTGCTTAACTTCAGTGATCGGACGAGAACTGGTGCTTTCAACGTGGTATGGCCGTAGACATTCTCAAGGAATTTTTCTGGCGGGTCGTTGCCGATTTACCAAATTCAACCAAATTCAAACAAAAGTCGTGTAGAGAGTCGCAAAAAGAGTCTACAGCACTCGGTGTTCCCAGGCGGTCACCCATCCAAGTACTAACCGAGCCTGACGTTGCTTAACTTCAGTGATCGGACGAGAACTGGTGCTTTCAACGTGGTATGGCCGTAGACATTCTCAAGGAATTTTTCTGGCGGGTCGTTGCCGATTTACCAAATTCAACCAAATTCAAACAAAAGTCGTGTAGAGAGTCGCAAAAAGAGTCTACAGCACTCGGTGTTCCCAGGCGGTCACCCATCCAAGTACTAACCGAGCCCGACGTTGCTTAACTTCAGTGATCGGACGAGAACTGGTGCTTTCAACGTGGTATGGCCGTAGACATTCTCAAGGAATTTTTCTGGCGGGTCGTTGCCGATTTACCAAATTCAACCAAATTCAAACAAAAGTCGTGTAGAGAGTCGCAAAAAGAGTCTACGGCACTCGGTGTTCCCAGGCGGTCACCCATCCAAGTACTAACCGAGCCCGACGTTGCTTAACTTCAGTGATCGGACGAGAACTGGTGCTTTGAACGTGGTATGGCCGTAGACATTCTCAAGGAATCTTTCTGGCGGGTCGTTGCCGATTTACCAAATTCAACCAAATTCAAACAAAAGTCGTGTAGAGAGTCGCAAAAAGAGTCTACAGCACTCGGTGTTCCCAGGCGGTCACCCATCCAAGTACTAACCGAGCCCGACGTTGCTTAACTTCAGTGATCGGATGAGAACTGGTGCTTTCAACGTGGTATGGCCGTAGACATTCTCAAGGAATTTTTCTGGCGGGTCGTTGCCGATTTACCAAATTCAACCAAATTCAAACAAAAGTCGTGTAGAGAGTCGCAAAAAGAGTCTACAGCACTCGGTGTTCCCAGGCGGTCACCCATCCAAGTACTAACCGAGCCCGACGTTGCTTAACTTCAGTGATCGGACGAGAACTGGTGCTTTCAACGTGGTATGGCCGTAGACATTCTCAAGGAATTTTTCTGGCGGGTCGTTGCCGATTTACCAAATTCAACCAAATTCAAACAAAAGTCGTGTAGAGAGTCGCAAAAAGAGTCTACAGCACTCGGTGTTCCCAGGCGGTCACCCATCCAAGTACTAACCGAGCCCGACGTTGCTTAACTTCAGTGATCGGACGAGAACTGGTGCTTTCAACGTGGTATGGCCGTAGACATTCTCAAGGAATTTTTCTGGCGGGTCGTTGCCGATTTACCAAATTCAACCAAATTCAAACAAAAGTCGTGTAGTGAGTCGCAAAAAGAGTCTACAGCACTCGGTGTTCCCAGGCGGTCACCCATCCAAGTACTAACCGAGCCCGACGTTGCTTAACTTCAGTGATCGGACGAGAACTGGTGCTTTCAACGTGGTATGGCCGTAGACATTCTCAAGGAATTTTTCTGGCGGGTCGTTGCCGATTTACCAAATTCAACCAAATTCAAACAAAAGTCGTGTAGAGAGTCGCAAAAAGAGTCTACAGCACTCGGTGTTCCCAGGCGTTCACCCATCCAAGTACTAACCGAGCCCGACGTTGCTTAACTTCAGTGATCGGACGAGAACTGGTGCTTTCAACGTGGTATGGCCGTAGACATTCTCAAGGAATTTTTCTGGCGGGTCGTTGCCGATTTACCAAATTCAACCAAATTCAAACAAAAGTCGTGTAGAGAGTCGCAAAAAGAGTCTACAGCACTCGGTGTTCCCAGGCGGTCACCCATCCAAGTACTAACCGAGCCCGACGTTGCTTAACTTCAGTGATCGGACGAGAACTGGTGCTTTCAACGTGGTATGGCCGTAGACATTCTCAAGGAATTTTTCTGGCGGGTCGTTGCCGATTTACCAAATTCAACCAAATTCAAACAAAAGTCGTGTAGAGAGTCGCAAAAAGAGTCTACAGCACTCGGTGTTCCCAGGCGGTCACCCATCCAAGTACTAACCGAGCCCGACGTTGCTTAACTTCAGTGATCGGACGAGAACTGGTGCTTTCAACGTGGTATGGCCGTAGACATTCTCAAGGAATTTTTCTGGCGGGTCGTTGCCGATTTACCAAATTCAACCAAATTCAAACAAAAGTCGTGTAGAGAGTCGCAAAAAGAGTCTACAGCACTCGGTGTTCCCAGGCGGTCACCCATCCAAGTACTAACCGAGCCCGACGTTGCTTAACTTCAGTGATCGGACGAGAACTGGTGCTTTCAACGTGGTATGGCCGTAGACATTCTCAAGGAATTTTTCTGGCGGGTCGTTGCCGATTTACCAAATTCAACCAAATTCAAACAAAAGTCGTGTAGAGAGTCGCAAAAAGAGTCTACAGCACTCGGTGTTCCCAGGCGGTCACCCATCCAAGTACTAACCGAGCCCGACGTTGCTTAACTTCAGTGATCGGACGAGAACTGGTGCTTTCAACGTGGTATGGCCGTAGACATTCTCAAGGAATTTTTCTGGCGGGTCGTTGCCGATTTACCAAATTCAACCAAATTCAAACAAAAGTCGTGTAGAGAGTCGCAAAAAGAGTCTACAGCACTCGGTGTTCCCAGGCGGTCACCCATCCAAGTACTAACCGAGCCCGACGTTGCTTAACTTCAGTGATCGGACGAGAACTGGTGCTTTCAACGTGGTATGGCCGTAGACATTCTCAAGGAATTTTTCTGGCGGGTCGTTGCCGATTTACCAAATTCAACCAAATTCAAACAAAAGTCGTGTAGAGAGTCGCAAAAAGAGTCTACAGCACTCGGTGTTCCCAGGCGGTCACCCATCCAAGTACTAACCGAGCCCGACGTTGCTTAACTTCAGTGATCGGACGAGAACTGGTGCTTTCAACGTGGTATGGCCGTAGACATTCTCAAGGAATTTTTCTGGCGGGTCGTTGCCGATTTACCAAATTCAACCAAATTCAAACAAAAGTCGTGTAGTGAGTCGCAAAAAGAGTCTACAGCACTCGGTGTTCCCAGGCGGTCACCCATCCAAGTACTAACCGAGCCCGACGTTGCTTAACTTCAGTGATCGGACGAGAACTGGTGCTTTCAACGTGGTATGGCCGTAGACATTCTCAAGGAATTTTTCTGGCGGGTCGTTGCCGATTTACCAAATTCAACCAAATTCAAACAAAAGTCGTGTAGAGAGTCGCAAAAAGAGTCTACAGCACTCGGTGTTCCCAGGCGTTCACCCATCCAAGTACTAACCGAGCCCGACGTTGCTTAACTTCAGTGATCGGACGAGAACTGGTGCTTTCAACGTGGTATGGCCGTAGACATTCTCAAGGAATTTTTCTGGCGGGTCGTTGCCGATTTACCAAATTCAACCAAATTCAAACAAAAGTCGTGTAGAGAGTCGCAAAAAGAGTCTACAGCACTCGGTGTTCCCAGGCGGTCACCCATCCAAGTACTAACCGAGCCCGACGTTGCTTAACTTCAGTGATCGGACGAGAACTGGTGCTTTCAACGTGGTATGGCCGTAGACATTCTCAAGGAATTTTTCTGGCGGGTCGTTGCCGATTTACCAAATTCAACCAAATTCAAACAAAAGTCGTGTAGAGAGTCGCAAAAAGAGTCTACAGCACTCGGTGTTCCCAGGCGGTCACCCATCCAAGTACTAACCGAGCCCGACGTTGCTTAACTTCAGTGATCGGACGAGAACTGGTGCTTTCAACGTGGTATGGCCGTAGACATTCTCAAGGAATTTTTCTGGCGGGTCGTTGCCGATTTACCAAATTCAACCAAATTCAAACAAAAGTCGTGTAGAGAGTCGCAAAAAGAGTCTACAGCACTCGGTGTTCCCAGGCGGTCACCCATCCAAGTACTAACCGAGCCCGACGTTGCTTAACTTCAGTGATCGGACGAGAACTGGTGCTTTCAACGTGGTATGGCCGTAGACATTCTCAAGGAATTTTTCTGGCGGGTCGTTGCCGATTTACCAAATTCAACCAAATTCAAACAAAAGTCGTGTAGAGAGTCGCAAAAAGAGTCTACAGCACTCGGTGTTCCCAGGCGGTCACCCATCCAAGTACTAACCGAGCCCGACGTTGCTTAACTTCAGTGATCGGACGAGAACTGGTGCTTTCAACGTGGTATGGCCGTAGACATTCTCAAGGAATTTTTCTGGCGGGTCGTTGCCGATTTACCAAATTCAACCAAATTCAAACAAAAGTCGTGTAGAGAGTCGCAAAAAGAGTCTACAGCACTCGGTGTTCCCAGGCGGTCACCCATCCAAGTACTAACCGAGCCCGACGTTGCTTAACTTCAGTGATCGGACGAGAACTGGTGCTTTCAACGTGGTATGGCCGTAGACATTCTCAAGGAATTTTTCTGGCGGGTCGTTGCCGATTTACCAAATTCAACCAAATTCAAACAAAAGTCGTGTAGAGAGTCGCAAAAAGAGTCTACAGCACTCGGTGTTCCCAGGCGGTCACCCATCCAAGTACTAACCGAGCCCGACGTTGCTTAACTTCAGTGATCGGACGAGAACTGGTGCTTTCAACGTGGTATGGCCGTAGACATTCTCAAGGAATTTTTCTGGCGGGTCGTTGCCGATTTACCAAATTCAACCAAATTCAAACAAAAGTCGTGTAGAGAGTCGCAAAAAGAGTCTACAGCACTCGGTGTTCCCAGGCGGTCACCCATCCAAGTACTAACCGAGCCCGACGTTGCTTAACTTCAGTGATCGGACGATAACTGGTGCTTTCAACGTGGTATGGCCGTAGACATTCTCAAGGAATTTTTCTGGCGGGTCGTTGCCGATTTACCAAATTCAACCAAATTCAAACAAAAGTCGTGTAGAGAGTCGCAAAAAGAGTCTACAGCACTCGGTGTTCCCAGGCGGTCACCCATCCAAGTACTAACCGAGCCCGACGTTGCTTAACTTCAGTGATCGGACGAGAACTGGTGCTTTCAACGTGGTATGGCCGTAGACATTCTCAAGGAATTTTTCTGGCGGGTCGTTGCCGATTTACCAAATTCAACCAAATTCAAACAAAAGTCGTGTAGAGAGTCGCAAAAAGAGTCTACAGCACTCGGTGTTCCCAGGCGGTCACCCATCCAAGTACTAACCGAGCCCGACGTTGCTTAACTTCAGTGATCGGACGAGAACTGGTGCTTTCAACGTGGTATGGCCGTAGACATTCTCAAGGAATTTTTCTGGCGGGTCGTTGCCGATTTACCAAATTCAACCAAATTCAAACAAAAGTCGTGTAGAGAGTCGCAAAAAGAGTCTACAGCACTCGGTGTTCCCAGGCGGTCACCCATCCAAGTACTAACCGAGCCCGACGTTGCTTAACTTCAGTGATCGGACGAGAACTGGTGCTTTCAACGTGGTATGGCCGTAGACATTCTCAAGGAATTTTTCTGGCGGGTCGTTGCCGATTTACCAAATTCAACCAAATTCAAACAAAAGTCGTGTAGAGAGTCGCAAAAAGAGTCTACAGCACTCGGTGTTCCCAGGCGGTCACCCATCCAAGTACTAACCGAGCCCGACGTTGCTTAACTTCAGTGATCGGACGAGAACTGGTGCTTTCAACGTGGTATGGCCGTAGACATTCTCAAGGAATTTTTCTGGCGGGTCGTTGCCGATTTACCAAATTCAACCAAATTCAAACAAAAGTCGTGTAGAGAGTCGCAAAAAGAGTCTACAGCACTCGGTGTTCCCAGGCGGTCACCCATCCAAGTACTAACCGAGCCTGACGTTGCTTAACTTCAGTGATCGGACGAGAACTGGTGCTTTCAACGTGGTATGGCCGTAGACATTCTCAAGGAATTTTTCTGGCGGGTCGTTGCCGATTTACCAAATTCAACCAAATTCAAACAAAAGTCGTGTAGAGAGTCGCAAAAAGAGTCTACAGCACTCGGTGTTCCCAGGCGGTCACCCATCCAAGTACTAACCGAGCCCGACGTTGCTTAACTTCAGTGATCGGACGAGAACTGGTGCTTTCAACGTGGTATGGCCGTAGACATTCTCAAGGAATTTTTCTGGCGGGTCGTTGCCGATTTACCAAATTCAACCAAATTCAAACAAAAGTCGTGTAGAGAGTCGCAAAAAGAGTCTACGGCACTCGGTGTTCCCAGGCGGTCACCCATCCAAGTACTAACCGAGCCCGACGTTGCTTAACTTCAGTGATCGGACGAGAACTGGTGCTTTGAACGTGGTATGGCCGTAGACATTCTCAAGGAATCTTTCTGGCGGGTCGTTGCCGATTTACCAAATTCAACCAAATTCAAACAAAAGTCGTGTAGAGAGTCGCAAAAAGAGTCTACAGCACTCGGTGTTCCCAGGCGGTCACCCATCCAAGTACTAACCGAGCCCGACGTTGCTTAACTTCAGTGATCGGATGAGAACTGGTGCTTTCAACGTGGTATGGCCGTAGACATTCTCAAGGAATTTTTCTGGCGGGTCGTTGCCGATTTACCAAATTCAACCAAATTCAAACAAAAGTCGTGTAGAGAGTCGCAAAAAGAGTCTACAGCACTCGGTGTTCCCAGGCGGTCACCCATCCAAGTACTAACCGAGCCCGACGTTGCTTAACTTCAGTGATCGGACGAGAACTGGTGCTTTCAACGTGGTATGGCCGTAGACATTCTCAAGGAATTTTTCTGGCGGGTCGTTGCCGATTTACCAAATTCAACCAAATTCAAACAAAAGTCGTGTAGAGAGTCGCAAAAAGAGTCTACAGCACTCGGTGTTCCCAGGCGGTCACCCATCCAAGTACTAACCGAGCCCGACGTTGCTTAACTTCAGTGATCGGACGAGAACTGGTGCTTTCAACGTGGTATGGCCGTAGACATTCTCAAGGAATTTTTCTGGCGGGTCGTTGCCGATTTACCAAATTCAACCAAATTCAAACAAAAGTCGTGTAGTGAGTCGCAAAAAGAGTCTACAGCACTCGGTGTTCCCAGGCGGTCACCCATCCAAGTACTAACCGAGCCCGACGTTGCTTAACTTCAGTGATCGGACGAGAACTGGTGCTTTCAACGTGGTATGGCCGTAGACATTCTCAAGGAATTTTTCTGGCGGGTCGTTGCCGATTTACCAAATTCAACCAAATTCAAACAAAAGTCGTGTAGAGAGTCGCAAAAAGAGTCTACAGCACTCGGTGTTCCCAGGCGTTCACCCATCCAAGTACTAACCGAGCCCGACGTTGCTTAACTTCAGTGATCGGACGAGAACTGGTGCTTTCAACGTGGTATGGCCGTAGACATTCTCAAGGAATTTTTCTGGCGGGTCGTTGCCGATTTACCAAATTCAACCAAATTCAAACAAAAGTCGTGTAGAGAGTCGCAAAAAGAGTCTACAGCACTCGGTGTTCCCAGGCGGTCACCCATCCAAGTACTAACCGAGCCCGACGTTGCTTAACTTCAGTGATCGGACGAGAACTGGTGCTTTCAACGTGGTATGGCCGTAGACATTCTCAAGGAATTTTTCTGGCGGGTCGTTGCCGATTTACCAAATTCAACCAAATTCAAACAAAAGTCGTGTAGAGAGTCGCAAAAAGAGTCTACAGCACTCGGTGTTCCCAGGCGGTCACCCATCCAAGTACTAACCGAGCCCGACGTTGCTTAACTTCAGTGATCGGACGAGAACTGGTGCTTTCAACGTGGTATGGCCGTAGACATTCTCAAGGAATTTTTCTGGCGGGTCGTTGCCGATTTACCAAATTCAACCAAATTCAAACAAAAGTCGTGTAGAGAGTCGCAAAAAGAGTCTACAGCACTCGGTGTTCCCAGGCGGTCACCCATCCAAGTACTAACCGAGCCCGACGTTGCTTAACTTCAGTGATCGGACGAGAACTGGTGCTTTCAACGTGGTATGGCCGTAGACATTCTCAAGGAATTTTTCTGGCGGGTCGTTGCCGATTTACCAAATTCAACCAAATTCAAACAAAAGTCGTGTAGAGAGTCGCAAAAAGAGTCTACAGCACTCGGTGTTCCCAGGCGGTCACCCATCCAAGTACTAACCGAGCCCGACGTTGCTTAACTTCAGTGATCGGACGAGAACTGGTGCTTTCAACGTGGTATGGCCGTAGACATTCTCAAGGAATTTTTCTGGCGGGTCGTTGCCGATTTACCAAATTCAACCAAATTCAAACAAAAGTCGTGTAGAGAGTCGCAAAAAGAGTCTACAGCACTCGGTGTTCCCAGGCGGTCACCCATCCAAGTACTAACCGAGCCCGACGTTGCTTAACTTCAGTGATCGGACGAGAACTGGTGCTTTCAACGTGGTATGGCCGTAGACATTCTCAAGGAATTTTTCTGGCGGGTCGTTGCCGATTTACCAAATTCAACCAAATTCAAACAAAAGTCGTGTAGAGAGTCGCAAAAAGAGTCTACAGCACTCGGTGTTCCCAGGCGGTCACCCATCCAAGTACTAACCGAGCCCGACGTTGCTTAACTTCAGTGATCGGACGAGAACTGGTGCTTTCAACGTGGTATGGCCGTAGACATTCTCAAGGAATTTTTCTGGCGGGTCGTTGCCGATTTACCAAATTCAACCAAATTCAAACAAAAGTCGTGTAGAGAGTCGCAAAAAGAGTCTACAGCACTCGGTGTTCCCAGGCGGTCACCCATCCAAGTACTAACCGAGCCCGACGTTGCTTAACTTCAGTGATCGGACGAGAACTGGTGCTTTCAACGTGGTATGGCCGTAGACATTCTCAAGGAATTTTTCTGGCGGGTCGTTGCCGATTTACCAAATTCAACCAAATTCAAACAAAAGTCGTGTAGAGAGTCGCAAAAAGAGTCTACAGCACTCGGTGTTCCCAGGCGGTCACCCATCCAAGTACTAACCGAGCCCGACGTTGCTTAACTTCAGTGATCGGACGAGAACTGGTGCTTTCAACGTGGTATGGCCGTAGACATTCTCAAGGAATTTTTCTGGCGGGTCGTTGCCGATTTACCAAATTCAACCAAATTCAAACAAAAGTCGTGTAGAGAGTCGCAAAAAGAGTCTACAGCACTCGGTGTTCCCAGGCGGTCACCCATCCAAGTACTAACCGAGCCCGACGTTGCTTAACTTCAGTGATCGGACGAGAACTGGTGCTTTCAACGTGGTATGGCCGTAGACATTCTCAAGGAATTTTTCTGGTGGGTCGTTGCCGATTTACCAAATTCAACCAAATTCAAACAAAAGTCGTGTAGAGAGTCGCAAAAAGAGTCTACAGCACTCGGTGTTCCCAGGCGGTCACCCATCCAAGTACTAACCGAGCCCGACGTTGCTTAACATCAGTGATCGGACGAGAACTGGTGCTTTCAACGTGGTATGGCCGTAGACATTCTCAAGGAATTTTTCTGGCGGGTCGTTGCCGATTTACCAAATACAACCAAATTCAAACAAAAGTCGTGTAGAGAGTCGCAAAAAGAGTCTACAGCACTCGGTGTTCCCAGGCGGTCACCCATCCAAGTACTAACCGAGCCCGACGTTGCTTAACTTCAGTGATCGGACGAGAACTGGTGCTTTCAACGTGGTATGGCCGTAGACATTCTCAAGGAATTTTTCTGGCGGGTCGTTGCCGATTTACCAAATTCAACCAAATTCAAACAAAAGTCGTGTAGAGAGTCGCAAAAAGAGTCTACAGCACTCGGTGTTCCCAGGCGGTCACCCATCCAAGTACTAACCGAGCCCGACGTTGCTTAACTTCAGTGATCGGACGAGAACTGGTGCTTTCAACGTGGTATGGCCGTAGACATTCTCAAGGAATTTTTCTGGCGGGTCGTTGCCGATTTACCAAATTCAACCAAATTCAAACAAAAGTCGTGTAGAGAGTCGCAAAAAGAGTCTACAGCACTCGGTGTTCCCAGGCGGTCACCCATCCAAGTACTAACCGAGCCCGACGTTGCTTAACTTCAGTGATCGGACGAGAACTGGTGCTTTCAACGTGGTATGGCCGTAGACATTCTCAAGGAATTTTTCTGGCGGGTCGTTGCCGATTTACCAAATTCAACCAAATTCAAACAAAAGTCGTGTAGAGAGTCGCAAAAAGAGTCTACAGCACTCGGTGTTCCCAGGCGGTCACCCATCCAAGTACTAACCGAGCCCGACGTTGCTTAACTTCAGTGATCGGACGAGAACTGGTGCTTTCAACGTGGTATGGCCGTAGATATTCTCAAGGAATCTTTCTGGCGGGTCGTTGCCGATTTACCAAATTCAACCAAATTCAAACAAAAGTCGTGTAGAGAGTCGCAAAAAGAGTCTACAGCACTCGGTGTTCCCAGGCGGTCACCCATCCAAGTACTAACCGAGCCCGACGTTGCTTAACTTCAGTGATCGGACGAGAACTGGTGCTTTCAACGTGGTATGGCCGTAGACATTCTCAAGGAATCTTTCTGGCGGGTCGTTGCCGATTTACCAAATTCAACCAAATTCAAACAAAAGTCGTGTAGAGAGTCGCAAAAAGAGTCTACAGCTCTCGGTGTTCCCAGGCGGTCACCCATCCAAGTACTAACCGAGCCCGACGTTGCTTAACTTCAGTGATCGGACGAGAACTGGTGCTTTCAACGTGGTATGGCCGTAGACATTCTCAAGGAATTTTTCTGGCGGGTCGTTGCCGATTTACCAAATTCAACCTAATTCAAACAAAAGTCGTGTAGAGAGTCGCAAAAAGAGTCTACAGCTCTCGGTGTTCCCAGGCGGTCACCCATCCAAGTACTAACCGAGCCCGACGTTGGTTTTTTTATATTGTAAAATGTTTATTAACTATTCACATGAAGTACATTCAACTAAAAGAATTGCTAACAAAACAACATAAAGTTATACAGTAAAACGACATAAAAGATATCACAGTTAACATATCACAGTTGAGTAATAAATCTAATAATTATTTCATTTCCGTCAATAACTATATAGGGTGATTGAGCAAAGTTAACTACTACCTTACTTCTATTATTGAATAATAAATACTTAAAATGATTAGACAGCATGGAATTAAAAAGTAAACAAATGTCTATAAGTTTGCTTTCTTTATGATATAGTAATCTACGCTTAACAGTAGCTAATCTAGCCGTAGAAAATATTAAAATCAAAAGCAAATTATCCAGTTCCTTCCGAACTGGATATCCGAAGATAAGCCACTTATAAAAATCAGATAATGTAAAACCTTTGGATTGAAAATACACCTGGATTATATCCATAATATAATCATGTAATGGTTTCAGGGTAGGACAATAAAGAAACAAGTGCTCTATAGATTCTATATCTACTGATTTACATAGTTTACAATGTGGGTCCCCAACAATACCAACTTTACACATTTTCTCATTTGTCCAAATTATGTTATGAACTGTACGGAAATCCAAGTCAATACATTCTGCACTCTTAATTAAATGAAACACAGACCGCCAAACAAGATTAAAATCAACATCATAATTTAATGATGACCAATACTTAATTGATGATGGTACCTGAAAATACTTATCTCTTAAAATTGAATAAAATTGTCTGGATTTAAAACAAGACAAGTCAACTTCAGTATCATCATCAATAGGTATCTTGGAGTTAATTTCATGAAGTAATAAGCCACATTTGGTAACAATCTGACTGTACCATTCCACAGGCAACGCTTGAACAATTGAAGTATATTGATTCTTAAATTTCTTATAAGTAAATCCAGGTATAATATCAGAACAAATTCTATACAAATCCTTAAAAGGTAGCAAACCTGGTTTATATTTAAAAGCTATATCAGAAATCTTTATAATGCCAGCCTCAATAAAATATTTGAAATACAAACACTTGCCATCAGTTTGTAAATTAGGGTTATCAAACAAGGGTTGGTGTAAAATATCATTGTAAGATTTGTCAATTGATCTATTACCATTACAGATGTCATCCCAGGCAAGTAACACATTTCTATAAAAGGGAGGCAACTTCTGTAGATGTAACTTAGAATATCTTATATACAACAATTCAAACGAACAAAAATACTCTCTATATTGTTTTAAGAAATAGGTCATGAGGAATTTCCAAACAGAATCCTCTGGTGATTGTATATACTTCGATAACCATACTAATCTAAATGCATTTTCTTTCAGTTTAATATTATGTAAATTAAGACCACCATCGTCATAAGAACCATACAAAGTACTAGCCTTAATCAACGGTGGCTTTCCATCCCATAAAAACGACCGAATACAAGATTCTATCTTCAGGAGAGCCCATTGGGGAATATTGATAACTCTTAAACTATACCATAATACTGATAAACAAAAAGTGTTAACAACGATAGATTTACCCTTCAGATTCAAACGCCGCTGCCGCCACATGTTTAGCACCTTTTGGATTTTAGTAACTTTACTCTCCCAATTAAGTTTTTCACAAAGTTTTTGGTCATTACCAAGATAAATGCCAAGAAATCTCGAAGCTCCACTTACAATTTTAACTGGTAAAACAATATCAGCATCGAGCGTAGCACTGCCAAAAAGCATAAGCTCCGACTTTTCAGGATTTATCTTGGCCCCAGAAGCTGAGCAGTATAAATCTACCGTTGACAAAGAAACAATTACAGACTTGATATCAGAAAGGGTAAGGGTGGTATCATCAGCATGTTGATACGAAATTGATGGATCATTACTACCAGGGATATGTATACCTCTTATGTCATATTTTGACTTAACAAGCAGATTTAGAGGTTCAGCTGTTATAACGTACAACAATGCAGAAATAGGGCAGCCTTGTCTTACAGAGCGTTTAATTGGAAAAGGCAAGGAAATGTGTCCATTTATCTTAAGACAGCTTCTTATATCTTTGTACAAAAGACTTATATTTCTAATAAACTTTTCCCCAAATCCGAAAACACGGAGTACCTGAAAAAGATATTGATGAGAAACTCTATCGAAAGCTTTCTCTGCGTCCAATTTCAAGACATACAGAGGGAGCTTTTCATCCTCAGCAAAATCAAAAATGTCTCTTAGGCACTTAACGTTGCAAGCAATGTCACGACCAGGAATACACGAAGTTTGTTCCGAGGAAACAATACTGCTCAAAACAGTTTTTAAACGTAATGCTAAGCAACGAGAAAAAATCTTGTAATCAACATTCAACAAACTGATGGGCCTCCAATTTTTCAGAAGATTTTTATCCCCCCTGTTTTTGTAAAACAAGGAGACAGCCCCCCTTTTCATGGATCTGCTTAATTCACCTGATTTCTGAATTTCATCAACAACTTTTATATAAATTGGCCCTAAAACATCCCAAAAGTTTATCCAAAATTCTACCGTGATACCGTCAGGCCCAGGAGACTTTCCCCGTTTCATTCCACATAATGATTTATAAAGTTCGTTAATAGAAATTTCAGCATCACATGAATTAGAATCAGATTCATCAAGACGATTTCCTATAAGATTGAATAAGGTCTGTTGATTACTTTCATCAACGTCTTCGTATTGATAAAGTTTTGAATAAAAATCTACAGACTCTTGAATAATATCTTGAGAAGACGTAACAAGAGAACCATCAGCTCTAATTAGGCTCTTGATAGCATTCGATTCTTGCTTAAATTTTTCGAGGGTTAAAAAGTACTTGGTACATTTATCTGACTCTAAGGCAAAGAAAGATTTACTTCTTAATATAGCACCATCACACAGAGATTTTTCATAAGTAGCTAGCTTATCTTCATATTCTTTAATAACAGAATAATCATAAGTATCACATCTAGCAGCGCGAGTATAATGAAAATTTAAACTAGTCTGAATTTGCCAAAATTCATCCTTTTCTCTTCTTCGTTGTTTTTCAGCAAATCGTATACTGGCCTGCTTTAAGCGGTATTTTAAATTATCCCAAAAGATAAGTATTTCGTTCGAAAACAGGGGACACGATAAAGAGTCTTTTACCAATGACTTTATCAAGCAATTAAATTCAAAATCCTTCAGATACCTGTTATTGAAAACCCAAAAGCCTGGGCCTCTTTCACAGTTATCAAAATTTAATAAAAGTGTCACAAAACTGTGGTCACTAACACTTGTATGGGAGATAAAACAATAAGTAGTATATGCAAGTAAATTAGATGAAATAAAAATGTAATCTAATCGGGATTGTTTAAAAACACCTCGAATAAGTTGTTGTCGCGTAAAACTTTTTTTATCTGGGTTTTTACGCTTCCAAACATCACACAGAGAATTTTGAGCGACAAAATCAGAAAGCAAATGAGATTGCTGTCCAAAACATGACATGTTCGATGAACGATCTATAAAAGGATCAATGACGTCATTAAAGTCCCCACACACTAGAACATTTTCTAAGTCTGAAATTCGCTTTGAAATGCTATCTAAGAAACACTTTCTCTCACTCAAAATATTAGGTGCATAAATGCACAATAAATTAAAAGAAACATCATTGATTTTAATCAAACACTCCACATAGCGACCATCGTTCGTCCTAGATACACAAGAATAATCGTCAGAATGTTTTTTAGAAACGAATATTGCGCAACCCCGAGAACCCGTTGAACAATTTGAAAATACAATGTCACCATTCCACAAATGTTTGTATGAGTCAATGAAACTATCACACCAATGCGTCTCTTGAACACATATAAAATCTAAATTTTTAGAATCAAAATTTGAAATTATCTGCTGAAACTTAGACACATTGTTCAAACCGCGAGCATTTATTGTTGCTATTTTCACCATCACAATAAGGTTCAAAAACCAAAAGAAAAAGTTCAAATTATTTGCCATTTTTGCGCAGCTGATCTTTAAAACTTTTAACAAGAGATTTACCAATTACATTTCCACTTTTCTTTGAAATATCACCTTGTTTCACTTTATTTTTCAAAAGAGATTTTTCGGAACTCAATTTAGAGGTCAACTTACGCTGAGGTTTCTTTAACGAACATTTAGCTCCACTATCAGAAGCTGGTTGCTCTATATCCATATCATCACCACTTTGACATTCAGCCTCAGTTTGAATAGAACCAGATTTGACATCAGAACCTTTTCTTCCCTTCTTGATATCAGTAGCAATTTCAGGAACTGGGGCACTGGCAGGAAGAGAATCATCATCAAATTTAAAAAGATCATTGTTATCATTAGCATCACTAAAATCAGAATTTACAGTTACATATATTTTACATTCATTTGAATTTTCATCCAAGTTATCAGAACTATTTATATCAATTTTATTAAAACACTTATTTGCATCAGACTCCTTACAACAACCATTTTCCTCACGAAACGGCGAAGCACCGCCCTTACTAACACTATGCATATTTTCACAACCAGAATCAGAAATATTATTTGACGAAACATTTCCTTTAATGTCAATGTTGATCTTTGGAGAACCCGTTACATTTACCGCTAACCCTTCAGTTGACTCATGAACTTCGGTGGTTAAAACAACATTCCTTGAGAGATCACCGTCAATGTTGTTACTAGCTTCAATAAAAATGTTATCATCTGGTAGTAAACATTGACATTCCCAATCATATAAACTACATCTTGGACATAATACTGAAGTGCAGTTCTTTTTACCATGGCCTTGTTTTTTACATTTAAAACACTTAAATTCAGGGCAACCTGACACAACGTGACCAGGTAATAGACAAATGAAGCAGACCTTCTCCTGATCATTGTGACGCACATGGTAGGATTGACCACCAAAACCAGTTGAATAAGGTAGACTACATACGGTAGAGGGGAATTCCACCTTTACAAACCTTGTACCATCATACTTTTTTTTGCCGTCAAAGTCTCTAGTTTTTCTAATTATAGGGCCACACGATTTCACACCCCAGGATTTCAATTTAGCTTCAATATCAGTGTCAGAAATATATACAGGCATATGCATGAAAGACACAACTTTTACTCTGGTATCGACAAATTTGCAATGTAGTCCTACAGATCCATGGAGCAAACCATCACGAGCTAGGACGCCAGCTAATTTATCATTGACAACAGTAACATCAAAAGATGCACCACAAGGAACAATCGCAAGAACGCAATCATCACCTAGTTTATCCTCAACCAATTTTATAACATCAGCAGCAAGAATTTTGTCATTTTCTGGTAGTATAACCTTCACCGTATTGTCTTTAAGTAGTAGGTTTGTGGTGGCAGACGACACCCTGGACGCCATATTGAATTTACTGGCTATACACCAGCCGGGCCAAAGGCCCAAAATAAGTTAAATCAGTCCAGTTAGAGCCAAATTTATAAAATAAGAATAACACAGAAATGTATATTAATTACTCACAGCGATCATTTCCAAAAAATGAACAACAGAAAACTCGATGTCAGGCGATTATCAAGAGCAATACAAAAACACGTCTTACTCCTATTTTCACCAAACCGGAACAACCGAGCCCGACGTTGCTTAACTTCAGTGATCGGACGAGAACTGGTGCTTTCAACGTGGTATGGCCGTAGACATTCTCAAGGAATTTTTCTGGCGGGTCGTTGCCGATTTACCAAATTCAACCAAATTCAAACAAAAGTCGTGTAGAGAGTCGCAAAAAGAGTCTACAGCACTCGGTGTTCCCAGGCGGTCACCCATCCAAGTACTAACCGAGCCCGACGTTGCTTAACTTCAGTGATCGGACGAGAACTGGTGCTTTCAACGTGGTATGGCCGTAGACATTCTCAAGGAATTTTTCTGGCGGGTCGTTGCCGATTTACCAAATTCAACCTAATTCAAACAAAAGTCGTGTAGAGAGTCGCAAAAAGAGTCTACAGCACTCGGTGTTCCCAGGCGGTCACCCATCCAAGTACTAACCGAGCCCGACGTTGCTTAACTTCAGTGATCGGACGAGAACTGGTGCTTTCAACGTGGTATGGCCGTAGACATTCTCAAGGAATTTTTCTGGCGGGTCGTTGCCGATTTACCAAATTCAACCAAATTCAAACAAAAGTCGTGTAGAGAGTCGCAAAAAGAGTCTACAGCACTCGGTGTTCCCAGGCGGTCACCCATCCAAGTACTAACCGAGCCCGACGTTGCCTAACTTCAGTGATCGGACGAGAACTGGTGCTTTCAACGTGGTATGGCCGTAGACATTCTCAAGGAATTTTTCTGGCGGGTCGTTGCCGATTTACCAAATTCAACCAAATTCAAACAAAAGTCGTGTAGAGAGTCGCAAAAAGAGTCTACAGCACTCGGTGTTCCCAGGCGGTCACCCATCCAAGTACTAACCGAGCCCGACGTTGCTTAACTTCAGTGATCGGACGAGAACTGGTGCTTTCAACGTGGTATGGCCGTAGACATTCTCAAGGAATTTTTCTGGCGGGTCGTTGCCGATTTACCAAATTCAACCAAATTCAAACAAAAGTCGTGTAGAGAGTCGCAAAAAGAGTCTACAGCACTCGGTGTTCCCAGGCGGTCACCCATCCAAGTACTAACCGAGCCCGACGTTGCTTAACTTCAGTGATCGGACGAGAACTGGTGCTTTCAACGTGGTATGGCCGTAGACATTCTCAAGGAATTTTTCTGGCGGGTGGACTTCCGGTTTGATCGATGATGGTGTAGGACGGTGTTTGTATGTGCTCTACTAAATCGTCTTCAATCCTGTTAATTTATGGACTAAGCAGTCGTTATTTTGGATGTTTTTTGTACAGTATTTATTGTAGGATATTCGTGAACAATTAGTTCCTGTATAGAGGTTCGTTTTTTTCGTGTTTTGAGGCATTTTGCCTCGGCTGTTTATATAAATAAACAGCCGGTGCTACCAAAATGGCGAATGTACCGAATGTTAATTTATTAATCAGAGACAATACTGTAAGGGTGAGTGCAAATGGTTTACCAAAGTTTAAAGTGGCTGATATAGTTAAACGTGTTGAAGATAAACTTGGAGTTGATGCTGTTTTAGCATGTGTTCCGGGTAAAGGGTTTTTTGATGTGACATTGATAAATAATGATATTGCAAAATCTCTTGTTAAAAATGGTTTGATTTGTGGATCTGATGGATTTTCTTGCAATTTTGTAAATACACGAATAAAAATTGTGTCTTTTATGAACATTCCTGTTTATATTTCTGATGCAGCTATTGCAGAAAAACTCTGTGGTTGGGGTGTGAAGCCAGTGTCACCAATATCAAGAAGATCTTTTGAGTTCAATGGCAGAAGAAAATTTGATGGTACCAGGTTTGTCAAAGTTGAATTTACCCCCAATGTGCCAAGCCTCCCATATGCTACTGGGTTTGATGGTGCTTCTTATTTTGTGAAACATGATGATCAAGAAAAAGTGTGTTTTCTGTGTTTAAAACCAGATCATGTATTAGCAAACTGTCCTGACTTTAAATGTTTTAGGTGTTCAAAACAGGGTCATGGTAAAAGATCATGTGAGGCAATCTTTTGCAAAAGATGCAGAAAGTATGATTGGCAGTGTGACTGTCTTGTTGCTAAATCAACTTTATTTGATGGTGAAAATGATGAAAACATTTCTTATGATGCAAGTGTTTATGTTTCTGGTGAAAATGGTGATAATTCTGATGTAAATGGTGATAATTCTGATATAAATGGTGATCATTCTGATGTAAATGGTGATAATTCTGATGTAAATGGTGATAATTCTGTTACGAAGGCTGATAGTTATGTTAAAGTGGTTGACAATTCTGGTAATACTGGTAAGATGGCTGGTAATTCTAATAAGATAGATAATAATTTTGATAAAAACAATGATATTTGTGACCATCATAGTAGTAATTTTGACAGGAAATTTGAGCAAATAAATGTGAAATCTGATGATGTCTCTGATAAAGAAATTGAAAATTCTACTGCAAATATTAAGAACAATGATAAAAGTGTTAATATTACTGGTGAAAATGTTAATTTTGATGTTAATGAAATTAGTTCCAGTAATGTTGATATGGAATGTGCTGGTTATTCAGAAACCACTAGCCTTGAAGCTTGTTCAGTAGCTAATGATTCTGAAGGTGAGATGGAGGTTTCTGTTGAAAAGAATGAACTCTGTGATAGCAATAAACTACCAGATTCTATTAAGGATGTATCTGTAGGTAAACATTATCGACGGAGAATTATGGTTACTGGTCCAACAAAGAGTGCTGTTCTTAAATCATCACAAGAACGATCTTTTAAAAAAGGTAAATCAAAAATAAATGATGAAAGTTTGAAAAATAGTTATAAATTGGGTGCCAATACACAATCGTTAACATTCAAATAATGTTTTTAGTGGTGTTTACAAAATTATTAATACTGAACATTTTAATAATGGTTAAATTAGCAACTTTAAATGCGAATGGGTTAAACAGTATTATAAAATTTAATAATCTGATTGCAAGTTGTCGTGTCAAAGGTTTAGATATAATTTGTGTTCAAGAAACTCACTGGAATGACAATTTTATAGAATCTTATAAACACTTGTGGGATGGGGAAATTTTTTATTCTAACTGCTCTGATGGGTATAAGGGATGTGCGATTTTAATTTCAAAACGTTTTGCAAAATATTCAAGCAAAGTTTATAGTGACCATTTAGGTAGGATTATTGAGTGTAATATTTCACTTGATTCCTTTACCTTTAATATTGTGTGTATTTATGCTCCGAATGCCTCTCAAGAACGATCGGAATTTTTTGATAGTGTATCAAATCATTTAGATGATTCCCTGAATTACGTTGTTTGTGGAGATTTGAACGATGTGTGCTGTTCGTTTTTGGACAGGTCTAAAAATATGTCGGCCTATGGCCGCGTGTCGAATTTGCTGCCCAATTTTCTTTTCAATAATAATTTATATGACGTTTGGAGACGAAAGAATCCGGACAAAAGGGAGTTCACTCGTCAACAAGTATTCAAAGGTGGTCTGAATCAGTCAAGAATAGATTATATATTAGTTACCTCCCATTTATTAAACTATGTATCATATTGTTTTATATCACACACGTCACTTAGTGATCATAGTTTTGTAACAACCCTATTTAATTTTAGTCATCATGATAGGGGACCTGGTGTTTGGATATTTAACAATACTTACCTGAAGGACCCTGATTTTTGTAATAAAATAAATGCTGTTATAAAAGCAGAATTAGAAACAGATTTGTATGTAACTGAACCACTTTTTTGGTGGGATAATTTAAAATTTAAGTTTAAGCAGATTAGTATTTTACATGCTCAATGTGAACGGAAAAAATTACAAACTGAATTCTGGACTTTGCAAACTGCTCTGAAATTTCATTATGGAAGGGCGAGCAAGAATTCTGAATATGATTTTAATCCAATTTTTGATTTAAGGGATTCATTAGAGAAGTATGAAACTATTAAATGTAATGGGGCCATTTTGAGATCGAAATCTGATATTACTGTTGAAAGTGATAAAAATTCCAAATATTTTCTAAATTTAGAAAAGTTAAAACAGGAATCACATGTTATTAAAAATCTTAAAACATCAGAAAATAAATATGTTACGGACATTGTTGACATTTTACAAGAATCTGTTAAATTTTATTCCAAACTTTATACTGAAGAAGCTGTGGATTTAAATGATCAAAATGTTTTATTTAATTTGATTGATAGAAATATTGATGAAAATGAAAAATTTATGTGTGATGCAGATTTTACAGCTAAAGAATTTCACAATTCCCTTAAAGGTATGAAAAAGGGCAAATCACCTGGTCCCGATGGGATTACTGTCGAATTTTATTTGCAATTCTGGGATATTCTATCTCCTGTTTATGTTAAGATTATTCAAGCTATTCAAGAATCTGGGTCGTTGAGTAAGTCCATGCAACGTGGAAATATATCTTTGTTTTATAAAAACAGGGGAGATAAGTGTGACCTCAAAAATTGGAGACCAATCAGTTTACTAAATGTAGACTACAAAATATTCTCTAGAACATTAGCTTTACGTTTGAAACTCGTAATGTCATCAGTTGTCTCCCCTGAGCAAAGTTGTTGTATACCTGGTCGAGACATTGCTCAAAATGTTTCCAACTTGAGGGACATAATAACTTTTGCTGAATTAGAAGATTTACCCCTGTTCATACTAAGTTTAGATTCCCAGAAAGCTTTTGATAGAGTTTCTCTGCCATATTTATTTAAGCTCCTTGAAAAGTTTGGTTTTGGTGAAAAATTTGTAAATAATATTAGAATTTTATACAATGGAATTAGAAGTTCGATTAAGATTAACGGACATGTTTCTTTACCTTTTAGTATTACCCGTTCTGTTAGACAAGGATGTCCTATTTCAGCATTATTATATGTTCTTACAGCAGAACCTTTAAATTTGTTAATTAAGTCAAAACCGGATATTAAAGGTCTTCATATTCCGGGATGTGATGAGCAGGCAGTTATTTTTCAACTCGCTGATGACACCACTCTTACATTAAGTGATACTAATTCTATTAAGTCTGCATTATCTACAGTTTCAGTTTATTGCTCTGCATCCGGTGCCAAGATAAATGCCGAAAAGTCTGGAATTCTTTTGGCTGGAAGTGCTGTTATAAAAGATGATGATAACATCCCTGTTAAAGTTGTGAATGGTGCGTCTAAATTTTTGGGAATTTATCTTGGAACGGATGCAAAAGAATGTGAACGTTTAAATTGGGACGCAAAGGTTAATAAAATTCAGAATGTTTTAAATATGTGGCGCCAACGAAAACTTAATCTCAAGGGTAAAGTTTTAATTGTTAATACTTTTTGCGTAAGTGTGTTATGGTATCAACTAAGAGTTTTGATTATGCCTGTTTGGGCTTTAGATAAGATCAAAAAGTCAGTCAAAGATTTTATTTGGGAAATCCACCTTTAATTAGTTACAATACATTAATAGGAGATCAATCTGATGGTGGCTTAAATCTCACTGATATCAAATCTAAAGAAACTGCTTTTAGACTTGTTTGGTTGTCTAAATATTTACAATGTTCAACTGATGCAGTATGGAAATATTTAATGACTTATTTTTTAAACCAATATAAAGGATTTTTGTGTTCTTTTGAATTGCTTTTTATCAAATGTTCTGATTATTATCTGAAAAGATTACCTCCATTTTATCAAAGTGTACTTAAGGCTTGGAACATATTTTGTAAGGGAACGAGATCTGTAACACTTTCTTACTCGAATATTTTAAATCAACCAATATTTGATAATCCAAATATAGTGAATAATAATAGAACACTATTTTTTCAAAATTTTGTTGACGCAGGAATTGTAAAAATTTCTGATTTATTCGTCAAAAAGGTTTTTTTGCCTTCTGAAGACATTTTCGCATATGTTAAAGATCACGTACCCAATTCTTCTCAAAAAAGAGTTTTGACTCAATATAAGACTATTATTGAAGCAATTCCTACAGAGTGGATAAGTATAATTGGTGAGACAAATGGGGTCTTAGTCCATGCAATTGACAGTAAATATTGTATTGATAATGAAACTGAAATTGATTTGTTTTGCCTTAAAACTAAACAGGTTTATGTTTATCTAAAGCAGACAGTTTTAAAAAATCCTGCTTGTATAAAGTTTTGGAATTCAGTTGGTTATAATTTAGACTTCAAGCCAATTTGGAATAATATTTCTAATGCATTTAAGTCGGCTGAAATGATTGATATTGATTATAAAATTGTTCATAATGTGATTTGGACTAATCAGAAACTTTTTAAAGTTGGTATCAAAGACAACCCTTTCTGTGATTTATGTGATGATTCTGAGATGGAATGTATGAATCATATGTTTGTAAGATGTGCAAATGTACAAAATTTGAGAAATTTTATAATGGATTTATTGCCTGTTTATTTCCAGACATCTGGTTTTACTGAAACTGATTTTGATAATTGGTTTATTTTTGGCTATCCAAAGAAAAAAGAATTGGACAATTTATTTTTGATTTTGGTGTTTTCAATTGCCAGGATGTGTATAATTAAACGCCGGTTATTTTTCTTTAAGGAAAATAAAATTTTAAACGTATTGAAATTGTTTCGAACTATGCTACAAGAACATTTAAATATATTATTATTCAAATATAGAGGTAAAATTACACTTCTTTTTGCTCAAAGCCCATATATTTCAATTGATTGTGATAAAGTAATTTTGAAATGAATAATCTGTGATATATACTTTTATATATTTTATACTTTTAGTTTTTGAATTTTATATGTGATCTGATTTTGTAAACATGTTTTATATGAATAAAAGATAAAAAAAAAAAAATCAAATTCAAACAAAAGTCGTGTAGAGAGTCGCAAAAAGAGTCTACAGCACTCGGTGTTCCCAGGCGGTCACCCATCCAAGTACTAACCGAGCCCGACGTTGCTTAACTTCAGTGATCGGACGAGAACTGGTGCTTTCAACGTGGTATGGCCGTAGACATTCTCAAGGAATTTTTCTGGCGGGTCGTTGCCGATTTACCAAATTCAACCAAATTCAAACAAAAGTCGTGTAGAGAGTCGCAAAAAGAGTCTACAGCACTCGGTGTTCCCAGGCGGTCACCCATCCAAGTACTAACCGAGCCCGACGTTGCTTAACTTCAGTGATCGGACGAGAACTGGTGCTTTCAACGTGGTATGGCCGTAGACATTCTCAAGGAATCTTTCTGGCGGGTCGTTGCCGATTTACCAAATTCAACCAAATTCAAACAAAAGTCGTGTAGAGAGTCGCAAAAAGAGTCTACAGCACTCGGTGTTCCCAGGCGGTCACCCATCCAAGTACTAACCGAGCCCGACGTTGCTTAACTTCAGTGATCGGACGAGAACTGGTGCTTTCAACGTGGTATGGCCGTAGACATTCTCAAGGAATTTTTCTGGCGGGTCGTTGCCGATTTACCAAATTCAACCAAATTCAAACAAAAGTCGTGTAGAGAGTCGCAAAAAGAGTCTACAGCACTCGGTGTTCCCAGGCGGTCACCCATCCAAGTACTAACCGAGCCCGACGTTGCTTAACTTCAGTGATCGGACGAGAACTGGTGCTTTCAACGTGGTATGGCCGTAGACATTCTCAAGGAATTTTTCTGGCGGGTCGTTGCCGATTTACCAAATTCAACCAAATTCAAACAAAAGTCGTGTAGAGAGTCGCAAAAAGAGTCTACAGCACTCGGTGTTCCCAGGCGGTCACCCATCCAAGTACTAACCGAGCCCGACGTTGCTTAACTTCAGTGATCGGACGAGAACTGGTGCTTTCAACGTGGTATGGCCGTAGACATTCTCAAGGAATTTTTCTGGCGGGTCGTTGCCGATTTACCAAATTCAACCAAATTCAAACAAAAGTCGTGTAGAGAGTCGCAAAAAGAGTCTACAGCACTCGGTGTTCCCAGGCGGTCACCCATCCAAGTACTAACCGAGCCCGACGTTGCTTAACTTCAGTGATCGGACGAGAACTGGTGCTTTCAACGTGGTATGGCCGTAGACATTCTCAAGGAATTTTTCTGGCGGGTCGTTGCCGATTTACCAAATTCAACCAAATTCAAACAAAAGTCGTGTAGAGAGTCGCAAAAAGAGTCTACAGCACTCGGTGTTCCCAGGCGGTCACCCATCCAAGTACTAACCGAGCCCGACGTTGCTTAACTTCAGTGATCGGACGAGAACTGGTGCTTTCAACGTGGTATGGCCGTAGACATTCTCAAGGAATCTTTCTGGCGGGTCGTTGCCGATTTACCAAATTCAACCAAATTCAAACAAAAGTCGTGTAGAGAGTCGCAAAAAGAGTCTACAGCACTCGGTGTTCCCAGGCGGTCACCCATCCAAGTACTAACCGAGCCCCACGTTGCTTAACTTCAGTGATCGGACGAGAACTGGTGCTTTCAACGTGGTATGGCCGTAGACATTCTCAAGGAATTTTTCTGGCGGGTCGTTGCCGATTTACCAAATTCAACCAAATTCAAACAAAAGTCGTGTAGAGAGTCGCAAAAAGAGTCTACAGCACTCGGTGTTCCCAGGCGGTCACCCATCCAAGTACTAACCGAGCCCGACGTTGCTTAACTTCAGTGATCGGACGAGAACTGGTGCTTTCAACGTGGTATGGCCGTAGACATTCTCAAGGAATTTTTCTGGCGGGTCGTTGCCGATTTACCAAATTCAACCAAATTCAAACAAAAGTCGTGTAGAGAGTCGCAAAAAGAGTCTACAGCACTCGGTGTTCCCAGGCGGTCACCCATCCAAGTACTAACCGAGCCCGACGTTGCTTAACTTCAGTGATCGGACGAGAACTGGTGCTTTCAACGTGGTATGGCCGTAGACATTCTCAAGGAATTTTTCTGGCGGGTCGTTGCCGATTTACCAAATTCAACCAAATTCAAACAAAAGTCGTGTAGAGAGTCGCAAAAAGAGTCTACAGCACTCGGTGTTCCCAGGCGGTCACCCATCCAAGTACTAACCGAGCCCGACGTTGCTTAACTTCAGTGATCGGACGAGAACTGGTGCTTTCAACGTGGTATGGCCGTAGACATTCTCAAGGAATTTTACTGGCGGGTCGTTGCCGATTTACCAAATTCAACCAAATTCAAACAAAAGTCGTGTAGAGAGTCGCAAAAAGAGTCTACAGCACTCGGTGTTCCCAGGCGGTCACCCATCCAAGTACTAACCGAGCCCGACGTTGCTTAACTTCAGTGATCGGACGAGAACTGGTGCTTTCAACGTGGTATGGCCGTAGACATTCTCAAGGAATTTTTCTGGCGGGTCGTTGCCGATTTACCAAATTCAACCAAATTCAAACAAAAGTCGTGTAGAGAGTCGCAAAAAGAGTCTACAGCACTCGGTGTTCCCAGGCGGTCACCCATCCAAGTACTAACCGAGCCCGACGTTGCTTAACTTCAGTGATCGGACGAGAACTGGTGCTTTCAACGTGGTATGGCCGTAGACATTCTCAAGGAATTTTTCTGGCGGGTCGTTGCCGATTTACCAAATTCAACCAAATTCAAACAAAAGTCGTGTAGAGAGTCGCAAAAAGAGTCTACAGCACTCGGTGTTCCCAGGCGGTCACCCATCCAAGTACTAACCGAGCCCGACGTTGCTTAACTTCAGTGATCGGACGAGAACTGGTGCTTTCAACGTGGTATGGCCGTAGACATTCTCAAGGAATCTTTCTGGCGGGTCGTTGCCGATTTACCAAATTCAACCAAATTCAAACAAAAGTCGTGTAGAGAGTCGCAAAAAGAGTCTACAGCACTCGGTGTTCCCAGGCGGTCACCCATCCAAGTACTAACCGAGCCCGACGTTGCTTAACTTCAGTGATCGGACGAGAACTGGTGCTTTCAACGTGGTATGGCCGTAGACATTCTCAAGGAATCTTTCTGGCGGGTCGTTGCCGATTTACCAAATTCAACCAAATTCAAACAAAAGTCGTGTAGAGAGTCGCAAAAAGAGTCTACAGCACTCGGTGTTCCCAGGCGGTCACCCATCCAAGTACTAACCGAGCCCGACGTTGCTTAACTTCAGTGATCGGACGAGAACTGGTGCTTTCAACGTGGTATGGCCGTAGACATTCTCAAGGAATTTTTCTGGCGGGTCGTTGCCGATTTACCAAATTCAACCAAATTCAAACAAAAGTCGTGTAGAGAGTCGCAAAAAGAGTCTACAGCACTCGGTGTTCCCAGGCGGTCACCCATCCAAGTACTAACCGAGCCCGACGTTGCTTAACTTCAGTGATCGGACGAGAACTGGTGCTTTCAACGTGGTATGGCCGTAGACATTCTCAAGGAATTTTTCTGGCGGGTCGTTGCCGATTAACCAAATTCAACCAAATTCAAACAAAAGTCGTGTAGAGAGTCGCAAAAAGAGTCTACAGCACTCGGTGTTCCCAGGCGGTCACCCATCCAAGTACTAACCGAGCCCGACGTTGCTTAACTTCAGTGATCGGACGAGAACTGGTGCTTTCAACGTGGTATGGCCGTAGACATTCTCAAGGAATTTTTCTGGCGGGTCGTTGCCGATTTACCAAATTCAACCAAATTCAAACAAAAGTCGTGTAGAGAGTCGCAAAAAGAGTCTACAGCACTCGGTGTTCCCAGGCGGTCACCCATCCAAGTACTAACCGAGCCCGACGTTGCTTAACTTCAGTGATCGGACGAGAACTGGTGCTTTCAACGTGGTATGGCCGTAGACATTCTCAAGGAATTTTTCTGGCGGGTCGTTGCCGATTTACCAAATTCAACCAAATTCAAACAAAAGTCGTGTAGAGAGTCGCAAAAAGAGTCTACAGCACTCGGTGTTCCCAGGCGGTCACCCATCCAAGTACTAACCGAGCCCGACGTTGCTTAACTTCAGTGATCGGACGAGAACTGGTGCTTTCAACGTGGTATGGCCGTAGACATTCTCAAGGAATCTTTCTGGCGGGTCGTTGCCGATTTACCAAATTCAACCAAATTCAAACAAAAGTCGTGTAGAGAGTCGCAAAAAGAGTCTACAGCACTCGGTGTTCCCAGGCGGTCACCCATCCAAGTACTAACCGAGCCCGACGTTGCTTAACTTCAGTGATCGGACGAGAACTGGTGCTTTCAACGTGGTATGGCCGTAGACATTCTCAAGGAATCTTTCTGGCGGGTCGTTGCCGATTTACCAAATTCAACCAAATTCAAACAAAAGTCGTGTAGAGAGTCGCAAAAAGAGTCTACAGCACTCGGTGTTCCCAGGCGGTCACCCATCCAAGTACTAACCGAGCCCGACGTTGCTTAACTTCAGTGATCGGACGAGAACTGGTGCTTTCAACGTGGTATGGCCGTAGACATTCTCAAGGAATTTTTCTGGCGGGTCGTTGCCGATTTACCAAATTCAACCAAATTCAAACAAAAGTCGTGTAGAGAGTCGCAAAAAGAGTCTACAGCACTCGGTGTTCCCAGGCGGTCACCCATCCAAGTACTAACCGAGCCCGACGTTGCTTAACTTCAGTGATCGGACGAGAACTGGTGCTTTCAACGTGGTATGGCCGTAGACATTCTCAAGGAATTTTTCTGGCGGGTCGTTGCCGATTTACCAAATTCAACCAAATTCAAACAAAAGTCGTGTAGAGAGTCGCAAAAAGAGTCTACAGCACTCGGTGTTCCCAGGCGGTCACCCATCCAAGTACTAACCGAGCCCGACGTTGCTTAACTTCAGTGATCGGACGAGAACTGGTGCTTTCAACGTGGTATGGCCGTAGACATTCTCAAGGAATTTTTCTGGCGGGTCGTTGCCGATTTACCAAATTCAACCAAATTCAAACAAAAGTCGTGTAGAGAGTCGCAAAAAGAGTCTACAGCACTCGGTGTTCCCAGGCGGTCACCCATCCAAGTACTATCCGAGCCCGACGTTGCTTAACTTCAGTGATCGGACGAGAACTGGTGCTTTCAACGTGGTATGGCCGTAGACATTCTCAAGGAATTTTTCTGGCGGGTCGTTGCCGATTTACCAAATTCAACCAAATTCAAACAAAAGTCGTGTAGAGAGTCGCAAAAAGAGTCTACAGCACTCGGTGTTCCCAGGCGGTCACCCATCCAAGTACTAACCGAGCCCGACGTTGCTTAACTTCAGTGATCGGACGAGAACTGGTGCTTTCAACGTGGTATGGCCGTAGACATTCTCAAGGAATTTTTCTGGCGGGTCGTTGCCGATTTACCAAATTCAACCAAATTTAAACAAAAGTCGTGTAGAGAGTCGCAAAAAGAGTCTACAGCACTCGGTGTTCCCAGGCGGTCACCCATCCAAGTACTAACCGAGCCCGACGTTGCTTAACTTCAGTGATCGGACGAGAACTGGTGCTTTCAACGTGGTATGGCCGTAGACATTCTCAAGGAATTTTTCTGGCGGGTCGTTGCCGATTTACCAAATTCAACCAAATTCAAACAAAAGTCGTGTAGAGAGTCGCAAAAAGAGTCTACAGCACTCGGTGTTCCCAGGCGGTCACCCATCCAAGTACTAACCGAGCCCGACGTTGCTTAACTTCAGTGATCGGACGAGAACTGGTGCTTTCAACGTGGTATGGCCGTAGACATTCTCAAGGAATTTTTCTGGCGGGTCGTTGCCGATTTACCAAATTCAACCAAATTCAAACAAAAGTCGTGTAGAGAGTCGCAAAAAGAGTCTACAGCACTCGGTGTTCCCAGGCGGTCACCCATCCAAGTACTAACCGAGCCCGACGTTGCTTAACTTCAGTGATCGGACGAGAACTGGTGCTTTCAACGTGGTATGGCCGTAGACATTCTCAAGGAATCTTTCTGGCGGGTCGTTGCCGATTTACCAAATTCAACCAAATTCAAACAAAAGTCGTGTAGAGAGTCGCAAAAAGAGTCTACAGCACTCGGTGTTCCCAGGCGGTCACCCATCCAAGTACTAACCGAGCCCGACGTTGCTTAACTTCAGTGATCGGACGAGAACTGGTGCTTTCAACGTGGTATGGCCGTAGACATTCTCAAGGAATTTTTCTGGCGGGTCGTTGCCGATTTACCAAATTCAACCAAATTCAAACAAAAGTCGTGTAGAGAGTCGCAAAAAGAGTCTACAGCACTCGGTGTTCCCAGGCGGTCACCCATCCAAGTACTAACCGAGCCCGACGTTGCTTAACTTCAGTGATCGGACGAGAACTGGTGCTTTCAACGTGGTATGGCCGTAGACATTCTCAAGGAATTTTTCTGGCGGGTCGTTGCCGATTTACCAAATTCAACCAAATTCAAACAAAAGTCGTGTAGAGAGTCGCAAAAAGAGTCTACAGCACTCGGTGTTCCCAGGCGGTCACCCATCCAAGTACTAACCGAGCCCGACGTTGCTTAACTTCAGTGATCGGACGAGAACTGGTGCTTTCAACGTGGTATGGCCGTAGACATTCTCAAGGAATTTTTCTGGCGGGTCGTTGCCGATTTACCAAATTCAACCAAATTCAAACAAAAGTCGTGTAGAGAGTCGCAAAAAGAGTCTACAGCACTCGGTGTTCCCAGGCGGTCACCCATCCAAGTACTAACCGAGCCCGACGTTGCTTAACTTCAGTGATCGGACGAGAACTGGTGCTTTCAACGTGGTATGGCCGTAGACATTCTCAAGGAATTTTTCTGGCGGGTCGTTGCCGATTTACCAAATTCAACCAAATTCAAACAAAAGTCGTGTAGAGAGTCGCAAAAAGAGTCTACAGCACTCGGTGTTCCCAGGCGGTCACCCATCCAAGTACTAACCGAGCCCGACGTTGCTTAACTTCAGTGATCGGACGAGAACTGGTGCTTTCAACGTGGTATGGCCGTAGACATTCTCAAGGAATTTTTCTGGCGGGTCGTTGCCGATTTACCAAATTCAACCAAATTCAAACAAAAGTCGTGTAGAGAGTCGCAAAAAGAGTCTACAGCACTCGGTGTTCCCAGGCGGTCACCCATCCAAGTACTAACCGAGCCCGACGTTGCTTAACTTCAGTGATCGGACGAGAACTGGTGCTTTCAACGTGGTATGGCCGTAGACATTCTCAAGGAATTTTTCTGGCGGGTCGTTGCCGATTTACCAAATTCAACCAAATTCAAACAAAAGTCGTGAAGAGAGTCGCAAAAAGAGTCTACAGCACTCGGTGTTCCCAGGCGGTCACCCATCCAAGTACTAACCGAGCCCGACGTTGCTTAACTTCAGTGATCGGACGAGAACTGGTGCTTTCAACGTGGTATGGCCGTAGACATTCTCAAGGAATTTTTCTGGCGGGTCGTTGCCGATTTACCAAATTCAACCAAATTCAAACAAAAGTCGTGTAGAGAGTCGCAAAAAGAGTCTACAGCACTCGGTGTTCCCAGGCGGTTACCCATCCAAGTACTAACCGAGCCCGACGTTGCTTAACTTCAGTGATCGGACGAGAACTGGTGCTTTCAACGTGGTATGGCCGTAGACATTCTCAAGGAATTTTTCTGGCGGGTCGTTGCCGATTTACCAAATTCAACCAAATTCAAACAAAAGTCGTGTAGAGAGTCGCAAAAAGAGTCTACAGCACTCGGTGTTCCCAGGCGGTCACCCATCCAAGTACTAACCGAGCCCGACGTTGCTTAACTTCAGTGATCGGACGAGAACTGGTGCTTTCAACGTGGTATGGCCGTAGATATTCTCAAGGAATCTTTCTGGCGGGTCGTTGCCGATTTACCAAATTCAACCAAATTCAAACAAAAGTCGTGTAGAGAGTCGCAAAAAGAGTCTACAGCACTCGGTGTTCCCAGGCGGTCACCCATCCAAGTACTAACCGAGCCCGACGTTGCTTAACTTCAGTGATCGGACGAGAACTGGTGCTTTCAACGTGGTATGGCCGTAGACATTCTCAAGGAATCTTTCTGGCGGGTCGTTGCCGATTTACCAAATTCAACCAAATTCAAACAAAAGTCGTGTAGAGAGTCGCAAAAAGAGTCTACAGCTCTCGGTGTTCCCAGGCGGTCACCCATCCAAGTACTAACCGAGCCCGACGTTGCTTAACTTCAGTGATCGGACGAGAACTGGTGCTTTCAACGTGGTATGGCCGTAGACATTCTCAAGGAATTTTTCTGGCGGGTCGTTGCCGATTTACCAAATTCAACCTAATTCAAACAAAAGTCGTGTAGAGAGTCGCAAAAAGAGTCTACAGCTCTCGGTGTTCCCAGGCGGTCACCCATCCAAGTACTAACCGAGCCCGACGTTGCTTTTTTTATATTGTAAAATGTTTATTAACTATTCACATGAAGTACATTCAACTAAAAGAATTGCTAACAAAACAACATAAAGTTATACAGTAAAACGACATAAAAGATATCACAGTTAACATATCACAGTTGAGTAATAAATCTAATAATTATTTCATTTCCGTCAATAACTATATAGGGTGATTGAGCAAAGTTAACTACTACCTTACTTCTATTATTGAATAATAAATACTTAAAATGATTAGACAGCATGGAATTAAAAAGTAAACAAATGTCTATAAGTTTGCTTTCTTTATGATATAGTAATCTACGCTTAACAGTAGCTAATCTAGCCGTAGAAAATATTAAAATCAAAAGCAAATTATCCAGTTCCTTCCGAACTGGATATCCGAAGATAAGCCACTTATAAAAATCAGATAATGTAAAACCTTTGGATTGAAAATACACCTGGATTATATCCATAATATAATCATGTAATGGTTTCAGGGTAGGACAATAAAGAAACAAGTGCTCTATAGATTCTATATCTACTGATTTACATAGTTTACAATGTGGGTCCCCAACAATACCAACTTTACACATTTTCTCATTTGTCCAAATTATGTTATGAACTGTACGGAAATCCAAGTCAATACATTCTGCACTCTTAATTAAATGAAACACAGACCGCCAAACAAGATTAAAATCAACATCATAATTTAATGATGACCAATACTTAATTGATGATGGTACCTGAAAATACTTATCTCTTAAAATTGAATAAAATTGTCTGGATTTAAAACAAGACAAGTCACTTCAGTATCATCATCAATAGGTATCTTGGGGTTAATTTCATGAAGTAATAAGCCACATTTGGTAACAATCTGACTGTACCATTCCACAGGCAACGCTTGAACAATTGAAGTATATTGATTCTTAAATTTCTTATAAGTAAATCCAGGTATAATATCAGAACAAATTCTATACAAATCCTTAAAAGGTAGCAAACCTGGTTTATATTTAAAAGCTATATCAGAAATCTTTATAATGCCAGCCTCAATAAAATATTTGAAATACAAACACTTGCCATCAGTTTGTAAATTAGGGTTATCAAACAAGGGTTGGTGTAAAATATCATTGTAAGATTTGTCAATTGATCTATTACCATTACAGATGTCATCCCAGGCAAGTAACACATTTCTATAAAAGGGAGGCAACTTCTGTAGATGTAACTTAGAATATCTTATATACAACAATTCAAACGAACAAAAATACTCTCTATATTGTTTTAAGAAATAGGTCATGAGGAATTTCCAAACAGAATCCTCTGGTGATTGTATATACTTCGATAACCATACTAATCTAAATGCATTTTCTTTCAGTTTAATATTATGTAAATTAAGACCACCATCGTCATAAGAACCATACAAAGTACTAGCCTTAATCAACGGTGGCTTTCCATCCCATAAAAACGACCGAATACAAGATTCTATCTTCAGGAGAGCCCATTGGGGAATATTGATAACTCTTAAACTATACCATAATACTGATAAACAAAAAGTGTTAACAACGATAGATTTACCCTTCAGATTCAAACGCCGCTGCCGCCACATGTTTAGCACCTTTTGGATTTTAGTAACTTTACTCTCCCAATTAAGTTTTTCACAAAGTTTTTGGTCATTACCAAGATAAATGCCAAGAAATCTCGAAGCTCCACTTACAATTTTAACTGGTAAAACAATATCAGCATCGAGCGTAGCACTGCCAAAAAGCATAAGCTCCGACTTTTCAGGATTTATCTTGGCCCCAGAAGCTGAGCAGTATAAATCTACCGTTGACAAAGAAACAATTACAGACTTGATATCAGAAAGGGTAAGGGTGGTATCATCAGCATGTTGATACAAAATTGATGGATCATTACTACCAGGGATATGTATACCTCTTATGTCATATTTTGACTTAACAAGCAGATTTAGAGGTTCAGCTGTTATAACGTACAACAATGCAGAAATAGGGCAGCCTTGTCTTACAGAGCGTTTAATTGGAAAAGGCAAGGAAATGTGTCCATTTATCTTAAGACAGCTTCTTATATCTTTGTACAAAAGACTTATATTTCTAATAAACTTTTCCCCAAATCCGAAAACACGGAGTACCTGAAAAAGATATTGATGAGAAACTCTATCGAAAGCTTTCTCTGCGTCCAATTTCAAGACATACAGAGGGAGCTTTTCATCCTCAGCAAAATCAAAAATGTCTCTTAGGCACATAACGTTGCAAGCAATGTCACGACCAGGAATACACGAAGTTTGTTCCGAGGAAACAATACTGCTCAAAACAGTTTTTAAACGTAATGCTAAGCAACGAGAAAAAATCTTGTAATCAACATTCAACAAACTGATGGGCCTCCAATTTTTCAGAAGATTTTTATCCCCCCTGTTTTTGTAAAACAAGGAGACAGCCCCCCTTTTCATGGATCTGCTTAATTCACCTGATTTCTGAATTTCATCAACAACTTTTATATAAATTGGCCCTAAAACATCCCAAAAGTTTATCCAAAATTCTACCGTGATACCGTCAGGCCCAGGAGACTTTCCCCGTTTCATTCCACATAATGATTTATAAAGTTCGTTAATAGAAATTTCAGCATCACATGAATTAGAATCAGATTCATCAAGACGATTTCCTATAAGATTGAATAAGGTCTGTTGATTACTTTCATCAACGTCTTCGTATTGATAAAGTTTTGAATAAAAATCTACAGACTCTTGAATAATATCTTGAGAAGACGTAACAAGAGAACCATCAGCTCTAATTAGGCTCTTGATAGCATTCGATTCTTGCTTAAATTTTTCGAGGGTTAAAAAGTACTTGGTACATTTATCTGACTCTAAGGCATAGAAAGATTTACTTCTTAATATAGCACCATCACACAGAGATTTTTCATAAGTAGCTAGCTTATCTTCATATTCTTTAATAACAGAATAATCATAAGTATCACATCTAGCAGCGCGAGTATAATGAAAATTTAAACTAGTCTGAATTTGCCAAAATTCATCCTTTTCTCTTCTTCGTTGTTTTTCAGCAAATCGTATACTGGCCTGCTTTAAGCGGTATTTTAAATTATCCCAAAAGATAAGTATTTCATTCGAAAACAGGGGACACGATAAAGAGTCTTTTACCAATGACTTTATCAAGCAATTAAATTCAAAATCCTTCAGATACCTGTTATTGAAAACCCAAAAGCCTGGGCCTCTTTCACAGTTATCAAAATTTAATAAAAGTGTCACAAAACTGTGGTCACTAACACTTGTATGGGAGATAAAACAATAAGTAGTATATGCAAGTAAATTAGATGAAATAAAAATGTAATCTAATCGGGATTGTTTAAAAACACCTCGAATAAGTTGTTGTCGCGTAAAACTTTTTTTATCTGGGTTTTTACGCTTCCAAACATCACACAGAGAATTTTGAGCGACAAAATCAGAAAGCAAATGAGATTGCTGTCCAAAACATGACATGTTCGATGAACGATCTATAAAAGGATCAATGACGTCATTAAAGTCCCCACACACTAGAACATTTTCTAAGTCTGAAATTCGCTTTGAAATGCTATCTAAGAAACACTTTCTCTCACTCAAAATATTAGGTGCATAAATGCACAATAAATTAAAAGAAACATCATTGATTTTAATCAAACACTCCACATAGCGACCATCGTTCGTCCTAGATACACAAGAATAATCGTCAGAATGTTTTTTAGAAACGAATATTGCGCAACCCCGAGAACCCGTTGAACAATTTGAAAATACAATGTCACCATTCCACAAATGTTTGTATGAGTCAATGAAACTATCACACCAATGCGTCTCTTGAACACATATAAAATCTAAATTTTTAGAATCAAAATTTGAAATTATCTGCTGAAACTTAGACACATTGTTCAAACCGCGAGCATTTATTGTTGCTATTTTCACCATCACAATAAGGTTCAAAAACCAAAAGAAAAAGTTCAAATTATTTGCCATTTTTGCGCAGCTGATCTTTAAAACTTTTAACAAGAGATTTACCAATTACATTTCCACTTTTCTTTGAAATATCACCTTGTTTCACTTTATTTTTCAAAAGAGATTTTTCGGAACTCAATTTAGAGGTCAACTTACGCTGAGGTTTCTTTAACGAACATTTAGCTCCACTATCAGAAGCTGGTTGCTCTATATCCATATCATCACCACTTTGACATTCAGCCTCAGTTTGAATAGAACCAGATTTGACATCAGAACCTTTTCTTCCCTTCTTGATATCAGTAGCAATTTCAGGAACTGGGGCACTGGCAGGAAGAGAATCATCATCAAATTTAAAAAGATCATTGTTATCATTAGCATCACTAAAATCAGAATTTACAGTTACAGATATTTTACATTCATTTGAATTTTCATCCAAGTTATCAGAACTATTTATATCAATTTTATTAAAACACTTATTTGCATCAGACTCCTTACAACAACCATTTTCCTCACGAAACGGCGAAGCACCGCCCTTACTAACACTATACATATTTTCACAACCAGAATCAGAAATATTATTTGACGAAACATTTCCTTTAATGTCAATGTTGATCTTTGGAGAACCCGTTACATTTACCGCTAACCCTTCAGTTGACTCATGAACTTCGGTGGTTAAAACAACATTCCTTGAGAGATCACCGTCAATGTTGTTACTAGCTTCAATAAAAATGTTATCATCTGGTAGTAAACATTGACATTCCCAATCATATAAACTACATCTTGGACATAATACTGAAGTGCAGTTCTTTTTACCATGGCCTTGTTTTTTACATTTAAAACACTTAAATTCAGGGCAACCTGACACAACGTGACCAGGTAATAGACAAATGAAGCAGACCTTCTCCTGATCATTGTGACGCACATGGTAGGATTGACCACCAAAACCAGTTGAATAAGGTAGACTACATACGGTAGAGGGGAATTCCACCTTTACAAACCTTGTACCATCATACTTTTTTTTGCCGTCAAAGTCTCTAGTTTTTCTAATTATAGGGCCACACGATTTCACACCCCAGGATTTCAATTTAGCTTCAATATCAGTGTCAGAAATATATACAGGCATATGCATGAAAGACACAACTTTTACTCTGGTATCGACAAATTTGCAATGTAGTCCTACAGATCCATGGAGCAAACCATCACGAGCTAGGACGCCAGCTAATTTATCATTGACAACAGTAACATCAAAAGATGCACCACAAGGAACAATCGCAAGAACGCAATCATCACCTAGTTTATCCTCAACCAATTTTATAACATCAGCAGCAAGAATTTTGTCATTTTCTGGTAGTATAACCTTCACCGTATTGTCTTTAAGTAGTAGGTTTGTGGTGGCAGACGACACCCTGGACGCCATATTGAATTTACTGGCTATACACCAGCCGGGCCAAAGGCCCAAAATAAGTTAAATCAGTCCAGTTAGAGCCAAATTTATAAAATAAGAATAACACAGAAATGTATATTAATTACTCACAGCGATCATTTCCAAAAAATGAACAACAGAAAACTCGATGTCAGGCGATTATCAAGAGCAATACAAAAACACGTCTTACTCCTATTTTCACCAAACCGGAACAACCGAGCCCGACGTTGCTTAACTTCAGTGATCGGACGAGAACTGGTGCTTTCAACGTGGTATGGCCGTAGACATTCTCAAGGAATTTTTCTGGCGGGTCGTTGCCGATTTACCAAATTCAACCAAATTCAAACAAAAGTCGTGTAGAGAGTCGCAAAAAGAGTCTACAGCACTCGGTGTTCCCAGGCGGTCACCCATCCAAGTACTAACCGAGCCCGACGTTGCTTAACTTCAGTGATCGGACGAGAACTGGTGCTTTCAACGTGGTATGGCCGTAGACATTCTCAAGGAATTTTTCTGGCGGGTCGTTGCCGATTTACCAAATTCAACCAAATTCAAACAAAAGTCGTGTAGAGAGTCGCAAAAAGAGTCTACAGCTCTCGGTGTTCCCAGGCGGTCACCCATCCAAGTACTAACCGAGCCCGACGTTGCTTAACTTCAGTGATCGGACGAGAACTGGTGCTTTCAACGTGGTATGGCCGTAGACATTCTCAAGGAATTTTTCTGGCGGGTCGTTGCCGATTTACCAAATTCAACCTAATTCAAACAAAAGTCGTGTAGAGAGTCGCAAAAAGAGTCTACAGCACTCGGTGTTCCCAGGCGGTCACCCATCCAAGTACTAACCGAGCCCGACGTTGCTTAACTTCAGTGATCGGACGAGAACTGGTGCTTTCAACGTGGTATGGCCGTAGACATTCTCAAGGAATTTTTCTGGCGGGTCGTTGCCGATTTACCAAATTCAACCAAATTCAAACAAAAGTCGTGTAGAGAGTCGCAAAAAGAGTCTACAGCACTCGGTGTTCCCAGGCGGTCACCCATCCAAGTACTAACCGAGCCCGACGTTGCCTAACTTCAGTGATCGGACGAGAACTGGTGCTTTCAACGTGGTATGGCCGTAGACATTCTCAAGGAATTTTTCTGGCGGGTCGTTGCCGATTTACCAAATTCAACCAAATTCAAACAAAAGTCGTGTAGAGAGTCGCAAAAAGAGTCTACAGCACTCGGTGTTCCCAGGCGGTCACCCATCCAAGTACTAACCGAGCCCGACGTTGCTTAACTTCAGTGATCGGACGAGAACTGGTGCTTTCAACGTGGTATGGCCGTAGACATTCTCAAGGAATTTTTCTGGCGGGTCGTTGCCGATTTACCAAATTCAACCAAATTCAAACAAAAGTCGTGTAGAGATTCGCAAAAAGAGTCTACAGCACTCGGTGTTCCCAGGCGGTCACCCATCCAAGTACTAACCGAGCCCGACGTTGCTTAACTTCAGTGATCGGACGAGAACTGGTGCTTTCAACGTGGTATGGCCGTAGACATTCTCAAGGAATTTTTCTGGCGGGTGGACTTCCGGTTTGATCGATGATGGTGTAGGACGGTGTTTGTATGTGCTCTACTAAATCGTCTTCAATCCTGTTAATTTATGGACTAAGCAGTCGTTATTTTGGATGTTTTTTGTACAGTATTTATTGTAGGATATTCGTGAACAATTAGTTCCTGTATAGAGGTTCGTTTTTTCGTGTTTTGAGGCATTTTGCCTCGGCTGTTTATATAAATAAACAGCCGGTGCTACCAAAATGGCGAATGTACCGAATGTTAATTTATTAATCAGAGACAATACTGTAAGGGTGAGTGCAAATGGTTTACCAAAGTTTAAAGTGGCTGATATAGTTAAACGTGTTGAAGATAAACTTGGAGTTGATGCTGTTTTAGCATGTGTTCCGGGTAAAGGGTTTTTTGATGTGACATTGATAAATAATGATATTGCAAAATCTCTTGTTAAAAATGGTTTGATTTGTGGATCTGATGGATTTTCTTGCAATTTTGTAAATACACGAATAAAAATTGTGTCTTTTATGAACATTCCTGTTTATATTTCTGATGCAGCTATTGCAGAAAAACTCTGTGGTTGGGGTGTGAAGCCAGTGTCACCAATATCAAGAAGATCTTTTGAGTTCAATGGCAGAAGAAAATTTGATGGTACCAGGTTTGTCAAAGTTGAATTTACCCCCAATGTGCCAAGCCTCCCATATGCTACTGGGTTTGATGGTGCTTCTTATTTTGTGAAACATGATGATCAAGAAAAAGTGTGTTTTCTGTGTTTAAAACCAGATCATGTATTAGCAAACTGTCCTGACTTTAAATGTTTTAGGTGTTCAAAACAGGGTCATGGTAAAAGATCATGTGAGGCAATCTTTTGCAAAAGATGCAGAAAGTATGATTGGCAGTGTGACTGTCTTGTTGCTAAATCAACTTTATTTGATGGTGAAAATGATGAAAACATTTCTTATGATGCAAGTGTTTATGTTTCTGGTGAAAATGGTGATAATTCTGATGTAAATGGTGATAATTCTGATATAAATGGTGATCATTCTGATGTAAATGGTGATAATTCTGATGTAAATGGTGATAATTCTGTTACGAAGGCTGATAGTTATGTTAAAGTGGTTGACAATTCTGGTAATACTGGTAAGATGGCTGGTAATTCTAATAAGATAGATAATAATTTTGATAAAAACAATGATATTTGTGACCATCATAGTAGTAATTTTGACAGGAAATTTGAGCAAATAAATGTGAAATCTGATGATGTCTCTGATAAAGAAATTGAAAATTCTACTGCAAATATTAAGAACAATGATAAAAGTGTTAATATTACTGGTGAAAATGTTAATTTTGATGTTAATGAAATTAGTTCCAGTAATGTTGATATGGAATGTGCTGGTTATTCAGAAACCACTAGCCTTGAAGCTTGTTCAGTAGCTAATGATTCTGAAGGTGAGATGGAGGTTTCTGTTGAAAAGAATGAACTCTGTGATAGCAATAAACTACCAGATTCTATTAAGGATGTATCTGTAGGTAAACATTATCGACGGAGAATTATGGTTACTGGTCCAACAAAGAGTGCTGTTCTTAAATCATCACAAGAACGATCTTTTAAAAAAGGTAAATCAAAAATAAATGATGAAAGTTTGAAAAATAGTTATAAATTGGGTGCCAATACACAATCGTTAACATTCAAATAATGTTTTTAGTGGTGTTTACAAAATTATTAATACTGAACATTTTAATAATGGTTAAATTAGCAACTTTAAATGCGAATGGGTTAAACAGTATTATAAAATTTAATAATCTGATTGCAAGTTGTCGTGTCAAAGGTTTAGATATAATTTGTGTTCAAGAAACTCACTGGAATGACAATTTTATAGAATCTTATAAACACTTGTGGGATGGGGAAATTTTTTATTCTAACTGCTCTGATGGGTATAAGGGATGTGCGATTTTAATTTCAAAACGTTTTGCAAAATATTCAAGCAAAGTTTATAGTGACCATTTAGGTAGGATTATTGAGTGTAATATTTCACTTGATTCCTTTACCTTTAATATTGTGTGTATTTATGCTCCGAATGCCTCTCAAGAACGATCGGAATTTTTTGATAGTGTATCAAATCATTTAGATGATTCCCTGAATTACGTTGTTTGTGGAGATTTGAACGATGTGTGCTGTTCGTTTTTGGACAGGTCTAAAAATATGTCGGCCTATGGCCGCGTGTCGAATTTGCTGCCCAATTTTCTTTTCAATAATAATTTATATGACGTTTGGAGACGAAAGAATCCGGACAAAAGGGAGTTCACTCGTCAACAAGTATTCAAAGGTGGTCTGAATCAGTCAAGAATAGATTATATATTAGTTACCTCCCATTTATTAAACTATGTATCATATTGTTTTATATCACACACGTCACTTAGTGATCATAGTTTTGTAACAACCCTATTTAATTTTAGTCATCATGATAGGGGACCTGGTGTTTGGATATTTAACAATACTTACCTGAAGGACCCTGATTTTTGTAATAAAATAAATGCTGTTATAAAAGCAGAATTAGAAACAGATTTGTATGTAACTGAACCACTTTTTTGGTGGGATAATTTAAAATTTAAGTTTAAGCAGATTAGTATTTTACATGCTCAATGTGAACGGAAAAAATTACAAACTGAATTCTGGACTTTGCAAACTGCTCTGAAATTTCATTATGGAAGGGCGAGCAAGAATTCTGAATATGATTTTAATCCAATTTTTGATTTAAGGGATTCATTAGAGAAGTATGAAACTATTAAATGTAATGGGGCCATTTTGAGATCGAAATCTGATATTACTGTTGAAAGTGATAAAAATTCCAAATATTTTCTAAATTTAGAAAAGTTAAAACAGGAATCACATGTTATTAAAAATCTTAAAACATCAGAAAATAAATATGTTACGGACATTGTTGACATTTTACAAGAATCTGTTAAATTTTATTCCAAACTTTATACTGAAGAAGCTGTGGATTTAAATGATCAAAATGTTTTATTTAATTTGATTGATAGAAATATTGATGAAAATGAAAAATTTATGTGTGATGCAGATTTTACAGCTAAAGAATTTCACAATTCCCTTAAAGGTATGAAAAAGGGCAAATCACCTGGTCCCGATGGGATTACTGTCGAATTTTATTTGCAATTCTGGGATATTCTATCTCCTGTTTATGTTAAGATTATTCAAGCTATTCAAGAATCTGGGTCGTTGAGTAAGTCCATGCAACGTGGAAATATATCTTTGTTTTATAAAAACAGGGGAGATAAGTGTGACCTCAAAAATTGGAGACCAATCAGTTTACTAAATGTAGACTACAAAATATTCTCTAGAACATTAGCTTTACGTTTGAAACTCGTAATGTCATCAGTTGTCTCCCCTGAGCAAAGTTGTTGTATACCTGGTCGAGACATTGCTCAAAATGTTTCCAACTTGAGGGACATAATAACTTTTGCTGAATTAGAAGATTTACCCCTGTTCATACTAAGTTTAGATTCCCAGAAAGCTTTTGATAGAGTTTCTCTGCCATATTTATTTAAGCTCCTTGAAAAGTTTGGTTTTGGTGAAAAATTTGTAAATAATATTAGAATTTTTTACAATGGAATTAGAAGTTCGATTAAGATTAACGGACATGTTTCTTTACCTTTTAGTATTACCCGTTCTGTTAGACAAGGATGTCCTATTTCAGCATTATTATATGTTCTTACAGCAGAACCTTTAAATTTGTTAATTAAGTCAAAACCGGATATTAAAGGTCTTCATATTCCGGGATGTGATGAGCAGGCAGTTATTTTTCAACACGCTGATGACACCACTCTTACATTAAGTGATACTAATTCTATTAAGTCTGCATTATCTACAGTTTCAGTTTATTGCTCTGCATCCGGTGCCAAGATAAATGCCGAAAAGTCTGGAATTCTTTTGGCTGGAAGTGCTGTTATAAAAGATGATGATAACATCCCTGTTAAAGTTGTGAATGGTGCGTCTAAATTTTTGGGAATTTATCTTGGAACGGATGCAAAAGAATGTGAACGTTTAAATTGGGACGCAAAGGTTAATAAAATTCAGAATGTTTTAAATATGTGGCGCCAACGAAAACTTAATCTCAAGGGTAAAGTTTTAATTGTTAATACTTTTTGCGTAAGTGTGTTATGGTATCAACTAAGAGTTTTGATTATGCCTGTTTGGGCTTTAGATAAGATCAAAAAGTCAGTCAAAGATTTTATTTGGGAAATCCACCTTTAATTAGTTACAATACATTAATAGGAGATCAATCTGATGGTGGCTTAAATCTCACTGATATCAAATCTAAAGAAACTGCTTTTAGACTTGTTTGGTTGTCTAAATATTTACAATGTTCAACTGATGCAGTATGGAAATATTTAATGACTTATTTTTTAAACCAATATAAAGGATTTTTGTGTTCTTTTGAATTGCTTTTTATCAAATGTTCTGATTATTATCTGAAAAGATTACCTCCATTTTATCAAAGTGTACTTAAGGCTTGGAACATATTTTGTAAGGGAACGAGATCTGTAACACTTTCTTACTCGAATATTTTAAATCAACCAATATTTGATAATCCAAATATAGTGAATAATGATAGAACACTATTTTTTCAAAATTTTGTTGACGCAGGAATTGTAAAAATTTCTGATTTATTCGTCAAAAAGGTTTTTTTGCCTTCTGAAGACATTTTCGCATATGTTAAAGATCACGTACCCAATTCTTCTCAAAAAAGAGTTTTGACTCAATATAAGACTATTATTGAAGCAATTCCTACAGAGTGGATAAGTATAATTGGTGAGACAAATGGGGTCTTAGTCCATGCAATTGACAGTAAATATTGTATTGATAATGAAACTGAAATTGATTTGTTTTGCCTTAAAACTAAACAGGTTTATGTTTATCTAAAGCAGACAGTTTTAAAAAATCCTGCTTGTATAAAGTTTTGGAATTCAGTTGGTTATAATTTAGACTTCAAGCCAATTTGGAATAATATTTCTAATGCATTTAAGTCGGCTGAAATGATTGATATTGATTATAAAATTGTTCATAATGTGATTTGGACTAATCAGAAACTTTTTAAAGTTGGTATCAAAGACAACCCTTTCTGTGATTTATGTGATGATTCTGAGATGGAATGTATGAATCATATGTTTGTAAGATGTGCAAATGTACAAAATTTGAGAAATTTTATAATGGATTTATTGCCTGTTTATTTCCAGACATCTGGTTTTACTGAAACTGATTTTGATAATTGGTTTATTTTTGGCTATCCAAAGAAAAAAGAATTGGACAATTTATTTTTGATTTTGGTGTTTTCAATTGCCAGGATGTGTATAATTAAACGCCGGTTATTTTTCTTTAAGGAAAATAAAATTTTAAACGTATTGAAATTGTTTCGAACTATGCTACAAGAACATTTAAATATATTATTATTCAAATATAGAGGTAAAATTACACTTCTTTTTGCTCAAAGCCCATATATTTCAATTGATTGTGATAAAGTAATTTTGAAATGAATAATCTGTGATATATACTTTTATATATTTTATACTTTTAGTTTTTGAATTTTATATGTGATCTGATTTTGTAAACATGTTTTATATGAATAAAAGATAAAAAAAAAAAAATCAAATTCAACCAAATTCAAACAAAAGTCGTGTAGAGAGTCGCAAAAAGAGTCTACAGCACTCGGTGTTCCCAGGCGGTCACCCATCCAAGTACTAACCGAGCCCGACGTTGCTTAACTTCAGTGATCGGACGAGAACTGGTGCTTTCAACGTGGTATGGCCGTAGACATTCTCAAGGAATTTTTCTGGCGGGTCGTTGCCGATTTACCAAATTCAACCAAATTCAAACAAAAGTCGTGTAGAGAGTCGCAAAAAGAGTCTACAGCACTCGGTGTTCCCAGGCGGTCACCCATCCAAGTACTAACCGAGCCCGACGTTGCTTAACTTCAGTGATCGGACGAGAACTGGTGCTTTCAACGTGGTATGGCCGTAGACATTCTCAAGGAATCTTTCTGGCGGGTCGTTGCCGATTTACCAAATTCAACCAAATTCAAACAAAAGTCGTGTAGAGAGTCGCAAAAAGAGTCTACAGCACTCGGTGTTCCCAGGCGGTCACCCATCCAAGTACTAACCGAGCCCGACGTTGCTTAACTTCAGTGATCGGACGAGAACTGGTGCTTTCAACGTGGTATGGCCGTAGACATTCTCAAGGAATTTTTCTGGCGGGTCGTTGCCGATTTACCAAATTCAACCAAATTCAAACAAAAGTCGTGTAGAGAGTCGCAAAAAGAGTCTACAGCACTCGGTGTTCCCAGGCGGTCACCCATCCAAGTACTAACCGAGCCCGACGTTGCTTAACTTCAGTGATCGGACGAGAACTGGTGCTTTCAACGTGGTATGGCCGTAGACATTCTCAAGGAATTTTTCTGGCGGGTCGTTGCCGATTTACCAAATTCAACCAAATTCAAACAAAAGTCGTGTAGAGAGTCGCAAAAAGAGTCTACAGCACTCGGTGTTCCCAGGCGGTCACCCATCCAAGTACTAACCGAGCCCGACGTTGCTTAACTTCAGTGATCGGACGAGAACTGGTGCTTTCAACGTGGTATGGCCGTAGACATTCTCAAGGAATTTTTCTGGCGGGTCGTTGCCGATTTACCAAATTCAACCAAATTCAAACAAAAGTCGTGTAGAGAGTCGCAAAAAGAGTCTACAGCACTCGGTGTTCCCAGGCGGTCACCCATCCAAGTACTAACCGAGCCCGACGTTGCTTAACTTCAGTGATCGGACGAGAACTGGTGCTTTCAACGTGGTATGGCCGTAGACATTCTCAAGGAATTTTTCTGGCGGGTCGTTGCCGATTTACCAAATTCAACCAAATTCAAACAAAAGTCGTGTAGAGAGTCGCAAAAAGAGTCTACAGCACTCGGTGTTCCCAGGCGGTCACCCATCCAAGTACTAACCGAGCCCGACGTTGCTTAACTTCAGTGATCGGACGAGAACTGGTGCTTTCAACGTGGTATGGCCGTAGACATTCTCAAGGAATCTTTCTGGCGGGTCGTTGCCGATTTACCAAATTCAACCAAATTCAAACAAAAGTCGTGTAGAGAGTCGCAAAAAGAGTCTACAGCACTCGGTGTTCCCAGGCGGTCACCCATCCAAGTACTAACCGAGCCCGACGTTGCTTAACTTCAGTGATCGGACGAGAACTGGTGCTTTCAACGTGGTATGGCCGTAGACATTCTCAAGGAATTTTTCTGGCGGGTCGTTGCCGATTTACCAAATTCAACCAAATTCAAACAAAAGTCGTGTAGAGAGTCGCAAAAAGAGTCTACAGCACTCGGTGTTCCCAGGCGGTCACCCATCCAAGTACTAACCGAGCCCGACGTTGCTTAACTTCAGTGATCGGACGAGAACTGGTGCTTTCAACGTGGTATGGCCGTAGACATTCTCAAGGAATTTTTCTGGCGGGTCGTTGCCGATTTACCAAATTCAACCAAATTCAAACAAAAGTCGTGTAGAGAGTCGCAAAAAGAGTCTACAGCACTCGGTGTTCCCAGGCGGTCACCCATCCAAGTACTAACCGAGCCCGACGTTGCTTAACTTCAGTGATCGGACGAGAACTGGTGCTTTCAACGTGGTATGGCCGTAGACATTCTCAAGGAATTTTTCTGGCGGGTCGTTGCCGATTTACCAAATTCAACCAAATTCAAACAAAAGTCGTGTAGAGAGTCGCAAAAAGAGTCTACAGCACTCGGTGTTCCCAGGCGGTCACCCATCCAAGTACTAACCGAGCCCGACGTTGCTTAACTTCAGTGATCGGACGAGAACTGGTGCTTTCAACGTGGTATGGCCGTAGACATTCTCAAGGAATTTTTCTGGCGGGTCGTTGCCGATTTACCAAATTCAAACAAAAGTCGTGTAGAGAGTCGCAAAAAGAGTCTACAGCACTCGGTGTTCCCAGGCGGTCACCCATCCAAGTACTAACCGAGCCCGACGTTGCTTAACTTCAGTGATCGGACGAGAACTGGTGCTTTCAACGTGGTATGGCCGTAGACATTCTCAAGGAATTTTTCTGGCGGGTCGTTGCCGATTTACCAAATTCAACCAAATTCAAACAAAAGTCGTGTAGAGAGTCGCAAAAAGAGTCTACAGCACTCGGTGTTCCCAGGCGGTCACCCATCCAAGTACTAACCGAGCCCGACGTTGCTTAACTTCAGTGATCGGACGAGAACTGGTGCTTTCAACGTGGTATGGCCGTAGACATTCTCAAGGAATTTTTCTGGCGGGTCGTTGCCGATTTACCAAATTCAACCAAATTCAAACAAAAGTCGTGTAGAGAGTCGCAAAAAGAGTCTACAGCACTCGGTGTTCCCAGGCGGTCACCCATCCAAGTACTAACCGAGCCCGACGTTGCTTAACTTCAGTGATCGGACGAGAACTGGTGCTTTCAACGTGGTATGGCCGTAGACATTCTCAAGGAATCTTTCTGGCGGGTCTTTGCCGATTTACCAAATTCAACCAAATTCAAACAAAAGTCGTGTAGAGAGTCGCAAAAAGAGTCTACAGCACTCGGTGTTCCCAGGCGGTCACCCATCCAAGTACTAACCGAGCCCGACGTTGCTTAACTTCAGTGATCGGACGAGAACTGGTGCTTTCAACGTGGTATGGCCGTAGACATTCTCAAGGAATCTTTCTGGCGGGTCGTTGCCGATTTACCAAATTCAACCAAATTCAAACAAAAGTCGTGTAGAGAGTCGCAAAAAGAGTCTACAGCACTCGGTGTTCCCAGGCGGTCACCCATCCAAGTACTAACCGAGCCCGACGTTGCTTAACTTCAGTGATCGGACGAGAACTGGTGCTTTCAACGTGGTATGGCCGTAGACATTCTCAAGGAATTTTTCTGGCGGGTCGTTGCCGATTTACCAAATTCAACCAAATTCAAACAAAAGTCGTGTAGAGAGTCGCAAAAAGAGTCTACAGCACTCGGTGTTCCCAGGCGGTCACCCATCCAAGTACTAACCGAGCCCGACGTTGCTTAACTTCAGTGATCGGACGAGAACTGGTGCTTTCAACGTGGTATGGCCGTAGACATTCTCAAGGAATTTTTCTGGCGGGTCGTTGCCGATTTACCAAATTCAACCAAATTCAAACAAAAGTCGTGTAGAGAGTCGCAAAAAGAGTCTACAGCACTCGGTGTTCCCAGGCGGTCACCCATCCAAGTACTAACCGAGCCCGACGTTGCTTAACTTCAGTGATCGGACGAGAACTGGTGCTTTCAACGTGGTATGGCCGTAGACATTCTCAAGGAATTTTTCTGGCGGGTCGTTGCCGATTTACCAAATTCAACCAAATTCAAACAAAAGTCGTGTAGAGAGTCGCAAAAAGAGTCTACAGCACTCGGTGTTCCCAGGCGGTCACCCATCCAAGTACTATCCGAGCCCGACGTTGCTTAACTTCAGTGATCGGACGAGAACTGGTGCTTTCAACGTGGTATGGCCGTAGACATTCTCAAGGAATTTTTCTGGCGGGTCGTTGCCGATTTACCAAATTCAACCAAATTCAAACAAAAGTCGTGTAGAGAGTCGCAAAAAGAGTCTACAGCACTCGGTGTTCCCAGGCGGTCACCCATCCAAGTACTAACCGAGCCCGACGTTGCTTAACTTCAGTGATCGGACGAGAACTGGTGCTTTCAACGTGGTATGGCCGTAGACATTCTCAAGGAATTTTTCTGGCGGGTCGTTGCCGATTTACCAAATTCAACCAAATTTAAACAAAAGTCGTGTAGAGAGTCGCAAAAAGAGTCTACAGCACTCGGTGTTCCCAGGCGGTCACCCATCCAAGTACTAACCGAGCCCGACGTTGCTTAACTTCAGTGATCGGACGAGAACTGGTGCTTTCAACGTGGTATGGCCGTAGACATTCTCAAGGAATTTTTCTGGCGGGTCGTTGCCGATTTACCAAATTCAACCAAATTCAAACAAAAGTCGTGTAGAGAGTCGCAAAAAGAGTCTACAGCACTCGGTGTTCCCAGGCGGTCACCCATCCAAGTACTAACCGAGCCCGACGTTGCTTAACTTCAGTGATCGGACGAGAACTGGTGCTTTCAACGTGGTATGGCCGTAGACATTCTCAAGGAATTTTTCTGGCGGGTCGTTGCCGATTTACCAAATTCAACCAAATTCAAACAAAAGTCGTGTAGAGAGTCGCAAAAAGAGTCTACAGCACTCGGTGTTCCCAGGCGGTCACCCATCCAAGTACTAACCGAGCCCGACGTTGCTTAACTTCAGTGATCGGACGAGAACTGGTGCTTTCAACGTGGTATGGCCGTAGACATTCTCAAGGAATCTTTCTGGCGGGTCGTTGCCGATTTACCAAATTCAACCAAATTCAAACAAAAGTCGTGTAGAGAGTCGCAAAAAGAGTCTACAGCACTCGGTGTTCCCAGGCGGTCACCCATCCAAGTACTAACCGAGCCCGACGTTGCTTAACTTCAGTGATCGGACGAGAACTGGTGCTTTCAACGTGGTATGGCCGTAGACATTCTCAAGGAATTTTTCTGGCGGGTCGTTGCCGATTTACCAAATTCAACCAAATTCAAACAAAAGTCGTGTAGAGAGTCGCAAAAAGAGTCTACAGCACTCGGTGTTCCCAGGCGGTCACCCATCCAAGTACTAACCGAGCCCGACGTTGCTTAACTTCAGTGATCGGACGAGAACTGGTGCTTTCAACGTGGTATGGCCGTAGACATTCTCAAGGAATTTTTCTGGCGGGTCGTTGCCGATTTACCAAATTCAACCAAATTCAAACAAAAGTCGTGTAGAGAGTCGCAAAAAGAGTCTACAGCACTCGGTGTTCCCAGGCGGTCACCCATCCAAGTACTAACCGAGCCCGACGTTGCTTAACTTCAGTGATCGGACGAGAACTGGTGCTTTCAACGTGGTATGGCCGTAGACATTCTCAAGGAATTTTTCTGGCGGGTCGTTGCCGATTTACCAAATTCAACCAAATTCAAACAAAAGTCGTGTAGAGAGTCGCAAAAAGAGTCTACAGCACTCGGTGTTCCCAGGCGGTCACCCATCCAAGTACTAACCGAGCCCGACGTTGCTTAACTTCAGTGATCGGACGAGAACTGGTGCTTTCAACGTGGTATGGCCGTAGACATTCTCAAGGAATTTTTCTGGCGGGTCGTTGCCGATTTACCAAATTCAACCAAATTCAAACAAAAGTCGTGTAGAGAGTCGCAAAAAGAGTCTACAGCACTCGGTGTTCCCAGGCGGTCACCCATCCAAGTACTAACCGAGCCCGACGTTGCTTAACTTCAGTGATCGGACGAGAACTGGTGCTTTCAACGTGGTATGGCCGTAGACATTCTCAAGGAATTTTTCTGGCGGGTCGTTGCCGATTTACCAAATTCAACCAAATTCAAACAAAAGTCGTGTAGAGAGTCGCAAAAAGAGTCTACAGCACTCGGTGTTCCCAGGCGGTCACCCATCCAAGTACTAACCGAGCCCGACGTTGCTTAACTTCAGTGATCGGACGAGAACTGGTGCTTTCAACGTGGTATGGCCGTAGACATTCTCAAGGAATTTTTCTGGCGGGTCGTTGCCGATTTACCAAATTCAACCAAATTCAAACAAAAGTCGTGAAGAGAGTCGCAAAAAGAGTCTACAGCACTCGGTGTTCCCAGGCGGTCACCCATCCAAGTACTAACCGAGCCCGACGTTGCTTAACTTCAGTGATCGGACGAGAACTGGTGCTTTCAACGTGGTATGGCCGTAGACATTCTCAAGGAATTTTTCTGGCGGGTCGTTGCCGATTTACCAAATTCAACCAAATTCAAACAAAAGTCGTGTAGAGAGTCGCAAAAAGAGTCTACAGCACTCGGTGTTCCCAGGCGGTTACCCATCCAAGTACTAACCGAGCCCGACGTTGCTTAACTTCAGTGATCGGACGAGAACTGGTGCTTTCAACGTGGTATGGCCGTAGACATTCTCAAGGAATTTTTCTGGCGGGTCGTTGCCGATTTACCAAATTCAACCAAATTCAAACAAAAGTCGTGTAGAGAGTCGCAAAAAGAGTCTACAGCACTCGGTGTTCCCAGGCGGTCACCCATCCAAGTACTAACCGAGCCCGACGTTGCTTAACTTCAGTGATCGGACGAGAACTGGTGCTTTCAACGTGGTATGGCCGTAGATATTCTCAATGAATCTTTCTGGCGGGTCGTTGCCGATTTACCAAATTCAACCAAATTCAAACAAAAGTCGTGTAGAGAGTCGCAAAAAGAGTCTACAGCACTCGGTGTTCCCAGGCGGTCACCCATCCAAGTACTAACCGAGCCCGACGTTGCTTAACTTCAGTGATCGGACGAGAACTGGTGCTTTCAACGTGGTATGGCCGTAGACATTCTCAAGGAATCTTTCTGGCGGGTCGTTGCCGATTTACCAAATTCAACCAAATTCAAACAAAAGTCGTGTAGAGAGTCGCAAAAAGAGTCTACAGCTCTCGGTGTTCCCAGGCGGTCACCCATCCAAGTACTAACCGAGCCCGACGTTGCTTAACTTCAGTGATCGGACGAGAACTGGTGCTTTCAACGTGGTATGGCCGTAGACATTCTCAAGGAATTTTTCTGGCGGGTCGTTGCCGATTTACCAAATTCAACCTAATTCAAACAAAAGTCGTGTAGAGAGTCGCAAAAAGAGTCTACAGCTCTCGGTGTTCCCAGGCGGTCACCCATCCAAGTACTAACCGAGCCCGACGTTGCTTTTTTTATATTGTAAAATGTTTATTAACTATTCACATGAAGTACATTCAACTAAAAGAATTGCTAACAAAACAACATAAAGTTATACAGTAAAACGACATAAAAGATATCACAGTTAACATATCACAGTTGAGTAATAAATCTAATAATTATTTCATTTCCGTCAATAACTATATAGGGTGATTGAGCAAAGTTAACTACTACCTTACTTCTATTATTGAATAATAAATACTTAAAATGATTAGACAGCATGGAATTAAAAAGTAAACAAATGTCTATAAGTTTGCTTTCTTTATGATATAGTAATCTACGCTTAACAGTAGCTAATCTAGCCGTAGAAAATATTAAAATCAAAAGCAAATTATCCAGTTCCTTCCGAACTGGATATCCGAAGATAAGCCACTTATAAAAATCAGATAATGTAAAACCTTTGGATTGAAAATACACCTGGATTATATCCATAATATAATCATGTAATGGTTTCAGGGTAGGACAATAAAGAAACAAGTGCTCTATAGATTCTATATCTACTGATTTACATAGTTTACAATGTGGGTCCCCAACAATACCAACTTTACACATTTTCTCATTTGTCCAAATTATGTTATGAACTGTACGGAAATCCAAGTCAATACATTCTGCACTCTTAATTAAATGAAACACAGACCGCCAAACAAGATTAAAATCAACATCATAATTTAATGATGACCAATACTTAATTGATGATGGTACCTGAAAATACTTATCTCTTAAAATTGAATAAAATTGTCTGGATTTAAAACAAGACAAGTCAACTTCAGTATCATCATCAATAGGTATCTTGGGGTTAATTTCATGAAGTAATAAGCCACATTTGGTAACAATCTGACTGTACCATTCCACAGGCAACGCTTGAACAATTGAAGTATATTGATTCTTAAATTTCTTATAAGTAAATCCAGGTATAATATCAGAACAAATTCTATACAAATCCTTAAAAGGTAGCAAACCTGGTTTATATTTAAAAGCTATATCAGAAATCTTTATAATGCCAGCCTCAATAAAATATTTGAAATACAAACACTTGCCATCAGTTTGTAAATTAGGGTTATCAAACAAGGGTTGGTGTAAAATATCATTGTAAGATTTGTCAATTGATCTATTACCATTACAGATGTCATCCCAGGCAAGTAACACATTTCTATAAAAGGGAGGCAACTTCTGTAGATGTAACTTAGAATATCTTATATACAACAATTCAAACGAACAAAAATACTCTCTATATTGTTTTAAGAAATAGGTCATGAGGAATTTCCAAACAGAATCCTCTGGTGATTGTATATACTTCGATAACCATACTAATCTAAATGCATTTTCTTTCAGTTTAATATTATGTAAATTAAGACCACCATCGTCATAAGAACCATACAAAGTACTAGCCTTAATCAACGGTGGCTTTCCATCCCATAAAAACGACCGAATACAAGATTCTATCTTCAGGAGAGCCCATTGGGGAATATTGATAACTCTTAAACTATACCATAATACTGATAAACAAAAAGTGTTAACAACGATAGATTTACCCTTCAGATTCAAACGCCGCTGCCGCCACATGTTTAGCACCTTTTGGATTTTAGTAACTTTACTCTCCCAATTAAGTTTTTCACAAAGTTTTTGGTCATTACCAAGATAAATGCCAAGAAATCTCGAAGCTCCACTTACAATTTTAACTGGTAAAACAATATCAGCATCGAGCGTAGCACTGCCAAAAAGCATAAGCTCCGACTTTTCAGGATTTATCTTGGCCCCAGAAGCTGAGCAGTATAAATCTACCGTTGACAAAGAAACAATTACAGACTTGATATCAGAAAGGGTAAGGGTGGTATCATCAGCATGTTGATACAAAATTGATGGATCATTACTACCAGGGATATGTATACCTCTTATGTCATATTTTGACTTAACAAGCAGATTTAGAGGTTCAGCTGTTATAACGTACAACAATGCAGAAATAGGGCAGCCTTGTCTTACAGAGCGTTTAATTGGAAAAGGCAAGGAAATGTGTCCATTTATCTTAAGACAGCTTCTTATATCTTTGTACAAAAGACTTATATTTCTAATAAACTTTTCCCCAAATCCGAAAACACGGAGTACCTGAAAAAGATATTGATGAGAAACTCTATCGAAAGCTTTCTCTGCGTCCAATTTCAAGACATACAGAGGGAGCTTTTCATCCTCAGCAAAATCAAAAATGTCTCTTAGGCACATAACGTTGCAAGCAATGTCACGACCAGGAATACACGAAGTTTGTTCCGAGGAAACAATACTGCTCAAAACAGTTTTTAAACGTAATGCTAAGCAACGAGAAAAAATCTTGTAATCAACATTCAACAAACTGATGGGCCTCCAATTTTTCAGAAGATTTTTATCCCCCCTGTTTTTGTAAAACAAGGAGACAGCCCCCCTTTTCATGGATCTGCTTAATTCACCTGATTTCTGAATTTCATCAACAACTTTTATATAAATTGGCCCTAAAACATCCCAAAAGTTTATCCAAAATTCTACCGTGATACCGTCAGGCCCAGGAGACTTTCCCCGTTTCATTCCACATAATGATTTATAAAGTTCGTTAATAGAAATTTCAGCATCACATGAATTAGAATCAGATTCATCAAGACGATTTCCTATAAGATTGAATAAGGTCTGTTGATTACTTTCATCAACGTCTTCGTATTGATAAAGTTTTGAATAAAAATCTACAGACTCTTGAATAATATCTTGAGAAGACGTAACAAGAGAACCATCAGCTCTAATTAGGCTCTTGATAGCATTCGATTCTTGCTTAAATTTTTCGAGGGTTAAAAAGTACTTGGTACATTTATCTGACTCTAAGGCAAAGAAAGATTTACTTCTTAATATAGCACCATCACACAGAGATTTTTCATAAGTAGCTAGCTTATCTTCATATTCTTTAATAACAGAATAATCATAAGTATCACATCTAGCAGCGCGAGTATAATGAAAATTTAAACTAGTCTGAATTTGCCAAAATTCATCCTTTTCTCTTCTTCGTTGTTTTTCAGCAAATCGTATACTGGCCTGCTTTAAGCGGTATTTTAAATTATCCCAAAAGATAAGTATTTCGTTCGAAAACAGGGGACACGATAAAGAGTCTTTTACCAATGACTTTATCAAGCAATTAAATTCAAAATCCTTCAGATACCTGTTATTGAAAACCCAAAAGCCTGGGCCTCTTTCACAGTTATCAAAATTTAATAAAAGTGTCACAAAACTGTGGTCACTAACACTTGTATGGGAGATAAAACAATAAGTAGTATATGCAAGTAAATTAGATGAAATAAAAATGTAATCTAATCGGGATTGTTTAAAAACACCTCGAATAAGTTGTTGTCGCGTAAAACTTTTTTTATCTGGGTTTTTACGCTTCCAAACATCACACAGAGAATTTTGAGCGACAAAATCAGAAAGCAAATGAGATTGCTGTCCAAAACATGACATGTTCGATGAACGATCTATAAAAGGATCAATGACGTCATTAAAGTCCCCACACACTAGAACATTTTCTAAGTCTGAAATTCGCTTTGAAATGCTATCTAAGAAACACTTTCTCTCACTCAAAATATTAGGTGCATAAATGCACAATAAATTAAAAGAAACATCATTGATTTTAATCAAACACTCCACATAGCGACCATCGTTCGTCCTAGATACACAAGAATAATCGTCAGAATGTTTTTTAGAAACGAATATTGCGCAACCCCGAGAACCCGTTGAACAATTTGAAAATACAATGTCACCATTCCACAAATGTTTGTATGAGTCAATGAAACTATCACACCAATGCGTCTCTTGAACACATATAAAATCTAAATTTTTAGAATCAAAATTTGAAATTATCTGCTGAAACTTAGACACATTGTTCAAACCGCGAGCATTTATTGTTGCTATTTTCACCATCACAATAAGGTTCAAAAACCAAAAGAAAAAGTTCAAATTATTTGCCATTTTTGCGCAGCTGATCTTTAAAACTTTTAACAAGAGATTTACCAATTACATTTCCACTTTTCTTTGAAATATCACCTTGTTTCACTTTATTTTTCAAAAGAGATTTTTCGGAACTCAATTTAGAGGTCAACTTACGCTGAGGTTTCTTTAACGAACATTTAGCTCCACTATCAGAAGCTGGTTGCTCTATATCCATATCATCACCACTTTGACATTCAGCCTCAGTTTGAATAGAACCAGATTTGACATCAGAACCTTTTCTTCCCTTCTTGATATCAGTAGCAATTTCAGGAACTGGGGCACTGGCAGGAAGAGAATCATCATCAAATTTAAAAAGATCATTGTTATCATTAGCATCACTAAAATCAGAATTTACAGTTACAGATATTTTACATTCATTTGAATTTTCATCCAAGTTATCAGAACTATTTATATCAATTTTATTAAAACACTTATTTGCATCAGACTCCTTACAACAACCATTTTCCTCACGAAACGGCGAAGCACCGCCCTTACTAACACTATGCATATTTTCACAACCAGAATCAGAAATATTATTTGACGAAACATTTCCTTTAATGTCAATGTTGATCTTTGGAGAACCCGTTACATTTACCGCTAACCCTTCAGTTGACTCATGAACTTCGGTGGTTAAAACAACATTCCTTGAGAGATCACCGTCAATGTTGTTACTAGCTTCAATAAAAATGTTATCATCTGGTAGTAAACATTGACATTCCCAATCATATAAACTACATCTTGGACATAATACTGAAGTGCAGTTCTTTTTACCATGGCCTTGTTTTTTACATTTAAAACACTTAAATTCAGGGCAACCTGACACAACGTGACCAGGTAATAGACAAATGAAGCAGACCTTCTCCTGATCATTGTGACGCACATGGTAGGATTGACCACCAAAACCAGTTGAATAAGGTAGACTACATACGGTAGAGGGGAATTCCACCTTTACAAACCTTGTACCATCATACTTTTTTTTGCCGTCAAAGTCTCTAGTTTTTCTAATTATAGGGCCACACGATTTCACACCCCAGGATTTCAATTTAGCTTCAATATCAGTGTCAGAAATATATACAGGCATATGCATGAAAGACACAACTTTTACTCTGGTATCGACAAATTTGCAATGTAGTCCTACAGATCCATGGAGCAAACCATCACGAGCTAGGACGCCAGCTAATTTATCATTGACAACAGTAACATCAAAAGATGCACCACAAGGAACAATCGCAAGAACGCAATCATCACCTAGTTTATCCTCAACCAATTTTATAACATCAGCAGCAAGAATTTTGTCATTTTCTGGTAGTATAACCTTCACCGTATTGTCTTTAAGTAGTAGGTTTGTGGTGGCAGACGACACCCTGGACGCCATATTGAATTTACTGGCTATACACCAGCCGGGCCAAAGGCCCAAAATAAGTTAAATCAGTCCAGTTAGAGCCAAATTTATAAAATAAGAATAACACAGAAATGTATATTAATTACTCACAGCGATCATTTCCAAAAAATGAACAACAGAAAACTCGATGTCAGGCGATTATCAAGAGCAATACAAAAACACGTCTTACTCCTATTTTCACCAAACCGGAACAACCGAGCCCGACGTTGCTTAACTTCAGTGATCGGACGAGAACTGGTGCTTTCAACGTGGTATGGCCGTAGACATTCTCAAGGAATTTTTCTGGCGGGTCGTTGCCGATTTACCAAATTCAACCAAATTCAAACAAAAGTCGTGTAGAGAGTCGCAAAAAGAGTCTACAGCACTCGGTGTTCCCAGGCGGTCACCCATCCAAGTACTAACCGAGCCCGACGTTGCTTAACTTCAGTGATCGGACGAGAACTGGTGCTTTCAACGTGGTATGGCCGTAGACATTCTCAAGGAATTTTTCTGGCGGGTCGTTGCCGATTTACCAAATTCAACCAAATTCAAACAAAAGTCGTGTAGAGAGTCGCAAAAAGAGTCTACAGCTCTCGGTGTTCCCAGGCGGTCACCCATCCAAGTACTAACCGAGCCCGACGTTGCTTAACTTCAGTGATCGGACGAGAACTGGTGCTTTCAACGTGGTATGGCCGTAGACATTCTCAAGGAATTTTTCTGGCGGGTCGTTGCCGATTTACCAAATTCAACCTAATTCAAACAAAAGTCGTGTAGAGAGTCGCAAAAAGAGTCTACAGCACTCGGTGTTCCCAGGCGGTCACCCATCCAAGTACTAACCGAGCCCGACGTTGCTTAACTTCAGTGATCGGACGAGAACTGGTGCTTTCAACGTGGTATGGCCGTAGACATTCTCAAGGAATTTTTCTGGCGGGTCGTTGCCGATTTACCAAATTCAACCAAATTCAAACAAAAGTCGTGTAGAGAGTCGCAAAAAGAGTCTACAGCACTCGGTGTTCCCAGGCGGTCACCCATCCAAGTACTAACCGAGCCCGACGTTGCCTAACTTCAGTGATCGGACGAGAACTGGTGCTTTCAACGTGGTATGGCCGTAGACATTCTCAAGGAATTTTTCTGGCGGGTCGTTGCCGATTTACCAAATTCAACCAAATTCAAACAAAAGTCGTGTAGAGAGTCGCAAAAAGAGTCTACAGCACTCGGTGTTCCCAGGCGGTCACCCATCCAAGTACTAACCGAGCCCGACGTTGCTTAACTTCAGTGATCGGACGAGAACTGGTGCTTTCAACGTGGTATGGCCGTAGACATTCTCAAGGAATTTTTCTGGCGGGTCGTTGCCGATTTACCAAATTCAACCAAATTCAAACAAAAGTCGTGTAGAGAGTCGCAAAAAGAGTCTACAGCACTCGGTGTTCCCAGGCGGTCACCCATCCAAGTACTAACCGAGCCCGACGTTGCTTAACTTCAGTGATCGGACGAGAACTGGTGCTTTCAACGTGGTATGGCCGTAGACATTCTCAAGGAATTTTTCTGGCGGGTGGACTTCCGGTTTGATCGATGATGGTGTAGGACGGTGTTTGTATGTGCTCTACTAAATCGTCTTCAATCCTGTTAATTTATGGACTAAGCAGTCGTTATTTTGGATGTTTTTTGTACAGTATTTATTGTAGGATATTCGTGAACAATTAGTTCCTGTATAGAGGTTCGTTTTTTCGTGTTTTGAGGCATTTTGCCTCGGCTGTTTATATAAATAAACAGCCGGTGCTACCAAAATGGCGAATGTACCGAATGTTAATTTATTAATCAGAGACAATACTGTAAGGGTGAGTGCAAATGGTTTACCAAAGTTTAAAGTGGCTGATATAGTTAAACGTGTTGAAGATAAACTTGGAGTTGATGCTGTTTTAGCATGTGTTCCGGGTAAAGGTTTTTTTGATGTGACATTGATAAATAATGATATTGCAAAATCTCTTGTTAAAGATAGTGGACCACGGCCATATACGCCTAACGAAAAAGTCGAAGATGGAAAAAATTTAATCAGGAGAAAACTAAACTTTCTCAAACCTTTCGATTTAGGTCCAATAACATCCATTTTAAGTTTCATCAAAATCGGTTGAAAACTAAGAGAGTAATACCATATTTAAGATTTGGGGCAAGGGCAATAACTCTGCTTGTAACAATCGAAAATAGCTCAAATTCGAACTTGATCTTCGTTTTCTGAATATATATACACATATCAAATTTCATTTGATTCCGTCATAAACTCTAGTTTTAAGAGCGTTTACAAGCAAATGTTGATGGACTGACCGACGGATTTGGGGCAAGGGCAATAACTCTGCTTCTAAAGATCGAAAATAGCTCAAATTCGAACTTGATCTTCGTTTTATGAATATGTATACACATATCAAATTTCATTTGATTCCGTCAAAAACTCTAGTTTTTAGAGCGTTTACGAGCAAATGTTGACGGACGGACGGACCGACGGACGGACCGACGGACGGACAGGGGTGACTACAATATACGTCCTCATAGAGAGATGAGGGCGTATAAAAATGGTTTGATTTGTGGATCTGATGGATTTTCTTGCAATTTTGTAAATACACGAATAAAAATTGTGTCTTTTATGAACATTCCTGTTTATATTTCTGATGCAGCTATTGCAGAAAAACTCTGTGGTTGGGGTGTGAAGCCAGTGTCACCAATATCAAGAAGATCTTTTGAGTTCAATGGCAGAAGAAAATTTGATGGTACCAGGTTTGTCAAAGTTGAATTTACCCCCAATGTGCCAAGCCTCCCATATGCTACTGGGTTTGATGGTGCTTCTTATTTTGTGAAACATGATGATCAAGAAAAAGTGTGTTTTCTGTGTTTAAAACCAGATCATGTATTAGCAAACTGTCCTGACTTTAAATGTTTTAGGTGTTCAAAACAGGGTCATGGTAAAAGATCATGTGAGGCAATCTTTTGCAAAAGATGCAGAAAGTATGATTGGCAGTGTGACTGTCTTGTTGCTAAATCAACTTTATTTGATGGTGAAAATGATGAAAACATTTCTTATGATGCAAGTGTTTATGTTTCTGGTGAAAATGGTGATAATTCTGATGTAAATGGTGATAATTCTGATATAAATGGTGATCATTCTGATGTAAATGGTGATAATTCTGATGTAAATGGTGATAATTCTGTTACGAAGGCTGATAGTTATGTTAAAGTGGTTGACAATTCTGGTAATACTGGTAAGATGGCTGGTAATTCTAATAAGATAGATAATAATTTTGATAAAAACAATGATATTTGTGACCATCATAGTAGTAATTTTGACAGGAAATTTGAGCAAATAAATGTGAAATCTGATGATGTCTCTGATAAAGAAATTGAAAATTCTACTGCAAATATTAAGAACAATGATAAAAGTGTTAATATTACTGGTGAAAATGTTAATTTTGATGTTAATGAAATTAGTTCCAGTAATGTTGATATGGAATGTGCTGGTTATTCAGAAACCACTAGCCTTGAAGCTTGTTCAGTAGCTAATGATTCTGAAGGTGAGATGGAGGTTTCTGTTGAAAAGAATGAACTCTGTGATAGCAATAAACTACCAGATTCTATTAAGGATGTATCTGTAGGTAAACATTATCGACGGAGAATTATGGTTACTGGTCCAACAAAGAGTGCTGTTCTTAAATCATCACAAGAACGATCTTTTAAAAAAGGTAAATCAAAAATAAATGATGAAAGTTTGAAAAATAGTTATAAATTGGGTGCCAATACACAATCGTTAACATTCAAATAATGTTTTTAGTGGTGTTTACAAAATTATTAATACTGAACATTTTAATAATGGTTAAATTAGCAACTTTAAATGCGAATGGGTTAAACAGTATTATAAAATTTAATAATCTGATTGCAAGTTGTCGTGTCAAAGGTTTAGATATAATTTGTGTTCAAGAAACTCACTGGAATGACAATTTTATAGAATCTTATAAACACTTGTGGGATGGGGAAATTTTTTATTCTAACTGCTCTGATGGGTATAAGGGATGTGCGATTTTAATTTCAAAACGTTTTGCAAAATATTCAAGCAAAGTTTATAGTGACCATTTAGGTAGGATTATTGAGTGTAATATTTCACTTGATTCCTTTACCTTTAATATTGTGTGTATTTATGCTCCGAATGCCTCTCAAGAACGATCGGAATTTTTTGATAGTGTATCAAATCATTTAGATGATTCCCTGAATTACGTTGTTTGTGGAGATTTGAACGATGTGTGCTGTTCGTTTTTGGACAGGTCTAAAAATATGTCGGCCTATGGCCGCGTGTCGAATTTGCTGCCCAATTTTCTTTTCAATAATAATTTATATGACGTTTGGAGACGAAAGAATCCGGACAAAAGGGAGTTCACTCGTCAACAAGTATTCAAAGGTGGTCTGAATCAGTCAAGAATAGATTATATATTAGTTACCTCCCATTTATTAAACTATGTATCATATTGTTTTATATCACACACGTCACTTAGTGATCATAGTTTTGTAACAACCCTATTTAATTTTAGTCATCATGATAGGGGACCTGGTGTTTGGATATTTAACAATACTTACCTGAAGGACCCTGATTTTTGTAATAAAATAAATGCTGTTATAAAAGCAGAATTAGAAACAGATTTGTATGTAACTGAACCACTTTTTTGGTGGGATAATTTAAAATTTAAGTTTAAGCAGATTAGTATTTTACATGCTCAATGTGAACGGAAAAAATTACAAACTGAATTCTGGACTTTGCAAACTGCTCTGAAATTTCATTATGGAAGGGCGAGCAAGAATTCTGAATATGATTTTAATCCAATTTTTGATTTAAGGGATTCATTAGAGAAGTATGAAACTATTAAATGTAATGGGGCCATTTTGAGATCGAAATCTGATATTACTGTTGAAAGTGATAAAAATTCCAAATATTTTCTAAATTTAGAAAAGTTAAAACAGGAATCACATGTTATTAAAAATCTTAAAACATCAGAAAATAAATATGTTACGGACATTGTTGACATTTTACAAGAATCTGTTAAATTTTATTCCAAACTTTATACTGAAGAAGCTGTGGATTTAAATGATCAAAATGTTTTATTTAATTTGATTGATAGAAATATTGATGAAAATGAAAAATTTATGTGTGATGCAGATTTTACAGCTAAAGAATTTCACAATTCCCTTAAAGGTATGAAAAAGGGCAAATCACCTGGTCCCGATGGGATTACTGTCGAATTTTATTTGCAATTCTGGGATATTCTATCTCCTGTTTATGTTAAGATTATTCAAGCTATTCAAGAATCTGGGTCGTTGAGTAAGTCCATGCAACGTGGAAATATATCTTTGTTTTATAAAAACAGGGGAGATAAGTGTGACCTCAAAAATTGGAGACCAATCAGTTTACTAAATGTAGACTACAAAATATTCTCTAGAACATTAGCTTTACGTTTGAAACTCGTAATGTCATCAGTTGTCTCCCCTGAGCAAAGTTGTTGTATACCTGGTCGAGACATTGCTCAAAATGTTTCCAACTTGAGGGACATAATAACTTTTGCTGAATTAGAAGATTTACCCCTGTTCATACTAAGTTTAGATTCCCAGAAAGCTTTTGATAGAGTTTCTCTGCCATATTTATTTAAGCTCCTTGAAAAGTTTGGTTTTGGTGAAAAATTTGTAAATAATATTAGAATTTTATACAATGGAATTAGAAGTTCGATTAAGATTAACGGACATGTTTCTTTACCTTTTAGTATTACCCGTTCTGTTAGACAAGGATGTCCTATTTCAGCATTATTATATGTTCTTACAGCAGAACCTTTAAATTTGTTAATTAAGTCAAAACCGGATATTAAAGGTCTTCATATTCCGGGATGTGATGAGCAGGCAGTTATTTTTCAACACGCTGATGACACCACTCTTACATTAAGTGATACTAATTCTATTAAGTCTGCATTATCTACAGTTTCAGTTTATTGCTCTGCATCCGGTGCCAAGATAAATGCCGAAAAGTCTGGAATTCTTTTGGCTGGAAGTGCTGTTATAAAAGATGATGATAACATCCCTGTTAAAGTTGTGAATGGTGCGTCTAAATTTTTGGGAATTTATCTTGGAACGGATGCAAAAGAATGTGAACGTTTAAATTGGGACGCAAAGGTTAATAAAATTCAGAATGTTTTAAATATGTGGCGCCAACGAAAACTTAATCTCAAGGGTAAAGTTTTAATTGTTAATACTTTTTGCGTAAGTGTGTTATGGTATCAACTAAGAGTTTTGATTATGCCTGTTTGGGCTTTAGATAAGATCAAAAAGTCAGTCAAAGATTTTATTTGGGAAATCCACCTTTAATTAGTTACAATACATTAATAGGAGATCAATCTGATGGTGGCTTAAATCTCACTGATATCAAATCTAAAGAAACTGCTTTTAGACTTGTTTGGTTGTCTAAATATTTACAATGTTCAACTGATGCAGTATGGAAATATTTAATGACTTATTTTTTAAACCAATATAAAGGATTTTTGTGTTCTTTTGAATTGCTTTTTATCAAATGTTCTGATTATTATCTGAAAAGATTACCTCCATTTTATCAAAGTGTACTTAAGGCTTGGAACATATTTTGTAAGGGAACGAGATCTGTAACACTTTCTTACTCGAATATTTTAAATCAACCAATATTTGATAATCCAAATATAGTGAATAATGATAGAACACTATTTTTTCAAAATTTTGTTGACGCAGGAATTGTAAAAATTTCTGATTTATTCGTCAAAAAGGTTTTTTTGCCTTCTGAAGACATTTTCGCATATGTTAAAGATCACGTACCCAATTCTTCTCAAAAAAGAGTTTTGACTCAATATAAGACTATTATTGAAGCAATTCCTACAGAGTGGATAAGTATAATTGGTGAGACAAATGGGGTCTTAGTCCATGCAATTGACAGTAAATATTGTATTGATAATGAAACTGAAATTGATTTGTTTTGCCTTAAAACTAAACAGGTTTATGTTTATCTAAAGCAGACAGTTTTAAAAAATCCTGCTTGTATAAAGTTTTGGAATTCAGTTGGTTATAATTTAGACTTCAAGCCAATTTGGAATAATATTTCTAATGCATTTAAGTCGGCTGAAATGATTGATATTGATTATAAAATTGTTCATAATGTGATTTGGACTAATCAGAAACTTTTTAAAGTTGGTATCAAAGACAACCCTTTCTGTGATTTATGTGATGATTCTGAGATGGAATGTATGAATCATATGTTTGTAAGATGTGCAAATGTACAAAATTTGAGAAATTTTATAATGGATTTATTGCCTGTTTATTTCCAGACATCTGGTTTTACTGAAACTGATTTTGATAATTGGTTTATTTTTGGCTATCCAAAGAAAAAAGAATTGGACAATTTATTTTTGATTTTGGTGTTTTCAATTGCCAGGATGTGTATAATTAAACGCCGGTTATTTTTCTTTAAGGAAAATAAAATTTTAAACGTATTGAAATTGTTTCGAACTATGCTACAAGAACATTTAAATATATTATTATTCAAATATAGAGGTAAAATTACACTTCTTTTTGCTCAAAGCCCATATATTTCAATTGATTGTGATAAAGTAATTTTGAAATGAATAATCTGTGATATATACTTTTATATATTTTATACTTTTAGTTTTTGAATTTTATATGTGATCTGATTTTGTAAACATGTTTTATATGAATAAAAGATAAAAAAAAAAAAATCAAATTCAACCAAATTCAAACAAAAGTCGTGTAGAGAGTCGCAAAAAGAGTCTACAGCACTCGGTGTTCCCAGGCGGTCACCCATCCAAGTACTAACCGAGCCCGACGTTGCTTAACTTCAGTGATCGGACGAGAACTGGTGCTTTCAACGTGGTATGGCCGTAGACATTCTCAAGGAATTTTTCTGGCGGGTCGTTGCCGATTTACCAAATTCAACCAAATTCAAACAAAAGTCGTGTAGAGAGTCGCAAAAAGAGTCTACAGCACTCGGTGTTCCCAGGCGGTCACCCATCCAAGTACTAACCGAGCCCGACGTTGCTTAACTTCAGTGATCGGACGAGAACTGGTGCTTTCAACGTGATATGGCCGTAGACATTCTCAAGGAATCTTTCTGGCGGGTCGTTGCCGATTTACCAAATTCAACCAAATTCAAACAAAAGTCGTGTAGAGAGTCGCAAAAAGAGTCTACAGCACTGGGTGTTCCCAGGCGGTCACCCATCCAAGTACTAACCGAGCCCGACGTTGCTTAACTTCAGTGATCGGACGAGAACTGGTGCTTTCAACGTGGTATGGCCGTAGACATTCTCAAGGAATTTTTCTGGCGGGTCGTTGCCGATTTACCAAATTCAACCAAATTCAAACAAAAGTCGTGTAGAGAGTCGCAAAAAGAGTCTACAGCACTCGGTGTTCCCAGGCGGTCACCCATCCAAGTACTAACCGAGCCCGACGTTGCTTAACTTCAGTGATCGGACGAGAACTGGTGCTTTCAACGTGGTATGGCGGTAGACATTCTCAAGGAATTTTTCTGGCGGGTCGTTGCCGATTTACCAAATTCAACCAAATTCAAACAAAAGTCGTGTAGAGAGTCGCAAAAAGAGTCTACAGCACTGGGTGTTCCCAGGCGGTCACCCATCCAAGTACTAACCGAGCCCGACGTTGCTTAACTTCAGTGATCGGACGAGAACTGGTGCTTTCAACGTGGTATGGCCGTAGACATTCTCAAGGAATTTTTCTGGCGGGTCGTTGCCGATTTACCAAATTCAACCAAATTCAAACAAAAGTCGTGTAGAGAGTCGCAAAAAGAGTCTACAGCACTCGGTGTTCCCAGGCGGTCACCCATCCAAGTACTAACCGAGCCCGACGTTGCTTAACTTCAGTGATCGGACGAGAACTGGTGCTTTCAACGTGGTATGGCCGTAGACATTCTCAAGGAATCTTTCTGGCGGGTCGTTGCCGATTTACCAAATTCAACCAAATTCAAACAAAAGTCGTGTAGAGAGTCGCAAAAAGAGTCTACAGCACTCGGTGTTCCCAGGCGGTCACCCATCCAAGTACTAACCGAGCCCGACGTTGCTTAACTTCAGTGATCGGACGAGAACTGGTGCTTTCAACGTGGTATGGCCGTAGACATTCTCAAGGAATTTTTCTGGCGGGTCGTTGCCGATTTACCAAATTCAACCAAATTCAAACAAAAGTCGTGTAGAGAGTCGCAAAAAGAGTCTACAGCACTCGGTGTTCCCAGGCGGTCACCCATCCAAGTACTAACCGAGCCCGACGTTGCTTAACTTCAGTGATCGGACGAGAACTGGTGCTTTCAACGTGGTATGGCCGTAGACATTCTCAAGGAATTTTTCTGGCGCGTCGTTGCCGATTTACCAAATTCAACCAAATTCAAACAAAAGTCGTGTAGAGAGTCGCAAAAAGAGTCTACAGCACTGGGTGTTCCCAGGCGGTCACCCATCCAAGTACTAACCGAGCCCGACGTTGCTTAACTTCAGTGATCGGACGAGAACTTGTGCTTTCAACGTGGTATGGCCGTAGACATTCTCAAGGAATCTTTCTGGCGGGTCGTTGCCGATTTACCAAATTCAACCAAATTCAAACAAAAGTCGTGTAGAGAGTCGCAAAAAGAGTCTACAGCACTCGGTGTTCCCAGGCGGTCACCCATCCAAGTACTAACCGAGCCCGACGTTGCTTAACTTCAGTGATCGGACGAGAACTGGTGCTTTCAACGTGGTATGGCCGTAGACATTCTCAAGGAATTTTTCTGGCGGGTCGTTGCCGATTTACCAAATTCAACCAAATTCAAACAAAAGTCGTGTAGAGAGTCGCAAAAAGAGTCTACAGCACTCGGTGTTCCCAGGCGGTCACCCATCCAAGTACTAACCGAGCCCGACGTTGCTTAACTTCAGTGATCGGACGAGAACTGGTGCTTTCAACGTGGTATGGCCGTAGACATTCTCAAGGAATTTTTCTGGCGGGTCGTTGCCGATTTACCAAATTCAACCAAATTCAAACAAAAGTCGTGTAGAGAGTCGCAAAAAGAGTCTACAGCACTCGGTGTTCCCAGGCGGTCACCCATCCAAGTACTAACCGAGCCCGACGTTGCTTAACTTCAGTGATCGGACGAGAACTGGTGCTTTCAACGTGGTATGGCCGTAGACATTCTCAAGGAATTTTTCTGGCGGGTCGTTGCCGATTTACCAAATTCAACCAAATTCAACCAAATTCAAACAAAAGTCGTGTAGAGAGTCGCAAAAAGAGTCTACAGCACTCGGTGTTCCCAGGCGGTCACCCATCCAAGTACTAACCGAGCCCGACGTTGCTTAACTTCAGTGATCGGACGAGAACTGGTGCTTTCAACGTGGTATGGCCGTAGACATTCTCAAGGAATTTTTCTGGCGCGTCGTTGCCGATTTACCAAATTCAACCAAATTCAAACAAAAGTCGTGTAGAGAGTCGCAAAAAGAGTCTACAGCACTGGGTGTTCCCAGGCGGTCACCCATCCAAGTACTAACCGAGCCCGACGTTGCTTAACTTCAGTGATCGGACGAGAACTGGTGCTTTCAACGTGGTATGGCCGTAGACATTCTCAAGGAATCTTTCTGGCGGGTCGTTGCCGATTTACCAAATTCAACCAAATTCAAACAAAAGTCGTGTAGAGAGTCGCAAAAAGAGTCTACAGCACTCGGTGTTCCCAGGCGGTCACCCATCCAAGTACTAACCGAGCCCGACGTTGCTTAACTTCAGTGATCGGACGAGAACTGGTGCTTTCAACGTGGTATGGCCGTAGACATTCTCAAGGAATTTTTCTGGCGGGTCGTTGCCGATTTACCAAATTCAACCAAATTCAAACAAAAGTCGTGTAGAGAGTCGCAAAAAGAGTCTACAGCACTCGGTGTTCCCAGGCGGTCACCCATCCAAGTACTAACCGAGCCCGACGTTGCTTAACTTCAGTGATCGGACGAGAACTGGTGCTTTCAACGTGGTATGGCCGTAGACATTCTCAAGGAATTTTTCTGGCGGGTCGTTGCCGATTTACCAAATTCAACCAAATTCAAACAAAAGTCGTGTAGAGAGTCTACAGCACTCGGTGTTCCCAGGCGGTCACCCATCCAAGTACTAACCGAGCCCGACGTTGCTTAACTTCAGTGATCGGACGAGAACTGGTGCTTTCAACGTGGTATGGCCGTAGACATTCTCAAGGAATTTTTCTGGCGGGTCGTTGCCGATTTACCAAATTCAACCAAATTCAAACAAAAGTCGTGTAGAGAGTCGCAAAAAGAGTCTACAGCACTCGGTGTTCCCAGGCGGTCACCCATCCAAGTACTAACCGAGCCCGACGTTGCTTAACTTCAGTGATCGGACGAGAACTGGTGCTTTCAACGTGGTATGGCCGTAGACATTCTCAAGGAATTTTTCTGGCGGGTCGTTGCCGATTTACCAAATTCAACCAAATTCAAACAAAAGTCGTGTAGAGAGTCGCAAAAAGAGTCTACAGCACTCGGTGTTCCCAGGCGGTCACCCATCCAAGTACTAACCGAGCCCGACGTTGCTTAACTTCAGTGATCGGACGAGAACTGGTGCTTTCAACGTGGTATGGCCGTAGACATTCTCAAGGAATTTTTCTGGCGGGTCGTTGCCGATTTACCAAATTCAACCAAATTCAACCAAATTCAAACAAAAGTCGTGTAGAGAGTCGCAAAAAGAGTCTACAGCACTCGGTGTTCCCAGGCGGTCACCCATCCAAGTACTAACCGAGCCCGACGTTGCTTAACTTCAGTGATCGGACGAGAACTGGTGCTTTCAACGTGGTATGGCCGTAGACATTCTCAAGGAATTTTTCTGGCGGGTCGTTGCCGATTTACCAAATTCAACCAAATTCAAACAAAAGTCGTGTAGAGAGTCGCAAAAAGAGTCTACAGCACTCGGTGTTCCCAGGCGGTCACCCATCCAAGTACTAACCGAGCCCGACGTTGCTTAACTTCAGTGATCGGACGAGAACTGGTGCTTTCAACGTGGTATGGCCGTAGACATTCTCAAGGAATTTTTCTGGCGGGTCGTTGCCGATTTACCAAATTCAACCAAATTCAAACAAAAGTCGTGTAGAGAGTCGCAAAAAGAGTCTACAGCACTCGGTGTTCCCAGGCGGTCACCCATCCAAGTACTAACCGAGCCCGACGTTGCTTAACTTCAGTGATCGGACGAGAACTGGTGCTTTCAACGTGGTATGGCCGTAGACATTCTCAAGGAATTTTTCTGGCGGGTCGTTGCCGATTTACCAAATTCAACCAAATTCAAACAAAAGTCGTGTAGAGAGTCGCAAAAAGAGTCTACAGCACTCGGTGTTCCCAGGCGGTCACCCATCCAAGTACTAACCGAGCCCGACGTTGCTTAACTTCAGTGATCGGACGAGAACTGGTGCTTTCAACGTGGTATGGCCGTAGACATTCTCAAGGAATTTTTCTGGCGGGTCGTTGCCGATTAACCAAATTCAACCAAATTCAAACAAAAGTCGTGTAGAGAGTCGCAAAAAGAGTCTACAGCACTCGGTGTTCCCAGGCGGTCACCCATCCAAGTACTAACCGAGACCGACGTTGCTTAACTTCAGTGATCGGACGAGAACTGGTGCTTTCAACGTGGTATGGCCGTAGACATTCTCAAGGAATTTTTCTGGCGGGTCGTTGCCGATTTACCAAATTCAACCAAATTCAAACAAAAGTCGTGTAGAGAGTCGCAAAAAGAGTCTACAGCACTCGGTGTTCCCAGGCGGTCACCCATCCAAGTACTAACCGAGCCCGACGTTGCTTAACTTCAGTGATCGGACGAGAACTGGTGCTTTCAACGTGGTATGGCCGTAGACATTCTCAAGGAATTTTTCTGGCGGGTCGTTGCCGATTTACCAAATTCAACCAAATTCAACCAAATTCAAACAAAAGTCGTGTAGAGAGTCGCAAAAAGAGTCTACAGCACTCGGTGTTCCCAGGCGGTCACCCATCCAAGTACTAACCGAGCCCGACGTTGCTTAACTTCAGTGATCGGACGAGAACTGGTGCTTTCAACGTGGTATGGCCGTAGACATTCTCAAGGAATTTTTCTGGCGGGTCGTTGCCGATTTACCAAATTCAACCAAATTCAAACAAAAGTCGTGTAGAGAGTCGCAAAAAGAGTCTACAGCACTCGGTGTTCCCAGGCGGTCACCCATCCAAGTACTAACCGAGCCCGACGTTGCTTAACTTCAGTGATCGGACGAGAACTGGTGCTTTCAACGTGGTATGGCCGTAGACATTCTCAAGGAATTTTTCTGGCGGGTCGTTGCCGATTTACCAAATTCAACCAAATTCAAACAAAAGTCGTGTAGAGAGTCGCAAAAAGAGTCTACAGCACTCGGTGTTCCCAGGCGGTCACCCATCCAAGTACTAACCGAGCCCGACGTTGCTTAACTTCAGTGATCGGACGAGAACTGGTGCTTTCAACGTGGTATGGCCGTAGACATTCTCAAGGAATTTTTCTGGCGGGTCGTTGCCGATTTACCAAATTCAACCAAATTCAAACAAAAGTCGTGTAGAGAGTCGCAAAAAGAGTCTACAGCACTCGGTGTTCCCAGGCGGTCACCCATCCAAGTACTAACCGAGCCCGACGTTGCTTAACTTCAGTGATCGGACGAGAACTGGTGCTTTCAACGTGGTATGGCCGTAGACATTCTCAAGGAATTTTTCTGGCGGGTCGTTGCCGATTAACCAAATTCAACCAAATTCAAACAAAAGTCGTGTAGAGAGTCGCAAAAAGAGTCTACAGCACTCGGTGTTCCCAGGCGGTCACCCATCCAAGTACTAACCGAGCCCGACGTTGCTTAACTTCAGTGATCGGACGAGAACTGGTGCTTTCAACGTGGTATGGCCGTAGACATTCTCAAGGAATTTTTCTGGCGGGTCGTTGCCGATTTACCAAATTCAACCAAATTCAAACAAAAGTCGTGTAGAGAGTCGCAAAAAGAGTCTACAGCACTCGGTGTTCCCAGGCGGTCACCCATCCAAGTACTAACCGAGCCCGACGTTGCTTAACTTCAGTGATCGGACGAGAACTGGTGCTTTCAACGTGGTATGGCCGTAGACATTCTCAAGGAATTTTTCTGGCGGGTCGTTGCCGATTTACCAAATTCAACCAAATTCAAACAAAAGTCGTGTAGAGAGTCGCAAAAAGAGTCTACAGCACTCGGTGTTCCCAGGCGGTCACCCATCCAAGTACTAACCGAGCCCGACGTTGCTTAACTTCAGTGATCGGACGAGAACTGGTGCTTTCAACGTGGTATGGCCGTAGACATTCTCAAGGAATTTTTCTGGCGGGTCGTTGCCGATTTACCAAATTCAACCAAATTCAACCAAATTCAAACAAAAGTCGTGTAGAGAGTCGCAAAAAGAGTCTACAGCACTCGGTGTTCCCAGGCGGTCACCCATCCAAGTACTAACCGAGCCCGACGTTGCTTAACTTCAGTGATCGGACGAGAACTGGTGCTTTCAACGTGGTATGGCCGTAGACATTCTCAAGGAATTTTTCTGGCGGGTCGTTGCCGATTTACCAAATTCAACCAAATTCAAACAAAAGTCGTGTAGAGAGTCGCAAAAAGAGTCTACAGCACTCGGTGTTCCCAGGCGGTCACCCATCCAAGTACTAACCGAGCCCGACGTTGCTTAACTTCAGTGATCGGACGAGAACTGGTGCTTTCAACGTGGTATGGCCGTAGACATTCTCAAGGAATTTTTCTGGCGGGTCGTTGCCGATTTACCAAATTCAACCAAATTCAAACAAAAGTCGTGTAGAGAGTCGCAAAAAGAGTCTACAGCACTCGGTGTTCCCAGGCGGTCACCCATCCAAGTACTAACCGAGCCCGACGTTGCTTAACTTCAGTGATCGGACGAGAACTGGTGCTTTCAACGTGGTATGGCCGTAGACATTCTCAAGGAATTTTTCTGGCGGGTCGTTGCCGATTTACCAAATTCAACCAAATTCAAACAAAAGTCGTGTAGAGAGTCGCAAAAAGAGTCTACAGCACTCGGTGTTCCCAGGCGGTCACCCATCCAAGTACTAACCGAGCCCGACGTTGCTTAACTTCAGTGATCGGACGAGAACTGGTGCTTTCAACGTGGTATGGCCGTAGACATTCTCAAGGAATTTTTCTGGCGGGTCGTTGCCGATTAACCAAATTCAACCAAATTCAAACAAAAGTCGTGTAGAGAGTCGCAAAAAGAGTCTACAGCACTCGGTGTTCCCAGGCGGTCACCCATCCAAGTACTAACCGAGACCGACGTTGCTTAACTTCAGTGATCGGACGAGAACTGGTGCTTTCAACGTGGTATGGCCGTAGACATTCTCAAGGAATTTTTCTGGCGGGTCGTTGCCGATTTACCAAATTCAACCAAATTCAAACAAAAGTCGTGTAGAGAGTCGCAAAAAGAGTCTACAGCACTCGGTGTTCCCAGGCGGTCACCCATCCAAGTACTAACCGAGCCCGACGTTGCTTAACTTCAGTGATCGGACGAGAACTGGTGCTTTCAACGTGGTATGGCCGTAGACATTCTCAAGGAATTTTTCTGGCGGGTCGTTGCCGATTTACCAAATTCAACCAAATTCAACCAAATTCAAACAAAAGTCGTGTAGAGAGTCGCAAAAAGAGTCTACAGCACTCGGTGTTCCCAGGCGGTCACCCATCCAAGTACTAACCGAGCCCGACGTTGCTTAACTTCAGTGATCGGACGAGAACTGGTGCTTTCAACGTGGTATGGCCGTAGACATTCTCAAGGAATTTTTCTGGCGGGTCGTTGCCGATTTACCAAATTCAACCAAATTCAAACAAAAGTCGTGTAGAGAGTCGCAAAAAGAGTCTACAGCACTCGGTGTTCCCAGGCGGTCACCCATCCAAGTACTAACCGAGCCCGACGTTGCTTAACTTCAGTGATCGGACGAGAACTGGTGCTTTCAACGTGGTATGGCCGTAGACATTCTCAAGGAATTTTTCTGGCGGGTCGTTGCCGATTTACCAAATTCAACCAAATTCAAACAAAAGTCGTGTAGAGAGTCGCAAAAAGAGTCTACAGCACTCGGTGTTCCCAGGCGGTCACCCATCCAAGTACTAACCGAGCCCGACGTTGCTTAACTTCAGTGATCGGACGAGAACTGGTGCTTTCAACGTGGTATGGCCGTAGACATTCTCAAGGAATTTTTCTGGCGGGTCGTTGCCGATTTACCAAATTCAACCAAATTCAAACAAAAGTCGTGTAGAGAGTCGCAAAAAGAGTCTACAGCACTCGGTGTTCCCAGGCGGTCACCCATCCAAGTACTAACCGAGCCCGACGTTGCTTAACTTCAGTGATCGGACGAGAACTGGTGCTTTCAACGTGGTATGGCCGTAGACATTCTCAAGGAATTTTTCTGGCGGGTCGTTGCCGATTAACCAAATTCAACCAAATTCAAACAAAAGTCGTGTAGAGAGTCGCAAAAAGAGTCTACAGCACTCGGTGTTCCCAGGCGGTCACCCATCCAAGTACTAACCGAGCCCGACGTTGCTTAACTTCAGTGATCGGACGAGAACTGGTGCTTTCAACGTGGTATGGCCGTAGACATTCTCAAGGAATTTTTCTGGCGGGTCGTTGCCGATTTACCAAATTCAACCAAATTCAAACAAAAGTCGTGTAGAGAGTCGCAAAAAGAGTCTACAGCACTCGGTGTTCCCAGGCGGTCACCCATCCAAGTACTAACCGAGCCCGACGTTGCTTAACTTCAGTGATCGGACGAGAACTGGTGCTTTCAACGTGGTATGGCCGTAGACATTCTCAAGGAATTTTTCTGGCGGGTCGTTGCCGATTTACCAAATTCAACCAAATTCAAACAAAAGTCGTGTAGAGAGTCGCAAAAAGAGTCTACAGCACTCGGTGTTCCCAGGCGGTCACCCATCCAAGTACTAACCGAGCCCGACGTTGCTTAACTTCAGTGATCGGACGAGAACTGGTGCTTTCAACGTGGTATGGCCGTAGACATTCTCAAGGAATTTTTCTGGCGGGTCGTTGCCGATTTACCAAATTCAACCAAATTCAAACAAAAGTCGTGTAGAGAGTCGCAAAAAGAGTCTACAGCACTCGGTGTTCCCAGGCGGTCACCCATCCAAGTACTAACCGAGCCCGACGTTGCTTAACTTCAGTGATCGGACGAGAACTGGTGCTTTCAACGTGGTATGGCCGTAGACATTCTCAAGGAATCTTTCTGGCGGGTCGTTGCCGATTTACCAAATTCAACCAAATTCAAACAAAAGTCGTGTAGAGAGTCGCAAAAAGAGTCTACAGCACTCGGTGTTCCCAGGCGGTCACCCATCCAAGTACTAACCGAGCCCGACGTTGCTTAACTTCAGTGATCGGACGAGAACTGGTGCTTTCAACGTGGTATGGCCGTAGACATTCTCAAGGAATTTTTCTGGCGGGTCGTTGCCGATTTACCAAATTCAACCAAATTCAAACAAAAGTCGTGTAGAGAGTCGCAAAAAGAGTCTACAGCACTCGGTGTTCCCAGGCGGTCACCCATCCAAGTACTAACCGAGCCCGACGTTGCTTATCTTCAGTGATCGGACGAGAACTGGTGCTTTCAACGTGGTATGGCCGTAGACATTCTCAAGGAATTTTTCTGGCGGGTCGTTGCCGATTTACCAAATTCAACCAAATTCAAACAAAAGTCGTGTAGAGAGTCGCAAAAAGAGTCTACAGCACTCGGTGTTCCCAGGCGGTCACCCATCCAAGTACTAACCGAGCCCGACGTTGCTTAACTTCAGTGATCGGACGAGAACTGGTGCTTTCAACGTGGTATGGCCGTAGACATTCTCAAGGAATTTTTCTGGCGGGTCGTTGCCGATTGACCAAATTCAACCAAATTCAAACAAAAGTCGTGTAGAGAGTCGCAAAAAGAGTCTACAGCACTCGGTGTTCCCAGGCGGTCACCCATCCAAGTACTAACCGAGCCCGACGTTGCTTAACTTCAGTGATCGGACGAGAACTGGTGCTTTCAACGTGGTATGGCCGTAGACATTCTCAAGGAATTTTTCTGGCGGGTCGTTGCCGATTTACCAAATTCAACCAAATTCAAACAAAAGTCGTGTAGAGAGTCGCAAAAAGAGTCTACAGCACTCGGTGTTCCCAGGCGGTCACCCATCCAAGTACTAACCGAGCCCGACGTTGCTTAACTTCAGTGATCGGACGAGAACTGGTGCTTTCAACGTGGTATGGCCGTAGACATTCTCAAGGAATCTTTCTGGCGGGTCGTTGCCGATTTACCAAATTCAACCAAATTCAAACAAAAGTCGTGTAGAGAGTCGCAAAAAGAGTCTACAGCACTCGGTGTTCCCAGGCGGTCACCCATCCAAGTACTAACCGAGCCCGACGTTGCTTAACTTCAGTGATCGGACGAGAACTGGTGCTTTCAACGTGGTATGGCCGTAGACATTCTCAAGGAATCTTTCTGGCGGGTCGTTGCCGATTTACCAAATTCAACCAAATTCAAACAAAAGTCGTGTAGAGAGTCGCAAAAAGAGTCTACAGCACTCGGTGTTCCCAGGCGGTCACCCATCCAAGTACTAACCGAGCCCGACGTTGCTTAACTTCAGTGATCGGACGAGAACTGGTGCTTTCAACGTGGTATGGCCGTAGACATTCTCAAGGAATTTTTCTGGCGGGTCGTTGCCGATTTACCAAATTCAACCAAATTCAAACAAAAGTCGTGTAGAGAGTCGCAAAAAGAGTCTACAGCACTCGGTGTTCCCAGGCGGTCACCCATCCAAGTACTAACCGAGCCCGACGTTGCTTAACTTCAGTGATCGGACGAGAACTGGTGCTTTCAACGTGGTATGGCCGTAGACATTCTCAAGGAATTTTTCTGGCGGGTCGTTGCCGATTTACCAAATTCAACCAAATTCAAACAAAAGTCGTGTAGAGAGTCGCAAAAAGAGTCTACAGCACTCGGTGTTCCCAGGCGGTCACCCATCCAAGTACTAACCGAGCCCGACGTTGCTTAACTTCAGTGATCGGACGAGAACTGGTGCTTTCAACGTGGTATGGCCGTAGACATTCTCAAGGAATTTTTCTGGCGGGTCGTTGCCGATTTACCAAATTCAACCAAATTCAAACAAAAGTCGTGTAGAGAGTCGCAAAAAGAGTCTACAGCACTCGGTGTTCCCAGGCGGTCACCCATCCAAGTACTAACCGAGCCCGACGTTGCTTAACTTCAGTGATCGGACGAGAACTGGTGCTTTCAACGTGGTATGGCCGTAGACATTCTCAAGGAATTTTTCTGGCGGGTCGTTGCCGATTTACCAAATTCAACCAAATTCAAACAAAAGTCGTGTAGAGAGTCGCAAAAAGAGTCTACAGCACTCGGTGTTCCCAGGCGGTCACCCATCCAAGTACTAACCGAGCCCGACGTTGCTTAACTTCAGTGATCGGACGAGAACTGGTGCTTTCAACGTGGTATGGCCGTAGACATTCTCAAGGAATTTTTCTGGCGGGTCGTTGCCGATTTACCAAATTCAACCAAATTCAAACAAATTCAAACAAAAGTCGTGTAGAGAGTCGCAAAAAGAGTCTACAGCACTCGGTGTTCCCAGGCGGTCACCCATCCAAGTACTAACCGAGCCCGACGTTGCTTAACTTCAGTGATCGGACGAGAACTGGTGCTTTCAACGTGGTATGGCCGTAGACATTCTCAAGGAATTTTTCTGGCGGGTCGTTGCCGATTTACCAAATTCAACCAAATTCAAACAAAAGTCGTGTAGAGAGTCGCAAAAAGAGTCTACAGCACTCGGTGTTCCCAGGCGGTCACCCATCCAAGTACTAACCGAGCCCGACGTTGCTTAACTTCAGTGATCGGACGAGAACTGGTGCTTTCAACGTGGTATGGCCGTAGACATTCTCAAGGAATTTTTCTGGCGGGTCGTTGCCGATTTACCAAATTCAACCAAATTCAAACAAAAGTCGTGTAGAGAGTCGCAAAAAGAGTCTACAGCACTCGGTGTTCCCAGGCGGTCACCCATCCAAGTACTAACCGAGCCCGACGTTGCTTAACTTCAGTGATCGGACGAGAACTGGTGCTTTCAACGTGGTATGGCCGTAGACATTCTCAAGGAATTTTTCTGGCGGGTCGTTGCCGATTAACCAAATTCAACCAAATTCAAACAAAAGTCGTGTAGAGAGTCGCAAAAAGAGTCTACAGCACTCGGTGTTCCCAGGCGGTCACCCATCCAAGTACTAACCGAGCCCGACGTTGCTTAACTTCAGTGATCGGACGAGAACTGGTGCTTTCAACGTGGTATGGCCGTAGACATTCTCAAGGAATTTTTCTGGCGGGTCGTTGCCGATTTACCAAATTCAACCAAATTCAAACAAAAGTCGTGTAGAGAGTCGCAAAAAGAGTCTACAGCACTCGGTGTTCCCAGGCGGTCACCCATCCAAGTACTAACCGAGCCCGACGTTGCTTAACTTCAGTGATCGGACGAGAACTGGTGCTTTCAACGTGGTATGGCCGTAGACATTCTCAAGGAATTTTTCTGGCGGGTCGTTGCCGATTTACCAAATTCAACCAAATTCAAACAAAAGTCGTGTAGAGAGTCGCAAAAAGAGTCTACAGCACTCGGTGTTCCCAGGCGGTCACCCATCCAAGTTCTAACCGAGCCCGACGTTGCTTAACTTCAGTGATCGGACGAGAACTGGTGCTTTCAACGTGGTATGGCCGTAGACATTCTCAAGGAATTTTTCTGGCGGGTCGTTGCCGATTTACCAAATTCAACCAAATTCAACCAAATTCAAACAAAAGTCGTGTAGAGAGTCGCAAAAAGAGTCTACAGCACTCGGTGTTCCCAGGCGGTCACCCATCCAAGTACTAACCGAGCCCGACGTTGCTTAACTTCAGTGATCGGACGAGAACTGGTGCTTTCAACGTGGTATGGCCGTAGACATTCTCAAGGAATTTTTCTGGCGGGTCGTTGCCGATTTACCAAATTCAACCAAATTCAAACAAAAGTCGTGTAGAGAGTCGCAAAAAGAGTCTACAGCACTCGGTGTTCCCAGGCGGTCACCCATCCAAGTACTAACCGAGCCCGACGTTGCTTAACTTCAGTGATCGGACGAGAACTGGTGCTTTCAACGTGGTATGGCCGTAGACATTCTCAAGGAATTTTTCTGGCGGGTCGTTGCCGATTTACCAAATTCAACCAAATTCAAACAAAAGTCGTGTAGAGAGTCGCAAAAAGAGTCTACAGCACTCGGTGTTCCCAGGCGGTCACCCATCCAAGTACTAACCGAGCCCGACGTTGCTTAACTTCAGTGATCGGACGAGAACTGGTGCTTTCAACGTGGTATGGCCGTACACATTCTCAAGGAATTTTTCTGGCGGGTCGTTGCCGATTTACCAAATTCAACCAAATTCAAACAAAAGTCGTGTAGAGAGTCGCAAAAAGAGTCTACGGCACTCGGTGTTCCCAGGCGGTCACCCATCCAAGTACTAACCGAGCCCGACGTTGCTTAACTTCAGTGATCGGACGAGAACTGGTGCTTTCAACGTGGTATGGCCGTAGACATTCTCAAGGAATTTTTCTGGCGGGTCGTTGCCGATTTACCAAATTCAACCAAATTCAAACAAAAGTCGTGTAGAGAGTCGCAAAAAGAGTCTACAGCACTCGGTGTTCCCAGGCGGTCACCCATCCAAGTACTAACCGAGCCCGACGTTGCTTAACTTCAGTGATCGGACGAGAACTGGTGCTTTCAACGTGGTATGGCCGTAGACATTCTCAAGGAATTTTTCTGGCGGGTCGTTGCCGATTTACCAAATTCAACCAAATTCAAACAAAAGTCGTGTAGAGAGTCGCAAAAAGAGTCTACAGCACTCGGTGTTCCCAGGCGGTCACCCATCCAAGTACTAACCGAGCCCGACGTTGCTTAACTTCAGTGATCGGACGAGAACTGGTGCTTTCAACGTGGTATGGCCGTAGACATTCTCAAGGAATTTTTCTGGCGGGTCGTTGCCGATTTACCAAATTCAACCAAATTCAAACAAAAGTCGTGTAGAGAGTCGCAAAAAGAGTCTACAGCACTCGGTGTTCCCAGGCGGTCACCCATCCAAGTACTAACCGAGCCCGACGTTGCTTAACTTCAGTGATCGGACGAGAACTGGTGCTTTCAACGTGGTATGGCCGTAGACATTCTCAAGGAATTTTTCTGGCGGGTCGTTGCCGATTTACCAAATTCAACCAAATTCAACCAAATTCAAACAAAAGTCGTGTAGAGAGTCGCAAAAAGAGTCTACAGCACTCGGTGTTCCCAGGCGGTCACCCATCCAAGTACTAACCGAGCCCGACGTTGCTTAACTTCAGTGATCGGACGAGAACTGGTGCTTTCAACGTGGTATGGCCGTAGACATTCTCAAGGAATTTTTCTGGCGGGTCGTTGCCGATTTACCAAATTCAACCAAATTCAAACAAAAGTCGTGTAGAGAGTCGCAAAAAGAGTCTACAGCACTCGGTGTTCCCAGGCGGTCACCCATCCAAGTACTAACCGAGCCCGACGTTGCTTAACTTCAGTGATCGGACGAGAACTGGTGCTTTCAACGTGGTATGGCCGTAGACATTCTCAAGGAATTTTTCTGGCGGGTCGTTGCCGATTTACCAAATTCAACCAAATTCAAACAAAAGTCGTGTAGAGAGTCGCAAAAAGAGTCTACAGCACTCGGTGTTCCCAGGCGGTCACCCATCCAAGTACTAACCGAGCCCGACGTTGCTTAACTTCAGTGATCGGACGAGAACTGGTGCTTTCAACGTGGTATGGCCGTAGACATTCTCAAGGAATTTTTCTGGCGGGTCGTTGCCGATTTACCAAATTCAACCAAATTCAAACAAAAGTCGTGTAGAGAGTCGCAAAAAGAGTCTACAGCACTCGGTGTTCCCAGGCGGTCACCCATCCAAGTACTAACCGAGCCCGACGTTGCTTAACTTCAGTGATCGGACGAGAACTGGTGCTTTCAACGTGGTATGGCCGTAGACATTCTCAAGGAATTTTTCTGGCGGGTCGTTGCCGATTTACCAAATTCAACCAAATTCAAACAAAAGTCGTGTAGAGAGTCGCAAAAAGAGTCTACAGCACTCGGTGTTCCCAGGCGGTCACCCATCCAAGTACTAACCGAGCCCGACGTTGCTTAACTTCAGTGATCGGACGAGAACTGGTGCTTTCAACGTGGTATGGCCGTAGACATTCTCAAGGAATTTTTCTGGCGGGTCGTTGCCGATTAACCAAATTCAACCAAATTCAAACAAAAGTCGTGTAGAGAGTCGCAAAAAGAGTCTACAGCACTCGGTGTTCCCAGGCGGTCACCCATCCAAGTACTAACCGAGCCCGACGTTGCTTAACTTCAGTGATCGGACGAGAACTGGTGCTTTCAACGTGGTATGGCCGTAGACATTCTCAAGGAATTTTTCTGGCGGGTCGTTGCCGATTTACCAAATTCAACCAAATTCAAACAAAAGTCGTGTAGAGAGTCGCAAAAAGAGTCTACAGCACTCGGTGTTCCCAGGCGGTCACCCATCCAAGTACTAACCGAGCCCGACGTTGCTTAACTTCAGTGATCGGACGAGAACTGGTGCTTTCAACGTGGTATGGCCGTAGACATTCTCAAGGAATTTTTCTGGCGGGTCGTTGCCGATTTACCAAATTCAACCAAATTCAAACAAAAGTCGTGTAGAGAGTCGCAAAAAGAGTCTACAGCACTCGGTGTTCCCAGGCGGTCACCCATCCAAGTACTAACCGAGCCCGACGTTGCTTAACTTCAGTGATCGGACGAGAACTGGTGCTTTCAACGTGGTATGGCCGTAGACATTCTCAAGGAATTTTTCTGGCGGGTCGTTGCCGATTTACCAAATTCAACCAAATTCAAACAAAAGTCGTGTAGAGAGTCGCAAAAAGAGTCTACAGCACTCGGTGTTCCCAGGCGGTCACCCATCCAAGTACTAACCGAGCCCGACGTTGCTTAACTTCAGTGATCGGACGAGAACTGGTGCTTTCAACGTGGTATGGCCGTAGACATTCTCAAGGAATCTTTCTGGCGGGTCGTTGCCGATTTACCAAATTCAACCAAATTCAAACAAAAGTCGTGTAGAGAGTCGCAAAAAGAGTCTACAGCACTCGGTGTTCCCAGGCGGTCACCCATCCAAGTACTAACCGAGCCCGACGTTGCTTAACTTCAGTGATCGGACGAGAACTGGTGCTTTCAACGTGGTATGGCCGTAGACATTCTCAAGGAATTTTTCTGGCGGGTCGTTGCCGATTTACCAAATTCAACCAAATTCAAACAAAAGTCGTGTAGAGAGTCGCAAAAAGAGTCTACAGCACTCGGTGTTCCCAGGCGGTCACCCATCCAAGTACTAACCGAGCCCGACGTTGCTTATCTTCAGTGATCGGACGAGAACTGGTGCTTTCAACGTGGTATGGCCGTAGACATTCTCAAGGAATTTTTCTGGCGGGTCGTTGCCGATTTACCAAATTCAACCAAATTCAAACAAAAGTCGTGTAGAGAGTCGCAAAAAGAGTCTACAGCACTCGGTGTTCCCAGGCGGTCACCCATCCAAGTACTAACCGAGCCCGACGTTGCTTAACTTCAGTGATCGGACGAGAACTGGTGCTTTCAACGTGGTATGGCCGTAGACATTCTCAAGGAATTTTTCTGGCGGGTCGTTGCCGATTGACCAAATTCAACCAAATTCAAACAAAAGTCGTGTAGAGAGTCGCAAAAAGAGTCTACAGCACTCGGTGTTCCCAGGCGGTCACCCATCCAAGTACTAACCGAGCCCGACGTTGCTTAACTTCAGTGATCGGACGAGAACTGGTGCTTTCAACGTGGTATGGCCGTAGACATTCTCAAGGAATTTTTCTGGCGGGTCGTTGCCGATTTACCAAATTCAACCAAATTCAAACAAAAGTCGTGTAGAGAGTCGCAAAAAGAGTCTACAGCACTCGGTGTTCCCAGGCGGTCACCCATCCAAGTACTAACCGAGCCCGACGTTGCTTAACTTCAGTGATCGGACGAGAACTGGTGCTTTCAACGTGGTATGGCCGTAGACATTCTCAAGGAATCTTTCTGGCGGGTCGTTGCCGATTTACCAAATTCAACCAAATTCAAACAAAAGTCGTGTAGAGAGTCGCAAAAAGAGTCTACAGCACTCGGTGTTCCCAGGCGGTCACCCATCCAAGTACTAACCGAGCCCGACGTTGCTTAACTTCAGTGATCGGACGAGAACTGGTGCTTTCAACGTGGTATGGCCGTAGACATTCTCAAGGAATCTTTCTGGCGGGTCGTTGCCGATTTACCAAATTCAACCAAATTCAAACAAAAGTCGTGTAGAGAGTCGCAAAAAGAGTCTACAGCACTCGGTGTTCCCAGGCGGTCACCCATCCAAGTACTAACCGAGCCCGACGTTGCTTAACTTCAGTGATCGGACGAGAACTGGTGCTTTCAACGTGGTATGGCCGTAGACATTCTCAAGGAATTTTTCTGGCGGGTCGTTGCCGATTTACCAAATTCAACCAAATTCAAACAAAAGTCGTGTAGAGAGTCGCAAAAAGAGTCTACAGCACTCGGTGTTCCCAGGCGGTCACCCATCCAAGTACTAACCGAGCCCGACGTTGCTTAACTTCAGTGATCGGACGAGAACTGGTGCTTTCAACGTGGTATGGCCGTAGACATTCTCAAGGAATTTTTCTGGCGGGTCGTTGCCGATTTACCAAATTCAACCAAATTCAAACAAAAGTCGTGTAGAGAGTCGCAAAAAGAGTCTACAGCACTCGGTGTTCCCAGGCGGTCACCCATCCAAGTACTAACCGAGCCCGACGTTGCTTAACTTCAGTGATCGGACGAGAACTGGTGCTTTCAACGTGGTATGGCCGTAGACATTCTCAAGGAATTTTTCTGGCGGGTCGTTGCCGATTTACCAAATTCAACCAAATTCAAACAAAAGTCGTGTAGAGAGTCGCAAAAAGAGTCTACAGCACTCGGTGTTCCCAGGCGGTCACCCATCCAAGTACTAACCGAGCCCGACGTTGCTTAACTTCAGTGATCGGACGAGAACTGGTGCTTTCAACGTGGTATGGCCGTAGACATTCTCAAGGAATTTTTCTGGCGGGTCGTTGCCGATTTACCAAATTCAACCAAATTCAAACAAAAGTCGTGTAGAGAGTCGCAAAAAGAGTCTACAGCACTCGGTGTTCCCAGGCGGTCACCCATCCAAGTACTAACCGAGCCCGACGTTGCTTAACTTCAGTGATCGGACGAGAACTGGTGCTTTCAACGTGGTATGGCCGTAGACATTCTCAAGGAATTTTTCTGGCGGGTCGTTGCCGATTTACCAAATTCAACCAAATTCAAACAAATTCAAACAAAAGTCGTGTAGAGAGTCGCAAAAAGAGTCTACAGCACTCGGTGTTCCCAGGCGGTCACCCATCCAAGTACTAACCGAGCCCGACGTTGCTTAACTTCAGTGATCGGACGAGAACTGGTGCTTTCAACGTGGTATGGCCGTAGACATTCTCAAGGAATTTTTCTGGCGGGTCGTTGCCGATTTACCAAATTCAACCAAATTCAAACAAAAGTCGTGTAGAGAGTCGCAAAAAGAGTCTACAGCACTCGGTGTTCCCAGGCGGTCACCCATCCAAGTACTAACCGAGCCCGACGTTGCTTAACTTCAGTGATCGGACGAGAACTGGTGCTTTCAACGTGGTATGGCCGTAGACATTCTCAAGGAATTTTTCTGGCGGGTCGTTGCCGATTTACCAAATTCAACCAAATTCAAACAAAAGTCGTGTAGAGAGTCGCAAAAAGAGTCTACAGCACTCGGTGTTCCCAGGCGGTCACCCATCCAAGTACTAACCGAGCCCGACGTTGCTTAACTTCAGTGATCGGACGAGAACTGGTGCTTTCAACGTGGTATGGCCGTAGACATTCTCAAGGAATTTTTCTGGCGGGTCGTTGCCGATTAACCAAATTCAACCAAATTCAAACAAAAGTCGTGTAGAGAGTCGCAAAAAGAGTCTACAGCACTCGGTGTTCCCAGGCGGTCACCCATCCAAGTACTAACCGAGCCCGACGTTGCTTAACTTCAGTGATCGGACGAGAACTGGTGCTTTCAACGTGGTATGGCCGTAGACATTCTCAAGGAATTTTTCTGGCGGGTCGTTGCCGATTTACCAAATTCAACCAAATTCAAACAAAAGTCGTGTAGAGAGTCGCAAAAAGAGTCTACAGCACTCGGTGTTCCCAGGCGGTCACCCATCCAAGTACTAACCGAGCCCGACGTTGCTTAACTTCAGTGATCGGACGAGAACTGGTGCTTTCAACGTGGTATGGCCGTAGACATTCTCAAGGAATTTTTCTGGCGGGTCGTTGCCGATTTACCAAATTCAACCAAATTCAAACAAAAGTCGTGTAGAGAGTCGCAAAAAGAGTCTACAGCACTCGGTGTTCCCAGGCGGTCACCCATCCAAGTTCTAACCGAGCCCGACGTTGCTTAACTTCAGTGATCGGACGAGAACTGGTGCTTTCAACGTGGTATGGCCGTAGACATTCTCAAGGAATTTTTCTGGCGGGTCGTTGCCGATTTACCAAATTCAACCAAATTCAACCAAATTCAAACAAAAGTCGTGTAGAGAGTCGCAAAAAGAGTCTACAGCACTCGGTGTTCCCAGGCGGTCACCCATCCAAGTACTAACCGAGCCCGACGTTGCTTAACTTCAGTGATCGGACGAGAACTGGTGCTTTCAACGTGGTATGGCCGTAGACATTCTCAAGGAATTTTTCTGGCGGGTCGTTGCCGATTTACCAAATTCAACCAAATTCAAACAAAAGTCGTGTAGAGAGTCGCAAAAAGAGTCTACAGCACTCGGTGTTCCCAGGCGGTCACCCATCCAAGTACTAACCGAGCCCGACGTTGCTTAACTTCAGTGATCGGACGAGAACTGGTGCTTTCAACGTGGTATGGCCGTAGACATTCTCAAGGAATTTTTCTGGCGGGTCGTTGCCGATTTACCAAATTCAACCAAATTCAAACAAAAGTCGTGTAGAGAGTCGCAAAAAGAGTCTACAGCACTCGGTGTTCCCAGGCGGTCACCCATCCAAGTACTAACCGAGCCCGACGTTGCTTAACTTCAGTGATCGGACGAGAACTGGTGCTTTCAACGTGGTATGGCCGTACACATTCTCAAGGAATTTTTCTGGCGGGTCGTTGCCGATTTACCAAATTCAACCAAATTCAAACAAAAGTCGTGTAGAGAGTCGCAAAAAGAGTCTACGGCACTCGGTGTTCCCAGGCGGTCACCCATCCAAGTACTAACCGAGCCCGACGTTGCTTAACTTCAGTGATCGGACGAGAACTGGTGCTTTCAACGTGGTATGGCCGTAGACATTCTCAAGGAATTTTTCTGGCGGGTCGTTGCCGATTTACCAAATTCAACCAAATTCAAACAAAAGTCGTGTAGAGAGTCGCAAAAAGAGTCTACAGCACTCGGTGTTCCCAGGCGGTCACCCATCCAAGTACTAACCGAGCCCGACGTTGCTTAACTTCAGTGATCGGACGAGAACTGGTGCTTTCAACGTGGTATGGCCGTAGACATTCTCAAGGAATTTTTCTGGCGGGTCGTTGCCGATTTACCAAATTCAACCAAATTCAAACAAAAGTCGTGTAGAGAGTCGCAAAAAGAGTCTACAGCACTCGGTGTTCCCAGGCGGTCACCCATCCAAGTACTAACCGAGCCCGACGTTGCTTAACTTCAGTGATCGGACGAGAACTGGTGCTTTCAACGTGGTATGGCCGTAGACATTCTCAAGGAATTTTTCTGGCGGGTCGTTGCCGATTTACCAAATTCAACCAAATTCAAACAAAAGTCGTGTAGAGAGTCGCAAAAAGAGTCTACAGCACTCGGTGTTCCCAGGCGGTCACCCATCCAAGTACTAACCGAGCCCGACGTTGCTTAACTTCAGTGATCGGACGAGAACTGGTGCTTTCAACGTGGTATGGCCGTAGACATTCTCAAGGAATTTTTCTGGCGGGTCGTTGCCGATTTACCAAATTCAACCAAATTCAACCAAATTCAAACAAAAGTCGTGTAGAGAGTCGCAAAAAGAGTCTACAGCACTCGGTGTTCCCAGGCGGTCACCCATCCAAGTACTAACCGAGCCCGACGTTGCTTAACTTCAGTGATCGGACGAGAACTGGTGCTTTCAACGTGGTATGGCCGTAGACATTCTCAAGGAATTTTTCTGGCGGGTCGTTGCCGATTTACCAAATTCAACCAAATTCAAACAAAAGTCGTGTAGAGAGTCGCAAAAAGAGTCTACAGCACTCGGTGTTCCCAGGCGGTCACCCATCCAAGTACTAACCGAGCCCGACGTTGCTTAACTTCAGTGATCGGACGAGAACTGGTGCTTTCAACGTGGTATGGCCGTAGACATTCTCAAGGAATTTTTCTGGCGGGTCGTTGCCGATTTACCAAATTCAACCAAATTCAAACAAAAGTCGTGTAGAGAGTCGCAAAAAGAGTCTACAGCACTCGGTGTTCCCAGGCGGTCACCCATCCAAGTACTAACCGAGCCCGACGTTGCTTAACTTCAGTGATCGGACGAGAACTGGTGCTTTCAACGTGGTATGGCCGTAGACATTCTCAAGGAATTTTTCTGGCGGGTCGTTGCCGATTTACCAAATTCAACCAAATTCAAACAAAAGTCGTGTAGAGAGTCGCAAAAAGAGTCTACAGCACTCGGTGTTCCCAGGCGGTCACCCATCCAAGTACTAACCGAGCCCGACGTTGCTTAACTTCAGTGATCGGACGAGAACTGGTGCTTTCAACGTGGTATGGCCGTAGACATTCTCAAGGAATTTTTCTGGCGGGTCGTTGCCGATTAACCAAATTCAACCAAATTCAAACAAAAGTCGTGTAGAGAGTCGCAAAAAGAGTCTACAGCACTCGGTGTTCCCAGGCGGTCACCCATCCAAGTACTAACCGAGCCCGACGTTGCTTAACTTCAGTGATCGGACGAGAACTGGTGCTTTCAACGTGGTATGGCCGTAGACATTCTCAAGGAATTTTTCTGGCGGGTCGTTGCCGATTTACCAAATTCAACCAAATTCAAACAAAAGTCGTGTAGAGAGTCGCAAAAAGAGTCTACAGCACTCGGTGTTCCCAGGCGGTCACCCATCCAAGTACTAACCGAGCCCGACGTTGCTTAACTTCAGTGATCGGACGAGAACTGGTGCTTTCAACGTGGTATGGCCGTAGACATTCTCAAGGAATTTTTCTGGCGGGTCGTTGCCGATTTACCAAATTCAACCAAATTCAAACAAAAGTCGTGTAGAGAGTCGCAAAAAGAGTCTACAGCACTCGGTGTTCCCAGGCGGTCACCCATCCAAGTACTAACCGAGCCCGACGTTGCTTAACTTCAGTGATCGGACGAGAACTGGTGCTTTCAACGTGGTATGGCCGTAGACATTCTCAAGGAATTTTTCTGGCGGGTCGTTGCCGATTTACCAAATTCAACTAAATTCAAACAAAAGTCGTGTAGAGAGTCGCAAAAAGAGTCTACAGCACTCGGTGTTCCCAGGCGGTCACCCATCCAAGTACTAACCGAGCCCGACGTTGCTTAACTTCAGTGATCGGACGAGAACTGGTGCTTTCAACGTGGTATGGCCGTAGACATTCTCAAGGAATCTTTCTGGCGGGTCGTTGCCGATTTACCAAATTCAACCAAATTCAAACAAAAGTCGTGTAGAGAGTCGCAAAAAGAGTCTACAGCACTCGGTGTTCCCAGGCGGTCACCCATCCAAGTACTAACCGAGCCCGACGTTGCTTAACTTCAGTGATCGGACGAGAACTGGTGCTTTCAACGTGGTATGGCCGTAGACATTCTCAAGGAATTTTTCTGGCGGGTCGTTGCCGATTTACCAAATTCAACCAAATTCAAACAAAAGTCGTGTAGAGAGTCGCAAAAAGAGTCTACAGCACTCGGTGTTCCCAGGCGGTCACCCATCCAAGTACTAACCGAGCCCGACGTTGCTTATCTTCAGTGATCGGACGAGAACTGGTGCTTTCAACGTGGTATGGCCGTAGACATTCTCAAGGAATTTTTCTGGCGGGTCGTTGCCGATTTACCAAATTCAACCAAATTCAAACAAAAGTCGTGTAGAGAGTCGCAAAAAGAGTCTACAGCACTCGGTGTTCCCAGGCGGTCACCCATCCAAGTACTAACCGAGCCCGACGTTGCTTAACTTCAGTGATCGGACGAGAACTGGTGCTTTCAACGTGGTATGGCCGTAGACATTCTCAAGGAATTTTTCTGGCGGGTCGTTGCCGATTGACCAAATTCAACCAAATTCAAACAAAAGTCGTGTAGAGAGTCGCAAAAAGAGTCTACAGCACTCGGTGTTCCCAGGCGGTCACCCATCCAAGTACTAACCGAGCCCGACGTTGCTTAACTTCAGTGATCGGACGAGAACTGGTGCTTTCAACGTGGTATGGCCGTAGACATTCTCAAGGAATTTTTCTGGCGGGTCGTTGCCGATTTACCAAATTCAACCAAATTCAAACAAAAGTCGTGTAGAGAGTCGCAAAAAGAGTCTACAGCACTCGGTGTTCCCAGGCGGTCACCCATCCAAGTACTAACCGAGCCCGACGTTGCTTAACTTCAGTGATCGGACGAGAACTGGTGCTTTCAACGTGGTATGGCCGTAGACATTCTCAAGGAATCTTTCTGGCGGGTCGTTGCCGATTTACCAAATTCAACCAAATTCAAACAAAAGTCGTGTAGAGAGTCGCAAAAAGAGTCTACAGCACTCGGTGTTCCCAGGCGGTCACCCATCCAAGTACTAACCGAGCCCGACGTTGCTTAACTTCAGTGATCGGACGAGAACTGGTGCTTTCAACGTGGTATGGCCGTAGACATTCTCAAGGAATCTTTCTGGCGGGTCGTTGCCGATTTACCAAATTCAACCAAATTCAAACAAAAGTCGTGTAGAGAGTCGCAAAAAGAGTCTACAGCACTCGGTGTTCCCAGGCGGTCACCCATCCAAGTACTAACCGAGCCCGACGTTGCTTAACTTCAGTGATCGGACGAGAACTGGTGCTTTCAACGTGGTATGGCCGTAGACATTCTCAAGGAATTTTTCTGGCGGGTCGTTGCCGATTTACCAAATTCAACCAAATTCAAACAAAAGTCGTGTAGAGAGTCGCAAAAAGAGTCTACAGCACTCGGTGTTCCCAGGCGGTCACCCATCCAAGTACTAACCGAGCCCGACGTTGCTTAACTTCAGTGATCGGACGAGAACTGGTGCTTTCAACGTGGTATGGCCGTAGACATTCTCAAGGAATTTTTCTGGCGGGTCGTTGCCGATTTACCAAATTCAACCAAATTCAAACAAAAGTCGTGTAGAGAGTCGCAAAAAGAGTCTACAGCACTCGGTGTTCCCAGGCGGTCACCCATCCAAGTACTAACCGAGCCCGACGTTGCTTAACTTCAGTGATCGGACGAGAACTGGTGCTTTCAACGTGGTATGGCCGTAGACATTCTCAAGGAATTTTTCTGGCGGGTCGTTGCCGATTTACCAAATTCAACCAAATTCAAACAAAAGTCGTGTAGAGAGTCGCAAAAAGAGTCTACAGCACTCGGTGTTCCCAGGCGGTCACCCATCCAAGTACTAACCGAGCCCGACGTTGCTTAACTTCAGTGATCGGACGAGAACTGGTGCTTTCAACGTGGTATGGCCGTAGACATTCTCAAGGAATTTTTCTGGCGGGTCGTTGCCGATTTACCAAATTCAACCAAATTCAAACAAAAGTCGTGTAGAGAGTCGCAAAAAGAGTCTACAGCACTCGGTGTTCCCAGGCGGTCACCCATCCAAGTACTAACCGAGCCCGACGTTGCTTAACTTCAGTGATCGGACGAGAACTGGTGCTTTCAACGTGGTATGGCCGTAGACATTCTCAAGGAATTTTTCTGGCGGGTCGTTGCCGATTTACCAAATTCAACCAAATTCAAACAAATTCAAACAAAAGTCGTGTAGAGAGTCGCAAAAAGAGTCTACAGCACTCGGTGTTCCCAGGCGGTCACCCATCCAAGTACTAACCGAGCCCGACGTTGCTTAACTTCAGTGATCGGACGAGAACTGGTGCTTTCAACGTGGTATGGCCGTAGACATTCTCAAGGAATTTTTCTGGCGGGTCGTTGCCGATTTACCAAATTCAACCAAATTCAAACAAAAGTCGTGTAGAGAGTCGCAAAAAGAGTCTACAGCACTCGGTGTTCCCAGGCGGTCACCCATCCAAGTACTAACCGAGCCCGACGTTGCTTAACTTCAGTGATCGGACGAGAACTGGTGCTTTCAACGTGGTATGGCCGTAGACATTCTCAAGGAATTTTTCTGGCGGGTCGTTGCCGATTTACCAAATTCAACCAAATTCAAACAAAAGTCGTGTAGAGAGTCGCAAAAAGAGTCTACAGCACTCGGTGTTCCCAGGCGGTCACCCATCCAAGTACTAACCGAGCCCGACGTTGCTTAACTTCAGTGATCGGACGAGAACTGGTGCTTTCAACGTGGTATGGCCGTAGACATTCTCAAGGAATTTTTCTGGCGGGTCGTTGCCGATTAACCAAATTCAACCAAATTCAAACAAAAGTCGTGTAGAGAGTCGCAAAAAGAGTCTACAGCACTCGGTGTTCCCAGGCGGTCACCCATCCAAGTACTAACCGAGCCCGACGTTGCTTAACTTCAGTGATCGGACGAGAACTGGTGCTTTCAACGTGGTATGGCCGTAGACATTCTCAAGGAATTTTTCTGGCGGGTCGTTGCCGATTTACCAAATTCAACCAAATTCAAACAAAAGTCGTGTAGAGAGTCGCAAAAAGAGTCTACAGCACTCGGTGTTCCCAGGCGGTCACCCATCCAAGTACTAACCGAGCCCGACGTTGCTTAACTTCAGTGATCGGACGAGAACTGGTGCTTTCAACGTGGTATGGCCGTAGACATTCTCAAGGAATTTTTCTGGCGGGTCGTTGCCGATTTACCAAATTCAACCAAATTCAAACAAAAGTCGTGTAGAGAGTCGCAAAAAGAGTCTACAGCACTCGGTGTTCCCAGGCGGTCACCCATCCAAGTTCTAACCGAGCCCGACGTTGCTTAACTTCAGTGATCGGACGAGAACTGGTGCTTTCAACGTGGTATGGCCGTAGACATTCTCAAGGAATTTTTCTGGCGGGTCGTTGCCGATTTACCAAATTCAACCAAATTCAACCAAATTCAAACAAAAGTCGTGTAGAGAGTCGCAAAAAGAGTCTACAGCACTCGGTGTTCCCAGGCGGTCACCCATCCAAGTACTAACCGAGCCCGACGTTGCTTAACTTCAGTGATCGGACGAGAACTGGTGCTTTCAACGTGGTATGGCCGTAGACATTCTCAAGGAATTTTTCTGGTGGGTCGTTGCCGATTTACCAAATTCAACCAAATTCAAACAAAAGTCGTGTAGAGAGTCGCAAAAAGAGTCTACAGCACTCGGTGTTCCCAGGCGGTCACCCATCCAAGTACTAACCGAGCCCGACGTTGCTTAACTTCAGTGATCGGACGAGAACTGGTGCTTTCAACGTGGTATGGCCGTAGACATTCTCAAGGAATTTTTCTGGCGGGTCGTTGCCGATTGACCAAATTCAACCAAATTCAAACAAAAGTCGTGTAGAGAGTCGCAAAAAGAGTCTACAGCACTCGGTGTTCCCAGGCGGTCACCCATCCAAGTACTAACCGAGCCCGACGTTGCTTAACTTCAGTGATCGGACGAGAACTGGTGCTTTCAACGTGGTATGGCCGTAGACATTCTCAAGGAATTTTTCTGGCGGGTCGTTGCCGATTGACCAAATTCAACCAAATTCAAACAAAAGTCGTGTAGAGAGTCGCAAAAAGAGTCTACAGCACTCGGTGTTCCCAGGCGGTCACCCATCCAAGTACTAACCGAGCCCGACGTTGCTTAACTTCAGTGATCGGACGAGAACTGGTGCTTTCAACGTGGTATGGCCGTAGACATTCTCAAGGAATTTTTCTGGCGGGTCGTTGCCGATTTACCAAATTCAACCAAATTCAAACAAAAGTCGTGTAGAGAGTCGCAAAAAGAGTCTACAGCACTCGGTGTTCCCAGGCGGTCACCCATCCAAGTACTAACCGAGCCCGACGTTGCTTAACTTCAGTGATCGGACGAGAACTGGTGCTTTCAACGTGGTATGGCCGTAGACATTCTCAAGGAATTTTTCTGGCGGGTCGTTGCCGATTTACCAAATTCAACCAAATTCAAACAAAAGTCGTGTAGAGAGTCGCAAAAAGAGTCTACAGCACTCGGTGTTCCCAGGCGGTCACCCATCCAAGTACTAACCGAGCCCGACGTTGCTTAACTTCAGTGATCGGACGAGAACTGGTGCTTTCAACGTGGTATGGCCGTAGACATTCTCAAGGAATTTTTCTGGCGGGTCGTTGCCGATTAACCAAATTCAACCAAATTCAAACAAAAGTCGTGTAGAGAGTCGCAAAAAGAGTCTACAGCACTCGGTGTTCCCAGGCGGTCACCCATCCAAGTACTAACCGAGCCCGACGTTGCTTAACTTCAGTGATCGGACGAGAACTGGTGCTTTCAACGTGGTATGGCCGTAGACATTCTCAAGGAATTTTTCTGGCGGGTCGTTGCCGATTTACCAAATTCAACCAAATTCAACCAAATTCAAACAAAAGTCGTGTAGAGAGTCGCAAAAAGAGTCTACAGCACTCGGTGTTCCCAGGCGGTCACCCATCCAAGTACTAACCGAGCCCGACGTTGCTTAACTTCAGTGATCGGACGAGAACTGGTGCTTTCAACGTGGTATGGCCGTAGACATTCTCAAGGAATTTTTCTGGCGGGTCGTTGCCGATTTACCAAATTCAACCAAATTCAAACAAAAGTCGTGTAGAGAGTCGCAAAAAGAGTCTACAGCACTCGGTGTTCCCAGGCGGTCACCCATCCAAGTACTAACCGAGCCCGACGTTGCTTAACTTCAGTGATCGGACGAGAACTGGTGCTTTCAACGTGGTATGGCCGTAGACATTCTCAAGGAATTTTTCTGGTGGGTCGTTGCCGATTTACCAAATTCAACCAAATTCAAACAAAAGTCGTGTAGAGAGTCGCAAAAAGAGTCTACAGCACTCGGTGTTCCCAGGCGGTCACCCATCCAAGTACTAACCGAGCCCGACGTTGCTTAACTTCAGTGATCGGACGAGAACTGGTGCTTTCAACGTGGTATGGCCGTAGACATTCTCAAGGAATTTTTCTGGCGGGTCGTTGCCGATTTACCAAATTCAACCAAATTCAAACAAAAGTCGTGTAGAGAGTCGCAAAAAGAGTCTACAGCACTCGGTGTTCCCAGGCGGTCACCCATCCAAGTACTAACCGAGCCCGACGTTGCTTAACTTCAGTGATCGGACGAGAACTGGTGCTTTCAACGTGGTATGGCCGTAGACATTCTCAAGGAATTTTTCTGGCGGGTCGTTGCCGATTAACCAAATTCAACCAAATTCAAACAAAAGTCGTGTAGAGAGTCGCAAAAAGAGTCTACAGCACTCGGTGTTCCCAGGCGGTCACCCATCCAAGTACTAACCGAGCCCGACGTTGCTTAACTTCAGTGATCGGACGAGAACTGGTGCTTTCAACGTGGTATGGCCGTAGACATTCTCAAGGAATTTTTCTGGCGGGTCGTTGCCGATTTACCAAATTCAACCAAATTCAAACAAAAGTCGTGTAGAGAGTCGCAAAAAGAGTCTACAGCACTCGGTGTTCCCAGGCGGTCACCCATCCAAGTACTAACCGAGCCCGACGTTGCTTAACTTCAGTGATCGGACGAGAACTGGTGCTTTCAACGTGGTATGGCCGTAGACATTCTCAAGGAATTTTTCTGGCGGGTCGTTGCCGATTTACCAAATTCAACCAAATTCAAACAAAAGTCGTGTAGAGAGTCGCAAAAAGAGTCTACAGCACTCGGTGTTCCCAGGCGGTCACCCATCCAAGTACTAACCGAGCCCGACGTTGCTTAACTTCAGTGATCGGACGAGAACTGGTGCTTTCAACGTGGTATGGCCGTAGACATTCTCAAGGAATTTTTCTGGCGGGTCGTTGCCGATTTACCAAATTCAACCAAATTCAAACAAATTCAAACAAAAGTCGTGTAGAGAGTCGCAAAAAGAGTCTACAGCACTCGGTGTTCCCAGGCGGTCACCCATCCAAGTACTAACCGAGCCCGACGTTGCTTAACTTCAGTGATCGGACGAGAACTGGTGCTTTCAACGTGGTATGGCCGTAGACATTCTCAAGGAATTTTTCTGGCGGGTCGTTGCCGATTTACCAAATTCAACCAAATTCAAACAAAAGTCGTGTAGAGAGTCGCAAAAAGAGTCTACAGCACTCGGTGTTCCCAGGCGGTCACCCATCCAAGTACTAACCGAGCCCGACGTTGCTTAACTTCAGTGATCGGACGAGAACTGGTGCTTTCAACGTGGTATGGCCGTAGACATTCTCAAGGAATTTTTCTGGCGGGTCGTTGCCGATTTACCAAATTCAACCAAATTCAACCAAATTCAAACAAAAGTCGTGTAGAGAGTCGCAAAAAGAGTCTACAGCACTCGGTGTTCCCAGGCGGTCACCCATCCAAGTACTAACCGAGCCCGACGTTGCTTAACTTCAGTGATCGGACGAGAACTGGTGCTTTCAACGTGGTATGGCCGTAGACATTCTCAAGGAATTTTTCTGGCGGGTCGTTGCCGATTTACCAAATTCAACCAAATTCAAACAAAAGTCGTGTAGAGAGTCGCAAAAAGAGTCTACAGCACTCGGTGTTCCCAGGCGGTCACCCATCCAAGTACTAACCGAGCCCGACGTTGCTTAACTTCAGTGATCGGACGAGAACTGGTGCTTTCAACGTGGTATGGCCGTAGACATTCTCAAGGAATTTTTCTGGCGGGTCGTTGCCGATTTACCAAATTCAACCAAATTCAAACAAAAGTCGTGTAGAGAGTCGCAAAAAGAGTCTACAGCACTCGGTGTTCCCAGGCGGTCACCCATCCAAGTACTAACCGAGCCCGACGTTGCTTAACTTCAGTGATCGGACGAGAACTGGTGCTTTCAACGTGGTATGGCCGTAGACATTCTCAAGGAATTTTTCTGGCGGGTCGTTGCCGATTTACCAAATTCAACCAAATTCAAACAAAAGTCGTGTAGAGAGTCGCAAAAAGAGTCTACAGCACTCGGTGTTCCCAGGCGGTCACCCATCCAAGTACTAACCGAGCCCGACGTTGCTTAACTTCAGTGATCGGACGAGAACTGGTGCTTTCAACGTGGTATGGCCGTAGACATTCTCAAGGAATTTTTCTGGCGGGTCGTTGCCGATTTACCAAATTCAACCAAATTCAAACAAAAGTCGTGTAGAGAGTCGCAAAAAGAGTCTACAGCACTCGGTGTTCCCAGGCGGTCACCCATCCAAGTACTAACCGAGCCAGACGTTGCTTAACTTCAGTGATCGGACGAGAACTGGTGCTTTCAACGTGGTATGGCCGTAGACATTCTCGAGGAATTTTTCTGGCGGGTCGTTGCCGATTGACCAAATTCAACCAAATTCAAACAAAAGTCGTGTAGAGAGTCGCAAAAAGAGTCTACAGCACTCGGTGTTCCCAGGCGGTCACCCATCCAAGTACTAACCGAGCCCGACGTTGCTTAACTTCAGTGATCGGACGAGAACTGGTGCTTTCAACGTGGTATGGCCGTAGACATTCTCAAGGAATTTTTCTGGCGGGTCGTTGCCGATTTACCAAATTCAACCAAATTCAAACAAAAGTCGTGTAGAGAGTCGCAAAAAGAGTCTACAGCACTCGGTGTTCCCAGGCGGTCACCCATCCAAGTACTAACCGAGCCCGACGTTGCTTAACTTCAGTGATCGGACGAGAACTGGTGCTTTCAACGTGGTATGGCCGTAGACATTCTCAAGGAATCTTTCTGGCGGGTCGTTGCCGATTTACCAAATTCAACCAAATTCAAACAAAAGTCGTGTAGAGAGTCGCAAAAAGAGTCTACAGCACTCGGTGTTCCCAGGCGGTCACCCATCCAAGTACTAACCGAGCCCGACGTTGCTTAACTTCAGTGATCGGACGAGAACTGGTGCTTTCAACGTGGTATGGCCGTAGACATTCTCAAGGAATCTTTCTGGCGGGTCGTTGCCGATTTACCAAATTCAACCAAATTCAAACAAAAGTCGTGTAGAGAGTCGCAAAAAGAGTCTACAGCACTCGGTGTTCCCAGGCGGTCACCCATCCAAGTACTAACCGAGCCCGACGTTGCTTAACTTCAGTGATCGGACGAGAACTGGTGCTTTCAACGTAGTATGGCCGTAGACATTCTCAAGGAATTTTTCTGGCGGGTCGTTGCCGATTTACCAAATTCAACCAAATTCAAACAAAAGTCGTGTAGAGAGTCGCAAAAAGAGTCTACAGCACTCGGTGTTCCCAGGCGGTCACCCATCCAAGTACTAACCGAGCCCGACGTTGCTTAACTTCAGTGATCGGACGAGAACTGGTGCTTTCAACGTGGTATGGCCGTAGACATTCTCAAGGAATTTTTCTGGCGGGTCGTTGCCGATTTACCAAATTCAACCAAATTCAAACAAAAGTCGTGTAGAGAGTCGCAAAAAGAGTCTACAGCACTCGGTGTTCCCAGGCGGTCACCCATCCAAGTACTAACCGAGCCCGACGTTGCTTAACTTCAGTGATCGGACGAGAACTGGTGCTTTCAACGTGGTATGGCCGTAGACATTCTCAAGGAATCTTTCTGGCGGGTCGTTGCCGATTTACCAAATTCAACCAAATTCAAACAAAAGTCGTGTAGAGAGTCGCAAAAAGAGTCTACAGCACTCGGTGTTCCCAGGCGGTCACCCATCCAAGTGATAACCGAGCCCGACGTTGCTTAACTTCAGTGATCGGACGAGAACTGGTGCTTTCAACGTGGTATGGCCGTAGACATTCTCAAGGAATTTTTCTGGCGGGTCGTTGCCGATTTACCAAATTCAACCAAATTCAATCAAAAGTCGTGTAGAGAGTCGCAAAAAGAGTCTACAGCACTCGGTGTTCCCAGGCGGTCACCCATCCAAGTACTAACCGAGCCCGACGTTGCTTAACTTCAGTGATCGGACGAGAACTGGTGCTTTCAACGTGGTATGGCCGTAGACATTCTCAAGGAATTTTTCTGGTGGGTCGTTGCCGATTTACCAAATTCAACCAAATTCAAACAAAAGTCGTGTAGAGAGTCGCAAAAAAGAGTCTACAGCACTCGGTGTTCCCAGGCGGTCACCCATCCAAGTACTAACCGAGCCCGACGTTGCTTAACTTCAGTGATCGGACGAGAACTGGTGCTTTCAACGTGGTATGGCCGTAGACATTCTCAAGGAATCTTTCTGGCGGGTCGTTGCCGATTTACCAAATTCAACCAAATTCAAACAAAAGTCGTGTAGAGAGTCGCAAAAAGAGTCTACAGCACTCGGTGTTCCCAGGCGGTCACCCATCCAAGTACTAACCGAGCCCGACGTTGCTTAACTTCAGTGATCGGACGAGAACTGGTGCTTTCAACGTGGTATGGCCGTAGACATTCTCAAGGAATCTTTCTGGCGGGTCGTTGCCGATTTACCAAATTCAACCAAATTCAAACAAAAGTCGTGTAGAGAGTCGCAAAAAGAGTCTACAGCACTCGGTGTTCCCAGGCGGTCACCCATCCAAGTACTAACCGAGCCCGACGTTGCTTAACTTCAGTGATCGGACGAGAACTGGTGCTTTCAACGTGGTATGGCCGTAGACATTCTCAAGGAATCTTTCTGGCGGGTCGTTGCCGATTTACCAAATTCAACCAAATTCAAACAAAAGTCGTGTAGAGAGTCGCAAAAAGAGTCTACAGCACTCGGTGTTCCCAGGCGGTCACCCATCCAAGTACTAACCGAGCCCGACGTTGCTTAACTTCAGTGATCGGACGAGAACTGGTGCTTTCAACGTGGTATGGCCGTAGACATTCTCAAGGAATCTTTCTGGCGGGTCGTTGCCGATTTACCAAATTCAACCAAATTCAAACAAAAGTCGTGTAGAGAGTCGCAAAAAGAGTCTACAGCACTCGGTGTTCCCAGGCGGTCACCCATCCAAGTACTAACCGAGCCCGACGTTGCTTAACTTCAGTGATCGGACGAGAACTGGTGCTTTCAACGTAGTATGGCCGTAGACATTCTCAAGGAATTTTTCTGGCGGGTCGTTGCCGATTTACCAAATTCAACCAAATTCAAACAAAAGTCGTGTAGAGAGTCGCAAAAAGAGTCTACAGCACTCGGTGTTCCCAGGCGGTCACCCATCCAAGTACTAACCGAGCCCGACGTTGCTTAACTTCAGTGATCGGACGAGAACTGGTGCTTTCAACGTGGTATGGCCGTAGACATTCTCAAGGAATTTTTCTGGCGGGTCGTTGCCGATTTACCAAATTCAACCAAATTCAAACAAAAGTCGTGTAGAGAGTCGCAAAAAGAGTCTACAGCACTCGGTGTTCCCAGGCGGTCACCCATCCAAGTACTAACCGAGCCCGACGTTGCTTAACTTCAGTGATCGGACGAGAACTGGTGCTTTCAACGTGGTATGGCCGTAGACATTCTCAAGGAATCTTTCTGGCGGGTCGTTGCCGATTTACCAAATTCAACCAAATTCAAACAAAAGTCGTGTAGAGAGTCGCAAAAAGAGTCTACAGCACTCGGTGTTCCCAGGCGGTCACCCATCCAAGTGATAACCGAGCCCGACGTTGCTTAACTTCAGTGATCGGACGAGAACTGGTGCTTTCAACGTGGTATGGCCGTAGACATTCTCAAGGAATTTTTCTGGCGGGTCGTTGCCGATTTACCAAATTCAACCAAATTCAATCAAAAGTCGTGTAGAGAGTCGCAAAAAGAGTCTACAGCACTCGGTGTTCCCAGGCGGTCACCCATCCAAGTACTAACCGAGCCCGACGTTGCTTAACTTCAGTGATCGGACGAGAACTGGTGCTTTCAACGTGGTATGGCCGTAGACATTCTCAAGGAATTTTTCTGGCGGGTCGTTGCCGATTTACCAAATTCAACCAAATTCAAACAAAAGTCGTGTAGAGAGTCGCAAAAAGAGTCTACAGCACTCGGTGTTCCCAGGCGGTCACCCATCCAAGTACTAACCGAGCCCGACGTTGCTTAACTTCAGTGATCGGACGAGAACTGGTGCTTTCAACGTGGTATGGCCGTAGACATTCTCAAGGAATCTTTCTGGCGGGTCGTTGCCGATTTACCAAATTCAACCAAATTCAAACAAAAGTCGTGTAGAGAGTCGCAAAAAGAGTCTACAGCACTCGGTGTTCCCAGGCGGTCACCCATCCAAGTACTAACCGAGCCCGACGTTGCTTAACTTCAGTGATCGGACGAGAACTGGTGCTTTCAACGTGGTATGGCCGTAGACATTCTCAAGGAATCTTTCTGGCGGGTCGTTGCCGATTTACCAAATTCAACCAAATTCAAACAAAAGTCGTGTAGAGAGTCGCAAAAAGAGTCTACAGCACTCGGTGTTCCCAGGCGGTCACCCATCCAAGTACTAACCGAGCCCGACGTTGCTTAACTTCAGTGATCGGACGAGAACTGGTGCTTTCAACGTGGTATGGCCGTAGACATTCTCAAGGAATCTTTCTGGCGGGTCGTTGCCGATTTACCAAATTCAACCAAATTCAAACAAAAGTCGTGTAGAGAGTCGCAAAAAGAGTCTACAGCACTCGGTGTTCCCAGGCGGTCACCCATCCAAGTACTAACCGAGCCCGACGTTGCTTAACTTCAGTGATCGGACGAGAACTGGTGCTTTCAACGTGGTATGGCCGTAGACATTCTCAAGGAATCTTTCTGGCGGGTCGTTGCCGATTTACCAAATTCAACCAAATTCAAACAAAAGTCGTGTAGAGAGTCGCAAAAAGAGTCTACAGCACTCGGTGTTCCCAGGCGGTCATCCATCCAAGTACTAACCGAGCCCGACGTTGCTTAACTTCAGTGATCGGACGAGAACTGGTGCTTTCAACGTAGTATGGCCGTAGACATTCTCAAGGAATTTTTCTGGCGGGTCGTTGCCGATTTACCAAATTCAACCAAATTCAAACAAAAGTCGTGTAGAGAGTCGCAAAAAGAGTCTACAGCACTCGGTGTTCCCAGGCGGTCACCCATCCAAGTACTAACCGAGCCCGACGTTGCTTAACTTCAGTGATCGGACGAGAACTGGTGCTTTCAACGTGGTATGGCCGTAGACATTCTCAAGGAATTTTTCTGGCGGGTCGTTGCCGATTTACCAAATTCAACCAAATTCAAACAAAAGTCGTGTAGAGAGTCGCAAAAAGAGTCTACAGCACTCGGTGTTCCCAGGCGGTCACCCATCCAAGTACTAACCGAGCCCGACGTTGCTTAACTTCAGTGATCGGACGAGAACTGGTGCTTTCAACGTGGTATGGCCGTAGACATTCTCAAGGAATCTTTCTGGCGGGTCGTTGCCGATTTACCAAATTCAACCAAATTCAAACAAAAGTCGTGTAGAGAGTCGCAAAAAGAGTCTACAGCACTCGGTGTTCCCAGGCGGTCACCCATCCAAGTGATAACCGAGCCCGACGTTGCTTAACTTCAGTGATCGGACGAGAACTGGTGCTTTCAACGTGGTATGGCCGTAGACATTCTCAAGGAATTTTTCTGGCGGGTCGTTGCCGATTTACCAAATTCAACCAAATTCAATCAAAAGTCGTGTAGAGAGTCGCAAAAAGAGTCTACAGCACTCGGTGTTCCCAGGCGGTCACCCATCCAAGTACTAACCGAGCCCGACGTTGCTTAACTTCAGTGATCGGACGAGAACTGGTGCTTTCAACGTGGTATGGCCGTAGACATTCTCAAGGAATTTTTCTGGCGGGTCGTTGCCGATTTACCAAATTCAACCAAATTCAAACAAAAGTCGTGTAGAGAGTCGCAAAAAGAGTCTACAGCACTCGGTGTTCCCAGGCGGTCACCCATCCAAGTACTAACCGAGCCCGACGTTGCTTAACTTCAGTGATCGGACGAGAACTGGTGCTTTCAACGTGGTATGGCCGTAGACATTCTCAAGGAATCTTTCTGGCGGGTCGTTGCCGATTTACCAAATTCAACCAAATTCAAACAAAAGTCGTGTAGAGAGTCGCAAAAAGAGTCTACAGCACTCGGTGTTCCCAGGCGGTCACCCATCCAAGTACTAACCGAGCCCGACGTTGCTTAACTTCAGTGATCGGACGAGAACTGGTGCTTTCAACGTGGTATGGCCGTAGACATTCTCAAGGAATTTTTCTGGCGGGTCGTTGCCGATTTACCAAATTCAACCAAATTCAAACAAAAGTCGTGTAGAGAGTCGCAAAAAGAGTCTACAGCACTCGGTGTTCCCAGGCGGTCACCCATCCAAGTACTAAACGAGCCCGACGTTGCTTAACTTCAGTGATCGGACGAGAACTGGTGCTTTCAACGTGGTATGGCCGTAGACATTCTCAAGGAATTTTTCTGGCGGGTCGTTGCCGATTTACCAAATTCAACCAAATTCAAACAAAAGTCGTGTAGAGAGTCACAAAAAGAGTCTACAGCACTCGGTGTTCCCAGGCGGTCACCCATCCAAGTACTAACCGAGCCCGACGTTGCTTAACTTCAGTGATCGGACGAGAACTGGTGCTTTCAACGTGGTATGGCCGTAGACATTCTCAAGGAATTTTTCTGGCGGGTCGTTGCCGATTTACCAAATTCAACCAAATTCAAACAAAAGTCGTGTAGAGAGTCGCAAAAAGAGTCTACAGCACTCGGTGTTCCCAGGCGGTCACCCATCCAAGTACTAACCGAGCCCGACGTTGCTTAACTTCAGTGATCGGACGAGAACTGGTGCTTTCAACGTGGTATGGCCGTAGACATTCTCAAGGAATTTTTCTGGCGGGTCGTTGCCGATTTACCAAATTCAACCAAATTCAAACAAAAGTCGTGTAGAGAGTCGCAAAAAGAGTCTACAGCACTCGGTGTTCCCAGGCGGTCACCCATCCAAGTACTAACCGAGCCCGACGTTGCTTAACTTCAGTGATCGGACGAGAACTGGTGCTTTCAACGTGGTATGGCCGTAGACATTCTCAAGGAATTTTTCTGGCGGGTCGTTGCCGATTTACCAAATTCAACCAAATTCAAACAAAAGTCGTGTAGAGAGTCGCAAAAAGAGTCTACAGCACTCGGTGTTCCCAGGCGGTCACCCATCCAAGTACTAACCGAGCCCGACGTTGCTTAACTTCAGTGATCGGACGAGAACTGGTGCTTTCAACGTGGTATGGCCGTAGACATTCTCAAGGAATTTTTCTGGCGGGTCGTTGCCGATTTACCAAATTCAACCAAATTCAAACAAAAGTCGTGTAGAGAGTCGCAAAAAGAGTCTACAGCACTCGGTGTTCCCAGGCGGTCACCCATCCAAGTACTAACCGAGCCCGACGTTGCTTAACTTCAGTGATCGGACGAGAACTGGTGCTTTCAACGTGGTATGGCCGTAGACATTCTCAAGGAATTTTTCTGGCGGGTCGTTGCCGATTTACCAAATTCAACCAAATTCAAACAAAAGTCGTGTAGAGAGTCGCAAAAAGAGTCTACAGCACTCGGTGTTCCCAGGCGGTCACCCATCCAAGTACTAACCGAGCCCGACGTTGCTTAACTTCAGTGATCGGACGAGAACTGGTGCTTTCAACGTGGTATGGCCGTAGACATTCTCGAGGAATTTTTCTGGCGGGTCGTTGCCGATTGACCAAATTCAACCAAATTCAAACAAAAGTCGTGTAGAGAGTCGCAAAAAGAGTCTACAGCACTCGGTGTTCCCAGGCGGTCACCCATCCAAGTACTAACCGAGCCCGACGTTGCTTAACTTCAGTGATCGGACGAGAACTGGTGCTTTCAACGTGGTATGGCCGTAGACATTCTCAAGGAATTTTTCTGGCGGGTCGTTGCCGATTTACCAAATTCAACCAAATTCAAACAAAAGTCGTGTAGAGAGTCGCAAAAAGAGTCTACAGCACTCGGTGTTCCCAGGCGGTCACCCATCCAAGTACTAACCGAGCCCGACGTTGCTTAACTTCAGTGATCGGACGAGAACTGGTGCTTTCAACGTGGTATGGCCGTAGACATTCTCAAGGAATCTTTCTGGCGGGTCGTTGCCGATTTACCAAATTCAACCAAATTCAAACAAAAGTCGTGTAGAGAGTCGCAAAAAGAGTCTACAGCACTCGGTGTTCCCAGGCGGTCACCCATCCAAGTACTAACCGAGCCCGACGTTGCTTAACTTCAGTGATCGGACGAGAACTGGTGCTTTCAACGTGGTATGGCCGTAGACATTCTCAAGGAATCTTTCTGGCGGGTCGTTGCCGATTTACCAAATTCAACCAAATTCAAACAAAAGTCGTGTAGAGAGTCGCAAAAAGAGTCTACAGCACTCGGTGTTCCCAGGCGGTCACCCATCCAAGTACTAACCGAGCCCGACGTTGCTTAACTTCAGTGATCGGACGAGAACTGGTGCTTTCAACGTAGTATGGCCGTAGACATTCTCAAGGAATTTTTCTGGCGGGTCGTTGCCGATTTACCAAATTCAACCAAATTCAAACAAAAGTCGTGTAGAGAGTCGCAAAAAGAGTCTACAGCACTCGGTGTTCCCAGGCGGTCACCCATCCAAGTACTAACCGAGCCCGACGTTGCTTAACTTCAGTGATCGGACGAGAACTGGTGCTTTCAACGTGGTATGGCCGTAGACATTCTCAAGGAATTTTTCTGGCGGGTCGTTGCCGATTTACCAAATTCAACCAAATTCAAACAAAAGTCGTGTAGAGAGTCGCAAAAAGAGTCTACAGCACTCGGTGTTCCCAGGCGGTCACCCATCCAAGTACTAACCGAGCCCGACGTTGCTTAACTTCAGTGATCGGACGAGAACTGGTGCTTTCAACGTGGTATGGCCGTAGACATTCTCAAGGAATCTTTCTGGCGGGTCGTTGCCGATTTACCAAATTCAACCAAATTCAAACAAAAGTCGTGTAGAGAGTCGCAAAAAGAGTCTACAGCACTCGGTGTTCCCAGGCGGTCACCCATCCAAGTGATAACCGAGCCCGACGTTGCTTAACTTCAGTGATCGGACGAGAACTGGTGCTTTCAACGTGGTATGGCCGTAGACATTCTCAAGGAATTTTTCTGGCGGGTCGTTGCCGATTTACCAAATTCAACCAAATTCAATCAAAAGTCGTGTAGAGAGTCGCAAAAAGAGTCTACAGCACTCGGTGTTCCCAGGCGGTCACCCATCCAAGTACTAACCGAGCCCGACGTTGCTTAACTTCAGTGATCGGACGAGAACTGGTGCTTTCAACGTGGTATGGCCGTAGACATTCTCAAGGAATCTTTCTGGCGGGTCGTTGCCGATTTACCAAATTCAACCAAATTCAAACAAAAGTCGTGTAGAGAGTCGCAAAAAGAGTCTACAGCACTCGGTGTTCTTAGGCGGTCACCCATCCAAGTACTAACCGAGCCCGACGTTGCTTAACTTCAGTGATCGGACGAGAACTGGTGCTTTCAACGTGGTATGGCCGTAGACATTCTCAAGGAATCTTTCTGGCGGGTCGTTGCCGATTTACCAAATTCAACCAAATTCAAACAAAAGTCGTGTAGAGAGTCGCAAAAAGAGTCTACAGCACTCGGTGTTCCCAGGCGGTCACCCATCCAAGTACTAACCGAGCCCGACGTTGCTTAACTTCAGTGATCGGACGAGAACTGGTGCTTTCAACGTGGTATGGCCGTAGACATTCTCAAGGAATCTTTCTGGCGGGTCGTTGCCGATTTACCAAATTCAACCAAATTCAAACAAAAGTCGTGTAGAGAGTCGCAAAAAGAGTCTACAGCACTCGGTGTTCCCAGGCGGTCACCCATCCAAGTGATAACCGAGCCCGACGTTGCTTAACTTCAGTGATCGGACGAGAACTGGTGCTTTCAACGTGGTATGGCCGTAGACATTCTCAAGGAATTTTTCTGGCGGGTCGTTGCCGATTTACCAAATTCAACCAAATTCAATCAAAAGTCGTGTAGAGAGTCGCAAAAAGAGTCTACAGCACTCGGTGTTCCCAGGCGGTCACCCATCCAAGTACTAACCGAGCCCGACGTTGCTTAACTTCAGTGATCGGACGAGAACTGGTGCTTTCAACGTGGTATGGCCGTAGACATTCTCAAGGAATTTTTCTGGCGGGTCGTTGCCGATTGACCAAATTCAACCAAATTCAAACAAAAGTCGTGTAGAGAGTCGCAAAAAGAGTCTACAGCACTCGGTGTTCCCAGGCGGTCACCCATCCAAGTACTAACCGAGCCCGACGTTGCTTAACTTCAGTGATCGGACGAGAACTGGTGCTTTCAACGTGGTATGGCCGTAGACATTCTCAAGGAATCTTTCTGGCGGGTCGTTGCCGATTTACCAAATTCAACCAAATTCAAACAAAAGTCGTGTAGAGAGTCGCAAAAAGAGTCTACAGCACTCGGTGTTCCCAGGCGGTCACCCATCCAAGTACTAACCGAGCCCGACGTTGCTTAACTTCAGTGATCGGACGAGAACTGGTGCTTTCAACGTGGTATGGCCGTAGACATTCTCAAGGAATTTTTCTGGCGGGTCGTTGCCGATTTACCAAATTCAACCAAATTCAAACAAAAGTCGTGTAGAGAGTCGCAAAAAGAGTCTACAGCACTCGGTGTTCCCAGGCGGTCACCCATCCAAGTACTAACCGAGCCCGACGTTGCTTAACTTCAGTGATCGGACGAGAACTGGTGCTTTCAAAGTGGTATGGCCGTAGACATTCTCAAGGAATCTGTCTGGCGGGTCGTTGCCGATTTACCAAATTCAACCAAATTCAAACAAAAGTCGTGTAGAGAGTCGCAAAAAGAGTCTACAGCACTCGGTGTTCCCAGGCGGTCACCCATCCAAGTACTAACCGAGCCCGACGTTGCTTAACTTCAGTGATCGGACGAGAACTGGTGCTTTCAACGTGGTATGGCCGTAGACATTCTCAAGGAATCTTTCTGGCGGGTCGTTGCCGATTTACCAAATTCAACCAAATTCAAACAAAAGTCGTGTAGAGAGTCGCAAAAAGAGTCTACAGCACTCGGTGTTCCCAGGCGGTCACCCATCCAAGTACTAACCGAGCCCGACGTTGCTTAACTTCAGTGATCGGACGAGAACTGGTGCTTTCAACGTAGTATGGCCGTAGACATTCTCAAGGAATTTTTCTGGCGGGTCGTTGCCGATTTACCAAATTCAACCAAATTCAAACAAAAGTCGTGTAGAGAGTCGCAAAAAGAGTCTACAGCACTCGGTGTTCCCAGGCGGTCACCCATCCAAGTACTAACCGAGCCCGACGTTGCTTAACTTCAGTGATCGGACGAGAACTGGTGCTTTCAACGTGGTATGGCCGTAGACATTCTCAAGGAATTTTTCTGGCGGGTCGTTGCCGATTTACCAAATTCAACCAAATTCAAACAAAAGTCGTGTAGAGAGTCGCAAAAAGAGTCTACAGCACTCGGTGTTCCCAGGCGGTCACCCATCCAAGTACTAACCGAGCCCGACGTTGCTTAACTTCAGTGATCGGACGAGAACTGGTGCTTTCAACGTGGTATGGCCGTAGACATTCTCAAGGAATCTTTCTGGCGGGTCGTTGCCGATTTACCAAATTCAACCAAATTCAAACAAAAGTCGTGTAGAGAGTCGCAAAAAGAGTCTACAGCACTCGGTGTTCCCAGGCGGTCACCCATCCAAGTGATAACCGAGCCCGACGTTGCTTAACTTCAGTGATCGGACGAGAACTGGTGCTTTCAACGTGGTATGGCCGTAGACATTCTCAAGGAATTTTTCTGGCGGGTCGTTGCCGATTTACCAAATTCAACCAAATTCAATCAAAAGTCGTGTAGAGAGTCGCAAAAAGAGTCTACAGCACTCGGTGTTCCCAGGCGGTCACCCATCCAAGTACTAACCGAGCCCGACGTTGCTTAACTTCAGTGATCGGACGAGAACTGGTGCTTTCAACGTGGTATGGCCGTAGACATTCTCAAGGAATCTTTCTGGCGGGTCGTTGCCGATTTATCAAATTCAACCAAATTCAAACAAAAGTCGTGTAGAGAGTCGCAAAAAGAGTCTACAGCACTCGGTGTTCCCAGGCGGTCACCCATCCAAGTACTAACCGAGCCCGACGTTGCTTAACTTCAGTGATCGGACGAGAACTGGTGCTTTCAACGTGGTATGGCCGTAGACATTCTCAAGGAATCTTTCTGGCGGGTCGTTGCCGATTTACCAAATTCAACCAAATTCAAACTAAAGTCGTGTAGAGAGTCGCAAAAAGAGTCTACAGCACTCGGTGTTCCCAGGCGGTCACCCATCCAAGTACTAACCGAGCCCGACGTTGCTTAACTTCAGTGATCGGACGAGAACTGGTGCTTTCAACGTGGTATGGCCGTAGACATTCTCAAGGAATTTTTCTGGCGGGTCGTTGCCGATTGACCAAATTCAACCAAATTCAAACAAAAGTCGTGTAGAGAGTCGCAAAAAGAGTCTACAGCACTCGGTGTTCCCAGGCGGTCACCCATCCAAGTACTAACCGAGCCCGACGTTGCTTAACTTCAGTGATCGGACGAGAACTGGTGCTTTCAACGTGGTATGGCCGTAGACATTCTCAAGGAATCTTTCTGGCGGGTCGTTGCCGATTTACCAAATTCAACCAAATTCAAACAAAAGTCGTGTAGAGAGTCGCAAAAAGAGTCTACAGCACTCGGTGTTCCCAGGCGGTCACCCATCCAAGTACTAACCGAGCCCGACGTTGCTTAACTTCAGTGATCGGACGAGAACTGGTGCTTTCAACGTGGTATGGCCGTAGACATTCTTAAGGAATTTTTCTGGCGGGTCGTTGCCGATTTACCAAATTCAACCAAATTCAAACAAAAGTCGTGTAGAGAGTCGCAAAAAGAGTCTACAGCACTCGGTGTTCCCAGGCGGTCACCCATCCAAGTACTAAACGAGCCCGACGTTGCTTAACTTCAGTGATCGGACGAGAACTGGTGCTTTCAACGTGGTATGGCCGTAGACATTCTCAAGGAATTTTTCTGGCGGGTCGTTGCCGATTTACCAAATTCAACCAAATTCAAACAAAAGTCGTGTAGAGAGTCGCAAAAAGAGTCTACAGCACTCGGTGTTCCCAGGCGGTCACCCATCCAAGTACTAACCGAGCCCGACGTTGCTTAACTTCAGTGATCGGACGAGAACTGGTGCTTTCAACGTGGTATGGCCGTAGACATTCTCAAGGAATTTTTCTGGCGGGTCGTTGCCGATTTACCAAATTCAACCAAATTCAAACAAAAGTCGTGTAGAGAGTCGCAAAAAGAGTCTACAGCACTCGGTGTTCCCAGGCGGTCACCCATCCAAGTACTAACCGAGCCCGACGTTGCTTAACTTCAGTGATCGGACGAGAACTGGTGCTTTCAACGTGGTATGGCCGTAGACATTCTCAAGGAATTTTTCTGGCGGGTCGTTGCCGATTTACCAAATTCAACCAAATTCAAACAAAAGTCGTGTAGAGAGTCGCAAAAAGAGTCTACAGCACTCGGTGTTCCCAGGCGGTCACCCATCCAAGTACTAACCGAGCCCGACGTTGCTTAACTTCAGTGATCGGACGAGAACTGGTGCTTTCAACGTGGTATGGCCGTAGACATTCTCAAGGAATTTTTCTGGCGGGTCGTTGCCGATTTACCAAATTCAACCAAATTCAAACAAAAGTCGTGTAGAGAGTCGCAAAAAGAGTCTACAGCACTCGGTGTTCCCAGGCGGTCACCCATCCAAGTACTAACCGAGCCCGACGTTGCTTAACTTCAGTGATCGGACGAGAACTGGTGCTTTCAACGTGGTATGGCCGTAGACATTCTCAAGGAATTTTTCTGGCGGGTCGTTGCCGATTTACCAAATTCAACCAAATTCAAACAAAAGAGTCTACAGCACTCGGTGTTCCCAGGCGGTCACCCATCCAAGTACTAACCGAGCCCGACGTTGCTTAACTTCAGTGATCGGACGAGAACTGGTGCTTTCAACGTGGTATGGCCGTAGACATTCTCAAGGAATTTTTCTGGCGGGTCGTTGCCGATTTACCAAATTCAACCAAATTCAACCAAATTCAACCAAAAGTCGTGTAGAGAGTCGCAAAAAGAGTCTACAGCACTCGGTGTTCCCAGGCGGTCACCCATCCAAGTACTAACCGAGCCCGACGTTGCTTAACTTCAGTGATCGGACAAGAACTGATGCTTTCAACGTGGTATGGCCGTAGACATTCTCAAGGAATTTTTCTGGCGGGTCGTTGCCGATTTACCAAATTCAACCAAATTCAAACAAAAGTCGTGTAGAGAGTCGCAAAAAGAGTCTACAGCACTCGGTGTTCCCAGGCGGTCACCCATCCAAGTACTAACCGAGCCCGACGTTGCTTAACTTCAGTGATCGGACGAGAACTGGTGCTTTCAACGTGGTATGGCCGTAGACATTCTCAAGGAATTTTTCTGGCGGGTCGTTGCCGATTTACCAAATTCAACCAAATTCAAACAAAAGAGTCTACAGCACTCGGTGTTCCCAGGCGGTCACCCATCCAAGTACTAACCGAGCCCGACGTTGCTTAACTTCAGTGATCGGACGAGAACTGGTGCTTTCAACGTGGTATGGCCGTAGACATTCTCAAGGAATTTTTCTGGCGGGTCGTTGCCGATTTACCAAATTCAACCAAATTCAACCAAATTCAAACAAAAGTCGTGTAGAGAGTCGCAAAAAGAGTCTACAGCACTCGGTGTTCCCAGGCGGTCACCCATCCAAGTACTAACCGAGCCCGACGTTGCTTAACTTCAGTGATCGGACGAGAACTGGTGCTTTCAACGTGGTATGGCCGTAGACATTCTCAAGGAATCTTTCTGGCGGGTCGTTGCCGATTTACCAAATTCAACCAAATTCAAACAAAAGTCGTGTAGAGAGTCGCAAAAAGAGTCTACAGCACTCGGTGTTCCCAGGCGGTCACCCATCCAAGTACTAACCGAGCCCGACGTTGCTTAACTTCAGTGATCGGACGAGAACTGGTGCTTTTAACGTGGTATGGCCGTAGACATTCTCAAGGAATTTTTCTGGCGGGTCGTTGCCGATTTACCAAATTCAACCAAATTCAAACAAAAGTCGTGTAGAGAGTCGCAAAAAGAGTCTACAGCACTCGGTGTTCCCAGGCGGTCACCCATCCAAGTACTAACCGAGCCCGACGTTGCTTAACTTCAGTGATCGGACGAGAACTGGTGCTTTCAACGTGGTATGGCCGTAGACATTCTCAAGGAATTTTTCTGGCGGGTCGTTGCCGATTTACCAAATTCAACTAAATTCAAACAAAAGTCGTGTAGAGAGTCGCAAAAAGAGTCTACAGCACTCGGTGTTCCCAGGCGGTCACCCATCCAAGTACTAACCGAGCCCGACGTTGCTTAACTTCAGTGATCGGACGAGAACTGGTGCTTTCAACGTGGTATGGCCGTAGACATTCTCAAGGAATTTTTCTGGCGGGTCGTTGCCGATTTACCAAATTCAACTAAATTCAAACAAAAGTCGTGTAGAGAGTCGCAAAAAGAGTCTACAGCACTCGGTGTTCCCAGGCGGTCACCCATCCAAGTACTAACCGAGCCCGACGTTGCTTAACTTCAGTGATCGGACGAGAACTGGTGCTTTCAACGTGGTATGGCCGTAGACATTCTCAAGGAATTTTTCTGGCGGGTCGTTGCCGATTTACCAAATTCAACCAAATTCAAACACAAGTCGTGTAGAGAGTCGCAAAAAGAGTCTACAGCACTCGGTGTTCCCAGGCGGTCACCCATCCAAGTACTAACCGAGCCCGACGTTGCTTAACTTCAGTGATCGGACGAGAACTGGTGCTTTCAACGTGGTATGGCCGTAGACATTCTCAAGGAATCTTTCTGGCGGGTCGTTGCCGATTTACCAAATTCAACCAAATTCAAACAAAAGTCGTGTAGAGAGTCGCAAAAAGAGTCTACAGCACTCGGTGTTCCCAGGCGGTCACCCATCCAAGTACTAACCGAGCCCGACGTTGCTTAACTTCAGTGATCGGACGAGAACTGGTGCTTTCAACGTGGTATGGCCGTAGACATTCTCAAGGAATTTTTCTGGCGGGTCGTTGCCGATTTACCAAATTCAACCAAATTCAAACAAAAGTCGTGTAGAGAGTCGCAAAAAGAGTCTACAGCACTCGGTGTTCCCAGGCGGTCACCCATCCAAGTACTAACCGAGCCCGACGTTGCTTAACTTCAGTGATCGGACGAGAACTGGTGCTTTCAACGTGGTATGGCCGTAGACATTCTCAAGGAATTTTTCTGGCGGGTCGTTGCCGATTTACCAAATTCAACCAAATTCAAACAAAAGTCGTGTAGAGAGTCGCAAAAAGAGTCTACAGCACTCGGTGTTCCCAGGCGGTCACCCATCCAAGTACTAACCGAGCCCGACGTTGCTTAACTTCAGTGATCGGACGAGAACTGGTGCTTTCAACGTGGTATGGCCGTAGACATTCTCAAGGAATTTTTCTGGCGGGTCGTTGCCGATTTACCAAATTCAACCAAATTCAAACAAAAGTCGTGTAGAGAGTCGCAAAAAGAGTCTACAGCACTCGGTGTTCCCAGGCGGTCACCCATCCAAGTACTAACCGAGCCCGACGTTGCTTAACTTCAGTGATCGGACGAGAACTGGTGCTTTCAACGTGGTATGGCCGTAGACATTCTCAAGGAATTTTTCTGGCGGGTCGTTGCCGATTTACCAAATTCAACCAAATTCAAACAAAAGTCGTGTAGAGAGTCGCAAAAAGAGTCTACAGCACTCGGTGTTCCCAGGCGGTCACCCATCCAAGTACTAACCGAGCCCGACGTTGCTTAACTTCAGTGATCGGACGAGAACTGGTGCTTTCAACGTGGTATGGCCGTAGACATTCTCAAGGAATTTTTCTGGCGGGTCGTTGCCGATTTACCAAATTCAACCAAATTCAAACAAATTCAAACAAAAGTCGTGTAGAGAGTCGCAAAAAGAGTCTACAGCACTCGGTGTTCCCAGGCGGTCACCCATCCAAGTACTAACCGAGCCCGACGTTGCTTAACTTCAGTGATCGGACGAGAACTGGTGCTTTCAACGTGGTATGGCCGTAGACATTCTCAAGGAATTTTTCTGGCGGTTCGTTGCCGATTTACCAAATTCAACCAAATTCAAACAAAAGTCGTGTAGAGAGTCGCAAAAAGAGTCTACAGCACTCGGTGTTCCCAGGCGGTCACCCATCCAAGTACTAACCGAGCCCGACGTTGCTTAACTTCAGTGATCGGACGAGAACTGGTGCTTTCAACGTGGTATGGCCGTAGACATTCTCAAGGAATTTTTCTGGCGGGTCGTTGCCGATTTACCAAATTCAACCAAATTCAAACAAAAGTCGTGTAGAGAGTCGCAAAAAGAGTCTACAGCACTCGGTGTTCCCAGGCGGTCACCCATCCAAGTACTAACCGAGCCCGACGTTGCTTAACTTCAGTGATCGGACGAGAACTGGTGCTTTCAACGTGGTATGGCCGTAGACATTCTCAAGGAATTTTTCTGGCGGGTCGTTGCCGATTAACCAAATTCAACCAAATTCAAACAAAAGTCGTGTAGAGAGTCGCAAAAAGAGTCTACAGCACTCGGTGTTCCCAGGCGGTCACCCATCCAAGTACTAACCGAGCCCGACGTTGCTTAACTTCAGTGATCGGACGAGAACTGGTGCTTTCAACGTGGTATGGCCGTAGACATTCTCAAGGAATTTTTCTGGTGGGTCGTTGCCGATTTACCAAATTCAACCAAATTCAAACAAAAGTCGTGTAGAGAGTCGCAAAAAGAGTCTACAGCACTCGGTGTTCCCAGGCGGTCACCCATCCAAGTACTAACCGAGCCCGACGTTGCTTAACTTCAGTGATCGGACGAGAACTGGTGCTTTCAACGTGGTATGGCCGTAGACATTCTCAAGGAATTTTTCTGGCGGGTCGTTGCCGATTGACCAAATTCAACCAAATTCAAACAAAAGTCGTGTAGAGAGTCGCAAAAAGAGTCTACAGCACTCGGTGTTCCCAGGCGGTCACCCATCCAAGTACTAACCGAGCCCGACGTTGCTTAACTTCAGTGATCGGACGAGAACTGGTGCTTTCAACGTGGTATGGCCGTAGACATTCTCAAGGAATTTTTCTGGCGGGTCGTTGCCGATTGACCAAATTCAACCAAATTCAAACAAAAGTCGTGTAGAGAGTCGCAAAAAGAGTCTACAGCACTCGGTGTTCCCAGGCGGTCACCCATCCAAGTACTAACCGAGCCCGACGTTGCTTAACTTCAGTGATCGGACGAGAACTGGTGCTTTCAACGTGGTATGGCCGTAGACATTCTCAAGGAATTTTTCTGGCGGGTCGTTGCCGATTTACCAAATTCAACCAAATTCAAACAAAAGTCGTGTAGAGAGTCGCAAAAAGAGTCTACAGCACTCGGTGTTCCCAGGCGGTCACCCATCCAAGTACTAACCGAGCCCGACGTTGCTTAACTTCAGTGATCGGACGAGAACTGGTGCTTTCAACGTGGTATGGCCGTAGACATTCTCAAGGAATTTTTCTGGCGGGTCGTTGCCGATTTACCAAATTCAACCAAATTCAAACAAAAGTCGTGTAGAGAGTCGCAAAAAGAGTCTACAGCACTCGGTGTTCCCAGGCGGTCACCCATCCAAGTACTAACCGAGCCCGACGTTGCTTAACTTCAGTGATCGGACGAGAACTGGTGCTTTCAACGTGGTATGGCCGTAGACATTCTCAAGGAATTTTTCTGGCGGGTCGTTGCCGATTAACCAAATTCAACCAAATTCAAACAAAAGTCGTGTAGAGAGTCGCAAAAAGAGTCTACAGCACTCGGTGTTCCCAGGCGGTCACCCATCCAAGTACTAACCGAGCCCGACGTTGCTTAACTTCAGTGATCGGACGAGAACTGGTGCTTTCAACGTGGTATGGCCGTAGACATTCTCAAGGAATTTTTCTGGCGGGTCGTTGCCGATTTACCAAATTCAACCAAATTCAACCAAATTCAAACAAAAGTCGTGTAGAGAGTCGCAAAAAGAGTCTACAGCACTCGGTGTTCCCAGGCGGTCACCCATCCAAGTACTAACCGAGCCCGACGTTGCTTAACTTCAGTGATCGGACGAGAACTGGTGCTTTCAACGTGGTATGGCCGTAGACATTCTCAAGGAATTTTTCTGGCGGGTCGTTGCCGATTTACCAAATTCAACCAAATTCAAACAAAAGTCGTGTAGAGAGTCGCAAAAAGAGTCTACAGCACTCGGTGTTCCCAGGCGGTCACCCATCCAAGTACTAACCGAGCCCGACGTTGCTTAACTTCAGTGATCGGACGAGAACTGGTGCTTTCAACGTGGTATGGCCGTAGACATTCTCAAGGAATTTTTCTGGCGGGTCGTTGCCGATTTACCAAATTCAACCAAATTCAAACAAAAGTCGTGTAGAGAGTCGCAAAAAGAGTCTACAGCACTCGGTGTTCCCAGGCGGTCACCCATCCAAGTACTAACCGAGCCCGACGTTGCTTAACTTCAGTGATCGGACGAGAACTGGTGCTTTCAACGTGGTATGGCCGTAGACATTCTCAAGGAATTTTTCTGGCGGGTCGTTGCCGATTTACCAAATTCAACCAAATTCAAACAAAAGTCGTGTAGAGAGTCGCAAAAAGAGTCTACAGCACTCGGTGTTCCCAGGCGGTCACCCATCCAAGTACTAACCGAGCCCGACGTTGCTTAACTTCAGTGATCGGACGAGAACTGGTGCTTTCAACGTGGTATGGCCGTAGACATTCTCAAGGAATTTTTCTGGCGGGTCGTTGCCGATTTACCAAATTCAACCAAATTCAAACAAAAGTCGTGTAGAGAGTCGCAAAAAGAGTCTACAGCACTCGGTGTTCCCAGGCGGTCACCCATCCAAGTACTAACCGAGCCCGACGTTGCTTAACTTCAGTGATCGGACGAGAACTGGTGCTTTCAACGTGGTATGGCCGTAGACATTCTCAAGGAATTTTTCTGGCGGGTCGTTGCCGATTTACCAAATTCAACCAAATTCAAACAAAAGAGTCTACAGCACTCGGTGTTCCCAGGCGGTCACCCATCCAAGTACTAACCGAGCCCGACGTTGCTTAACTTCAGTGATCGGACGAGAACTGGTGCTTTCAACGTGGTATGGCCGTAGACATTCTCAAGGAATTTTTCTGGCGGGTCGTTGCCGATTTACCAAATTCAACCAAATTCAACCAAATTCAAACAAAAGTCGTGTAGAGAGTCGCAAAAAGAGTCTACAGCACTCGGTGTTCCCAGGCGGTCACCCATCCAAGTACTAACCGAGCCCGACGTTGCTTAACTTCAGTGATCGGACAAGAACTGATGCTTTCAACGTGGTATGGCCGTAGACATTCTCAAGGAATTTTTCTGGCGGGTCGTTGCCGATTTACCAAATTCAACCAAATTCAAACAAAAGTCGTGTAGAGAGTCGCAAAAAGAGTCTACAGCACTCGGTGTTCCCAGGCGGTCACCCATCCAAGTACTAACCGAGCCCGACGTTGCTTAACTTCAGTGATCGGACGAGAACTGGTGCTTTCAACGTGGTATGGCCGTAGACATTCTCAAGGAATTTTTCTGGCGGGTCGTTGCCGATTTACCAAATTCAACCAAATTCAACCAAATTCAAACAAAAGTCGTGTAGAGAGTCGCAAAAAGAGTCTACAGCACTCGGTGTTCCCAGGCGGTCACCCATCCAAGTACTAACCGAGCCCGACGTTGCTTAACTTCAGTGATCGGACGAGAACTGGTGCTTTCAACGTGGTATGGCCGTAGACATTCTCAAGGAATTTTTCTGGCGGGTCGTTGCCGATTTACCAAATTCAACCAAATTCAAACAAAAGTCGTGTAGAGAGTCGCAAAAAGAGTCTACAGCACTCGGTGTTCCCAGGCGGTCACCCATCCAAGTACTAACCGAGCCCGACGTTGCTTAACTTCAGTGATCGGACGAGAACTGGTGCTTTCAACGTGGTATGGCCGTAGACATTCTCAAGGAATTTTTCTGGCGGGTCGTTGCCGATTTACCAAATTCAACCAAATTCAAACAAAAGTCGTGTAGAGAGTCGCAAAAAGAGTCTACAGCACTCGGTGTTCCCAGGCGGTCACCCATCCAAGTACTAACCGAGCCCGACGTTGCTTAACTTCAGTGATCGGACGAGAACTGGTGCTTTCAACGTGGTATGGCCGTAGACATTCTCAAGGAATTTTTCTGGCGGGTCGTTGCCGATTTACCAAATTCAACCAAATTCAAACAAAAGTCGTGTAGAGAGTCGCAAAAAGAGTCTACAGCACTCGGTGTTCCCAGGCGGTCACCCATCCAAGTACTAACCGAGCCCGACGTTGCTTAACTTCAGTGATCGGACGAGAACTGGTGCTTTCAACGTGGTATGGCCGTAGACATTCTCAAGGAATTTTTCTGGCGGGTCGTTGCCGATTTACCAAATTCAACCAAATTCAAACAAAAGTCGTGTAGAGAGTCGCAAAAAGAGTCTACAGCACTCGGTGTTCCCAGGCGGTCACCCATCCAAGTACTAACCGAGCCCGACGTTGCTTAACTTCAGTGATCGGACAAGAACTGATGCTTTCAACGTGGTATGGCCGTAGACATTCTCAAGGAATTTTTCTGGCGGGTCGTTGCCGATTTACCAAATTCAACCAAATTCAAACAAAAGTCGTGTAGAGAGTCGCAAAAAGAGTCTACAGCACTCGGTGTTCCCAGGCGGTCACCCATCCAAGTACTAACCGAGCCCGACGTTGCTTAACTTCAGTGATCGGACGAGAACTGGTGCTTTCAACGTGGTATGGCCGTAGACATTCTCAAGGAATTTTTCTGGCGGGTCGTTGCCGATTTACCAAATTCAACCAAATTCAAACAAAAGTCGTGTAGAGAGTCGCAAAAAGAGTCTACAGCACTCGGTGTTCCCAGGCGGTCACCCATCCAAGTACTAACCGAGCCCGACGTTGCTTAACTTCAGTGATCGGACGAGAACTGGTGCTTTCAACGTGGTATGGCCGTAGACATTCTCAAGGAATTTTTCTGGCGGGTCGTTGCCGATTTACCAAATTCAACCAAATTCAAACAAAAGTCGTGTAGAGAGTCGCAAAAAGAGTCTACAGCACTCGGTGTTCCCAGGCGGTCACCCATCCAAGTACTAACCGAGCCCGACGTTGCTTAACTTCAGTGATCGGACGAGAACTGGTGCTTTCAACGTGGTATGGCCGTAGACATTCTCAAGGAATTTTTCTGGCGGGTTGTTGCCGATTTACCAAATTCAACCAAATTCAAACAAAAGTCGTGTAGAGAGTCGCAAAAAGAGTCTACAGCACTCGGTGTTCCCAGGCGGTCACCCATCCAAGTACTAACCGAGCCCGACGTTGCTTAACTTCAGTGATCGGACGAGAACTGGTGCTTTCAACGTGGTATGGCCGTAGACATTCTCAAGGAATTTTTCTGGCGGGTCGTTGCCGATTTACCAAATTCAACCAAATTCAAACAAAAGTCGTGTAGAGAGTCGCAAAAAGAGTCTACAGCACTCGGTGTTCCCAGGCGGTCACCCATCCAAGTACTAACCGAGCCCGACGTTGCTTAACTTCAGTGATCGGACGAGAACTGGTGCTTTTAACGTGGTATGGCCGTAGACATTCTCAAGGAATTTTTCTGGCGGGTCGTTGCCGATTTACCAAATTCAACCAAATTCAAACAAAAGTCGTGTAGAGAGTCGCAAAAAGAGTCTACAGCACTCGGTGTTCCCAGGCGGTCACCCATCCAAGTACTAACCGAGCCCGACGTTGCTTAACTTCAGTGATCGGACGAGAACTGGTGCTTTCAACGTGGTATGGCCGTAGACATTCTCAAGGAATTTTTCTGGCGGGTCGTTGCCGATTTACCAAATTCAACTAAATTCAAACAAAAGTCGTGTAGAGAGTCGCAAAAAGAGTCTACAGCACTCGGTGTTCCCAGGCGGTCACCCATCCAAGTACTAACCGAGCCCGACGTTGCTTAACTTCAGTGATCGGACGAGAACTGGTGCTTTCAACGTGGTATGGCCGTAGACATTCTCAAGGAATTTTTCTGGCGGGTCGTTGCCGATTTACCAAATTCAACTAAATTCAAACAAAAGTCGTGTAGAGAGTCGCAAAAAGAGTCTACAGCACTCGGTGTTCCCAGGCGGTCACCCATCCAAGTACTAACCGAGCCCGACGTTGCTTAACTTCAGTGATCGGACGAGAACTGGTGCTTTCAACGTGGTATGGCCGTAGACATTCTCAAGGAATTTTTCTGGCGGGTCGTTGCCGATTTACCAAATTCAACCAAATTCAAACACAAGTCGTGTAGAGAGTCGCAAAAAGAGTCTACAGCACTCGGTGTTCCCAGGCGGTCACCCATCCAAGTACTAACCGAGCCCGACGTTGCTTAACTTCAGTGATCGGACGAGAACTGGTGCTTTCAACGTGGTATGGCCGTAGACATTCTCAAGGAATCTTTCTGGCGGGTCGTTGCCGATTTACCAAATTCAACCAAATTCAAACAAAAGTCGTGTAGAGAGTCGCAAAAAGAGTCTACAGCACTCGGTGTTCCCAGGCGGTCACCCATCCAAGTACTAACCGAGCCCGACGTTGCTTAACTTCAGTGATCGGACGAGAACTGGTGCTTTCAACGTGGTATGGCCGTAGACATTCTCAAGGAATTTTTCTGGCGGGTCGTTGCCGATTTACCAAATTCAACCAAATTCAAACAAAAGTCGTGTAGAGAGTCGCAAAAAGAGTCTACAGCACTCGGTGTTCCCAGGCGGTCACCCATCCAAGTACTAACCGAGCCCGACGTTGCTTAACTTCAGTGATCGGACGAGAACTGGTGCTTTCAACGTGGTATGGCCGTAGACATTCTCAAGGAATTTTTCTGGCGGGTCGTTGCCGATTTACCAAATTCAACCAAATTCAAACAAAAGTCGTGTAGAGAGTCGCAAAAAGAGTCTACAGCACTCGGTGTTCCCAGGCGGTCACCCATCCAAGTACTAACCGAGCCCGACGTTGCTTAACTTCAGTGATCGGACGAGAACTGGTGCTTTCAACGTGGTATGGCCGTAGACATTCTCAAGGAATTTTTCTGGCGGGTCGTTGCCGATTTACCAAATTCAACCAAATTCAAACAAAAGTCGTGTAGAGAGTCGCAAAAAGAGTCTACAGCACTCGGTGTTCCCAGGCGGTCACCCATCCAAGTACTAACCGAGCCCGACGTTGCTTAACTTCAGTGATCGGACGAGAACTGGTGCTTTCAACGTGGTATGGCCGTAGACATTCTCAAGGAATTTTTCTGGCGGGTCGTTGCCGATTTACCAAATTCAACCAAATTCAAACAAAAGTCGTGTAGAGAGTCGCAAAAAGAGTCTACAGCACTCGGTGTTCCCAGGCGGTCACCCATCCAAGTACTAACCGAGCCCGACGTTGCTTAACTTCAGTGATCGGACGAGAACTGGTGCTTTCAACGTGGTATGGCCGTAGACATTCTCAAGGAATTTTTCTGGCGGGTCGTTGCCGATTTACCAAATTCAACCAAATTCAAACAAATTCAAACAAAAGTCGTGTAGAGAGTCGCAAAAAGAGTCTACAGCACTCGGTGTTCCCAGGCGGTCACCCATCCAAGTACTAACCGAGCCCGACGTTGCTTAACTTCAGTGATCGGACGAGAACTGGTGCTTTCAACGTGGTATGGCCGTAGACATTCTCAAGGAATTTTTCTGGCGGGTCGTTGCCGATTTACCAAATTCAACCAAATTCAAACAAAAGTCGTGTAGAGAGTCGCAAAAAGAGTCTACAGCACTCGGTGTTCCCAGGCGGTCACCCATCCAAGTACTAACCGAGCCCGACGTTGCTTAACTTCAGTGATCGGACGAGAACTGGTGCTTTCAACGTGGTATGGCCGTAGACATTCTCAAGGAATTTTTCTGGCGGGTCGTTGCCGATTTACCAAATTCAACCAAATTCAAACAAAAGTCGTGTAGAGAGTCGCAAAAAGAGTCTACAGCACTCGGTGTTCCCAGGCGGTCACCCATCCAAGTACTAACCGAGCCCGACGTTGCTTAACTTCAGTGATCGGACGAGAACTGGTGCTTTCAACGTGGTATGGCCGTAGACATTCTCAAGGAATTTTTCTGGCGGGTCGTTGCCGATTAACCAAATTCAACCAAATTCAAACAAAAGTCGTGTAGAGAGTCGCAAAAAGAGTCTACAGCACTCGGTGTTCCCAGGCGGTCACCCATCCAAGTACTAACCGAGCCCGACGTTGCTTAACTTCAGTGATCGGACGAGAACTGGTGCTTTCAACGTGGTATGGCCGTAGACATTCTCAAGGAATTTTTCTGGTGGGTCGTTGCCGATTTACCAAATTCAACCAAATTCAAACAAAAGTCGTGTAGAGAGTCGCAAAAAGAGTCTACAGCACTCGGTGTTCCCAGGCGGTCACCCATCCAAGTACTAACCGAGCCCGACGTTGCTTAACTTCAGTGATCGGACGAGAACTGGTGCTTTCAACGTGGTATGGCCGTAGACATTCTCAAGGAATTTTTCTGGCGGGTCGTTGCCGATTGACCAAATTCAACCAAATTCAAACAAAAGTCGTGTAGAGAGTCGCAAAAAGAGTCTACAGCACTCGGTGTTCCCAGGCGGTCACCCATCCAAGTACTAACCGAGCCCGACGTTGCTTAACTTCAGTGATCGGACGAGAACTGGTGCTTTCAACGTGGTATGGCCGTAGACATTCTCAAGGAATCTTTCTGGCGGGTCGTTGCCGATTTACCAAATTCAACCAAATTCAAACAAAAGTCGTGTAGAGAGTCGCAAAAAGAGTCTACAGCACTCGGTGTTCCCAGGCGGTCACCCATCCAAGTACTAACCGAGCCCGACGTTGCTTAACTTCAGTGATCGGACGAGAACTGGTGCTTTCAACGTGGTATGGCCGTAGACATTCTCAAGGAATTTTTCTGGCGGGTCGTTGCCGATTTACCAAATTCAACCAAATTCAAACAAAAGTCGTGTAGAGAGTCGCAAAAAGAGTCTACAGCACTCGGTGTTCCCAGGCGGTCACCCATCCAAGTACTAACCGAGCCCGACGTTGCTTAACTTCAGTGATCGGACGAGAACTGGTGCTTTCAACGTGGTATGGCCGTAGACATTCTCAAGGAATTTTTCTGGCGGGTCGTTGCCGATTTACCAAATTCAACCAAATTCAAACAAATTCAAACAAAAGTCGTGTAGAGAGTCGCAAAAAGAGTCTACAGCACTCGGTGTTCCCAGGCGGTCACCCATCCAAGTACTAACCGAGCCCGACGTTGCTTAACTTCAGTGATCGGACGAGAACTGGTGCTTTCAACGTGGTATGGCCGTAGACATTCTCAAGGAATTTTTCTGGCGGGTCGTTGCCGATTTACCAAATTCAACCAAATTCAAACAAAAGTCGTGTAGAGAGTCGCAAAAAGAGTCTACAGCACTCGGTGTTCCCAGGCGGTCACCCATCCAAGTACTAACCGAGCCCGACGTTGCTTAACTTCAGTGATCGGACGAGAACTGGTGCTTTCAACGTGGTATGGCCGTAGACATTCTCAAGGAATTTTTCTGGCGGGTCGTTGCCGATTTACCAAATTCAACCAAATTCAACCAAATTCAAACAAAAGTCGTGTAGAGAGTCGCAAAAAGAGTCTACAGCACTCGGTGTTCCCAGGCGGTCACCCATCCAAGTACTAACCGAGCCCGACGTTGCTTAACTTCAGTGATCGGACGAGAACTGGTGCTTTCAACGTGGTATGGCCGTAGACATTCTCAAGGAATTTTTCTGGCGGGTCGTTGCCGATTTACCAAATTCAACCAAATTCAAACAAAAGTCGTGTAGAGAGTCGCAAAAAGAGTCTACAGCACTCGGTGTTCCCAGGCGGTCACCCATCCAAGTACTAACCGAGCCCGACGTTGCTTAACTTCAGTGATCGGACGAGAACTGGTGCTTTCAACGTGGTATGGCCGTAGACATTCTCAAGGAATTTTTCTGGCGGGTCGTTGCCGATTTACCAAATTCAACCAAATTCAAACAAAAGTCGTGTAGAGAGTCGCAAAAAGAGTCTACAGCACTCGGTGTTCCCAGGCGGTCACCCATCCAAGTACTAACCGAGCCCGACGTTGCTTAACTTCAGTGATCGGACGAGAACTGGTGCTTTCAACGTGGTATGGCCGTAGACATTCTCAAGGAATTTTTCTGGCGGGTCGTTGCCGATTTACCAAATTCAACCAAATTCAAACAAAAGTCGTGTAGAGAGTCGCAAAAAGAGTCTACAGCACTCGGTGTTCCCAGGCGGTCACCCATCCAAGTACTAACCGAGCCCGACGTTGCTTAACTTCAGTGATCGGACGAGAACTGGTGCTTTCAACGTGGTATGGCCGTAGACATTCTCAAGGAATTTTTCTGGCGGGTCGTTGCCGATTTACCAAATTCAACCAAATTCAAACAAAAGTCGTGTAGAGAGTCGCAAAAAGAGTCTACAGCACTCGGTGTTCCCAGGCGGTCACCCATCCAAGTACTAACCGAGCCCGACGTTGCTTAACTTCAGTGATCGGACGAGAACTGGTGCTTTCAACGTGGTATGGCCGTAGACATTCTCGAGGAATTTTTCTGGCGGGTCGTTGCCGATTGACCAAATTCAACCAAATTCAAACAAAAGTCGTGTAGAGAGTCGCAAAAAGAGTCTACAGCACTCGGTGTTCCCAGGCGGTCACCCATCCAAGTACTAACCGAGCCCGACGTTGCTTAACTTCAGTGATCGGACGAGAACTGGTGCTTTCAACGTGGTATGGCCGTAGACATTCTCAAGGAATTTTTCTGGCGGGTCGTTGCCGATTTACCAAATTCAACCAAATTCAAACAAAAGTCGTGTAGAGAGTCGCAAAAAGAGTCTACAGCACTCGGTGTTCCCAGGCGGTCACCCATCCAAGTACTAACCGAGCCCGACGTTGCTTAACTTCAGTGATCGGACGAGAACTGGTGCTTTCAACGTGGTATGGCCGTAGACATTCTCAAGGAATCTTTCTGGCGGGTCGTTGCCGATTTACCAAATTCAACCAAATTCAAACAAAAGTCGAGTAGAGAGTCGCAAAAAGAGTCTACAGCACTCGGTGTTCCCAGGCGGTCACCCATCCAAGTACTAACCGAGCCCGACGTTGCTTAACTTCAGTGATCGGACGAGAACTGGTGCTTTCAACGTGGTATGGCCGTAGACATTCTCAAGGAATCTTTCTGGCGGGTCGTTGCCGATTTACCAAATTCAACCAAATTCAAACAAAAGTCGTGTAGAGAGTCGCAAAAAGAGTCTACAGCACTCGGTGTTCCCAGGCGGTCACCCATCCAAGTACTAACCGAGCCCGACGTTGCTTAACTTCAGTGATCGGACGAGAACTGGTGCTTTCAACGTAGTATGGCCGTAGACATTCTCAAGGAATTTTTCTGGCGGGTCGTTGCCGATTTACCAAATTCAACCAAATTCAAACAAAAGTCGTGTAGAGAGTCGCAAAAAGAGTCTACAGCACTCGGTGTTCCCAGGCGGTCACCCATCCAAGTACTAACCGAGCCCGACGTTGCTTAACTTCAGTGATCGGACGAGAACTGGTGCTTTCAACGTGGTATGGCCGTAGACATTCTCAAGGAATTTTTCTGGCGGGTCGTTGCCGATTTACCAAATTCAACCAAATTCAAACAAAAGTCGTGTAGAGAGTCGCAAAAAGAGTCTACAGCACTCGGTGTTCCCAGGCGGTCACCCATCCAAGTACTAACCGAGCCCGACGTTGCTTAACTTCAGTGATCGGACGAGAACTGGTGCTTTCAACGTGGTATGGCCGTAGACATTCTCAAGGAATCTTTCTGGCGGGTCGTTGCCGATTTACCAAATTCAACCAAATTCAAACAAAAGTCGTGTAGAGAGTCGCAAAAAGAGTCTACAGCACTCGGTGTTCCCAGGCGGTCACCCATCCAAGTGATAACCGAGCCCGACGTTGCTTAACTTCAGTGATCGGACGAGAACTGGTGCTTTCAACGTGGTATGGCCGTAGACATTCTCAAGGAATTTTTCTGGCGGGTCGTTGCCGATTTACCAAATTCAACCAAATTCAATCAAAAGTCGTGTAGAGAGTCGCAAAAAGAGTCTACAGCACTCGGTGTTCCCAGGCGGTCACCCATCCAAGTACTAACCGAGCCCGACGTTGCTTAACTTCAGTGATCGGACGAGAACTGGTGCTTTCAACGTGGTATGGCCGTAGACATTCTCAAGGAATCTTTCTGGCGGGTCGTTGCCGATTTACCAAATTCAACCAAATTCAAACAAAAGTCGTGTAGAGAGTCGCAAAAAGAGTCTACAGCACTCGGTGTTCCCAGGCGGTCACCCATCCAAGTACTAACCGAGCCCGACGTTGCTTAACTTCAGTGATCGGACGAGAACTGGTGCTTTCAACGTAGTATGGCCGTAGACATTCTCAAGGAATTTTTCTGGCGGGTCGTTGCCGATTTACCAAATTCAACCAAATTCAAACAAAAGTCGTGTAGAGAGTCGCAAAAAGAGTCTACAGCACTCGGTGTTCCCAGGCGGTCACCCATCCAAGTACTAACCGAGCCCGACGTTGCTTAACTTCAGTGATCGGACGAGAACTGGTGCTTTCAACGTGGTATGGCCGTAGACATTCTCAAGGAATTTTTCTGGCGGGTCGTTGCCGATTTACCAAATTCAACCAAATTCAAACAAAAGTCGTGTAGAGAGTCGCAAAAAGAGTCTACAGCACTCGGTGTTCCCAGGCGGTCACCCATCCAAGTACTAACCGAGCCCGACGTTGCTTAACTTCAGTGATCGGACGAGAACTGGTGCTTTCAACGTGGTATGGCCGTAGACATTCTCAAGGAATCTTTCTGGCGGGTCGTTGCCGATTTACCAAATTCAACCAAATTCAAACAAAAGTCGTGTAGAGAGTCGCAAAAAGAGTCTACAGCACTCGGTGTTCCCAGGCGGTCACCCATCCAAGTGATAACCGAGCCCGACGTTGCTTAACTTCAGTGATCGGACGAGAACTGGTGCTTTCAACGTGGTATGGCCGTAGACATTCTCAAGGAATTTTTCTGGCGGGTCGTTGCCGATTTACCAAATTCAACCAAATTCAATCAAAAGTCGTGTAGAGAGTCGCAAAAAGAGTCTACAGCACTCGGTGTTCCCAGGCGGTCACCCATCCAAGTACTAACCGAGCCCGACGTTGCTTAACTTCAGTGATCGGACGAGAACTGGTGCTTTCAACGTGGTATGGCCGTAGACATTCTCAAGGAATTTTTCTGGCGGGTCGTTGCCGATTTACCAAATTCAACCAAATTCAAACAAAAGTCGTGTAGAGAGTCGCAAAAAGAGTCTACAGCACTCGGTGTTCCCAGGCGGTCACCCATCCAAGTACTAACCGAGCCCGACGTTGCTTAACTTCAGTGATCGGACGAGAACTGGTGCTTTCAACGTGGTATGGCCGTAGACATTCTCAAGGAATCTTTCTGGCGGGTCGTTGCCGATTTACCAAATTCAACCAAATTCAAACAAAAGTCGTGTAGAGAGTCGCAAAAAGAGTCTACAGCACTCGGTGTTCCCAGGCGGTCACCCATCCAAGTACTAACCGAGCCCGACGTTGCTTAACTTCAGTGATCGGACGAGAACTGGTGCTTTCAACGTGGTATGGCCGTAGACATTCTCAAGGAATCTTTCTGGCGGGTCGTTGCCGATTTACCAAATTCAACCAAATTCAAACAAAAGTCGTGTAGAGAGTCGCAAAAAGAGTCTACAGCACTCGGTGTTCCCAGGCGGTCACCCATCCAAGTACTAACCGAGCCCGACGTTGCTTAACTTCAGTGATCGGACGAGAACTGGTGCTTTCAACGTGGTATGGCCGTAGACATTCTCAAGGAATCTTTCTGGCGGGTCGTTGCCGATTTACCAAATTCAACCAAATTCAAACAAAAGTCGTGTAGAGAGTCGCAAAAAGAGTCTACAGCACTCGGTGTTCCCAGGCGGTCACCCATCCAAGTACTAACCGAGCCCGACGTTGCTTAACTTCAGTGATCGGACGAGAACTGGTGCTTTCAACGTGGTATGGCCGTAGACATTCTCAAGGAATCTTTCTGGCGGGTCGTTGCCGATTTACCAAATTCAACCAAATTCAAACAAAAGTCGTGTAGAGAGTCGCAAAAAGAGTCTACAGCACTCGGTGTTCCCAGGCGGTCATCCATCCAAGTACTAACCGAGCCCGACGTTGCTTAACTTCAGTGATCGGACGAGAACTGGTGCTTTCAACGTAGTATGGCCGTAGACATTCTCAAGGAATTTTTCTGGCGGGTCGTTGCCGATTTACCAAATTCAACCAAATTCAAACAAAAGTCGTGTAGAGAGTCGCAAAAAGAGTCTACAGCACTCGGTGTTCCCAGGCGGTCACCCATCCAAGTACTAACCGAGCCCGACGTTGCTTAACTTCAGTGATCGGACGAGAACTGGTGCTTTCAACGTGGTATGGCCGTAGACATTCTCAAGGAATTTTTCTGGCGGGTCGTTGCCGATTTACCAAATTCAACCAAATTCAAACAAAAGTCGTGTAGAGAGTCGCAAAAAGAGTCTACAGCACTCGGTGTTCCCAGGCGGTCACCCATCCAAGTACTAACCGAGCCCGACGTTGCTTAACTTCAGTGATCGGACGAGAACTGGTGCTTTCAACGTGGTATGGCCGTAGACATTCTCAAGGAATCTTTCTGGCGGGTCGTTGCCGATTTACCAAATTCAACCAAATTCAAACAAAAGTCGTGTAGAGAGTCGCAAAAAGAGTCTACAGCACTCGGTGTTCCCAGGCGGTCACCCATCCAAGTGATAACCGAGCCCGACGTTGCTTAACTTCAGTGATCGGACGAGAACTGGTGCTTTCAACGTGGTATGGCCGTAGACATTCTCAAGGAATTTTTCTGGCGGGTCGTTGCCGATTTACCAAATTCAACCAAATTCAATCAAAAGTCGTGTAGAGAGTCGCAAAAAGAGTCTACAGCACTCGGTGTTCCCAGGCGGTCACCCATCCAAGTACTAACCGAGCCCGACGTTGCTTAACTTCAGTGATCGGACGAGAACTGGTGCTTTCAACGTGGTATGGCCGTAGACATTCTCAAGGAATTTTTCTGGCGGGTCGTTGCCGATTTACCAAATTCAACCAAATTCAAACAAAAGTCGTGTAGAGAGTCGCAAAAAGAGTCTACAGCACTCGGTGTTCCCAGGCGGTCACCCATCCAAGTACTAACCGAGCCCGACGTTGCTTAACTTCAGTGATCGGACGAGAACTGGTGCTTTCAACGTGGTATGGCCGTAGACATTCTCAAGGAATCTTTCTGGCGGGTCGTTGCCGATTTACCAAATTCAACCAAATTCAAACAAAAGTCGTGTAGAGAGTCGCAAAAAGAGTCTACAGCACTCGGTGTTCCCAGGCGGTCACCCATCCAAGTACTAACCGAGCCCGACGTTGCTTAACTTCAGTGATCGGACGAGAACTGGTGCTTTCAACGTGGTATGGCCGTAGACATTCTCAAGGAATTTTTCTGGCGGGTCGTTGCCGATTTACCAAATTCAACCAAATTCAAACAAAAGTCGTGTAGAGAGTCGCAAAAAGAGTCTACAGCACTCGGTGTTCCCAGGCGGTCACCCATCCAAGTACTAAACGAGCCCGACGTTGCTTAACTTCAGTGATCGGACGAGAACTGGTGCTTTCAACGTGGTATGGCCGTAGACATTCTCAAGGAATTTTTCTGGCGGGTCGTTGCCGATTTACCAAATTCAACCAAATTCAAACAAAAGTCGTGTAGAGAGTCACAAAAAGAGTCTACAGCACTCGGTGTTCCCAGGCGGTCACCCATCCAAGTACTAACCGAGCCCGACGTTGCTTAACTTCAGTGATCGGACGAGAACTGGTGCTTTCAACGTGGTATGGCCGTAGACATTCTCAAGGAATTTTTCTGGCGGGTCGTTGCCGATTTACCAAATTCAACCAAATTCAAACAAAAGTCGTGTAGAGAGTCGCAAAAAGAGTCTACAGCACTCGGTGTTCCCAGGCGGTCACCCATCCAAGTACTAACCGAGCCCGACGTTGCTTAACTTCAGTGATCGGACGAGAACTGGTGCTTTCAACGTGGTATGGCCGTAGACATTCTCAAGGAATCTTTCTGGCGGGTCGTTGCCGATTTACCAAATTCAACCAAATTCAAACAAAAGTCGTGTAGAGAGTCGCAAAAAGAGTCTACAGCACTCGGTGTTCCCAGGCGGTCACCCATCCAAGTACTAACCGAGCCCGACGTTGCTTAACTTCAGTGATCGGACGAGAACTGGTGCTTTCAACGTGGTATGGCCGTAGACATTCTCAAGGAATCTTTCTGGCGGGTCGTTGCCGATTTACCAAATTCAACCAAATTCAAACAAAAGTCGTGTAGAGAGTCGCAAAAAGAGTCTACAGCACTCGGTGTTCCCAGGCGGTCACCCATCCAAGTACTAACCGAGCCCGACGTTGCTTAACTTCAGTGATCGGACGAGAACTGGTGCTTTCAACGTGGTATGGCCGTAGACATTCTCAAGGAATTTTTCTGGCGGGTCGTTGCCGATTTACCAAATTCAACCAAATTCAAACAAAAGTCGTGTAGAGAGTCGCAAAAAGAGTCTACAGCACTCGGTGTTCCCAGGCGGTCACCCATCCAAGTACTAACCGAGCCCGACGTTGCTTAACTTCAGTGATCGGACGAGAACTGGTGCTTTCAACGTGGTATGGCCGTAGACATTCTCAAGGAATTTTTCTGGCGGGTCGTTGCCGATTTACCAAATTCAACCAAATTCAAACAAAAGTCGTGTAGAGAGTCGCAAAAAGAGTCTACAGCACTCGGTGTTCCCAGGCGGTCACCCATCCAAGTACTAACCGAGCCCGACGTTGCTTAACTTCAGTGATCGGACGAGAACTGGTGCTTTCAACGTGGTATGGCCGTAGACATTCTCAAGGAATTTTTCTGGCGGGTCGTTGCCGATTTACCAAATTCAACCAAATTCAAACAAAAGTCGTGTAGAGAGTCGCAAAAAGAGTCTACAGCACTCGGTGTTCCCAGGCGGTCACCCATCCAAGTACTAACCGAGCCCGACGTTGCTTAACTTCAGTGATCGGACGAGAACTGGTGCTTTCAACGTGGTATGGCCGTAGACATTCTCAAGGAATTTTTCTGGCGGGTCGTTGCCGATTTACCAAATTCAACCAAATTCAAACAAAAGTCGTGTAGAGAGTCGCAAAAAGAGTCTACAGCACTCGGTGTTCCCAGGCGGTCACCCATCCAAGTACTAACCGAGCCCGACGTTGCTTAACTTCAGTGATCGGACGAGAACTGGTGCTTTCAACGTGGTATGGCCGTAGACATTCTCAAGGAATTTTTCTGGCGGGTCGTTGCCGATTTACCAAATTCAACCAAATTCAAACAAAAGTCGTGTAGAGAGTCGCAAAAAGAGTCTACAGCACTCGGTGTTCCCAGGCGGTCACCCATCCAAGTACTAACCGAGCCCGACGTTGCCTAACTTCAGTGATCGGACGAGAACTGGTGCTTTCAACGTGGTATGGCCGTAGACATTCTCAAGGAATTTTTCTGGCGGGTCGTTGCCGATTTACCAAATTCAACCAAATTCAAACAAAAGTCGTGTAGAGAGTCGCAAAAAGAGTCTACAGCACTCGGTGTTCCCAGGCGGTCACCCATCCAAGTACTAACCGAGCCCGACGTTGCTTAACTTCAGTGATCGGACGAGAACTGGTGCTTTCAACGTGGTATAGCCGTAGACATTCTCAAGGAATTTTTCTGGCGGGTCGTTGCCGATTTACCAAATTCAACCAAATTCAAACAAAAGTCGTGTAGAGAGTCGCAAAAAGAGTCTACAGCACTCGGTGTTCCCAGGCGGTCACCCATCCAAGTACTAACCGAGCCCGACGTTGCTTAACTTCAGTGATCGGACGAGAACTGGTGCTTTCAACGTGGTATGGCCGTAGACATTCTCAAGGAATTTTTCTGGCGGGTCGTTGCCGATTTACCAAATTCAACCAAATTCAAACAAAAGTCGTGTAGAGAGTCGCAAAAAGAGTCTACAGCACTCGGTGTTCCCAGGCGGTCACCCATCCAAGTACTAACCGAGCCCGACGTTGCTTAACTTCAGTGATCGGACGAGAACTGGTGCTTTCAACGTGGTATGGCCGTAGACATTCTCAAGGAATCTTTCTGGCGGGTCGTTGCCGATTTACCAAATTCAACCAAATTCAAACAAAAGTCGTGTAGAGAGTCGCAAAAAGAGTCTACAGCACTCGGTGTTCCCAGGCGGTCACCCATCCAAGTACTAACCGAGCCCGACGTTGCCTAACTTCAGTGATCGGACGAGAACTGGTGCTTTCAACGTGGTATGGCCGTAGACATTCTCAAGGAATTTTTCTGGCGGGTCGTTGCCGATTTACCAAATTCAACCAAATTCAAACAAAAGTCGTGTAGAGAGTCGCAAAAAGAGTCTACAGCACTCGGTGTTCCCAGGCGGTCACCCATCCAAGTACTAACCGAGCCCGACGTTGCTTAACTTCAGTGATCGGACGAGAACTGGTGCTTTCAACGTGGTATAGCCGTAGACATTCTCAAGGAATTTTTCTGGCGGGTCGTTGCCGATTTACCAAATTCAACCAAATTCAAACAAAAGTCGTGTAGAGAGTCGCAAAAAGAGTCTACAGCACTCGGTGTTCCCAGGCGGTCACCCATCCAAGTACTAACCGAGCCCGACGTTGCTTAACTTCAGTGATCGGACGAGAACTGGTGCTTTCAACGTGGTATGGCCGTAGACATTCTCAAGGAATTTTTCTGGCGGGTCGTTGCCGATTTACCAAATTCAACCAAATTCAAACAAAAGTCGTGTAGAGAGTCGCAAAAAGAGTCTACAGCACTCGGTGTTCCCAGGCGGTCACCCATCCAAGTACTAACCGAGCCCGACGTTGCTTAACTTCAGTGATCGGACGAGAACTGGTGCTTTCAACGTGGTATGGCCGTAGACATTCTCAAGGAATCTTTCTGGCGGGTCGTTGCCGATTTACCAAATTCAACCAAATTCAAACAAAAGTCGTGTAGAGAGTCGCAAAAAGAGTCTACAGCACTCGGTGTTCCCAGGCGGTCACCCATCCAAGTGATAACCGAGCCCGACGTTGCTTAACTTCAGTGATCGGACGAGAACTGGTGCTTTCAACGTGGTATGGCCGTAGACATTCTCAAGGAATTTTTCTGGCGGGTCGTTGCCGATTTACCAAATTCAACCAAATTCAATCAAAAGTCGTGTAGAGAGTCGCAAAAAGAGTCTACAGCACTCGGTGTTCCCAGGCGGTCACCCATCCAAGTACTAACCGAGCCCGACGTTGCTTAACTTCAGTGATCGGACGAGAACTGGTGCTTTCAACGTGGTATGGCCGTAGACATTCTCAAGGAATCTTTCTGGCGGGTCGTTGCCGATTTACCAAATTCAACCAAATTCAAACAAAAGTCGTGTAGAGAGTCGCAAAAAGAGTCTACAGCACTCGGTGTTCTTAGGCGGTCACCCATCCAAGTACTAACCGAGCCCGACGTTGCTTAACTTCAGTGATCGGACGAGAACTGGTGCTTTCAACGTGGTATGGCCGTAGACATTCTCAAGGAATCTTTCTGGCGGGTCGTTGCCGATTTACCAAATTCAACCAAATTCAAACAAAAGTCGTGTAGAGAGTCGCAAAAAGAGTCTACAGCACTCGGTGTTCCCAGGCGGTCACCCATCCAAGTACTAACCGAGCCCGACGTTGCTTAACTTCAGTGATCGGACGAGAACTGGTGCTTTCAACGTGGTATGGCCGTAGACATTCTCAAGGAATCTTTCTGGCGGGTCGTTGCCGATTTACCAAATTCAACCAAATTCAAACAAAAGTCGTGTAGAGAGTCGCAAAAAGAGTCTACAGCACTCGGTGTTCCCAGGCGGTCACCCATCCAAGTGATAACCGAGCCCGACGTTGCTTAACTTCAGTGATCGGACGAGAACTGGTGCTTTCAACGTGGTATGGCCGTAGACATTCTCAAGGAATTTTTCTGGCGGGTCGTTGCCGATTTACCAAATTCAACCAAATTCAATCAAAAGTCGTGTAGAGAGTCGCAAAAAGAGTCTACAGCACTCGGTGTTCCCAGGCGGTCACCCATCCAAGTACTAACCGAGCCCGACGTTGCTTAACTTCAGTGATCGGACGAGAACTGGTGCTTTCAACGTGGTATGGCCGTAGACATTCTCAAGGAATTTTTCTGGCGGGTCGTTGCCGATTGACCAAATTCAACCAAATTCAAACAAAAGTCGTGTAGAGAGTCGCAAAAAGAGTCTACAGCACTCGGTGTTCCCAGGCGGTCACCCATCCAAGTACTAACCGAGCCCGACGTTGCTTAACTTCAGTGATCGGACGAGAACTGGTGCTTTCAACGTGGTATGGCCGTAGACATTCTCAAGGAATCTTTCTGGCGGGTCGTTGCCGATTTACCAAATTCAACCAAATTCAAACAAAAGTCGTGTAGAGAGTCACAAAAAGAGTCTACAGCACTCGGTGTTCCCAGGCGGTCACCCATCCAAGTACTAACCGAGCCCGACGTTGCTTAACTTCAGTGATCGGACGAGAACTGGTGCTTTCAACGTGGTATGGCCGTAGACATTCTCAAGGAATTTTTCTGGCGGGTCGTTGCCGATTTACCAAATTCAACCAAATTCAAACAAAAGTCGTGTAGAGAGTCGCAAAAAGAGTCTACAGCACTCGGTGTTCCCAGGCGGTCACCCATCCAAGTACTAACCGAGCCCGACGTTGCTTAACTTCAGTGATCGGACGAGAACTGGTGCTTTCAACGTGGTATGGCCGTAGACATTCTCAAGGAATCTTTCTGGCGGGTCGTTGCCGATTTACCAAATTCAACCAAATTCAAACAAAAGTCGTGTAGAGAGTCGCAAAAAGAGTCTACAGCACTCGGTGTTCCCAGGCGGTCACCCATCCAAGTGATAACCGAGCCCGACGTTGCTTAACTTCAGTGATCGGACGAGAACTGGTGCTTTCAACGTGGTATGGCCGTAGACATTCTCAAGGAATTTTTCTGGCGGGTCGTTGCCGATTTACCAAATTCAACCAAATTCAATCAAAAGTCGTGTAGAGAGTCGCAAAAAGAGTCTACAGCACTCGGTGTTCCCAGGCGGTCACCCATCCAAGTACTAACCGAGCCCGACGTTGCTTAACTTCAGTGATCGGACGAGAACTGGTGCTTTCAACGTGGTATGGCCGTAGACATTCTCAAGGAATCTTTCTGGCGGGTCGTTGCCGATTTACCAAATTCAACCAAATTCAAACAAAAGTCGTGTAGAGAGTCGCAAAAAGAGTCTACAGCACTCGGTGTTCTTAGGCGGTCACCCATCCAAGTACTAACCGAGCCCGACGTTGCTTAACTTCAGTGATCGGACGAGAACTGGTGCTTTCAACGTGGTATGGCCGTAGACATTCTCAAGGAATCTTTCTGGCGGGTCGTTGCCGATTTACCAAATTCAACCAAATTCAAACAAAAGTCGTGTAGAGAGTCGCAAAAAGAGTCTACAGCACTCGGTGTTCCCAGGCGGTCACCCATCCAAGTACTAACCGAGCCCGACGTTGCTTAACTTCAGTGATCGGACGAGAACTGGTGCTTTCAACGTGGTATGGCCGTAGACATTCTCAAGGAATCTTTCTGGCGGGTCGTTGCCGATTTACCAAATTCAACCAAATTCAAACAAAAGTCGTGTAGAGAGTCGCAAAAAGAGTCTACAGCACTCGGTGTTCCCAGGCGGTCACCCATCCAAGTGATAACCGAGCCCGACGTTGCTTAACTTCAGTGATCGGACGAGAACTGGTGCTTTCAACGTGGTATGGCCGTAGACATTCTCAAGGAATTTTTCTGGCGGGTCGTTGCCGATTTACCAAATTCAACCAAATTCAATCAAAAGTCGTGTAGAGAGTCGCAAAAAGAGTCTACAGCACTCGGTGTTCCCAGGCGGTCACCCATCCAAGTACTAACCGAGCCCGACGTTGCTTAACTTCAGTGATCGGACGAGAACTGGTGCTTTCAACGTGGTATGGCCGTAGACATTCTCAAGGAATTTTTCTGGCGGGTCGTTGCCGATTGACCAAATTCAACCAAATTCAAACAAAAGTCGTGTAGAGAGTCGCAAAAAGAGTCTACAGCACTCGGTGTTCCCAGGCGGTCACCCATCCAAGTACTAACCGAGCCCGACGTTGCTTAACTTCAGTGATCGGACGAGAACTGGTGCTTTCAACGTGGTATGGCCGTAGACATTCTCAAGGAATCTTTCTGGCGGGTCGTTGCCGATTTACCAAATTCAACCAAATTCAAACAAAAGTCGTGTAGAGAGTCACAAAAAGAGTCTACAGCACTCGGTGTTCCCAGGCGGTCACCCATCCAAGTACTAACCGAGCCCGACGTTGCTTAACTTCAGTGATCGGACGAGAACTGGTGCTTTCAACGTGGTATGGCCGTAGACATTCTCAAGGAATTTTTCTGGCGGGTCGTTGCCGATTTACCAAATTCAACCAAATTCAAACAAAAGTCGTGTAGAGAGTCGCAAAAAGAGTCTACAGCACTCGGTGTTCCCAGGCGGTCACCCATCCAAGTACTAACCGAGCCCGACGTTGCTTAACTTCAGTGATCGGACGAGAACTGGTGCTTTCAACGTGGTATGGCCGTAGACATTCTCAAGGAATCTTTCTGGCGGGTCGTTGCCGATTTACCAAATTCAACCAAATTCAAACAAAAGTCGTGTAGAGAGTCGCAAAAAGAGTCTACAGCACTCGGTGTTCCCAGGCGGTCACCCATCCAAGTACTAACCGAGCCCGACGTTGCTTAACTTCAGTGATCGGACGAGAACTGGTGCTTTCAACGTGGTATGGCCGTAGACATTCTCAAGGAATCTTTCTGGCGGGTCGTTGCCGATTTACCAAATTCAACCAAATTCAAACAAAAGTCGTGTAGAGAGTCGCAAAAAGAGTCTACAGCACTCGGTGTTCCCAGGCGGTCACCCATCCAAGTACTAACCGAGCCCGACGTTGCTTAACTTCAGTGATCGGACGAGAACTGGTGCTTTCAACGTAGTATGGCCGTAGACATTCTCAAGGAATTTTTCTGGCGGGTCGTTGCCGATTTACCAAATTCAACCAAATTCAAACAAAAGTCGTGTAGAGAGTCGCAAAAAGAGTCTACAGCACTCGGTGTTCCCAGGCGGTCACCCATCCAAGTACTAACCGAGCCCGACGTTGCTTAACTTCAGTGATCGGACGAGAACTGGTGCTTTCAACGTGGTATGGCCGTAGACATTCTCAAGGAATTTTTCTGGCGGGTCGTTGCCGATTTACCAAATTCAACCAAATTCAAACAAAAGTCGTGTAGAGAGTCGCAAAAAGAGTCTACAGCACTCGGTGTTCCCAGGCGGTCACCCATCCAAGTACTAACCGAGCCCGACGTTGCTTAACTTCAGTGATCGGACGAGAACTGGTGCTTTCAACGTGGTATGGCCGTAGACATTCTCAAGGAATCTTTCTGGCGGGTCGTTGCCGATTTACCAAATTCAACCAAATTCAAACAAAAGTCGTGTAGAGAGTCGCAAAAAGAGTCTACAGCACTCGGTGTTCCCAGGCGGTCACCCATCCAAGTGATAACCGAGCCCGACGTTGCTTAACTTCAGTGATCGGACGAGAACTGGTGCTTTCAACGTGGTATGGCCGTAGACATTCTCAAGGAATTTTTCTGGCGGGTCGTTGCCGATTTACCAAATTCAACCAAATTCAATCAAAAGTCGTGTAGAGAGTCGCAAAAAGAGTCTACAGCACTCGGTGTTCCCAGGCGGTCACCCATCCAAGTACTAACCGAGCCCGACGTTGCTTAACTTCAGTGATCGGACGAGAACTGGTGCTTTCAACGTGGTATGGCCGTAGACATTCTCAAGGAATCTTTCTGGCGGGTCGTTGCCGATTTACCAAATTCAACCAAATTCAAACAAAAGTCGTGTAGAGAGTCGCAAAAAGAGTCTACAGCACTCGGTGTTCCCAGGCGGTCACCCATCCAAGTACTAACCGAGCCCGACGTTGCTTAACTTCAGTGATCGGACGAGAACTGGTGCTTTCAACGTGGTATGGCCGTAGACATTCTCAAGGAATCTTTCTGGCGGGTCGTTGCCGATTTACCAAATTCAACCAAATTCAAACTAAAGTCGTGTAGAGAGTCGCAAAAAGAGTCTACAGCACTCGGTGTTCCCAGGCGGTCACCCATCCAAGTACTAACCGAGCCCGACGTTGCTTAACTTCAGTGATCGGACGAGAACTGGTGCTTTCAACGTGGTATGGCCGTAGACATTCTCAAGGAATTTTTCTGGCGGGTCGTTGCCGATTGACCAAATTCAACCAAATTCAAACAAAAGTCGTGTAGAGAGTCGCAAAAAGAGTCTACAGCACTCGGTGTTCCCAGGCGGTCACCCATCCAAGTACTAACCGAGCCCGACGTTGCTTAACTTCAGTGATCGGACGAGAACTGGTGCTTTCAACGTGGTATGGCCGTAGACATTCTCAAGGAATCTTTCTGGCGGGTCGTTGCCGATTTACCAAATTCAACCAAATTCAAACAAAAGTCGTGTAGAGAGTCGCAAAAAGAGTCTACAGCACTCGGTGTTCCCAGGCGGTCACCCATCCAAGTACTAACCGAGCCCGACGTTGCTTAACTTCAGTGATCGGACGAGAACTGGTGCTTTCAACGTGGTATGGCCGTAGACATTCTTAAGGAATTTTTCTGGCGGGTCGTTGCCGATTTACCAAATTCAACCAAATTCAAACAAAAGTCGTGTAGAGAGTCGCAAAAAGAGTCTACAGCACTCGGTGTTCCCAGGCGGTCACCCATCCAAGTACTAAACGAGCCCGACGTTGCTTAACTTCAGTGATCGGACGAGAACTGGTGCTTTCAACGTGGTATGGCCGTAGACATTCTCAAGGAATTTTTCTGGCGGGTCGTTGCCGATTTACCAAATTCAACCAAATTCAAACAAAAGTCGTGTAGAGAGTCGCAAAAAGAGTCTACAGCACTCGGTGTTCCCAGGCGGTCACCCATCCAAGTACTAACCGAGCCCGACGTTGCTTAACTTCAGTGATCGGACGAGAACTGGTGCTTTCAACGTGGTATGGCCGTAGACATTCTCAAGGAATTTTTCTGGCGGGTCGTTGCCGATTTACCAAATTCAACCAAATTCAAACAAAAGTCGTGTAGAGAGTCGCAAAAAGAGTCTACAGCACTCGGTGTTCCCAGGCGGTCACCCATCCAAGTACTAACCGAGCCCGACGTTGCTTAACTTCAGTGATCGGACGAGAACTGGTGCTTTCAACGTGGTATGGCCGTAGACATTCTCAAGGAATTTTTCTGGCGGGTCGTTGCCGATTTACCAAATTCAACCAAATTCAAACAAAAGTCGTGTAGAGAGTCGCAAAAAGAGTCTACAGCACTCGGTGTTCCCAGGCGGTCACCCATCCAAGTACTAACCGAGCCCGACGTTGCTTAACTTCAGTGATCGGACGAGAACTGGTGCTTTCAACGTGGTATGGCCGTAGACATTCTCAAGGAATTTTTCTGGCGGGTCGTTGCCGATTTACCAAATTCAACCAAATTCAAACAAAAGTCGTGTAGAGAGTCGCAAAAAGAGTCTACAGCACTCGGTGTTCCCAGGCGGTCACCCATCCAAGTACTAACCGAGCCCGACGTTGCTTAACTTCAGTGATCGGACGAGAACTGGTGCTTTCAACGTGGTATGGCCGTAGACATTCTCAAGGAATTTTTCTGGCGGGTCGTTGCCGATTTACCAAATTCAACCAAATTCAAACAAAAGAGTCTACAGCACTCGGTGTTCCCAGGCGGTCACCCATCCAAGTACTAACCGAGCCCGACGTTGCTTAACTTCAGTGATCGGACGAGAACTGGTGCTTTCAACGTGGTATGGCCGTAGACATTCTCAAGGAATTTTTCTGGCGGGTCGTTGCCGATTTACCAAATTCAACCAAATTCAACCAAATTCAAACAAAAGTCGTGTAGAGAGTCGCAAAAAGAGTCTACAGCACTCGGTGTTCCCAGGCGGTCACCCATCCAAGTACTAACCGAGCCCGACGTTGCTTAACTTCAGTGATCGGACAAGAACTGATGCTTTCAACGTGGTATGGCCGTAGACATTCTCAAGGAATTTTTCTGGCGGGTCGTTGCCGATTTACCAAATTCAACCAAATTCAAACAAAAGTCGTGTAGAGAGTCGCAAAAAGAGTCTACAGCACTCGGTGTTCCCAGGCGGTCACCCATCCAAGTACTAACCGAGCCCGACGTTGCTTAACTTCAGTGATCGGACGAGAACTGGTGCTTTCAACGTGGTATGGCCGTAGACATTCTCAAGGAATTTTTCTGGCGGGTCGTTGCCGATTTACCAAATTCAACCAAATTCAAACAAAAGTCGTGTAGAGAGTCGCAAAAAGAGTCTACAGCACTCGGTGTTCCCAGGCGGTCACCCATCCAAGTACTAACCGAGCCCGACGTTGCTTAACTTCAGTGATCGGACGAGAACTGGTGCTTTCAACGTGGTATGGCCGTAGACATTCTCAAGGAATTTTTCTGGCGGGTCGTTGCCGATTTACCAAATTCAACCAAATTCAAACAAAAGTCGTGTAGAGAGTCGCAAAAAGAGTCTACAGCACTCGGTGTTCCCAGGCGGTCACCCATCCAAGTACTAACCGAGCCCGACGTTGCTTAACTTCAGTGATCGGACGAGAACTGGTGCTTTCAACGTGGTATGGCCGTAGACATTCTCAAGGAATTTTTCTGGCGGGTCGTTGCCGATTTACCAAATTCAACCAAATTCAAACAAAAGTCGTGTAGAGAGTCGCAAAAAGAGCCTACAGCACTCGGTGTTCCCAGGCGGTCACCCATCCAAGTACTAACCGAGCCCGACGTTGCTTAACTTCAGTGATCGGACGAGAACTGGTGCTTTCAACGTGGTATGGCCGTAGACATTCTCAAGGAATTTTTCTGGCGGGTCGTTGCCGATTTACCAAATTCAACCAAATTCAAACAAAAGTCGTGTAGAGAGTCGCAAAAAGAGTCTACAGCACTCGGTGTTCCCAGGCGGTCACCCATCCAAGTACTAACCGAGCCCGACGTTGCTTAACTTCAGTGATCGGACGAGAACTGGTGCTTTCAACGTGGTATGGCCGTAGACATTCTCAAGGAATTTTTCTGGCGGGTCGTTGCCGATTTACCAAATTCAACCAAATTCAAACAAAAGTCGTGTAGAGAGTCGCAAAAAGAGTCTACAGCACTCGGTGTTCCCAGGCGGTCACCCATCCAAGTACTAACCGAGCCCGACGTTGCTTAACTTCAGTGATCGGACAAGAACTGATGCTTTCAACGTGGTATGGCCGTAGACATTCTCAAGGAATTTTTCTGGCGGGTCGTTGCCGATTTACCAAATTCAACCAAATTCAAACAAAAGTAGTGTAGAGAGTCGCAAAAAGAGTCTACAGCACTCGGTGTTCCCAGGCGGTCACCCATCCAAGTACTAACCGAGCCCGACGTTGCTTAACTTCAGTGATCGGACGAGAACTGGTGCTTTCAACGTGGTATGGCCGTAGACATTCTCAAGGAATTTTTCTGGCGGGTCGTTGCCGATTTACCAAATTCAACCAAATTCAAACAAAAGTCGTGTAGAGAGTCGCAAAAAGAGTCTACAGCACTCGGTGTTCCCAGGCGGTCACCCATCCAAGTACTAACCGAGCCCGACGTTGCTTAACTTCAGTGATCGGACGAGAACTGGTGCTTTCAACGTGGTATGGCCGTAGACATTCTCAAGGAATTTTTCTGGCGGGTCGTTGCCGATTTACCAAATTCAACCAAATTCAAACAAAAGTCGTGTAGAGAGTCGCAAAAAGAGTCTACAGCACTCGGTGTTCCCAGGCGGTCACCCATCCAAGTACTAACCGAGCCCGACGTTGGTTAACTTCAGTGATCGGACGAGAACTGGTGCTTTCAACGTGGTATGGCCGTAGACATTCTCAAGGAATTTTTCTGGCGGGTTGTTGCCGATTTACCAAATTCAACCAAATTCAAACAAAAGTCGTGTAGAGAGTCGCAAAAAGAGTCTACAGCACTCGGTGTTCCCAGGCGGTCACCCATCCAAGTACTAACCGAGCCCGACGTTGCTTAACTTCAGTGATCGGACGAGAACTGGTGCTTTCAACGTGGTATGGCCGTAGACATTCTCAAGGAATTTTTCTGGCGGGTCGTTGCCGATTTACCAAATTCAACCAAATTCAAACAAAAGTCGTGTAGAGAGTCGCAAAAAGAGTCTACAGCACTCGGTGTTCCCAGGCGGTCACCCATCCAAGTACTAACCGAGCCCGACGTTGCTTAACTTCAGTGATCGGACGAGAACTGGTGCTTTTAACGTGGTATGGCCGTAGACATTCTCAAGGAATTTTTCTGGCGGGTCGTTGCCGATTTACCAAATTCAACCAAATTCAAACAAAAGTCGTGTAGAGAGTCGCAAAAAGAGTCTACAGCACTCGGTGTTCCCAGGCGGTCACCCATCCAAGTACTAACCGAGCCCGACGTTGCTTAACTTCAGTGATCGGACGAGAACTGGTGCTTTCAACGTGGTATGGCCGTAGACATTCTCAAGGAATTTTTCTGGCGGGTCGTTGCCGATTTACCAAATTCAACCAAATTCAAACAAAAGTCGTGTAGAGAGTCGCAAAAAGAGTCTACAGCACTCGGTGTTCCCAGGCGGTCACCCATCCAAGTACTAACCGAGCCCGACGTTGCTTAACTTCAGTGATCGGACGAGAACTGGTGCTTTCAACGTGGTATGGCCGTAGACATTCTCAAGGAATTTTTCTGGCGGGTCGTTGCCGATTTACCAAATTCAACCAAATTCAAACAAAAGTCGTGTAGAGAGTCGCAAAAAGAGTCTACAGCACTCGGTGTTCCCAGGCGGTCACCCATCCAAGTACTAACCGAGCCCGACGTTGCTTAACTTCAGTGATCGGACGAGAACTGGTGCTTTCAACGTGGTATGGCCGTAGACATTCTCAAGGAATTTTTCTGGCGGGTCGTTGCCGATTTACCAAATTCAACCAAATTCAAACAAAAGTCGTGTAGAGAGTCGCAAAAAGAGTCTACAGCACTCGGTGTTCCCAGGCGGTCACCCATCCAAGTACTAACCGAGCCCGACGTTGCTTAACTTCAGTGATCGGACGAGAACTGGTGCTTTCAACGTGGTATGGCCGTAGACATTCTCAAGGAATTTTTCTGGCGGGTCGTTGCCGATTTACCAAATTCAACCAAATTCAAACAAAAGTCGTGTAGAGAGTCGCAAAAAGAGTCTACAGCACTCGGTGTTCCCAGGCGGTCACCCATCCAAGTACTAACCGAGCCCGACGTTGCTTAACTTCAGTGATCGGACGAGAACTGGTGCTTTCAACGTGGTATGGCCGTAGACATTCTCAAGGAATTTTTCTGGCGGGTCGTTGCCGATTTACCAAATTCAACCAAATTCAAACAAAAGTCGTGTAGAGAGTCGCAAAAAGAGTCTACAGCACTCGGTGTTCCCAGGCGGTCACCCATCCAAGTACTAACCGAGCCCGACGTTGCTTAACTTCAGTGATCGGACGAGAACTGGTGCTTTCAACGTGGTATGGCCGTAGACATTCTCAAGGAATTTTTCTGGCGGGTCGTTGCCGATTTACCAAATTCAACCAAATTCAAACAAAAGTCGTGTAGAGAGTCGCAAAAAGAGTCTACAGCACTCGGTGTTCCCAGGCGGTCACCCATCCAAGTACTAACCGAGCCCGACGTTGCTTAACTTCAGTGATCGGACGAGAACTGGTGCTTTCAACGTGGTATGGCCGTAGACATTCTCAAGGAATTTTTCTGGCGGGTCGTTGCCGATTTACCAAATTCAACCAAATTCAAACAAAAGTCGTGTAGAGAGTCGCAAAAAGAGTCTACAGCACTCGGTGTTCCCAGGCGGTCACCCATCCAAGTACTAACCGAGCCCGACGTTGCTTAACTTCAGTGATCGGACGAGAACTGGTGCTTTCAACGTGGTATGGCCGTAGACATTCTCAAGGAATTTTTCTGGCGGGTCGTTGCCGATTTACCAAATTCAACCAAATTCAAACAAAAGTCGTGTAGAGAGTCGCAAAAAGAGTCTACAGCACTCGGTGTTCCCAGGCGGTCACCCATCCAAGTACTAACCGAGCCCGACGTTGCTTAACTTCAGTGATCGGACGAGAACTGGTGCTTTCAACGTGGTATGGCCGTAGACATTCTCAAGGAATTTTTCTGGCGGGTCGTTGCCGATTTACCAAATTCAACCAAATTCAAACAAAAGTCGTGTAGAGAGTCGCAAAAAGAGTCTACAGAACTCTGTGTTCCCAGGCGGTCACCCATCCAAGTACTAACCGAGCCCGACGTTGCTTAACTTCAGTGATCGGACGAGAACTGGTGCTTTCAACGTGGTATGGCCGTAGACATTCTCAAGGAATTTTTCTGGCGGGTCGTTGCCGATTTACCAAATTCAACCAAATTCAAACAAAAGTCGTGTAGAGAGTCGCAAAAAGAGTCTACAGCACTCGGTGTTCCCAGGCGGTCACCCATCCAAGTACTAACCGAGCCCGACGTTGCTTAACTTCAGTGATCGGACGAGAACTGGTGCTTTCAACGTGGTATGGCCGTAGACATTCTCAAGGAATTTTTCTGGCGGGTCGTTGCCGATTTACCAAATTCAACCAAATTCAAACAAAAGTCGTGTAGAGAGTCGCAAAAAGAGTCTACAGCACTCGGTGTTCCCAGGCGGTCACCCATCCAAGTACTAACCGAGCCCGACGTTGCTTAACTTCAGTGATCGGACGAGAACTGGTGCTTTCAACGTGGTATGGCCGTAGACATTCTCAAGGAATTTTTCTGGCGGGTCGTTGCCGATTTACCAAATTCAACCAAATTCAAACAAAAGTCGTGTAGAGAGTCGCAAAAAGAGTCTACAGCACTCGGTGTTCCCAGGCGGTCACCCATCCAAGTACTAACCGAGCCCGACGTTGCTTAACTTCAGTGATCGGACGAGAACTGGTGCTTTCAACGTGGTATGGCCGTACACATTCTCAAGGAATTTTTCTGGCGGGTCGTTGCCGATTTACCAAATTCAACCAAATTCAAACAAAAGTCGTGTAGAGAGTCGCAAAAAGAGTCTACAGCACTCGGTGTTCCCAGGCGGTCACCCATCCAAGTACTAACCGAGCCCGACGTTGCTTAACTTCAGTGATCGGACGAGAACTGGTGCTTTCAACGTGGTATGGCCGTAGACATTCTCAAGGAATTTTTCTGGCGGGTCGTTGCCGATTTACCAAATTCAACCAAATTCAAACAAAAGTCGTGTAGAGAGTCGCAAAAAGAGTCTACAGCACTCGGTGTTCCCAGGCGGTCACCCATCCAAGTACTAACCGAGCCCGACGTTGCTTAACTTCAGTGATCGGACGAGAACTGGTGCTTTCAACGTGGTATGGCCGTAGACATTCTCAAGGAATTTTTCTGGCGGGTCGTTGCCGATTTACCAAATTCAACCAAATTCAAACAAAAGTCGTGTAGAGAGTCGCAAAAAGAGTCTACAGCACTCGGTGTTCCCAGGCGGTCACCCATCCAAGTACTAACCGAGCCCGACGTTGCTTAACTTCAGTGATCGGACGAGAACTGGTGCTTTCAACGTGGTATGGCCGTAGACATTCTCAAGGAATTTTTCTGGCGGGTCGTTGCCGATTTACCAAATTCAACCAAATTCAAACAAAAGTCGTGTAGAGAGTCGCAAAAAGAGTCTACAGCACTCGGTGTTCCCAGGCGGTCACCCATCCAAGTACTAACCGAGCCCGACGTTGCTTAACTTCAGTGATCGGACGAGAACTGGTGCTTTCAACGTGGTATGGCCGTAGACATTCTCAAGGAATTTTTCTGGCGGGTCGTTGCCGATTTACCAAATTCAACCAAATTCAAACAAAAGTCGTGTAGAGAGTCGCAAAAAGAGTCTACAGCACTCGGTGTTCCCAGGCGGTCACCCATCCAAGTACTAACCGAGCCCGACGTTGCTTAACTTCAGTGATCGGACGAGAACTGGTGCTTTCAACGTGGTATGGCCGTAGACATTCTCAAGGAATTTTTCTGGCGGGTCGTTGCCGATTTACCAAATTCAACCAAATTCAAACAAAAGTCGTGTAGAGAGTCGCAAAAAGAGTCTACAGCACTCGGTGTTCCCAGGCGGTCACCCATCCAAGTACTAACCGAGCCCGACGTTGCTTAACTTCAGTGATCGGACGAGAACTGGTGCTTTCAACGTGGTATGGCCGTACACATTCTCAAGGAATTTTTCTGGCGGGTCGTTGCCGATTTACCAAATTCAACCAAATTCAAACAAAAGTCGTGTAGAGAGTCGCAAAAAGAGTCTACGGCACTCGGTGTTCCCAGGCGGTCACCCATCCAAGTACTAACCGAGCCCGACGTTGCTTAACTTCAGTGATCGGACGAGAACTGGTGCTTTCAACGTGGTATGGCCGTAGACATTCTCAAGGAATTTTTCTTGCGGGTCGTTGCCGATTTACCAAATTCAACCAAATTCAAACAAAAGTCGTGTAGAGAGTCGCAAAAAGAGTCTACAGCACTCGGTGTTCCCAGGCGGTCACCCATCCAAGTACTAACCGAGCCCGACGTTGCTTAACTTCAGTGATCGGACGAGAACTGGTGCTTTCAACGTGGTATGGCCGTAGACATTCTCAAGGAATTTTTCTGGCGGGTCGTTGCCGATTTACCAAATTCAACCAAATTCAAACAAAAGTCGTGTAGAGAGTCGCAAAAAGAGTCTACAGCACTCGGTGTTCCCAGGCGGTCACCCATCCAAGTACTAACCGAGCCCGACGTTGCTTAACTTCAGTGATCGGACGAGAACTGGTGCTTTCAACGTGGTATGGCCGTAGACATTCTCAAGGAATTTTTCTGGCGGGTCGTTGCCGATTTACCAAATTCAACCAAATTCAAACAAAAGTCGTGTAGAGAGTCGCAAAAAGAGTCTACAGCACTCGGTGTTCCCAGGCGGTCACCCATCCAAGTACTAACCGAGCCCGACGTTGCTTAACTTCAGTGATCGGACGAGAACTGGTGCTTTCAACGTGGTATGGCCGTAGACATTCTCAAGGAATTTTTCTGGCGGGTCGTTGCCGATTTACCAAATTCAACCAAATTCAAACAAAAGTCGTGTAGAGAGTCGCAAAAAGAGTCTACAGCACTCGGTGTTCCCAGGCGGTCACCCATCCAAGTACTAACCGAGCCCGACGTTGCTTAACTTCAGTGATCGGACGAGAACTGGTGCTTTCAACGTGGTATGGCCGTAGACATTCTCAAGGAATTTTTCTGGCGGGTCGTTGCCGATTTACCAAATTCAACCAAATTCAAACAAAAGTCGTGTAGAGAGTCGCAAAAAGAGTCTACAGCACTCGGTGTTCCCAGGCGGTCACCCATCCAAGTACTAACCGAGCCCGACGTTGCTTAACTTCAGTGATCGGACGAGAACTGGTGCTTTCAACGTGGTATGGCCGTAGACATTCTCAAGGAATTTTTCTGGCGGGTCGTTGCCGATTTACCAAATTCAACCAAATTCAAACAAAAGTCGTGTAGAGAGTCGCAAAAAGAGTCTACGGCACTCGGTGTTCCCAGGCGGTCACCCATCCAAGTACTAACCGAGCCCGACGTTGCTTAACTTCAGTGATCGGACGAGAACTGGTGCTTTCAACGTGGTATGGCCGTAGACATTCTCAAGGAATCTTTCTGGCGGGTCGTTGCCGATTTACCAAATTCAACCAAATTCAAACAAAAGTCGTGTAGAGAGTCGCAAAAAGAGTCTACAGCACTCGGTGTTCCCAGGCGGTCACCCATCCAAGTACTAACCGAGCCCGACGTTGCTTAACTTCAGTGATCGGACGAGCACTGGTGCTTTCAACGTGGTATGGCCGTAGACATTCTCAAGGAATTTTTCTGGCGGGTCGTTGCCGATTTACCAAATTCAACCAAATTCAAACAAAAGTCGTGTAGAGAGTCGCAAAAAGAGTCTACAGCACTCGGTGTTCCCAGGCGGTCACCCATCCAAGTACTAACCGAGCCCGACGTTGCTTAACTTCAGTGATCGGACGAGAACTGGTGCTTTCAACGTGGTATGGCCGTAGACATTCTCAAGGAATTTTTCTGGCGGGTCGTTGCCGATTTACCAAATTCAACCAAATTCAAACAAAAGTCGTGTAGAGAGTCGCAAAAAGAGTCTACAGCACTCGGTGTTCCCAGGCGGTCACCCATCCAAGTACTAACCGAGCCCGACGTTGCTTAACTTCAGTGATCGGACGAGAACTGGTGCTTTCAACGTGGTATGGCCGTAGACATTCTCAAGGAATTTTTCTGGCGGGTCGTTGCCGATTTACCAAATTCAACCAAATTCAAACAAAAGTCGTGTAGAGAGTCGCAAAAAGAGTCTACAGCACTCGGTGTTCCCAGGCGGTCACCCATCCAAGTACTAACCGAGCCCGACGTTGCTTAACTTCAGTGATCGGACGAGAACTGGTGCTTTCAACGTGGTATGGCCGTAGACATTCTCAAGGAATTTTTCTGGCGGGTCGTTGCCGATTAACCAAATTCAACCAAATTCAAACAAAAGTCGTGTAGAGAGTCGCAAAAAGAGTCTACAGCACTCGGTGTTCCCAGGCGGTCACCCATCCAAGTACTAACCGAGCCCGACGTTGCTTAACTTCAGTGATCGGACGAGAACTGGTGCTTTCAACGTGGTATGGCCGTAGACATTCTCAAGGAATTTTTCTGGCGGGTCGTTGCCGATTTACCAAATTCAACCAAATTCAAACAAAAGTCGTGTAGAGAGTCGCAAAAAGAGTCTACAGCACTCGGTGTTCCCAGGCGGTCACCCATCCAAGTACTAACCGAGCCCGACGTTGCTTAACTTCAGTGATCGGACGAGAACTGGTGCTTTCAACGTGGTATGGCCGTAGACATTCTCAAGGAATTTTTCTGGCGGGTCGTTGCCGATTTACCAAATTCAACCAAATTCAAACAAAAGTCGTGTAGAGAGTCGCAAAAAGAGTCTACAGCACTCGGTGTTCCCAGGCGGTCACCCATCCAAGTACTAACCGAGCCCGACGTTGCTTAACTTCAGTGATCGGACGAGAACTGGTGCTTTCAACGTGGTATGGCCGTAGACATTCTCAAGGAATTTTTCTGGCGGGTCGTTGCCGATTTACCAAATTCAACCAAATTCAACCAAATTCAAACAAAAGTCGTGTAGAGAGTCGCAAAAAGAGTCTACAGCACTCGGTGTTCCCAGGCGGTCACCCATCCAAGTACTAACCGAGCCCGACGTTGCTTAACTTCAGTGATCGGACGAGAACTGGTGCTTTCAACGTGGTATGGCCGTAGACATTCTCAAGGAATTTTTCTGGCGGGTCGTTGCCGATTTACCAAATTCAACCAAATTCAAACAAAAGTCGTGTAGAGAGTCGCAAAAAGAGTCTACAGCACTCGGTGTTCCCAGGCGGTCACCCATCCAAGTACTAACCGAGCCCGACGTTGCTTAACTTCAGTGATCGGACGAGAACTGGTGCTTTCAACGTGGTATGGCCGTAGACATTCTCAAGGAATTTTTCTGGCGGGTCGTTGCCGATTTACCAAATTCAACCAAATTCAAACAAAAGTCGTGTAGAGAGTCGCAAAAAGAGTCTACAGCACTCGGTGTTCCCAGGCGGTCACCCATCCAAGTACTAACCGAGCCCGACGTTGCTTAACTTCAGTGATCGGACGAGAACTGGTGCTTTCAACGTGGTATGGCCGTAGACATTCTCAAGGAATTTTTCTGGCGGGTCGTTGCCGATTTACCAAATTCAACCAAATTCAAACAAAAGTCGTGTAGAGAGTCGCAAAAAGAGTCTACAGCACTCGGTGTTCCCAGGCGGTCACCCATCCAAGTACTAACCGAGCCCGACGTTGCTTAACTTCAGTGATCGGACGAGAACTGGTGCTTTCAACGTGGTATGGCCGTAGACATTCTCAAGGAATTTTTCTGGCGGGTCGTTGCCGATTTACCAAATTCAACCAAATTCAAACAAAAGTCGTGTAGAGAGTCGCAAAAAGAGTCTACAGCACTCGGTGTTCCCAGGCGGTCACCCATCCAAGTACTAACCGAGCCCGACGTTGCCTAACTTCAGTGATCGGACGAGAACTGGTGCTTTCAACGTGGTATGGCCGTAGACATTCTCAAGGAATTTTTCTGGCGGGTCGTTGCCGATTTACCAAATTCAACCAAATTCAAACAAAAGTCGTGTAGAGAGTCGCAAAAAGAGTCTACAGCACTCGGTGTTCCCAGGCGGTCACCCATCCAAGTACTAACCGAGCCCGACGTTGCTTAACTTCAGTGATCGGACGAGAACTGGTGCTTTCAACGTGGTATTGTAACGGAAACGCTACATGGCAGAGGAGTAACTACTCAACTCTGCTGTGGGTAAAGTATGGTGTTGGGAAATGACAACAAGTAAATAGTAAAGCTTTATGTACAAGTAAATACAACTGTTACATATAGAATCCGTACATCTAGTTAGCTTCCAAATCTGTTGTGTAGGATAACGCGCGTGGTTTGGTTTATATAACCAGTCATCGGCTGCTGATTGGTTTAGCACGCACATGCATTCATAACAAGTACTGCACGTGCTTGGTCTCGTTCAGATACCAGTCTTCGTAGATCGGCGGAGATTGCCGATGTTAACTCGTAAACTTGTTGTACCAATAACTGGATAATCAAGACTATAATAAAGGGAGATCAATTCCCGTAACACTCTTCCCCTTCTTATTTTTTTTTTAAAAGGCTGGTAGCTGAAAAAACTAAAGATTATTATATTTCAAGTAATATTTATTATTTGCTGCAAGTTAACTTGTGTAAAAAAAATAAAGAGAGAAAGCTTGAAGCCTTCTTTTTTTGTTAATTGGGTTTTCTTTTTTTTACACCAAGTTGGCTATGTAAACCTGGAATGAGAGGGCACAAACCGACAGAAGGTTGGCCAAAATCCTCCAGTGCAGGAGCGACGACTCAGTATTTGGTGGAGTTACCGAGAAGTACTCGGGACTCAACCTTCTGTTGAATGCCCGGCACTGGATAAAGAACAGCCAATCCCTCTCTCGATTTGTAAACTCTTGTTGTGTGGGGTTATTTAAATATGAATAAGCCGATGGAAACATATGCTGAGCCTTCACCAGGTACTTGAGCTCCAGCACGGAGGAACAATTTAGCTCATGAGCAATGGTCTCCAATAAAGTTTTACACTTTCGGGCCCATGCATTCGTATGGACGCCATTGCTCAAGTTGGCAAAATCTGGGAGGTGCACCCTCAACACATGGCGTTTCATGTGGCCACATCTCTTATAACAGATGGGGCACTTCCTATGAGAGCGTGGTTGACGAGCCACTGGAACAGCGACTGGTGGCTGCTCTGCCACCAACCGTTCCTCTGCCGGGTGATATTTAATAAAATTGGCGTTGCACCAATCTTCCTCGTCGTAAATTTCATAATCCAGCCCATCTCCATCGGGGTTAAATTCGAACTCCATGTCCTATAAAACAAACGTTAACATGTCATTTATACATTTCTCGTCAATATATTCAATTAGTTCATGACATAATCATTGAATTTCTTTGGAATTTTACTCTTTCTTCCAGATCTAGTCGTGACTTGCACAGGACTTACAAAAGAAGCTTCCTGGGCCTCTTCACGATCCTCGGAAATTGTTTCAAGGTTCGAAGAGATACTGGGTGCTAAAAGTTCGTGCCTTAGGCGTTTCAGCCAAATAGGAATTGGGTTATCGTTACAAAGTTTTAAATGATCATGGTGGATCATTTTGCTAGTTTTCCGATTGGTCAGCTCATATAAGGGATGACAAGCTTTTGTGATTAGGAATGGACCCTTCCATGGTGACATCAATTTCTTGCTGTATCCTATCCTTGTGGAAGAATCAATTTGGTAGACAATGTCTCCAACATTAAATAAATTCTCATGTAGAGAGACGTCGTAGTCCCTCTTTTGCCTATTCTGACATCCTTTCAAATGCGAACGAGCTAATTCATGAACTTCTTGTAAAGTCTTCCGGATTTGCGACACCCATTCAGATGGAGCAAATTTCTTGTCATCTGAGGTACCTAAAAGAAGATCCAGTGGTTGTGAAACTTCACGTCCAAGCATCATCATGTTTGGAGTAAAGCCGGTTTGTTGATTTTCTACGGAATGTAATGCCATGGAAATAAGGGCGAGATTTTCGTCCCATTCATGTCCTTTTCCGTCTATATAACATCTAATCATTTGAAGAACAGTCCTGTTATACCGTTCCACCTGACCGTTAGAGGAGGGATGATAAGGTGTCGTTCTTGTTTTCGAAATTTCAAGTAAGGAACAGAGTAATTTAAAGAGATTGCTCTCAAAGTTGGCTCCTTGGTCAGAGTGAATTTGTAATGGACAACCAAATGTGCTAATAAACTTTAAAACCAAATTCTTTGCGACTTTTTCCGCAGATTGATCTGGTAGGGGAATAATCTCCAACCATTTTGTGAATTGATCTATGATCATTAGAACATATTTATTTCCTTTACTACTAGTCATGAAAGGACCAAGAATATCTATGTGTAAACGTTCCATGGGATAACCCGAATGATAACTTCTTAAAGATGCTTTTGATTTGCGACATGCCTTCTTGTTTTGATTACATAACGAACAATTCAATACGTACAATTTGCAGTCATTAGACATTCCATACCAGAAATAATTTTTACGAAGTCGATCGTAAGTTTTGTTTCGACCTAGATGACCTGCAGTCTTGGAGGAATGTGAATGATACAAGATCAAAGTTTTCAAAGCATCAGGTGTAACAAATCTTTTGGAATTTGAACTTAGTTTGTCTTTGTCACTTATGTAAAGTATACCGTTGTCGAAAATTAATCTATTTCGATTCAACCAAAGATATTTCGTGGCTTGACCACACAGATATAAATCTGAATCACTGGGGATAACTTCATTTTTCAACCAATTAATAATGAATTTAATGCTTTTATCTGAACACTGCAAATCTTTAAGTTTATCTGCAGTATAACTCTCCAGCCAGTTAGAGTTTTCGGATACTGTAGATAATTGTACAGCATCAGCTTGGGAGCCGTTGCAAAGTGTTGAATCTGGGTCGTCTAATCTCACTTGTCTAATTGGTGCATCGCCCATGACCTTAGTCGATGCGAGAGGAACGACATCGTCAACGTCTTCGCAGAAACGCTCCCATTGGTTATGAGCTCTAGTACAATATGGACATCCGCCACAGGGTAGATTAACTAAGTTACATCCGGCATAATAGCAATTACAAGGTGGTAACGGATCGTCCAAGCGAGATAACTCGTCAGCATTGGTATGTTTATTACCGGGCCGATGAAGGATTATCATGTTATATTGGGACAATTCTTCCAGCCAACGAGCCAATTGACCTTGTACATTTTTGAAACGTGTTAGCCATACCAAGCTATTATGATCTGTGCGAATGTAAAATTGCCTTCCTAACAAATAGTGACGGAATAATCTTGTAAATTTGACCAAAGCCAGCAACTCTTTCCTGGTGGTACAATACTTTTGTTGAGCAGGAATTAGTACATTGCTAGCGTATGAAATAACACGTAATTGACCGTCCTGTTCCTGGGACAGTTCAGCACCTATTGCTTTATCAGAGGCGTCCGTATCAAGAACAAAAACGCCATCTTGTGTTGGATAAGCCAAACAAGGCGCCGATATTAAAGCGTTTTTTAAATACTCGAATGCTGTTTGGTGATCGGAGTTCCATTTAAAATCACCTTTAGTATGAGCCAAAGTAAAAAGCAAACTAGTTTTGTCAGCAAATTTAGCAATATGATCACGATGATAACTAGCAAAGCCTAGAAATGAAAGTAATTTAGATTTGTCAGTAGGAACCGTCCACTCAATTATAGCTTTTATTTTAGCAGGATCAATAGAAATACCGTCTGCGCTTACTGAGCGGCCTAAAAAGACTACTCTCTTCTTCAGTAATTCACATTTTTTAGGTTTTAGTTTTAAGCCATACTGACGAAAACGTTTAAAAACTTCCTCTAATTTTGCTAAACTATCTTCAAAAGATTTTCCAAGAATTACGATATCATCTAGATATACTAAAACATCGTGCCAAGTAAGACCTCGTAGAACTAAATTCATTGCTCTTTGAAATGTTGCGGGTGCGTTACACAAGCCAAAGCCCATGCGGATGTGTTCGTATAAACCGTATCTCGTTATAAATGCGGTTTTATGTCGATCCGATGGTTCAACCTCGATTTGGTAGTACCCAGAGGCCATATCCAGTGTCGAGTATAAAGAAGTTCCCTGCAAAGTTTGTAAGCAATCCTGAATATTAGGTAAAGGAAATCTATCCTTAACCGTTATATTATTCAGTGCTCTAAAATCAATACACCATCGTAACGAGCCATCTTTTTTCCTTACTAATACAGGTGCGCTTGAAAATGGAGATGAGGATGGCTGAATAATGCCTTCCTTGAGTAATTTTTGAAGATGTTCATATTCCTGATCTTGGAAATGAAGTGGTGTTCTGCGCATTTTCTGCTTAACAGGAGGATTACTTCCGGTGTCAATTGTATGGGTTATTTCAGAAAATCGTCCCAAGTCTAAATCATGTTGTGCGAAAGTGTCCTGGTATTTTGTTAATAATTCTGCTAACTTATTTTTTTCGGACATTGATAAATTATCACCAGCTTTATCATATAAATCTTTTAAGTGGGGTGGAACAGTCGTTAAAGTGGAATCCACGTCAACAGTTTTTACAGAAAAGCTTGGGCCTTTCGAAGTTGTGTCCGATTTATCTGATGAATCCGATTCGGCTAAAGCTTTTCCTACTATTCTCTCAGCACTCCCTATATGGTGTCCTTTCTTTAATGTTTTGAAGGAATCAGAGTCATTAATTACACGAAATACAGTGTACCTAGACTTCCCTACGGTAGAAGAAACCAACAATCCTTTATTATAACTTGAATTAGGTTCAGTCACAAAATCCCCTTCGATTTGTTTCGAAAGTTCTGCCCGACATAAACCTATCGAATTTGGAGGTATGGTTAACCGTCGAGAGACTCTTACTTCCGATGAATCGGGTTTACTAGTGTAAGATTTTAAATCAACGTTAAAAGTTTCATTGCCGATTTGAAGCGACGGGCGCTCTGTATTTATTATACATTTATGGTGCGAAATGAAGTCTAACCCTAAGATCATGTCATCTTCCATAGCAACCATATAAACGTCCCAGTCAAAATATGTATTTCCTATTTTAATTACCATACCTGTAACTCGTTGGGCATAAACAGGTTGGTCTCCTAATCCTGAAAGTTTTATAATTTCTTTGAAATTTAATTGACCATTATATGTTTTACAGATATTTTCGTTAATCAATGTAAGCATAGCAGCCGTGTCGATAACTGCGTCAATTTTAGTTTGATTTATAAACACGGGTACAGTTAAATTCAAATGCTTTGTCAATCTTATTCTAACCTCTGGTGAAGTGTTATTAGACCTTGAACTACTTCTATGTTTAGAACTGGACCTTGTGTCACTAATAGGAGAAGAATTATTACTTCTTTTTCCCCGTCTTTGAAATCGTCCGGAGTCAGACTGAGAATTTTCAGTATCCGACTCTGTCCGGTCACTTCGTCTCACTCTATAATCTCTGTCATAATTATTGAAACGTCTGTCATTATATCGTGAATCACGATCCTGTTCTTGTCTATTATTGTAACGTTCGTGTCGCCTAGGTTGTTCCTGGTCACGATACGGTCTATCATTGTGGTTACTGTTCGTCCAAGTTCGATTGTTGTATCGAGATCGACTCCGACCTGAATATCTAGGGAAACTCTGCCTAGCCTCCCTGTATTCACCGTTATTTCGATCGTATTTGAAATCGTTTTTGTTTCTGTCATTACTAGATTTAGTTAACTCAGTTAATTTATCTAACATAGAACCAAACTGTGTTCCAAGTGATTCAAGTTGTTTCCCTAACTTTTCCATATCAATATTGTTTTTGGATTGTTCTGTGTCCGATCCAGACTTAAAGTTTACTTGTCGATGAGAAAAGTTTTTAGAGCCAAATAAACTTTTCTGATTAGCCAAAAATAATCTCATGTGTTTCAATGCGTCCTGAACCGATTTTGGATTCTTTTCCATAGCTTTTTGAGCGGCATCCTTCTCCTTACAACCACGGAGAAAGCATTCAATGGCTATTTGATTCCTTGTCTTACTATTAGCGTCAGTGTAACCGTCCATGGCCAAAGTTTGGACACGCTGAGCGAATTCAGCAAGAGATTCGGTTTCAAGTTGGCGTAAGGATTGCAATTCACGTCTGGCCGAAACAGGTTCCTCTTTTTCACTAAATCGAAAATTTAATTCCTTCTTAACTTCTCTATATGATAGATCAGAAGAAAGTTTATCTGCGTATTCAAGAGCGGAATTTCTTAAACAGTCCATTAGTCGATCTAATCTTTTCGTATTTGACCAATTTTGATGTCGAGCGATACGCTCAAAATGTAGTATAAATGGTTCCCATTTTGTTTTAGGGTCACCGGAGAAGGTTGGCATTTTTGGTTTCTGTGGACTTGGGCTACGCCGTCTTCGTCTATTTCTTTGTCGTCTGTGTCTGTGGTCCGATTCTGACTCTGAACTAGATTTCTGAGTTGAATCAAACTTAAAATCTGAGTCAATGTCGGTATTGTCCGAGTCTGTCTTATTATCATGGCCTTTCTTAGGAGAAGCCGTGAATGTCCGAACTTGCTTATCCGGTTTCGACTCTGCGAACATGGCTTTCTCGTAACGAGCAAGCTCGGTTTTCACAGCATTTGGTGTGTCTTTTAATTTTGTCGGTAAAACATATTTAGAGCCACGTGGGGTGGGCTTAGGTATAGAGGTGGACAATGTAGGTAAATTTGGTAAAGGTGCCCTAGGTTTTGATTTATCCTCTACTTGTTCTATGCGTCTGTCCATTAGAGAAACTTGATTTGACAACGTCACAACCTGTGTCGAAATATTTTGCATAAGGTTTAGCATCTCACCTATGCGGTTATCGGATTGCTGCGTAATCTGAGGTATAATTGGTGTTGTTATCGTCAAATTCTCAAGGTCAGATAATGGGTCAGGTATTTCAAGTCCTGAAATTTCACCCGTCTCGATCATTTCTTCCCAATGACTTTGACTTAATTTTCCTATACTTATGATTTGTTCAAGAGTAATTGGGGTGTCCTGACTGTCTCTTATTTGAACTATACGTTCAGCTATTTTATCCCCTACATGTCTAATTTGTTTTAACTCATCCGTCGTAGCGGTTTGTATATTAATAGATTTCCCAGCCATGTTTGTTTTAAAATCAATGAGAAATGTTTAAAAACTTCTCTGGACGGAGGGAATGTCGAATACAATAATTAAAATAATAAGTCTTAAATAAGGCGCTTGTGAGCTCGATTTTCACTTTTTAGGGCGAAAAGAGCACGTGCAAACCTATCCTACGTGAAATATAAGTGTCGATAGTTTGAGGAAAGTATAAGTGAATAAGTGCAAGATTTAAAATGTGCAATAATAAAGCCTATACAAAAATCACTTTCGGGTCATAGAACTCAAATGAGGACCACGTGCTTTCTTAACCTACGTGTTATAACCAAGATAGCTAAAAGCCTTCAAGGTGGAAACCTAATCGATGTGTTGATACCGACAGAATAACCGTCGAATGTATCAAAAACAAGAAATATAGCTTACAATTAAATTCAGCTCAAAATGTCAACTTTCCTTTTTCTGTAAATTCTGTAAAATAAATCTGAATAATTAGTACAAATTATACATCCAACAAAATACAATATATCCCACTTCTGACACCAAATGTAACGGAAACGCTACATGGCAGAGGAGTAACTACTCAACTCTGCTGTGGGTAAAGTATGGTGTTGGGAAATGACAACAAGTAAATAGTAAAGCTTTATGTACAAGTAAATACAACTGTTACATATAGAATCCGTACATCTAGTTAGCTTCCAAATCTGTTGTGTAGGATAACGCGCGTGGTTTGGTTTATATAACCAGTCATCGGCTGCTGATTGGTTTAGCACGCACATGCATTCATAACAAGTACTGCACGTGCTTGGTCTCGTTCAGATACCAGTCTTCGTAGATCGGCGGAGATTGCCGATGTTAACTCGTAAACTTGTTGTACCAATAACTGGATAATCAAGACTATAATAAAGGGAGATCAATTCCCGTAACAGTATAGCCGTAGACATTCTCAAGGAATTTTTCTGGCGGGTCGTTGCCGATTTACCAAATTCAACCAAATTCAAACAAAAGTCGTGTAGAGAGTCGCAAAAAGAGTCTACAGCACTCGGTGTTCCCAGGCGGTCACCCATCCAAGTACTAACCGAGCCCGACGTTGCTTAACTTCAGTGATCGGACGAGAACTGGTGCTTTCAACGTGGTATGGCCGTAGACATTCTCAAGGAATTTTTCTGGCGGGTCGTTGCCGATTTACCAAATTCAACCAAATTCAAACAAAAGTCGTGTAGAGAGTCGCAAAAAGAGTCTACAGCACTCGGTGTTCCCAGGCGGTCACCCATCCAAGTACTAACCGAGCCCGACGTTGCTTAACTTCAGTGATCGGACGAGAACTGGTGCTTTCAACGTGGTATGGCCGTAGACATTCTCAAGGAATCTTTCTGGCGGGTCGTTGCCGATTTACCAAATTCAACCAAATTCAAACAAAAGTCGTGTAGAGAGTCGCAAAAAGAGTCTACAGCACTCGGTGTTCCCAGGCGGTCACCCATCCAAGTGATAACCGAGCCCGACGTTGCTTAACTTCAGTGATCGGACGAGAACTGGTGCTTTCAACGTGGTATGGCCGTAGACATTCTCAAGGAATTTTTCTGGCGGGTCGTTGCCGATTTACCAAATTCAACCAAATTCAATCAAAAGTCGTGTAGAGAGTCGCAAAAAGAGTCTACAGCACTCGGTGTTCCCAGGCGGTCACCCATCCAAGTACTAACCGAGCCCGACGTTGCTTAACTTCAGTGATCGGACGAGAACTGGTGCTTTCAACGTGGTATGGCCGTAGACATTCTCAAGGAATCTTTCTGGCGGGTCGTTGCCGATTTACCAAATTCAACCAAATTCAAACAAAAGTCGTGTAGAGAGTCGCAAAAAGAGTCTACAGCACTCGGTGTTCTTAGGCGGTCACCCATCCAAGTACTAACCGAGCCCGACGTTGCTTAACTTCAGTGATCGGACGAGAACTGGTGCTTTCAACGTGGTATGGCCGTAGACATTCTCAAGGAATCTTTCTGGCGGGTCGTTGCCGATTTACCAAATTCAACCAAATTCAAACAAAAGTCGTGTAGAGAGTCGCAAAAAGAGTCTACAGCACTCGGTGTTCCCAGGCGGTCACCCATCCAAGTACTAACCGAGCCCGACGTTGCTTAACTTCAGTGATCGGACGAGAACTGGTGCTTTCAACGTGGTATGGCCGTAGACATTCTCAAGGAATCTTTCTGGCGGGTCGTTGCCGATTTACCAAATTCAACCAAATTCAAACAAAAGTCGTGTAGAGAGTCGCAAAAAGAGTCTACAGCACTCGGTGTTCCCAGGCGGTCACCCATCCAAGTGATAACCGAGCCCGACGTTGCTTAACTTCAGTGATCGGACGAGAACTGGTGCTTTCAACGTGGTATGGCCGTAGACATTCTCAAGGAATTTTTCTGGCGGGTCGTTGCCGATTTACCAAATTCAACCAAATTCAATCAAAAGTCGTGTAGAGAGTCGCAAAAAGAGTCTACAGCACTCGGTGTTCCCAGGCGGTCACCCATCCAAGTACTAACCGAGCCCGACGTTGCTTAACTTCAGTGATCGGACGAGAACTGGTGCTTTCAACGTGGTATGGCCGTAGACATTCTCAAGGAATTTTTCTGGCGGGTCGTTGCCGATTGACCAAATTCAACCAAATTCAAACAAAAGTCGTGTAGAGAGTCGCAAAAAGAGTCTACAGCACTCGGTGTTCCCAGGCGGTCACCCATCCAAGTACTAACCGAGCCCGACGTTGCTTAACTTCAGTGATCGGACGAGAACTGGTGCTTTCAACGTGGTATGGCCGTAGACATTCTCAAGGAATCTTTCTGGCGGGTCGTTGCCGATTTACCAAATTCAACCAAATTCAAACAAAAGTCGTGTAGAGAGTCGCAAAAAGAGTCTACAGCACTCGGTGTTCCCAGGCGGTCACCCATCCAAGTACTAACCGAGCCCGACGTTGCTTAACTTCAGTGATCGGACGAGAACTGGTGCTTTCAACGTGGTATGGCCGTAGACATTCTTAAGGAATTTTTCTGGCGGGTCGTTGCCGATTTACCAAATTCAACCAAATTCAAACAAAAGTCGTGTAGAGAGTCGCAAAAAGAGTCTACAGCACTCGGTGTTCCCAGGCGGTCACCCATCCAAGTACTAACCGAGCCCGACGTTGCTTAACTTCAGTGATCGGACGAGAACTGGTGCTTTCAACGTGGTATGGCCGTAGACATTCTCAAGGAATTTTTCTGGCGGGTCGTTGCCGATTTACCAAATTCAACCAAATTCAAACAAAAGTCGTGTAGAGAGTCGCAAAAAGAGTCTACAGCACTCGGTGTTCCCAGGCGGTCACCCATCCAAGTACTAACCGAGCCCGACGTTGCTTAACTTCAGTGATCGGACGAGAACTGGTGCTTTCAACGTGGTATGGCCGTAGACATTCTCAAGGAATCTTTCTGGCGGGTCGTTGCCGATTTACCAAATTCAACCAAATTCAAACAAAAGTCGTGTAGAGAGTCGCAAAAAGAGTCTACAGCACTCGGTGTTCCCAGGCGGTCACCCATCCAAGTGATAACCGAGCCCGACGTTGCTTAACTTCAGTGATCGGACGAGAACTGGTGCTTTCAACGTGGTATGGCCGTAGACATTCTCAAGGAATTTTTCTGGCGGGTCGTTGCCGATTTACCAAATTCAACCAAATTCAATCAAAAGTCGTGTAGAGAGTCGCAAAAAGAGTCTACAGCACTCGGTGTTCCCAGGCGGTCACCCATCCAAGTACTAACCGAGCCCGACGTTGCTTAACTTCAGTGATCGGACGAGAACTGGTGCTTTCAACGTGGTATGGCCGTAGACATTCTCAAGGAATCTTTCTGGCGGGTCGTTGCCGATTTACCAAATTCAACCAAATTCAAACAAAAGTCGTGTAGAGAGTCGCAAAAAGAGTCTACAGCACTCGGTGTTCTTAGGCGGTCACCCATCCAAGTACTAACCGAGCCCGACGTTGCTTAACTTCAGTGATCGGACGAGAACTGGTGCTTTCAACGTGGTATGGCCGTAGACATTCTCAAGGAATCTTTCTGGCGGGTCGTTGCCGATTTACCAAATTCAACCAAATTCAAACAAAAGTCGTGTAGAGAGTCGCAAAAAGAGTCTACAGCACTCGGTGTTCCCAGGCGGTCACCCATCCAAGTACTAACCGAGCCCGACGTTGCTTAACTTCAGTGATCGGACGAGAACTGGTGCTTTCAACGTGGTATGGCCGTAGACATTCTCAAGGAATCTTTCTGGCGGGTCGTTGCCGATTTACCAAATTCAACCAAATTCAAACAAAAGTCGTGTAGAGAGTCGCAAAAAGAGTCTACAGCACTCGGTGTTCCCAGGCGGTCACCCATCCAAGTGATAACCGAGCCCGACGTTGCTTAACTTCAGTGATCGGACGAGAACTGGTGCTTTCAACGTGGTATGGCCGTAGACATTCTCAAGGAATTTTTCTGGCGGGTCGTTGCCGATTTACCAAATTCAACCAAATTCAATCAAAAGTCGTGTAGAGAGTCGCAAAAAGAGTCTACAGCACTCGGTGTTCCCAGGCGGTCACCCATCCAAGTACTAACCGAGCCCGACGTTGCTTAACTTCAGTGATCGGACGAGAACTGGTGCTTTCAACGTGGTATGGCCGTAGACATTCTCAAGGAATTTTTCTGGCGGGTCGTTGCCGATTGACCAAATTCAACCAAATTCAAACAAAAGTCGTGTAGAGAGTCGCAAAAAGAGTCTACAGCACTCGGTGTTCCCAGGCGGTCACCCATCCAAGTACTAACCGAGCCCGACGTTGCTTAACTTCAGTGATCGGACGAGAACTGGTGCTTTCAACGTGGTATGGCCGTAGACATTCTCAAGGAATCTTTCTGGCGGGTCGTTGCCGATTTACCAAATTCAACCAAATTCAAACAAAAGTCGTGTAGAGAGTCGCAAAAAGAGTCTACAGCACTCGGTGTTCCCAGGCGGTCACCCATCCAAGTACTAACCGAGCCCGACGTTGCTTAACTTCAGTGATCGGACGAGAACTGGTGCTTTCAACGTGGTATGGCCGTAGACATTCTTAAGGAATTTTTCTGGCGGGTCGTTGCCGATTTACCAAATTCAACCAAATTCAAACAAAAGTCGTGTAGAGAGTCGCAAAAAGAACCTACAGCACTCGGTGTTCCCAGGCGGTCACCCATCCAAGTACTAACCGAGCCCGACGTTGCTTAACTTCAGTGATCGGACGAGAACTGGTGCTTTCAACGTGGTATGGCCGTAGACATTCTCAAGGAATTTTTCTGGCGGGTCGTTGCCGATTTACCAAATTCAACCAAATTCAAACAAAAGTCGTGTAGAGAGTCGCAAAAAGAGTCTACAGCACTCGGTGTTCCCAGGCGGTCACCCATCCAAGTACTAACCGAGCCCGACGTTGCTTAACTTCAGTGATCGGACGAGAACTGGTGCTTTCAACGTGGTATGGCCGTAGACATTCTCAAGGAATTTTTCTGGCGGGTCGTTGCCGATTTACCAAATTCAACCAAATTCAAACAAAAGTCGTGTAGAGAGTCGCAAAAAGAGTCTACAGCACTCGGTGTTCCCAGGCGGTCACCCATCCAAGTACTAACCGAGCCCGACGTTGCTTAACTTCAGTGATCGGACGAGAACTGGTGCTTTCAACGTGGTATGGCCGTAGACATTCTCAAGGAATTTTTCTGGCGGGTCGTTGCCGATTGACCAAATTCAACCAAATTCAAACAAAAGTCGTGTAGAGAGTCGCAAAAAGAGTCTACAGCACTCGGTGTTCCCAGGCGGTCACCCATCAAAGTACTAACCGAGCCCGACGTTGCTTAACTTCAGTGATCGGACGAGAACTGGTGCTTTCAACGTGGTATGGCCGTAGACATTCTCAAGGAATTTTTCTGGCGGGTCGTTGCCGATTTACCAAATTCAACCAAATTCAAACAAAAGTCGTGTAGAGAGTCGCAAAAAGAGTCTACAGCACTCGGTGTTCCCAGGCGGTCACCCATCCAAGTACTAACCGAGCCCGACGTTGCTTAACTTCAGTGATCGGACGAGAACTGGTGCTTTCAACGTGGTATGGCCGTAGACATTCTCAAGGAATCTTTCTGGCGGGTCGTTGCCGATTTACCAAATTCAACCAAATTCAAACAAAAGTCGTGTAGAGAGTCGCAAAAAGAGTCTACAGCACTCGGTGTTCCCAGGCGGTCACCCATCCAAGTACTAACCGAGCCCGACGTTGCTTAACTTCAGTGATCGGACGAGAACTGGTGCTTTCAACGTGGTATGGCCGTAGACATTCTCAAGGAATCTTTCTGGCGGGTCGTTGCCGATTTACCAAATTCAACCAAATTCAAACAAAAGTCGTGTAGAGAGTCGCCAGCACTCGGTGTTCCCAGGCGGTCACCCATCCAAGTACTAACCGAGCCCGACGTTGCTTAACTTCAGTGATCGGACGAGAACTGGTGCTTTCAACGTAGTATGGCCGTAGACATTCTCAAGGAATTTTTCTGGCGGGTCGTTGCCGATTTACCAAATTCAACCAAATTCAAACAAAAGTCGTGTAGAGAGTCGCAAAAAGAGTCTACAGCACTCGGTGTTCCCAGGCGGTCACCCATCCAAGTACTAACCGAGCCCGACGTTGCTTAACTTCAGTGATCGGACGAGAACTGGTGCTTTCAACGTGGTATGGCCGTAGACATTCTCAAGGAATTTTTCTGGCGGGTCGTTGCCGATTTACCAAATTCAACCAAATTCAAACAAAAGTCGTGTAGAGAGTCGCAAAAAGAGTCTACAGCACTCGGTGTTCCCAGGCGGTCACCCATCCAAGTACTAACCGAGCCCGACGTTGCTTAACTTCAGTGATCGGACGAGAACTGGTGCTTTCAACGTGGTATGGCCGTAGACATTCTCAAGGAATCTTTCTGGCGGGTCGTTGCCGATTTACCAAATTCAACCAAATTCAAACAAAAGTCGTGTAGAGAGTCGCAAAAAGAGTCTACAGCACTCGGTGTTCCCAGGCGGTCACCCATCCAAGTGATAACCGAGCCCGACGTTGCTTAACTTCAGTGATCGGACGAGAACTGGTGCTTTCAACGTGGTATGGCCGTAGACATTCTCAAGGAATTTTTCTGGCGGGTCGTTGCCGATTTACCAAATTCAACCAAATTCAATCAAAAGTCGTGTAGAGAGTCGCAAAAAGAGTCTACAGCACTCGGTGTTCCCAGGCGGTCACCCATCCAAGTACTAACCGAGCCCGACGTTGCTTAACTTCAGTGATCGGACGAGAACTGGTGCTTTCAATGTGGTATGGCCGTAGACATTCTCAAGGAATCTTTCTGGCGGGTCGTTGCCGATTTACCAAATTCAACCAAATTCAAACAAAAGTCGTGTAGAGAGTCGCAAAAAGAGTCTACAGCACTCGGTGTTCCCAGGCGGTCACCCATCCAAGTACTAACCGAGCCCGACGTTGCTTAACTTCAGTGATCGGACGAGAACTGGTGCTTTCAACGTGGTATGGCCGTAGACATTCTCAAGGAATCTTTCTGGCGGGTCGTTGCCGATTTACCAAATTCAACCAAATTCAAACTAAAGTCGTGTAGAGAGTCGCAAAAAGAGTCTACAGCACTCGGTGTTCCCAGGCGGTCACCCATCCAAGTACTAACCGAGCCCGACGTTGCTTAACTTCAGTGATCGGACGAGAACTGGTGCTTTCAACGTGGTATGGCCGTAGACATTCTCAAGGAATTTTTCTGGCGGGTCGTTGCCGATTGACCAAATTCAACCAAATTCAAACAAAAGTCGTGTAGAGAGTCGCAAAAAGAGTCTACAGCACTCGGTGTTCCCAGGCGGTCACCCATCCAAGTACTAACCGAGCCCGACGTTGCTTAACTTCAGTGATCGGACGAGAACTGGTGCTTTCAACGTGGTATGGCCGTAGACATTCTCAAGGAATCTTTCTGGCGGGTCGTTGCCGATTTACCAAATTCAACCAAATTCAAACAAAAGTCGTGTAGAGAGTCGCAAAAAGAGTCTACAGCACTCGGTGTTCCCAGGCGGTCACCCATCCAAGTACTAACCGAGCCCGACGTTGCTTAACTTCAGTGATCGGACGAGAACTGGTGCTTTCAACGTGGTATGGCCGTAGACATTCTTAAGGAATTTTTCTGGCGGGTCGTTGCCGATTTACCAAATTCAACCAAATTCAAACAAAAGTCGTGTAGAGAGTCGCAAAAAGAGTCTACAGCACTCGGTGTTCCCAGGCGGTCACCCATCCAAGTACTAAACGAGCCCGACGTTGCTTAACTTCAGTGATCGGACGAGAACTGGTGCTTTCAACGTGGTATGGCCGTAGACATTCTCAAGGAATTTTTCTGGCGGGTCGTTGCCGATTTACCAAATTCAACCAAATTCAAACAAAAGTCGTGTAGAGAGTCGCAAAAAGAGTCTACAGCACTCGGTGTTCCCAGGCGGTCACCCATCCAAGTACTAACCGAGCCCGACGTTGCTTAACTTCAGTGATCGGACGAGAACTGGTGCTTTCAACGTGGTATGGCCGTAGACATTCTCAAGGAATTTTTCTGGCGGGTCGTTGCCGATTTACCAAATTCAACCAAATTCAAACAAAAGTCGTGTAGAGAGTCGCAAAAAGAGTCTACAGCACTCGGTGTTCCCAGGCGGTCACCCATCCAAGTACTAACCGAGCCCGACGTTGCTTAACTTCAGTGATCGGACGAGAACTGGTGCTTTCAACGTGGTATGGCCGTAGACATTCTCAAGGAATTTTTCTGGCGGGTCGTTGCCGATTTACCAAATTCAACCAAATTCAAACAAAAGTCGTGTAGAGAGTCGCAAAAAGAGTCTACAGCACTCGGTGTTCCCAGGCGGTCACCCATCCAAGTACTAACCGAGCCCGACGTTGCTTAACTTCAGTGATCGGACGAGAACTGGTGCTTTCAACGTGGTATGGCCGTAGACATTCTCAAGGAATTTTTCTGGCGGGTCGTTGCCGATTTACCAAATTCAACCAAATTCAAACAAAAGTCGTGTAGAGAGTCGCAAAAAGAGTCTACAGCACTCGGTGTTCCCAGGCGGTCACCCATCCAAGTACTAACCGAGCCCGACGTTGCTTAACTTCAGTGATCGGACGAGAACTGGTGCTTTCAACGTGGTATGGCCGTAGACATTCTCAAGGAATTTTTCTGGCGGGTCGTTGCCGATTTACCAAATTCAACCAAATTCAAACAAAAGAGTCTACAGCACTCGGTGTTCCCAGGCGGTCACCCATCCAAGTACTAACCGAGCCCGACGTTGCTTAACTTCAGTGATCGGACGAGAACTGGTGCTTTCAACGTGGTATGGCCGTAGACATTCTCAAGGAATTTTTCTGGCGGGTCGTTGCCGATTTACCAAATTCAACCAAATTCAACCAAATTCAAACAAAAGTCGTGTAGAGAGTCGCAAAAAGAGTCTACAGCACTCGGTGTTCCCAGGCGGTCACCCATCCAAGTACTAACCGAGCCCGACGTTGCTTAACTTCAGTGATCGGACGAGAACTGGTGCTTTCAACGTGGTATGGCCGTAGACATTCTCAAGGAATTTTTCTGGCGGGTCGTTGCCGATTTACCAAATTCAACCAAATTCAAACAAAAGTCGTGTAGAGAGTCGCAAAAAGAGTCTACAGCACTCGGTGTTCCCAGGCGGTCACCCATCCAAGTACTAACCGAGCCCGACGTTGCTTAACTTCAGTGATCGGACGAGAACTGGTGCTTTCAACGTGGTATGGCCGTAGACATTCTCAAGGAATTTTTCTGGCGGGTCGTTGCCGATTTACCAAATTCAACCAAATTCAAACAAAAGTCGTGTAGAGAGTCGCAAAAAGAGTCTACAGCACTCGGTGTTCCCAGGCGGTCACCCATACAAGTACTAACCGAGCCCGACGTTGCTTAACTTCAGTGATCGGACGAGAACTGGTGCTTTCAACGTGGTATGGCCGTAGACATTCTCAAGGAATTTTTCTGGCGGGTCGTTGCCGATTTACCAAATTCAACCAAATTCAAACAAAAGTCGTGTAGAGAGTCGCAAAAAGAGTCTACAGCACTCGGTGTTCCCAGGCGGTCACCCATCCAAGTACTAACCGAGCCCGACGTTGCTTAACTTCAGTGATCGGACGAGAACTGGTGCTTTCAACGTGGTATGGCCGTAGACATTCTCAAGGAATTTTTCTGGCGGGTCGTTGCCGATTTACCAAATTCAACCAAATTCAAACAAAAGTCGTGTAGAGAGTCGCAAAAAGAGTCTACAGCACTCGGTGTTCCCAGGCGGTCACCCATCCAAGTACTAACCGAGCCCGACGTTGCTTAACTTCAGTGATCGGACGAGAACTGGTGCTTTCAACGTGGTATGGCCGTAGACATTCTCAAGGAATTTTTCTGGCGGGTTGTTGCCGATTTACCAAATTCAACCAAATTCAAACAAAAGTCGTGTAGAGAGTCGCAAAAAGAGTCTACAGCACTCGGTGTTCCCAGGCGGTCACCCATCCAAGTACTAACCGAGCCCGACGTTGCTTAACTTCAGTGATCGGACGAGAACTGGTGCTTTCAACGTGGTATGGCCGTAGACATTCTCAAGGAATTTTTCTGGCGGGTCGTTGCCGATTTACCAAATTCAACCAAATTCAAACAAAAGTCGTGTAGAGAGTCGCAAAAAGAGTCTACAGCACTCGGTGTTCCCAGGCGGTCACCCATCCAAGTACTAACCGAGCCCGACGTTGCTTAACTTCAGTGATCGGACGAGAACTGGTGCTTTTAACGTGGTATGGCCGTAGACATTCTCAAGGAATTTTTCTGGCGGGTCGTTGCCGATTTACCAAATTCAACCAAATTCAAACAAAAGTCGTGTAGAGAGTCGCAAAAAGAGTCTACAGCACTCGGTGTTCCCAGGCGGTCACCCATCCAAGTACTAACCGAGCCCGACGTTGCTTAACTTCAGTGATCGGACGAGAACTGGTGCTTTCAACGTGGTATGGCCGTAGACATTCTCAAGGAATTTTTCTGGCGGGTCGTTGCCGATTTACCAAATTCAACTAAATTCAAACAAAAGTCGTGTAGAGAGTCGCAAAAAGAGTCTACAGCACTCGGTGTTCCCAGGCGGTCACCCATCCAAGTACTAACCGAGCCCGACGTTGCTTAACTTCAGTGATCGGACGAGAACTGGTGCTTTCAACGTGGTATGGCCGTAGACATTCTCAAGGAATTTTTCTGGCGGGTCGTTGCCGATTTACCAAATTCAACTAAATTCAAACAAAAGTCGTGTAGAGAGTCGCAAAAAGAGTCTACAGCACTCGGTGTTCCCAGGCGGTCACCCATCCAAGTACTAACCGAGCCCGACGTTGCTTAACTTCAGTGATCGGACGAGAACTGGTGCTTTCAACGTGGTATGGCCGTAGACATTCTCAAGGAATTTTTCTGGCGGGTCGTTGCCGATTTACCAAATTCAACCAAATTCAAACACAAGTCGTGTAGAGAGTCGCAAAAAGAGTCTACAGCACTCGGTGTTCCCAGGCGGTCACCCATCCAAGTACTAACCGAGCCCGACGTTGCTTAACTTCAGTGATCGGACGAGAACTGGTGCTTTCAACGTGGTATGGCCGTAGACATTCTCAAGGAATCTTTCTGGCGGGTCGTTGCCGATTTACCAAATTCAACCAAATTCAAACAAAAGTCGTGTAGAGAGTCGCAAAAAGAGTCTACAGCACTCGGTGTTCCCAGGCGGTCACCCATCCAAGTACTAACCGAGCCCGACGTTGCTTAACTTCAGTGATCGGACGAGAACTGGTGCTTTCAACGTGGTATGGCCGTAGACATTCTCAAGGAATTTTTCTGGCGGGTCGTTGCCGATTTACCAAATTCAACCAAATTCAAACAAAAGTCGTGTAGAGAGTCGCAAAAAGAGTCTACAGCACTCGGTGTTCCCAGGCGGTCACCCATCCAAGTACTAACCGAGCCCGACGTTGCTTAACTTCAGTGATCGGACGAGAACTGGTGCTTTCAACGTGGTATGGCCGTAGACATTCTCAAGGAATTTTTCTGGCGGGTCGTTGCCGATTTACCAAATTCAACCAAATTCAAACAAAAGTCGTGTAGAGAGTCGCAAAAAGAGTCTACAGCACTCGGTGTTCCCAGGCGGTCACCCATCCAAGTACTAACCGAGCCCGACGTTGCTTAACTTCAGTGATCGGACGAGAACTGGTGCTTTCAACGTGGTATGGCCGTAGACATTCTCAAGGAATTTTTCTGGCGGGTCGTTGCCGATTTACCAAATTCAACCAAATTCAAACAAAAGTCGTGTAGAGAGTCGCAAAAAGAGTCTACAGCACTCGGTGTTCCCAGGCGGTCACCCATCCAAGTACTAACCGAGCCCGACGTTGCTTAACTTCAGTGATCGGACGAGAACTGGTGCTTTCAACGTGGTATGGCCGTAGACATTCTCAAGGAATTTTTCTGGCGGGTCGTTGCCGATTTACCAAATTCAACCAAATTCAAACAAAAGTCGTGTAGAGAGTCGCAAAAAGAGTCTACAGCACTCGGTGTTCCCAGGCGGTCACCCATCCAAGTACTAACCGAGCCCGACGTTGCTTAACTTCAGTGATCGGACGAGAACTGGTGCTTTCAACGTGGTATGGCCGTAGACATTCTCAAGGAATTTTTCTGGCGGGTCGTTGCCGATTTACCAAATTCAACCAAATTCAAACAAAAGTCGTGTAGAGAGTCGCAAAAAGAGTCTACAGCACTCGGTGTTCCCAGGCGGTCACCCATCCAAGTACTAACCGAGCCCGACGTTGCTTAACTTCAGTGATCGGACGAGAACTGGTGCTTTCAACGTGGTATGGCCGTAGACATTCTCAAGGAATTTTTCTGGCGGGTCGTTGCCGATTTACCAAATTCAACCAAATTCAAACAAAAGTCGTGTAGAGAGTCGCAAAAAGAGTCTACAGCACTCGGTGTTCCCAGGCGGTCACCCATCCAAGTACTAACCGAGCCCGACGTTGCTTAACTTCAGTGATCGGACGAGAACTGGTGCTTTCAACGTGGTATGGCCGTAGACATTCTCAAGGAATTTTTCTGGCGGGTCGTTGCCGATTTACCAAATTCAACCAAATTCAAACAAAAGTCGTGTAGAGAGTCGCAAAAAGAGTCTACAGCACTCGGTGTTCCCAGGCGGTCACCCATCCAAGTACTAACCGAGCCCGACGTTGCTTAACTTCAGTGATCGGACGAGAACTGGTGCTTTCAACGTGGTATGGCCGTAGACATTCTCAAGGAATTTTTCTGGCGGGTCGTTGCCGATTTACCAAATTCAACCAAATTCAAACAAAAGTCGTGTAGAGAGTCGCAAAAAGAGTCTACAGCACTCGGTGTTCCCAGGCGGTCACCCATCCAAGTACTAACCGAGCCCGACGTTGCTTAACTTCAGTGATCGGACGAGAACTGGTGCTTTCAACGTGGTATGGCCGTAGACATTCTCAAGGAATTTTTCTGGCGGGTCGTTGCCGATTTACCAAATTCAACCAAATTCAAACAAAAGTCGTGTAGAGAGTCGCAAAAAGAGTCTACAGCACTCGGTGTTCCCAGGCGGTCACCCATCCAAGTACTAACCGAGCCCGACGTTGCTTAACTTCAGTGATCGGACGAGAACTGGTGCTTTCAACGTGGTATGGCCGTAGACATTCTCAAGGAATTTTTCTGGCGGGTCGTTGCCGATTTACCAAATTCAACCAAATTCAAACAAAAGTCGTGTAGAGAGTCGCAAAAAGAGTCTACAGCACTCGGTGTTCCCAGGCGGTCACCCATCCAAGTACTAACCGAGCCCGACGTTGCTTAACTTCAGTGATCGGACGAGAACTGGTGCTTTCAACGTGGTATGGCCGTAGACATTCTCAAGGAATTTTTCTGGCGGGTCGTTGCCGATTTACCAAATTCAACCAAATTCAAACAAAAGTCGTGTAGAGAGTCGCAAAAAGAGTCTACAGCACTCGGTGTTCCCAGGCGGTCACCCATCCAAGTACTAACCGAGCCCGACGTTGCTTAACTTCAGTGATCGGACGAGAACTGGTGCTTTCAACGTGGTATGGCCGTAGACATTCTCAAGGAATTTTTCTGGCGGGTCGTTGCCGATTTACCAAATTCAACCAAATTCAAACAAAAGTCGTGTAGAGAGTCGCAAAAAGAGTCTACAGCACTCGGTGTTCCCAGGCGGTCACCCATCCAAGTACTAACCGAGCCCGACGTTGCTTAACTTCAGTGATCGGACGAGAACTGGTGCTTTCAACGTGGTATGGCCGTAGACATTCTCAAGGAATTTTTCTGGCGGGTCGTTGCCGATTTACCAAATTCAACCAAATTCAAACAAAAGTCGTGTAGAGAGTCGCAAAAAGAGTCTACGGCACTCGGTGTTCCCAGGCGGTCACCCATCCAAGTACTAACCGAGCCCGACGTTGCTTAACTTCAGTGATCGGACGAGAACTGGTGCTTTCAACGTGGTATGGCCGTAGACATTCTCAAGGAATCTTTCTGGCGGGTCGTTGCCGATTTACCAAATTCAACCAAATTCAAACAAAAGTCGTGTAGAGAGTCGCAAAAAGAGTCTACAGCACTCGGTGTTCCCAGGCGGTCACCCATCCAAGTACTAACCGAGCCCGACGTTGCTTAACTTCAGTGATCGGACGAGAACTGGTGCTTTCAACGTGGTATGGCCGTAGACATTCTCAAGGAATTTTTCTGGCGGGTCGTTGCCGATTTACCAAATTCAACCAAATTCAAACAAAAGTCGTGTAGAGAGTCGCAAAAAGAGTCTACAGCACTCGGTGTTCCCAGGCGGTCACCCATCCAAGTACTAACCGAGCCCGACGTTGCTTAACTTCAGTGATCGGACGAGAACTGGTGCTTTCAACGTGGTATGGCCGTAGACATTCTCAAGGAATTTTTCTGGCGGGTCGTTGCCGATTTACCAAATTCAACCAAATTCAAACAAAAGTCGTGTAGAGAGTCGCAAAAAGAGTCTACAGCACTCGGTGTTCCCAGGCGGTCACCCATCCAAGTACTAACCGAGCCCGACGTTGCTTAACTTCAGTGATCGGACGAGAGCTGGTGCTTTCAACGTGGTATGGCCGTAGACATTCTCAAGGAATTTTTCTGGCGGGTCGTTGCCGATTTACCAAATTCAACCAAATTCAAACAAAAGTCGTGTAGAGAGTCGCAAAAAGAGTCTACAGCACTCGGTGTTCCCAGGCGGTCACCCATCCAAGTACTAACCGAGCCCGACGTTGCTTAACTTCAGTGATCGGACGAGAACTGGTGCTTTCAACGTGGTATGGCCGTAAACATTCTCAAGGAATTTTTCTGGCGGGTCGTTGCCGATTTACCAAATTCAACCAAATTCAAACAAAAGTCGTGTAGAGAGTCGCAAAAAGAGTCTACAGCACTCGGTGTTCCCAGGCGGTCACCCATCCAAGTACTAACCGAGCCCGACGTTGCTTAACTTCAGTGATCGGACGAGAACTGGTGCTTTCAACGTGGTATGGCCGTAGACATTCTCAAGGAATTTTTCTGGCGGGTCGTTGCCGATTTACCAAATTCAACCAAATTCAAACAAAAGTCGTGTAGAGAGTCGCAAAAAGAGTCTACAGCACTCGGTGTTCCCAGGCGGTCACCCATCCAAGTACTAACCGAGCCCGACGTTGCTTAACTTCAGTGATCGGACGAGAACTGGTGCTTTCAACGTGGTATGGCCGTAGACATTCTCAAGGAATTTTTCTGGCGGGTCGTTGCCGATTTACCAAATTCAAACAAAAGTCGTGTAGAGAGTCGCAAAAAGAGTCTACAGCACTCGGTGTTCCCAGGCGGTCACCCATCCAAGTACTAACCGAGCCCGACGTTGCTTAACTTCAGTGATCGGACGAGAACTGGTGCTTTCAACGTGGTATGGCCGTAGACATTCTCAAGGAATTTTTCTGGCGGGTCGTTGCCGATTTACCAAATTCAACCAAATTCAAACAAAAGTCGTGTAGAGAGTCGCAAAAAGAGTCTACAGCACTCGGTGTTCCCAGGCGGTCACCCATCCAAGTACTAACCGAGCCCGACGTTGCTTAACTTCAGTGATCGGACGAGAACTGGTGCTTTCAACGTGGTATGGCCGTAGACATTCTCAAGGAATTTTTCTGGCGGGTCGTTGCCGATTTACCAAATTCAACCAAATTCAAACAAAAGTCGTGTAGAGAGTCGCAAAAAGAGTCTACAGCACTCGGTGTTCCCAGGCGGTCACCCATCCAAGTACTAACCGAGCCCGACGTTGCTTAACTTCAGTGATCGGACGAGAACTGGTGCTTTCAACGTGGTATGGCCGTAGACATTCTCAAGGAATTTTTCTGGCGGGTCGTTGCCGATTAACCAAATTCAACCAAATTCAAACAAAAGTCGTGTAGAGAGTCGCAAAAAGAGTCTACAGCACTCGGTGTTCCCAGGCGGTCACCCATCCAAGTACTAACCGAGCCCGACGTTGCTTAACTTCAGTGATCGGACGAGAACTGGTGCTTTCAACGTGGTATGGCCGTAGACATTCTCAAGGAATTTTTCTGGCGGGTCGTTGCCGATTTACCAAATTCAACCAAATTCAAACAAAAGTCGTGTAGAGAGTCGCAAAAAGAGTCTACAGCACTCGGTGTTCCCAGGCGGTCACCCATCCAAGTACTAACCGAGCCCGACGTTGCTTAACTTCAGTGATCGGACGAGAACTGGTGCTTTCAACGTGGTATGGCCGTAGACATTCTCAAGGAATTTTTCTGGCGGGTCGTTGCCGATTTACCAAATTCAACCAAATTCAAACAAAAGTCGTGTAGAGAGTCGCAAAAAGAGTCTACAGCACTCGGTGTTCCCAGGCGGTCACCCATCCAAGTACTAACCGAGCCCGACGTTGCTTAACTTCAGTGATCGGACGAGAACTGGTGCTTTCAACGTGGTATGGCCGTAGACATTCTCAAGGAATTTTTCTGGCGGGTCGTTGCCGATTTACCAAATTCAACCAAATTCAACCAAATTCAAACAAAAGTCGTGTAGAGAGTCGCAAAAAGAGTCTACAGCACTCGGTGTTCCCAGGCGGTCACCCATCCAAGTACTAACCGAGCCCGACGTTGCTTAACTTCAGTGATCGGACGAGAACTGGTGCTTTCAACGTGGTATGGCCGTAGACATTCTCAAGGAATTTTTCTGGCGGGTCGTTGCCGATTTACCAAATTCAACCAAATTCAAACAAAAGTCGTGTAGAGAGTCGCAAAAAGAGTCTACAGCACTCGGTGTTCCCAGGCGGTCACCCATCCAAGTACTAACCGAGCCCGACGTTGCTTAACTTCAGTGATCGGACGAGAACTGGTGCTTTCAACGTGGTATGGCCGTAGACATTCTCAAGGAATTTTTCTGGCGGGTCGTTGCCGATTTACCAAATTCAACCAAATTCAAACAAAAGTCGTGTAGAGAGTCGCAAAAAGAGTCTACAGCACTCGGTGTTCCCAGGCGGTCACCCATCCAAGTACTAACCGAGCCCGACGTTGCTTAACTTCAGTGATCGGACGAGAACTGGTGCTTTCAACGTGGTATGGCCGTAGACATTCTCAAGGAATTTTTCTGGCGGGTCGTTGCCGATTTACCAAATTCAACCAAATTCAACCAAATTCAAACAAAAGTCGTGTAGAGAGTCGCAAAAAGAGTCTACAGCACTCGGTGTTCCCAGGCGGTCACCCATCCAAGTACTAACCGAGCCCGACGTTGCTTAACTTCAGTGATCGGACGAGAACTGGTGCTTTCAACGTGGTATGGCCGTAGACATTCTCAAGGAATTTTTCTGGCGGGTCGTTGCCGATTTACCAAATTCAACCAAATTCAAACAAAAGTCGTGTAGAGAGTCGCAAAAAGAGTCTACAGCACTCGGTGTTCCCAGGCGGTCACCCATCCAAGTACTAACCGAGCCCGACGTTGCTTAACTTCAGTGATCGGACGAGAACTGGTGCTTTCAACGTGGTATGGCCGTAGACATTCTCAAGGAATTTTTCTGGCGGGTCGTTGCCGATTGACCAAATTCAACCAAATTCAAACAAAAGTCGTGTAGAGAGTCGCAAAAAGAGTCTACAGCACTCGGTGTTCCCAGGCGGTCACCCATCCAAGTACTAACCGAGCCCGACGTTGCTTAACTTCAGTGATCGGACGAGAACTGGTGCTTTCAACGTGGTATGGCCGTAGACATTCTCAAGGAATTTTTCTGGCGGGTCGTTGCCGATTTACCAAATTCAACCAAATTCAAACAAAAGTCGTGTAGAGAGTCGCAAAAAGAGTCTACAGCACTCGGTGTTCCCAGGCGGTCACCCATCCAAGTACTAACCGAGCCCGACGTTGCTTAACTTCAGTGATCGGACGAGAACTGGTGCTTTCAACGTGGTATGGCCGTAGACATTCTCAAGGAATCTTTCTGGCGGGTCGTTGCCGATTTACCAAATTCAACCAAATTCAAACAAAAGTCGTGTAGAGAGTCGCAAAAAGAGTCTACAGCACTCGGTGTTCCCAGGCGGTCACCCATCCAAGTGATAACCGAGCCCGACGTTGCTTAACTTCAGTGATCGGACGAGAACTGGTGCTTTCAACGTGGTATGGCCGTAGACATTCTCAAGGAATTTTTCTGGCGGGTCGTTGCCGATTTACCAAATTCAACCAAATTCAATCAAAAGTCGTGTAGAGAGTCGCAAAAAGAGTCTACAGCACTCGGTGTTCCCAGGCGGTCACCCATCCAAGTACTAACCGAGCCCGACGTTGCTTAACTTCAGTGATCGGACGAGAACTGGTGCTTTCAACGTGGTATGGCCGTAGACATTCTCAAGGAATCTTTCCGGCGGGTCGTTGCCGATTTACCAAATTCAACCAAATTCAAACAAAAGTCGTGTAGAGAGTCGCAAAAAGAGTCTACAGCACTCGGTGTTCTTAGGCGGTCACCCATCCAAGTACTAACCGAGCCCGACGTTGCTTAACTTCAGTGATCGGACGAGAACTGGTGCTTTCAACGTGGTATGGCCGTAGACATTCTCAAGGAATCTTTCTGGCGGGTCGTTGCCGATTTACCAAATTCAACCAAATTCAAACAAAAGTCGTGTAGAGAGTCGCAAAAAGAGTCTACAGCACTCGGTGTTCCCAGGCGGTCACCCATCCAAGTACTAACCGAGCCCGACGTTGCTTAACTTCAGTGATCGGACGAGAACTGGTGCTTTCAACGTGGTATGGCCGTAGACATTCTCAAGGAATCTTTCTGGCGGGTCGTTGCCGATTTACCAAATTCAACCAAATTCAAACAAAAGTCGTGTAGAGAGTCGCAAAAAGAGTCTACAGCACTCGGTGTTCCCAGGCGGTCACCCATCCAAGTGATAACCGAGCCCGACGTTGCTTAACTTCAGTGATCGGACGAGAACTGGTGCTTTCAACGTGGTATGGCCGTAGACATTCTCAAGGAATTTTTCTGGCGGGTCGTTGCCGATTTACCAAATTCAACCAAATTCAATCAAAAGTCGTGTAGAGAGTCGCAAAAAGAGTCTACAGCACTCGGTGTTCCCAGGCGGTCACCCATCCAAGTACTAACCGAGCCCGACGTTGCTTAACTTCAGTGATCGGACGAGAACTGGTGCTTTCAACGTGGTATGGCCGTAGACATTCTCAAGGAATTTTTCTGGCGGGTCGTTGCCGATTGACCAAATTCAACCAAATTCAAACAAAAGTCGTGTAGAGAGTCGCAAAAAGAGTCTACAGCACTCGGTGTTCCCAGGCGGTCACCCATCCAAGTACTAACCGAGCCCGACGTTGCTTAACTTCAGTGATCGGACGAGAACTGGTGCTTTCAACGTGGTATGGCCGTAGACATTCTCAAGGAATCTTTCTGGCGGGTCGTTGCCGATTTACCAAATTCAACCAAATTCAAACAAAAGTCGTGTAGAGAGTCGCAAAAAGAGTCTACAGCACTCGGTGTTCCCAGGCGGTCACCCATCCAAGTACTAACCGAGCCCGACGTTGCTTAACTTCAGTGATCGGACGAGAACTGGTGCTTTCAACGTGGTATGGCCGTAGACATTCTCAAGGAATTTTTCTGGCGGGTCGTTGCCGATTTACCAAATTCAACCAAATTCAAACAAAAGTCGTGTAGAGAGTCGCAAAAAGAGTCTACAGCACTCGGTGTTCCCAGGCGGTCACCCATCCAAGTACTAACCGAGCCCGACGTTGCTTAACTTCAGTGATCGGACGAGAACTGGTGCTTTCAACGTGGTATGGCCGTAGACATTCTCAAGGAATCTTTCTGGCGGGTCGTTGCCGATTTACCAAATTCAACCAAATTCAAACAAAAGTCGTGTAGAGAGTCGCAAAAAGAGTCTACAGCACTCGGTGTTCCCAGGCGGTCACCCATCCAAGTACTAACCGAGCCCGACGTTGCTTAACTTCAGTGATCGGACGAGAACTGGTGCTTTCAACGTGGTATGGCCGTAGACATTCTCAAGGAATCTTTCTGGCGGGTCGTTGCCGATTTACCAAATTCAACCAAATTCAAACAAAAGTCGTGTAGAGAGTCGCAAAAAGAGTCTACAGCACTCGGTGTTCCCAGGCGGTCACCCATCCAAGTACTAACCGAGCCCGACGTTGCTTAACTTCAGTGATCGGACGAGAACTGGTGCTTTCAACGTAGTATGGCCGTAGACATTCTCAAGGAATTTTTCTGGCGGGTCGTTGCCGATTTACCAAATTCAACCAAATTCAAACAAAAGTCGTGTAGAGAGTCGCAAAAAGAGTCTACAGCACTCGGTGTTCCCAGGCGGTCACCCATCCAAGTACTAACCGAGCCCGACGTTGCTTAACTTCAGTGATCGGACGAGAACTGGTGCTTTCAACGTGGTATGGCCGTAGACATTCTCAAGGAATTTTTCTGGCGGGTCGTTGCCGATTTACCAAATTCAACCAAATTCAAACAAAAGTCGTGTAGAGAGTCGCAAAAAGAGTCTACAGCACTCGGTGTTCCCAGGCGGTCACCCATCCAAGTACTAACCGAGCCCGACGTTGCTTAACTTCAGTGATCGGACGAGAACTGGTGCTTTCAACGTGGTATGGCCGTAGACATTCTCAAGGAATCTTTCTGGCGGGTCGTTGCCGATTTACCAAATTCAACCAAATTCAAACAAAAGTCGTGTAGAGAGTCGCAAAAAGAGTCTACAGCACTCGGTGTTCCCAGGCGGTCACCCATCCAAGTGATAACCGAGCCCGACGTTGCTTAACTTCAGTGATCGGACGAGAACTGGTGCTTTCAACGTGGTATGGCCGTAGACATTCTCAAGGAATTTTTCTGGCGGGTCGTTGCCGATTTACCAAATTCAACCAAATTCAATCAAAAGTCGTGTAGAGAGTCGCAAAAAGAGTCTACAGCACTCGGTGTTCCCAGGCGGTCACCCATCCAAGTACTAACCGAGCCCGACGTTGCTTAACTTCAGTGATCGGACGAGAACTGGTGCTTTCAACGTGGTATGGCCGTAGACATTCTCAAGGAATCTTTCTGGCGGGTCGTTGCCGATTTACCAAATTCAACCAAATTCAAACAAAAGTCGTGTAGAGAGTCGCAAAAAGAGTCTACAGCACTCGGTGTTCCCAGGCGGTCACCCATCCAAGTACTAACCGAGCCCGACGTTGCTTAACTTCAGTGATCGGACGAGAACTGGTGCTTTCAACGTGGTATGGCCGTAGACATTCTCAAGGAATCTTTCTGGCGGGTCGTTGCCGATTTACCAAATTCAACCAAATTCAAACTAAAGTCGTGTAGAGAGTCGCAAAAAGAGTCTACAGCACTCGGTGTTCCCAGGCGGTCACCCATCCAAGTACTAACCGAGCCCGACGTTGCTTAACTTCAGTGATCGGACGAGAACTGGTGCTTTCAACGTGGTATGGCCGTAGACATTCTCAAGGAATTTTTCTGGCGGGTCGTTGCCGATTGACCAAATTCAACCAAATTCAAACAAAAGTCGTGTAGAGAGTCGCAAAAAGAGTCTACAGCACTCGGTGTTCCCAGGCGGTCACCCATCCAAGTACTAACCGAGCCCGACGTTGCTTAACTTCAGTGATCGGACGAGAACTGGTGCTTTCAACGTGGTATGGCCGTAGACATTCTCAAGGAATCTTTCTGGCGGGTCGTTGCCGATTTACCAAATTCAACCAAATTCAAACAAAAGTCGTGTAGAGAGTCGCAAAAAGAGTCTACAGCACTCGGTGTTCCCAGGCGGTCACCCATCCAAGTACTAACCGAGCCCGACGTTGCTTAACTTCAGTGATCGGACGAGAACTGGTGCTTTCAACGTGGTATGGCCGTAGACATTCTTAAGGAATTTTTCTGGCGGGTCGTTGCCGATTTACCAAATTCAACCAAATTCAAACAAAAGTCGTGTAGAGAGTCGCAAAAAGAGTCTACAGCACTCGGTGTTCCCAGGCGGTCACCCATCCAAGTACTAAACGAGCCCGACGTTGCTTAACTTCAGTGATCGGACGAGAACTGGTGCTTTCAACGTGGTATGGCCGTAGACATTCTCAAGGAATTTTTCTGGCGGGTCGTTGCCGATTTACCAAATTCAACCAAATTCAAACAAAAGTCGTGTAGAGAGTCGCAAAAAGAGTCTACAGCACTCGGTGTTCCCAGGCGGTCACCCATCCAAGTACTAACCGAGCCCGACGTTGCTTAACTTCAGTGATCGGACGAGAACTGGTGCTTTCAACGTGGTATGGCCGTAGACATTCTCAAGGAATTTTTCTGGCGGGTCGTTGCCGATTTACCAAATTCAACCAAATTCAAACAAAAGTCGTGTAGAGAGTCGCAAAAAGAGTCTACAGCACTCGGTGTTCCCAGGCGGTCACCCATCCAAGTACTAACCGAGCCCGACGTTGCTTAACTTCAGTGATCGGACGAGAACTGGTGCTTTCAACGTGGTATGGCCGTAGACATTCTCAAGGAATTTTTCTGGCGGGTCGTTGCCGATTTACCAAATTCAACCAAATTCAAACAAAAGTCGTGTAGAGAGTCGCAAAAAGAGTCTACAGCACTCGGTGTTCCCAGGCGGTCACCCATCCAAGTACTAACCGAGCCCGACGTTGCTTAACTTCAGTGATCGGACGAGAACTGGTGCTTTCAACGTGGTATGGCCGTAGACATTCTCAAGGAATTTTTCTGGCGGGTCGTTGCCGATTTACCAAATTCAACCAAATTCAAACAAAAGTCGTGTAGAGAGTCGCAAAAAGAGTCTACAGCACTCGGTGTTCCCAGGCGGTCACCCATCCAAGTACTAACCGAGCCCGACGTTGCTTAACTTCAGTGATCGGACGAGAACTGGTGCTTTCAACGTGGTATGGCCGTAGACATTCTCAAGGAATTTTTCTGGCGGGTCGTTGCCGATTTACCAAATTCAACCAAATTCAAACAAAAGAGTCTACAGCACTCGGTGTTCCCAGGCGGTCACCCATCCAAGTACTAACCGAGCCCGACGTTGCTTAACTTCAGTGATCGGACGAGAACTGGTGCTTTCAACGTGGTATGGCCGTAGACATTCTCAAGGAATTTTTCTGGCGGGTCGTTGCCGATTTACCAAATTCAACCAAATTCAACCAAATTCAAACAAAAGTCGTGTAGAGAGTCGCAAAAAGAGTCTACAGCACTCGGTGTTCCCAGGCGGTCACCCATCCAAGTACTAACCGAGCCCGACGTTGCTTAACTTCAGTGATCGGACAAGAACTGATGCTTTCAACGTGGTATGGCCGTAGACATTCTCAAGGAATTTTTCTGGCGGGTCGTTGCCGATTTACCAAATTCAACCAAATTCAAACAAAAGTCGTGTAGAGAGTCGCACAAAGAGTCTACAGCACTCGGTGTTCCCAGGCGGTCACCCATCCAAGTACTAACCGAGCCCGACGTTGCTTAACTTCAGTGATCGGACGAGAACTGGTGCTTTCAACGTGGTATGGCCGTAGACATTCTCAAGGAATTTTTCTGGCGGGTCGTTGCCGATTTACCAAATTCAACCAAATTCAACCAAATTCAAACAAAAGTCGTGTAGAGAGTCGCAAAAAGAGTCTACAGCACTCGGTGTTCCCAGGCGGTCACCCATCCAAGTACTAACCGAGCCCGACGTTGCTTAACTTCAGTGATCGGACGAGAACTGGTGCTTTCAACGTGGTATGGCCGTAGACATTCTCAAGGAATTTTTCTGGCGGGTCGTTGCCGATTTACCAAATTCAACCAAATTCAAACAAAAGTCGTGTAGAGAGTCGCAAAAAGAGTCTACAGCACTCGGTGTTCCCAGGCGGTCACCCATCCAAGTACTAACCGAGCCCGACGTTGCTTAACTTCAGTGATCGGACGAGAACTGGTGCTTTCAACGTGGTATGGCCGTAGACATTCTTAAGGAATTTTTCTGGCGGGTCGTTGCCGATTTACCAAATTCAACCAAATTCAAACAAAAGTCGTGTAGAGAGTCGCAAAAAGAGTCTACAGCACTCGGTGTTCCCAGGCGGTCACCCATCCAAGTACTAAACGAGCCCGACGTTGCTTAACTTCAGTGATCGGACGAGAACTGGTGCTTTCAACGTGGTATGGCCGTAGACATTCTCAAGGAATTTTTCTGGCGGGTCGTTGCCGATTTACCAAATTCAACCAAATTCAAACAAAAGTCGTGTAGAGAGTCGCAAAAAGAGTCTACAGCACTCGGTGTTCCCAGGCGGTCACCCATCCAAGTACTAACCGAGCCCGACGTTGCTTAACTTCAGTGATCGGACGAGAACTGGTGCTTTCAACGTGGTATGGCCGTAGACATTCTCAAGGAATTTTTCTGGCGGGTCGTTGCCGATTTACCAAATTCAACCAAATTCAAACAAAAGTCGTGTAGAGAGTCGCAAAAAGAGTCTACAGCACTCGGTGTTCCCAGGCGGTCACCCATCCAAGTACTAACCGAGCCCGACGTTGCTTAACTTCAGTGATCGGACGAGAACTGGTGCTTTCAACGTGGTATGGCCGTAGACATTCTCAAGGAATTTTTCTGGCGGGTCGTTGCCGATTTACCAAATTCAACCAAATTCAAACAAAAGTCGTGTAGAGAGTCGCAAAAAGAGTCTACAGCACTCGGTGTTCCCAGGCGGTCACCCATCCAAGTACTAACCGAGCCCGACGTTGCTTAACTTCAGTGATCGGACGAGAACTGGTGCTTTCAACGTGGTATGGCCGTAGACATTCTCAAGGAATTTTTCTGGCGGGTCGTTGCCGATTTACCAAATTCAACCAAATTCAAACAAAAGTCGTGTAGAGAGTCGCAAAAAGAGTCTACAGCACTCGGTGTTCCCAGGCGGTCACCCATCCAAGTACTAACCGAGCCCGACGTTGCTTAACTTCAGTGATCGGACGAGAACTGGTGCTTTCAACGTGGTATGGCCGTAGACATTCTCAAGGAATTTTTCTGGCGGGTCGTTGCCGATTTACCAAATTCAACCAAATTCAAACAAAAGAGTCTACAGCACTCGGTGTTCCCAGGCGGTCACCCATCCAAGTACTAACCGAGCCCGACGTTGCTTAACTTCAGTGATCGGACGAGAACTGGTGCTTTCAACGTGGTATGGCCGTAGACATTCTCAAGGAATTTTTCTGGCGGGTCGTTGCCGATTTACCAAATTCAACCAAATTCAACCAAATTCAAACAAAAGTCGTGTAGAGAGTCGCAAAAAGAGTCTACAGCACTCGGTGTTCCCAGGCGGTCACCCATCCAAGTACTAACCGAGCCCGACGTTGCTTAACTTCAGTGATCGGACAAGAACTGATGCTTTCAACGTGGTATGGCCGTAGACATTCTCAAGGAATTTTTCTGGCGGGTCGTTGCCGATTTACCAAATTCAACCAAATTCAAACAAAAGTCGTGTAGAGAGTCGCACAAAGAGTCTACAGCACTCGGTGTTCCCAGGCGGTCACCCATCCAAGTACTAACCGAGCCCGACGTTGCTTAACTTCAGTGATCGGACGAGAACTGGTGCTTTCAACGTGGTATGGCCGTAGACATTCTCAAGGAATTTTTCTGGCGGGTCGTTGCCGATTTACCAAATTCAACCAAATTCAACCAAATTCAAACAAAAGTCGTGTAGAGAGTCGCAAAAAGAGTCTACAGCACTCGGTGTTCCCAGGCGGTCACCCATCCAAGTACTAACCGAGCCCGACGTTGCTTAACTTCAGTGATCGGACGAGAACTGGTGCTTTCAACGTGGTATGGCCGTAGACATTCTCAAGGAATTTTTCTGGCGGGTCGTTGCCGATTTACCAAATTCAACCAAATTCAAACAAAAGTCGTGTAGAGAGTCGCAAAAAGAGTCTACAGCACTCGGTGTTCCCAGGCGGTCACCCATCCAAGTACTAACCGAGCCCGACGTTGCTTAACTTCAGTGATCGGACGAGAACTGGTGCTTTCAACGTGGTATGGCCGTAGACATTCTCAAGGAATTTTTCTGGCGGGTCGTTGCCGATTTACCAAATTCAACCAAATTCAAACAAAAGTCGTGTAGAGAGTCGCAAAAAGAGTCTACAGCACTCGGTGTTCCCAGGCGGTCACCCATCCAAGTACTAACCGAGCCCGACGTTGCTTAACTTCAGTGATCGGACGAGAACTGGTGCTTTCAACGTGGTATGGCCGTAGACATTCTCAAGGAATTTTTCTGGCGGGTCGTTGCCGATTTACCAAATTCAACCAAATTCAAACAAAAGAGTCTACAGCACTCGGTGTTCCCAGGCGGTCACCCATCCAAGTACTAACCGAGCCCGACGTTGCTTAACTTCAGTGATCGGACGAGAACTGGTGCTTTCAACGTGGTATGGCCGTAGACATTCTCAAGGAATTTTTCTGGCGGGTCGTTGCCGATTTACCAAATTCAACCAAATTCAACCAAATTCAAACAAAAGTCGTGTAGAGAGTCGCAAAAAGAGTCTACAGCACTCGGTGTTCCCAGGCGGTCACCCATCCAAGTACTAACCGAGCCCGACGTTGCTTAACTTCAGTGATCGGACGAGAACTGGTGCTTTCAACGTGGTATGGCCGTAGACATTCTCAAGGAATTTTTCTGGCGGGTCGTTGCCGATTTACCAAATTCAACCAAATTCAAACAAAAGTCGTGTAGAGAGTCGCAAAAAGAGTCTACAGCACTCGGTGTTCCCAGGCGGTCACCCATCCAAGTACTAACCGAGCCCGACGTTGCTTAACTTCAGTGATCGGACGAGAACTGGTGCTTTCAACGTGGTATGGCCGTAGACATTCTCAAGGAATTTTTCTGGCGGGTCGTTGCCGATTTACCAAATTCAACCAAATTCAAACAAAAGTCGTGTAGAGAGTCGCAAAAAGAGTCTACAGCACTCGGTGTTCCCAGGCGGTCACCCATACAAGTACTAACCGAGCCCGACGTTGCTTAACTTCAGTGATCGGACGAGAACTGGTGCTTTCAACGTGGTATGGCCGTAGACATTCTCAAGGAATTTTTCTGGCGGGTCGTTGCCGATTTACCAAATTCAACCAAATTCAAACAAAAGTCGTGTAGAGAGTCGCAAAAAGAGTCTACAGCACTCGGTGTTCCCAGGCGGTCACCCATCCAAGTACTAACCGAGCCCGACGTTGCTTAACTTCAGTGATCGGACGAGAACTGGTGCTTTCAACGTGGTATGGCCGTAGACATTCTCAAGGAATTTTTCTGGCGGGTCGTTGCCGATTTACCAAATTCAACCAAATTCAAACAAAAGTCGTGTAGAGAGTCGCAAAAAGAGTCTACAGCACTCGGTGTTCCCAGGCGGTCACCCATCCAAGTACTAACCGAGCCCGACGTTGCTTAACTTCAGTGATCGGACGAGAACTGGTGCTTTCAACGTGGTATGGCCGTAGACATTCTCAAGGAATTTTTCTGGCGGGTTGTTGCCGATTTACCAAATTCAACCAAATTCAAACAAAAGTCGTGTAGAGAGTCGCAAAAAGAGTCTACAGCACTCGGTGTTCCCAGGCGGTCACCCATCCAAGTACTAACCGAGCCCGACGTTGCTTAACTTCAGTGATCGGACGAGAACTGGTGCTTTCAACGTGGTATGGCCGTAGACATTCTCAAGGAATTTTTCTGGCGGGTCGTTGCCGATTTACCAAATTCAACCAAATTCAAACAAAAGTCGTGTAGAGAGTCGCAAAAAGAGTCTACAGCACTCGGTGTTCCCAGGCGGTCACCCATCCAAGTACTAACCGAGCCCGACGTTGCTTAACTTCAGTGATCGGACGAGAACTGGTGCTTTTAACGTGGTATGGCCGTAGACATTCTCAAGGAATTTTTCTGGCGGGTCGTTGCCGATTTACCAAATTCAACCAAATTCAAACAAAAGTCGTGTAGAGAGTCGCAAAAAGAGTCTACAGCACTCGGTGTTCCCAGGCGGTCACCCATCCAAGTACTAACCGAGCCCGACGTTGCTTAACTTCAGTGATCGGACGAGAACTGGTGCTTTCAACGTGGTATGGCCGTAGACATTCTCAAGGAATTTTTCTGGCGGGTCGTTGCCGATTTACCAAATTCAACTAAATTCAAACAAAAGTCGTGTAGAGAGTCGCAAAAAGAGTCTACAGCACTCGGTGTTCCCAGGCGGTCACCCATCCAAGTACTAACCGAGCCCGACGTTGCTTAACTTCAGTGATCGGACGAGAACTGGTGCTTTCAACGTGGTATGGCCGTAGACATTCTCAAGGAATTTTTCTGGCGGGTCGTTGCCGATTTACCAAATTCAACTAAATTCAAACAAAAGTCGTGTAGAGAGTCGCAAAAAGAGTCTACAGCACTCGGTGTTCCCAGGCGGTCACCCATCCAAGTACTAACCGAGCCCGACGTTGCTTAACTTCAGTGATCGGACGAGAACTGGTGCTTTCAACGTGGTATGGCCGTAGACATTCTCAAGGAATTTTTCTGGCGGGTCGTTGCCGATTTACCAAATTCAACCAAATTCAAACACAAGTCGTGTAGAGAGTCGCAAAAAGAGTCTACAGCACTCGGTGTTCCCAGGCGGTCACCCATCCAAGTACTAACCGAGCCCGACGTTGCTTAACTTCAGTGATCGGACGAGAACTGGTGCTTTCAACGTGGTATGGCCGTAGACATTCTCAAGGAATCTTTCTGGCGGGTCGTTGCCGATTTACCAAATTCAACCAAATTCAAACAAAAGTCGTGTAGAGAGTCGCAAAAAGAGTCTACAGCACTCGGTGTTCCCAGGCGGTCACCCATCCAAGTACTAACCGAGCCCGACGTTGCTTAACTTCAGTGATCGGACGAGAACTGGTGCTTTCAACGTGGTATGGCCGTAGACATTCTCAAGGAATTTTTCTGGCGGGTCGTTGCCGATTTACCAAATTCAACCAAATTCAAACAAAAGTCGTGTAGAGAGTCGCAAAAAGAGTCTACAGCACTCGGTGTTCCCAGGCGGTCACCCATCCAAGTACTAACCGAGCCCGACGTTGCTTAACTTCAGTGATCGGACGAGAACTGGTGCTTTCAACGTGGTATGGCCGTAGACATTCTCAAGGAATTTTTCTGGCGGGTCGTTGCCGATTTACCAAATTCAACCAAATTCAAACAAAAGTCGTGTAGAGAGTCGCAAAAAGAGTCTACAGCACTCGGTGTTCCCAGGCGGTCACCCATCCAAGTACTAACCGAGCCCGACGTTGCTTAACTTCAGTGATCGGACGAGAACTGGTGCTTTCAACGTGGTATGGCCGTAGACATTCTCAAGGAATTTTTCTGGCGGGTCGTTGCCGATTTACCAAATTCAACCAAATTCAAACAAAAGTCGTGTAGAGAGTCGCAAAAAGAGTCTACAGCACTCGGTGTTCCCAGGCGGTCACCCATCCAAGTACTAACCGAGCCCGACGTTGCTTAACTTCAGTGATCGGACGAGAACTGGTGCTTTCAACGTGGTATGGCCGTAGACATTCTCAAGGAATTTTTCTGGCGGGTCGTTGCCGATTTACCAAATTCAACCAAATTCAAACAAAAGTCGTGTAGAGAGTCGCAAAAAGAGTCTACAGCACTCGGTGTTCCCAGGCGGTCACCCATCCAAGTACTAACCGAGCCCGACGTTGCTTAACTTCAGTGATCGGACGAGAACTGGTGCTTTCAACGTGGTATGGCCGTAGACATTCTCAAGGAATTTTTCTGGCGGGTCGTTGCCGATTTACCAAATTCAACCAAATTCAAACAAAAGTCGTGTAGAGAGTCGCAAAAAGAGTCTACAGCACTCGGTGTTCCCAGGCGGTCACCCATCCAAGTACTAACCGAGCCCGACGTTGCTTAACTTCAGTGATCGGACGAGAACTGGTGCTTTCAACGTGGTATGGCCGTAGACATTCTCAAGGAATTTTTCTGGCGGGTCGTTGCCGATTTACCAAATTCAACCAAATTCAAACAAAAGTCGTGTAGAGAGTCGCAAAAAGAGTCTACAGCACTCGGTGTTCCCAGGCGGTCACCCATCCAAGTACTAACCGAGCCCGACGTTGCTTAACTTCAGTGATCGGACGAGAACTGGTGCTTTCAACGTGGTATGGCCGTAGACATTCTCAAGGAATTTTTCTGGCGGGTCGTTGCCGATTTACCAAATTCAACCAAATTCAAACAAAAGTCGTGTAGAGAGTCGCAAAAAGAGTCTACAGCACTCGGTGTTCCCAGGCGGTCACCCATCCAAGTACTAACCGAGCCCGACGTTGCTTAACTTCAGTGATCGGACGAGAACTGGTGCTTTCAACGTGGTATGGCCGTAGACATTCTCAAGGAATTTTTCTGGCGGGTCGTTGCCGATTTACCAAATTCAACCAAATTCAAACAAAAGTCGTGTAGAGAGTCGCAAAAAGAGTCTACAGCACTCGGTGTTCCCAGGCGGTCACCCATCCAAGTACTAACCGAGCCCGACGTTGCTTAACTTCAGTGATCGGACGAGAACTGGTGCTTTCAACGTGGTATGGCCGTAGACATTCTCAAGGAATTTTTCTGGCGGGTCGTTGCCGATTTACCAAATTCAACCAAATTCAAACAAAAGTCGTGTAGAGAGTCGCAAAAAGAGTCTACAGCACTCGGTGTTCCCAGGCGGTCACCCATCCAAGTACTAACCGAGCCCGACGTTGCTTAACTTCAGTGATCGGACGAGAACTGGTGCTTTCAACGTGGTATGGCCGTAGACATTCTCAAGGAATTTTTCTGGCGGGTCGTTGCCGATTTACCAAATTCAACCAAATTCAAACAAAAGTCGTGTAGAGAGTCGCAAAAAGAGTCTACAGCACTCGGTGTTCCCAGGCGGTCACCCATCCAAGTACTAACCGAGCCCGACGTTGCTTAACTTCAGTGATCGGACGAGAACTGGTGCTTTCAACGTGGTATGGCCGTAGACATTCTCAAGGAATTTTTCTGGCGGGTCGTTGCCGATTTACCAAATTCAACCAAATTCAAACAAAAGTCGTGTAGAGAGTCGCAAAAAGAGTCTACAGCACTCGGTGTTCCCAGGCGGTCACCCATCCAAGTACTAACCGAGCCCGACGTTGCTTAACTTCAGTGATCGGACGAGAACTGGTGCTTTCAACGTGGTATGGCCGTAGACATTCTCAAGGAATTTTTCTGGCGGGTCGTTGCCGATTTACCAAATTCAACCAAATTCAAACAAAAGTCGTGTAGAGAGTCGCAAAAAGAGTCTACAGCACTCGGTGTTCCCAGGCGGTCACCCATCCAAGTACTAACCGAGCCCGACGTTGCTTAACTTCAGTGATCGGACGAGAACTGGTGCTTTCAACGTGGTATGGCCGTAGACATTCTCAAGGAATTTTTCTGGCGGGTCGTTGCCGATTTACCAAATTCAACCAAATTCAAACAAAAGTCGTGTAGAGAGTCGCAAAAAGAGTCTACGGCACTCGGTGTTCCCAGGCGGTCACCCATCCAAGTACTAACCGAGCCCGACGTTGCTTAACTTCAGTGATCGGACGAGAACTGGTGCTTTCAACGTGGTATGGCCGTAGACATTCTCAAGGAATCTTTCTGGCGGGTCGTTGCCGATTTACCAAATTCAACCAAATTCAAACAAAAGTCGTGTAGAGAGTCGCAAAAAGAGTCTACAGCACTCGGTGTTCCCAGGCGGTCACCCATCCAAGTACTAACCGAGCCCGACGTTGCTTAACTTCAGTGATCGGACGAGAACTGGTGCTTTCAACGTGGTATGGCCGTAGACATTCTCAAGGAATTTTTCTGGCGGGTCGTTGCCGATTTACCAAATTCAACCAAATTCAAACAAAAGTCGTGTAGAGAGTCGCAAAAAGAGTCTACAGCACTCGGTGTTCCCAGGCGGTCACCCATCCAAGTACTAACCGAGCCCGACGTTGCTTAACTTCAGTGATCGGACGAGAACTGGTGCTTTCAACGTGGTATGGCCGTAGACATTCTCAAGGAATTTTTCTGGCGGGTCGTTGCCGATTTACCAAATTCAACCAAATTCAAACAAAAGTCGTGTAGAGAGTCGCAAAAAGAGTCTACAGCACTCGGTGTTCCCAGGCGGTCACCCATCCAAGTACTAACCGAGCCCGACGTTGCTTAACTTCAGTGATCGGACGAGAGCTGGTGCTTTCAACGTGGTATGGCCGTAGACATTCTCAAGGAATTTTTCTGGCGGGTCGTTGCCGATTTACCAAATTCAACCAAATTCAAACAAAAGTCGTGTAGAGAGTCGCAAAAAGAGTCTACAGCACTCGGTGTTCCCAGGCGGTCACCCATCCAAGTACTAACCGAGCCCGACGTTGCTTAACTTCAGTGATCGGACGAGAACTGGTGCTTTCAACGTGGTATGGCCGTAAACATTCTCAAGGAATTTTTCTGGCGGGTCGTTGCCGATTTACCAAATTCAACCAAATTCAAACAAAAGTCGTGTAGAGAGTCGCAAAAAGAGTCTACAGCACTCGGTGTTCCCAGGCGGTCACCCATCCAAGTACTAACCGAGCCCGACGTTGCTTAACTTCAGTGATCGGACGAGAACTGGTGCTTTCAACGTGGTATGGCCGTAGACATTCTCAAGGAATTTTTCTGGCGGGTCGTTGCCGATTTACCAAATTCAACCAAATTCAAACAAAAGTCGTGTAGAGAGTCGCAAAAAGAGTCTACAGCACTCGGTGTTCCCAGGCGGTCACCCATCCAAGTACTAACCGAGCCCGACGTTGCTTAACTTCAGTGATCGGACGAGAACTGGTGCTTTCAACGTGGTATGGCCGTAGACATTCTCAAGGAATTTTTCTGGCGGGTCGTTGCCGATTTACCAAATTCAAACAAAAGTCGTGTAGAGAGTCGCAAAAAGAGTCTACAGCACTCGGTGTTCCCAGGCGGTCACCCATCCAAGTACTAACCGAGCCCGACGTTGCTTAACTTCAGTGATCGGACGAGAACTGGTGCTTTCAACGTGGTATGGCCGTAGACATTCTCAAGGAATTTTTCTGGCGGGTCGTTGCCGATTTACCAAATTCAACCAAATTCAAACAAAAGTCGTGTAGAGAGTCGCAAAAAGAGTCTACAGCACTCGGTGTTCCCAGGCGGTCACCCATCCAAGTACTAACCGAGCCCGACGTTGCTTAACTTCAGTGATCGGACGAGAACTGGTGCTTTCAACGTGGTATGGCCGTAGACATTCTCAAGGAATTTTTCTGGCGGGTCGTTGCCGATTTACCAAATTCAACCAAATTCAAACAAAAGTCGTGTAGAGAGTCGCAAAAAGAGTCTACAGCACTCGGTGTTCCCAGGCGGTCACCCATCCAAGTACTAACCGAGCCCGACGTTGCTTAACTTCAGTGATCGGACGAGAACTGGTGCTTTCAACGTGGTATGGCCGTAGACATTCTCAAGGAATTTTTCTGGCGGGTCGTTGCCGATTAACCAAATTCAACCAAATTCAAACAAAAGTCGTGTAGAGAGTCGCAAAAAGAGTCTACAGCACTCGGTGTTCCCAGGCGGTCACCCATCCAAGTACTAACCGAGCCCGACGTTGCTTAACTTCAGTGATCGGACGAGAACTGGTGCTTTCAACGTGGTATGGCCGTAGACATTCTCAAGGAATTTTTCTGGCGGGTCGTTGCCGATTTACCAAATTCAACCAAATTCAAACAAAAGTCGTGTAGAGAGTCGCAAAAAGAGTCTACAGCACTCGGTGTTCCCAGGCGGTCACCCATCCAAGTACTAACCGAGCCCGACGTTGCTTAACTTCAGTGATCGGACGAGAACTGGTGCTTTCAACGTGGTATGGCCGTAGACATTCTCAAGGAATTTTTCTGGCGGGTCGTTGCCGATTTACCAAATTCAACCAAATTCAAACAAAAGTCGTGTAGAGAGTCGCAAAAAGAGTCTACAGCACTCGGTGTTCCCAGGCGGTCACCCATCCAAGTACTAACCGAGCCCGACGTTGCTTAACTTCAGTGATCGGACGAGAACTGGTGCTTTCAACGTGGTATGGCCGTAGACATTCTCAAGGAATTTTTCTGGCGGGTCGTTGCCGATTTACCAAATTCAACCAAATTCAACCAAATTCAAACAAAAGTCGTGTAGAGAGTCGCAAAAAGAGTCTACAGCACTCGGTGTTCCCAGGCGGTCACCCATCCAAGTACTAACCGAGCCCGACGTTGCTTAACTTCAGTGATCGGACGAGAACTGGTGCTTTCAACGTGGTATGGCCGTAGACATTCTCAAGGAATTTTTCTGGCGGGTCGTTGCCGATTTACCAAATTCAACCAAATTCAAACAAAAGTCGTGTAGAGAGTCGCAAAAAGAGTCTACAGCACTCGGTGTTCCCAGGCGGTCACCCATCCAAGTACTAACCGAGCCCGACGTTGCTTAACTTCAGTGATCGGACGAGAACTGGTGCTTTCAACGTGGTATGGCCGTAGACATTCTCAAGGAATTTTTCTGGCGGGTCGTTGCCGATTTACCAAATTCAACCAAATTCAAACAAAAGTCGTGTAGAGAGTCGCAAAAAGAGTCTACAGCACTCGGTGTTCCCAGGCGGTCACCCATCCAAGTACTAACCGAGCCCGACGTTGCTTAACTTCAGTGATCGGACGAGAACTGGTGCTTTCAACGTGGTATGGCCGTAGACATTCTCAAGGAATTTTTCTGGCGGGTCGTTGCCGATTTACCAAATTCAACCAAATTCAACCAAATTCAAACAAAAGTCGTGTAGAGAGTCGCAAAAAGAGTCTACAGCACTCGGTGTTCCCAGGCGGTCACCCATCCAAGTACTAACCGAGCCCGACGTTGCTTAACTTCAGTGATCGGACGAGAACTGGTGCTTTCAACGTGGTATGGCCGTAGACATTCTCAAGGAATTTTTCTGGCGGGTCGTTGCCGATTTACCAAATTCAACCAAATTCAAACAAAAGTCGTGTAGAGAGTCGCAAAAAGAGTCTACAGCACTCGGTGTTCCCAGGCGGTCACCCATCCAAGTACTAACCGAGCCCGACGTTGCTTAACTTCAGTGATCGGACGAGAACTGGTGCTTTCAACGTGGTATGGCCGTAGACATTCTCAAGGAATTTTTCTGGCGGGTCGTTGCCGATTGACCAAATTCAACCAAATTCAAACAAAAGTCGTGTAGAGAGTCGCAAAAAGAGTCTACAGCACTCGGTGTTCCCAGGCGGTCACCCATCCAAGTACTAACCGAGCCCGACGTTGCTTAACTTCAGTGATCGGACGAGAACTGGTGCTTTCAACGTGGTATGGCCGTAGACATTCTCAAGGAATTTTTCTGGCGGGTCGTTGCCGATTTACCAAATTCAACCAAATTCAAACAAAAGTCGTGTAGAGAGTCGCAAAAAGAGTCTACAGCACTCGGTGTTCCCAGGCGGTCACCCATCCAAGTACTAACCGAGCCCGACGTTGCTTAACTTCAGTGATCGGACGAGAACTGGTGCTTTCAACGTGGTATGGCCGTAGACATTCTCAAGGAATCTTTCTGGCGGGTCGTTGCCGATTTACCAAATTCAACCAAATTCAAACAAAAGTCGTGTAGAGAGTCGCAAAAAGAGTCTACAGCACTCGGTGTTCCCAGGCGGTCACCCATCCAAGTGATAACCGAGCCCGACGTTGCTTAACTTCAGTGATCGGACGAGAACTGGTGCTTTCAACGTGGTATGGCCGTAGACATTCTCAAGGAATTTTTCTGGCGGGTCGTTGCCGATTTACCAAATTCAACCAAATTCAATCAAAAGTCGTGTAGAGAGTCGCAAAAAGAGTCTACAGCACTCGGTGTTCCCAGGCGGTCACCCATCCAAGTACTAACCGAGCCCGACGTTGCTTAACTTCAGTGATCGGACGAGAACTGGTGCTTTCAACGTGGTATGGCCGTAGACATTCTCAAGGAATCTTTCCGGCGGGTCGTTGCCGATTTACCAAATTCAACCAAATTCAAACAAAAGTCGTGTAGAGAGTCGCAAAAAGAGTCTACAGCACTCGGTGTTCTTAGGCGGTCACCCATCCAAGTACTAACCGAGCCCGACGTTGCTTAACTTCAGTGATCGGACGAGAACTGGTGCTTTCAACGTGGTATGGCCGTAGACATTCTCAAGGAATCTTTCTGGCGGGTCGTTGCCGATTTACCAAATTCAACCAAATTCAAACAAAAGTCGTGTAGAGAGTCGCAAAAAGAGTCTACAGCACTCGGTGTTCCCAGGCGGTCACCCATCCAAGTACTAACCGAGCCCGACGTTGCTTAACTTCAGTGATCGGACGAGAACTGGTGCTTTCAACGTGGTATGGCCGTAGACATTCTCAAGGAATCTTTCTGGCGGGTCGTTGCCGATTTACCAAATTCAACCAAATTCAAACAAAAGTCGTGTAGAGAGTCGCAAAAAGAGTCTACAGCACTCGGTGTTCCCAGGCGGTCACCCATCCAAGTGATAACCGAGCCCGACGTTGCTTAACTTCAGTGATCGGACGAGAACTGGTGCTTTCAACGTGGTATGGCCGTAGACATTCTCAAGGAATTTTTCTGGCGGGTCGTTGCCGATTTACCAAATTCAACCAAATTCAATCAAAAGTCGTGTAGAGAGTCGCAAAAAGAGTCTACAGCACTCGGTGTTCCCAGGCGGTCACCCATCCAAGTACTAACCGAGCCCGACGTTGCTTAACTTCAGTGATCGGACGAGAACTGGTGCTTTCAACGTGGTATGGCCGTAGACATTCTCAAGGAATTTTTCTGGCGGGTCGTTGCCGATTGACCAAATTCAACCAAATTCAAACAAAAGTCGTGTAGAGAGTCGCAAAAAGAGTCTACAGCACTCGGTGTTCCCAGGCGGTCACCCATCCAAGTACTAACCGAGCCCGACGTTGCTTAACTTCAGTGATCGGACGAGAACTGGTGCTTTCAACGTGGTATGGCCGTAGACATTCTCAAGGAATTTTTCTGGCGGGTCGTTGCCGATTTACCAAATTCAACCAAATTCAAACAAAAGTCGTGTAGAGAGTCGCAAAAAGAGTCTACAGCACTCGGTGTTCCCAGGCGGTCACCCATCCAAGTACTAACCGAGCCCGACGTTGCTTAACTTCAGTGATCGGACGAGAACTGGTGCTTTCAACGTGGTATGGCCGTAGACATTCTCAAGGAATTTTTCTGGCGGGTCGTTGCCGATTAACCAAATTCAACCAAATTCAAACAAAAGTCGTGTAGAGAGTCGCAAAAAGAGTCTACAGCACTCGGTGTTCCCAGGCGGTCACCCATCCAAGTACTAACCGAGCCCGACGTTGCTTAACTTCAGTGATCGGACGAGAACTGGTGCTTTCAACGTGGTATGGCCGTAGACATTCTCAAGGAATTTTTCTGGCGGGTCGTTGCCGATTTACCAAATTCAACCAAATTCAAACAAAAGTCGTGTAGAGAGTCGCAAAAAGAGTCTACAGCACTCGGTGTTCCCAGGCGGTCACCCATCCAAGTACTAACCGAGCCCGACGTTGCTTAACTTCAGTGATCGGACGAGAACTGGTGCTTTCAACGTGGTATGGCCGTAGACATTCTCAAGGAATTTTTCTGGCGGGTCGTTGCCGATTTACCAAATTCAACCAAATTCAAACAAAAGTCGTGTAGAGAGTCGCAAAAAGAGTCTACAGCACTCGGTGTTCCCAGGCGGTCACCCATCCAAGTACTAACCGAGCCCGACGTTGCTTAACTTCAGTGATCGGACGAGAACTGGTGCTTTCAACGTGGTATGGCCGTAGACATTCTCAAGGAATTTTTCTGGCGGGTCGTTGCCGATTTACCAAATTCAACCAAATTCAACCAAATTCAAACAAAAGTCGTGTAGAGAGTCGCAAAAAGAGTCTACAGCACTCGGTGTTCCCAGGCGGTCACCCATCCAAGTACTAACCGAGCCCGACGTTGCTTAACTTCAGTGATCGGACGAGAACTGGTGCTTTCAACGTGGTATGGCCGTAGACATTCTCAAGGAATTTTTCTGGCGGGTCGTTGCCGATTTACCAAATTCAACCAAATTCAAACAAAAGTCGTGTAGAGAGTCGCAAAAAGAGTCTACAGCACTCGGTGTTCCCAGGCGGTCACCCATCCAAGTACTAACCGAGCCCGACGTTGCTTAACTTCAGTGATCGGACGAGAACTGGTGCTTTCAACGTGGTATGGCCGTAGACATTCTCAAGGAATTTTTCTGGCGGGTCGTTGCCGATTTACCAAATTCAACCAAATTCAAACAAAAGTCGTGTAGAGAGTCGCAAAAAGAGTCTACAGCACTCGGTGTTCCCAGGCGGTCACCCATCCAAGTACTAACCGAGCCCGACGTTGCTTAACTTCAGTGATCGGACGAGAACTGGTGCTTTCAACGTGGTATGGCCGTAGACATTCTCAAGGAATTTTTCTGGCGGGTCGTTGCCGATTTACCAAATTCAACCAAATTCAACCAAATTCAAACAAAAGTCGTGTAGAGAGTCGCAAAAAGAGTCTACAGCACTCGGTGTTCCCAGGCGGTCACCCATCCAAGTACTAACCGAGCCCGACGTTGCTTAACTTCAGTGATCGGACGAGAACTGGTGCTTTCAACGTGGTATGGCCGTAGACATTCTCAAGGAATTTTTCTGGCGGGTCGTTGCCGATTTACCAAATTCAACCAAATTCAAACAAAAGTCGTGTAGAGAGTCGCAAAAAGAGTCTACAGCACTCGGTGTTCCCAGGCGGTCACCCATCCAAGTACTAACCGAGCCCGACGTTGCTTAACTTCAGTGATCGGACGAGAACTGGTGCTTTCAACGTGGTATGGCCGTAGACATTCTCAAGGAATTTTTCTGGCGGGTCGTTGCCGATTGACCAAATTCAACCAAATTCAAACAAAAGTCGTGTAGAGAGTCGCAAAAAGAGTCTACAGCACTCGGTGTTCCCAGGCGGTCACCCATCCAAGTACTAACCGAGCCCGACGTTGCTTAACTTCAGTGATCGGACGAGAACTGGTGCTTTCAACGTGGTATGGCCGTAGACATTCTCAAGGAATTTTTCTGGCGGGTCGTTGCCGATTTACCAAATTCAACCAAATTCAAACAAAAGTCGTGTAGAGAGTCGCAAAAAGAGTCTACAGCACTCGGTGTTCCCAGGCGGTCACCCATCCAAGTACTAACCGAGCCCGACGTTGCTTAACTTCAGTGATCGGACGAGAACTGGTGCTTTCAACGTGGTATGGCCGTAGACATTCTCAAGGAATCTTTCTGGCGGGTCGTTGCCGATTTACCAAATTCAACCAAATTCAAACAAAAGTCGTGTAGAGAGTCGCAAAAAGAGTCTACAGCACTCGGTGTTCCCAGGCGGTCACCCATCCAAGTGATAACCGAGCCCGACGTTGCTTAACTTCAGTGATCGGACGAGAACTGGTGCTTTCAACGTGGTATGGCCGTAGACATTCTCAAGGAATTTTTCTGGCGGGTCGTTGCCGATTTACCAAATTCAACCAAATTCAATCAAAAGTCGTGTAGAGAGTCGCAAAAAGAGTCTACAGCACTCGGTGTTCCCAGGCGGTCACCCATCCAAGTACTAACCGAGCCCGACGTTGCTTAACTTCAGTGATCGGACGAGAACTGGTGCTTTCAACGTGGTATGGCCGTAGACATTCTCAAGGAATCTTTCCGGCGGGTCGTTGCCGATTTACCAAATTCAACCAAATTCAAACAAAAGTCGTGTAGAGAGTCGCAAAAAGAGTCTACAGCACTCGGTGTTCTTAGGCGGTCACCCATCCAAGTACTAACCGAGCCCGACGTTGCTTAACTTCAGTGATCGGACGAGAACTGGTGCTTTCAACGTGGTATGGCCGTAGACATTCTCAAGGAATCTTTCTGGCGGGTCGTTGCCGATTTACCAAATTCAACCAAATTCAAACAAAAGTCGTGTAGAGAGTCGCAAAAAGAGTCTACAGCACTCGGTGTTCCCAGGCGGTCACCCATCCAAGTACTAACCGAGCCCGACGTTGCTTAACTTCAGTGATCGGACGAGAACTGGTGCTTTCAACGTGGTATGGCCGTAGACATTCTCAAGGAATCTTTCTGGCGGGTCGTTGCCGATTTACCAAATTCAACCAAATTCAAACAAAAGTCGTGTAGAGAGTCGCAAAAAGAGTCTACAGCACTCGGTGTTCCCAGGCGGTCACCCATCCAAGTGATAACCGAGCCCGACGTTGCTTAACTTCAGTGATCGGACGAGAACTGGTGCTTTCAACGTGGTATGGCCGTAGACATTCTCAAGGAATTTTTCTGGCGGGTCGTTGCCGATTTACCAAATTCAACCAAATTCAATCAAAAGTCGTGTAGAGAGTCGCAAAAAGAGTCTACAGCACTCGGTGTTCCCAGGCGGTCACCCATCCAAGTACTAACCGAGCCCGACGTTGCTTAACTTCAGTGATCGGACGAGAACTGGTGCTTTCAACGTGGTATGGCCGTAGACATTCTCAAGGAATTTTTCTGGCGGGTCGTTGCCGATTGACCAAATTCAACCAAATTCAAACAAAAGTCGTGTAGAGAGTCGCAAAAAGAGTCTACAGCACTCGGTGTTCCCAGGCGGTCACCCATCCAAGTACTAACCGAGCCCGACGTTGCTTAACTTCAGTGATCGGACGAGAACTGGTGCTTTCAACGTGGTATGGCCGTAGACATTCTCAAGGAATCTTTCTGGCGGGTCGTTGCCGATTTACCAAATTCAACCAAATTCAAACAAAAGTCGTGTAGAGAGTCGCAAAAAGAGTCTACAGCACTCGGTGTTCCCAGGCGGTCACCCATCCAAGTACTAACCGAGCCCGACGTTGCTTAACTTCAGTGATCGGACGAGAACTGGTGCTTTCAACGTGGTATGGCCGTAGACATTCTCAAGGAATTTTTCTGGCGGGTCGTTGCCGATTTACCAAATTCAACCAAATTCAAACAAAAGTCGTGTAGAGAGTCGCAAAAAGAGTCTACAGCACTCGGTGTTCCCAGGCGGTCACCCATCCAAGTACTAACCGAGCCCGACGTTGCTTAACTTCAGTGATCGGACGAGAACTGGTGCTTTCAACGTGGTATGGCCGTAGACATTCTCAAGGAATCTTTCTGGCGGGTCGTTGCCGATTTACCAAATTCAACCAAATTCAAACAAAAGTCGTGTAGAGAGTCGCAAAAAGAGTCTACAGCACTCGGTGTTCCCAGGCGGTCACCCATCCAAGTACTAACCGAGCCCGACGTTGCTTAACTTCAGTGATCGGACGAGAACTGGTGCTTTCAACGTGGTATGGCCGTAGACATTCTCAAGGAATCTTTCTGGCGGGTCGTTGCCGATTTACCAAATTCAACCAAATTCAAACAAAAGTCGTGTAGAGAGTCGCAAAAAGAGTCTACAGCACTCGGTGTTCCCAGGCGGTCACCCATCCAAGTACTAACCGAGCCCGACGTTGCTTAACTTCAGTGATCGGACGAGAACTGGTGCTTTCAACGTAGTATGGCCGTAGACATTCTCAAGGAATTTTTCTGGCGGGTCGTTGCCGATTTACCAAATTCAACCAAATTCAAACAAAAGTCGTGTAGAGAGTCGCAAAAAGAGTCTACAGCACTCGGTGTTCCCAGGCGGTCACCCATCCAAGTACTAACCGAGCCCGACGTTGCTTAACTTCAGTGATCGGACGAGAACTGGTGCTTTCAACGTGGTATGGCCGTAGACATTCTCAAGGAATTTTTCTGGCGGGTCGTTGCCGATTTACCAAATTCAACCAAATTCAAACAAAAGTCGTGTAGAGAGTCGCAAAAAGAGTCTACAGCACTCGGTGTTCCCAGGCGGTCACCCATCCAAGTACTAACCGAGCCCGACGTTGCTTAACTTCAGTGATCGGACGAGAACTGGTGCTTTCAACGTGGTATGGCCGTAGACATTCTCAAGGAATTTTTCTGGCGGGTCGTTGCCGATTTACCAAATTCAACCAAATTCAATCAAAAGTCGTGTAGAGAGTCGCAAAAAGAGTCTACAGCACTCGGTGTTCCCAGGCGGTCACCCATCCAAGTACTAACCGAGCCCGACGTTGCTTAACTTCAGTGATCGGACGAGAACTGGTGCTTTCAACGTGGTATGGCCGTAGACATTCTCAAGGAATCTTTCCGGCGGGTCGTTGCCGATTTACCAAATTCAACCAAATTCAAACAAAAGTCGTGTAGAGAGTCGCAAAAAGAGTCTACAGCACTCGGTGTTCTTAGGCGGTCACCCATCCAAGTACTAACCGAGCCCGACGTTGCTTAACTTCAGTGATCGGACGAGAACTGGTGCTTTCAACGTGGTATGGCCGTAGACATTCTCAAGGAATCTTTCTGGCGGGTCGTTGCCGATTTACCAAATTCAACCAAATTCAAACAAAAGTCGTGTAGAGAGTCGCAAAAAGAGTCTACAGCACTCGGTGTTCCCAGGCGGTCACCCATCCAAGTACTAACCGAGCCCGACGTTGCTTAACTTCAGTGATCGGACGAGAACTGGTGCTTTCAACGTGGTATGGCCGTAGACATTCTCAAGGAATCTTTCTGGCGGGTCGTTGCCGATTTACCAAATTCAACCAAATTCAAACAAAAGTCGTGTAGAGAGTCGCAAAAAGAGTCTACAGCACTCGGTGTTCCCAGGCGGTCACCCATCCAAGTGATAACCGAGCCCGACGTTGCTTAACTTCAGTGATCGGACGAGAACTGGTGCTTTCAACGTGGTATGGCCGTAGACATTCTCAAGGAATTTTTCTGGCGGGTCGTTGCCGATTTACCAAATTCAACCAAATTCAATCAAAAGTCGTGTAGAGAGTCGCAAAAAGAGTCTACAGCACTCGGTGTTCCCAGGCGGTCACCCATCCAAGTACTAACCGAGCCCGACGTTGCTTAACTTCAGTGATCGGACGAGAACTGGTGCTTTCAACGTGGTATGGCCGTAGACATTCTCAAGGAATTTTTCTGGCGGGTCGTTGCCGATTGACCAAATTCAACCAAATTCAAACAAAAGTCGTGTAGAGAGTCGCAAAAAGAGTCTACAGCACTCGGTGTTCCCAGGCGGTCACCCATCCAAGTACTAACCGAGCCCGACGTTGCTTAACTTCAGTGATCGGACGAGAACTGGTGCTTTCAACGTGGTATGGCCGTAGACATTCTCAAGGAATCTTTCTGGCGGGTCGTTGCCGATTTACCAAATTCAACCAAATTCAAACAAAAGTCGTGTAGAGAGTCGCAAAAAGAGTCTACAGCACTCGGTGTTCCCAGGCGGTCACCCATCCAAGTACTAACCGAGCCCGACGTTGCTTAACTTCAGTGATCGGACGAGAACTGGTGCTTTCAACGTGGTATGGCCGTAGACATTCTCAAGGAATTTTTCTGGCGGGTCGTTGCCGATTTACCAAATTCAACCAAATTCAAACAAAAGTCGTGTAGAGAGTCGCAAAAAGAGTCTACAGCACTCGGTGTTCCCAGGCGGTCACCCATCCAAGTACTAACCGAGCCCGACGTTGCTTAACTTCAGTGATCGGACGAGAACTGGTGCTTTCAACGTGGTATGGCCGTAGACATTCTCAAGGAATCTTTCTGGCGGGTCGTTGCCGATTTACCAAATTCAACCAAATTCAAACAAAAGTCGTGTAGAGAGTCGCAAAAAGAGTCTACAGCACTCGGTGTTCCCAGGCGGTCACCCATCCAAGTACTAACCGAGCCCGACGTTGCTTAACTTCAGTGATCGGACGAGAACTGGTGCTTTCAACGTGGTATGGCCGTAGACATTCTCAAGGAATCTTTCTGGCGGGTCGTTGCCGATTTACCAAATTCAACCAAATTCAAACAAAAGTCGTGTAGAGAGTCGCAAAAAGAGTCTACAGCACTCGGTGTTCCCAGGCGGTCACCCATCCAAGTACTAACCGAGCCCGACGTTGCTTAACTTCAGTGATCGGACGAGAACTGGTGCTTTCAACGTAGTATGGCCGTAGACATTCTCAAGGAATTTTTCTGGCGGGTCGTTGCCGATTTACCAAATTCAACCAAATTCAAACAAAAGTCGTGTAGAGAGTCGCAAAAAGAGTCTACAGCACTCGGTGTTCCCAGGCGGTCACCCATCCAAGTACTAACCGAGCCCGACGTTGCTTAACTTCAGTGATCGGACGAGAACTGGTGCTTTCAACGTGGTATGGCCGTAGACATTCTCAAGGAATTTTTCTGGCGGGTCGTTGCCGATTTACCAAATTCAACCAAATTCAAACAAAAGTCGTGTAGAGAGTCGCAAAAAGAGTCTACAGCACTCGGTGTTCCCAGGCGGTCACCCATCCAAGTACTAACCGAGCCCGACGTTGCTTAACTTCAGTGATCGGACGAGAACTGGTGCTTTCAACGTGGTATGGCCGTAGACATTCTCAAGGAATCTTTCTGGCGGGTCGTTGCCGATTTACCAAATTCAACCAAATTCAAACAAAAGTCGTGTAGAGAGTCGCAAAAAGAGTCTACAGCACTCGGTGTTCCCAGGCGGTCACCCATCCAAGTGATAACCGAGCCCGACGTTGCTTAACTTCAGTGATCGGACGAGAACTGGTGCTTTCAACGTGGTATGGCCGTAGACATTCTCAAGGAATTTTTCTGGCGGGTCGTTGCCGATTTACCAAATTCAACCAAATTCAATCAAAAGTCGTGTAGAGAGTCGCAAAAAGAGTCTACAGCACTCGGTGTTCCCAGGCGGTCACCCATCCAAGTACTAACCGAGCCCGACGTTGCTTAACTTCAGTGATCGGACGAGAACTGGTGCTTTCAACGTGGTATGGCCGTAGACATTCTCAAGGAATCTTTCTGGCGGGTCGTTGCCGATTTACCAAATTCAACCAAATTCAAACAAAAGTCGTGTAGAGAGTCGCAAAAAGAGTCTACAGCACTCGGTGTTCCCAGGCGGTCACCCATCCAAGTACTAACCGAGCCCGACGTTGCTTAACTTCAGTGATCGGACGAGAACTGGTGCTTTCAACGTGGTATGGCCGTAGACATTCTCAAGGAATCTTTCTGGCGGGTCGTTGCCGATTTACCAAATTCAACCAAATTCAAACTAAAGTCGTGTAGAGAGTCGCAAAAAGAGTCTACAGCACTCGGTGTTCCCAGGCGGTCACCCATCCAAGTACTAACCGAGCCCGACGTTGCTTAACTTCAGTGATCGGACGAGAACTGGTGCTTTCAACGTGGTATGGCCGTAGACATTCTCAAGGAATTTTTCTGGCGGGTCGTTGCCGATTGACCAAATTCAACCAAATTCAAACAAAAGTCGTGTAGAGAGTCGCAAAAAGAGTCTACAGCACTCGGTGTTCCCAGGCGGTCACCCATCCAAGTACTAACCGAGCCCGACGTTGCTTAACTTCAGTGATCGGACGAGAACTGGTGCTTTCAACGTGGTATGGCCGTAGACATTCTCAAGGAATCTTTCTGGCGGGTCGTTGCCGATTTACCAAATTCAACCAAATTCAAACAAAAGTCGTGTAGAGAGTCGCAAAAAGAGTCTACAGCACTCGGTGTTCCCAGGCGGTCACCCATCCAAGTACTAACCGAGCCCGACGTTGCTTAACTTCAGTGATCGGACGAGAACTGGTGCTTTCAACGTGGTATGGCCGTAGACATTCTTAAGGAATTTTTCTGGCGGGTCGTTGCCGATTTACCAAATTCAACCAAATTCAAACAAAAGTCGTGTAGAGAGTCGCAAAAAGAGTCTACAGCACTCGGTGTTCCCAGGCGGTCACCCATCCAAGTACTAAACGAGCCCGACGTTGCTTAACTTCAGTGATCGGACGAGAACTGGTGCTTTCAACGTGGTATGGCCGTAGACATTCTCAAGGAATTTTTCTGGCGGGTCGTTGCCGATTTACCAAATTCAACCAAATTCAAACAAAAGTCGTGTAGAGAGTCGCAAAAAGAGTCTACAGCACTCGGTGTTCCCAGGCGGTCACCCATCCAAGTACTAACCGAGCCCGACGTTGCTTAACTTCAGTGATCGGACGAGAACTGGTGCTTTCAACGTGGTATGGCCGTAGACATTCTCAAGGAATTTTTCTGGCGGGTCGTTGCCGATTTACCAAATTCAACCAAATTCAAACAAAAGTCGTGTAGAGAGTCGCAAAAAGAGTCTACAGCACTCGGTGTTCCCAGGCGGTCACCCATCCAAGTACTAACCGAGCCCGACGTTGCTTAACTTCAGTGATCGGACGAGAACTGGTGCTTTCAACGTGGTATGGCCGTAGACATTCTCAAGGAATTTTTCTGGCGGGTCGTTGCCGATTTACCAAATTCAACCAAATTCAAACAAAAGTCGTGTAGAGAGTCGCAAAAAGAGTCTACAGCACTCGGTGTTCCCAGGCGGTCACCCATCCAAGTACTAACCGAGCCCGACGTTGCTTAACTTCAGTGATCGGACGAGAACTGGTGCTTTCAACGTGGTATGGCCGTAGACATTCTCAAGGAATTTTTCTGGCGGGTCGTTGCCGATTTACCAAATTCAACCAAATTCAAACAAAAGTCGTGTAGAGAGTCGCAAAAAGAGTCTACAGCACTCGGTGTTCCCAGGCGGTCACCCATCCAAGTACTAACCGAGCCCGACGTTGCTTAACTTCAGTGATCGGACGAGAACTGGTGCTTTCAACGTGGTATGGCCGTAGACATTCTCAAGGAATTTTTCTGGCGGGTCGTTGCCGATTTACCAAATTCAACCAAATTCAAACAAAAGAGTCTACAGCACTCGGTGTTCCCAGGCGGTCACCCATCCAAGTACTAACCGAGCCCGACGTTGCTTAACTTCAGTGATCGGACGAGAACTGGTGCTTTCAACGTGGTATGGCCGTAGACATTCTCAAGGAATTTTTCTGGCGGGTCGTTGCCGATTTACCAAATTCAACCAAATTCAACCAAATTCAAACAAAAGTCGTGTAGAGAGTCGCAAAAAGAGTCTACAGCACTCGGTGTTCCCAGGCGGTCACCCATCCAAGTACTAACCGAGCCCGACGTTGCTTAACTTCAGTGATCGGACAAGAACTGATGCTTTCAACGTGGTATGGCCGTAGACATTCTCAAGGAATTTTTCTGGCGGGTCGTTGCCGATTTACCAAATTCAACCAAATTCAAACAAAAGTCGTGTAGAGAGTCGCACAAAGAGTCTACAGCACTCGGTGTTCCCAGGCGGTCACCCATCCAAGTACTAACCGAGCCCGACGTTGCTTAACTTCAGTGATCGGACGAGAACTGGTGCTTTCAACGTGGTATGGCCGTAGACATTCTCAAGGAATTTTTCTGGCGGGTCGTTGCCGATTTACCAAATTCAACCAAATTCAACCAAATTCAAACAAAAGTCGTGTAGAGAGTCGCAAAAAGAGTCTACAGCACTCGGTGTTCCCAGGCGGTCACCCATCCAAGTACTAACCGAGCCCGACGTTGCTTAACTTCAGTGATCGGACGAGAACTGGTGCTTTCAACGTGGTATGGCCGTAGACATTCTCAAGGAATTTTTCTGGCGGGTCGTTGCCGATTTACCAAATTCAACCAAATTCAAACAAAAGTCGTGTAGAGAGTCGCAAAAAGAGTCTACAGCACTCGGTGTTCCCAGGCGGTCACCCATCCAAGTACTAACCGAGCCCGACGTTGCTTAACTTCAGTGATCGGACGAGAACTGGTGCTTTCAACGTGGTATGGCCGTAGACATTCTCAAGGAATTTTTCTGGCGGGTCGTTGCCGATTTACCAAATTCAACCAAATTCAAACAAAAGTCGTGTAGAGAGTCGCAAAAAGAGTCTACAGCACTCGGTGTTCCCAGGCGGTCACCCATCCAAGTACTAACCGAGCCCGACGTTGCTTAACTTCAGTGATCGGACGAGAACTGGTGCTTTCAACGTGGTATGGCCGTAGACATTCTCAAGGAATTTTTCTGGCGGGTCGTTGCCGATTTACCAAATTCAACCAAATTCAAACAAAAGTCGTGTAGAGAGTCGCAAAAAGAGTCTACAGCACTCGGTGTTCCCAGGCGGTCACCCATCCAAGTACTAACCGAGCCCGACGTTGCTTAACTTCAGTGATCGGACGAGAACTGGTGCTTTCAACGTGGTATGGCCGTAGACATTCTCAAGGAATTTTTCTGGCGGGTCGTTGCCGATTTACCAAATTCAACCAAATTCAAACAAAAGTCGTGTAGAGAGTCGCAAAAAGAGTCTACAGCACTCGGTGTTCCCAGGCGGTCACCCATCCAAGTACTAACCGAGCCCGACGTTGCTTAACTTCAGTGATCGGACAAGAACTGATGCTTTCAACGTGGTATGGCCGTAGACATTCTCAAGGAATTTTTCTGGCGGGTCGTTGCCGATTTACCAAATTCAACCAAATTCAAACAAAAGTCGTGTAGAGAGTCGCAAAAAGAGTCTACAGCACTCGGTGTTCCCAGGCGGTCACCCATCCAAGTACTAACCGAGCCCGACGTTGCTTAACTTCAGTGATCGGACGAGAACTGGTGCTTTCAACGTGGTATGGCCGTAGACATTCTCAAGGAATTTTTCTGGCGGGTCGTTGCCGATTTACCAAATTCAACCAAATTCAAACAAAAGTCGTGTAGAGAGTCGCAAAAAGAGTCTACAGCACTCGGTGTTCCCAGGCGGTCACCCATCCAAGTACTAACCGAGCCCGACGTTGCTTAACTTCAGTGATCGGACGAGAACTGGTGCTTTCAACGTGGTATGGCCGTAGACATTCTCAAGGAATTTTTCTGGCGGGTCGTTGCCGATTTACCAAATTCAACCAAATTCAAACAAAAGTCGTGTAGAGAGTCGCAAAAAGAGTCTACAGCACTCGGTGTTCCCAGGCGGTCACCCATCCAAGTACTAACCGAGCCCGACGTTGCTTAACTTCAGTGATCGGACGAGAACTGGTGCTTTCAACGTGGTATGGCCGTAGACATTCTCAAGGAATTTTTCTGGCGGGTTGTTGCCGATTTACCAAATTCAACCAAATTCAAACAAAAGTCGTGTAGAGAGTCGCAAAAAGAGTCTACAGCACTCGGTGTTCCCAGGCGGTCACCCATCCAAGTACTAACCGAGCCCGACGTTGCTTAACTTCAGTGATCGGACGAGAACTGGTGCTTTCAACGTGGTATGGCCGTAGACATTCTCAAGGAATTTTTCTGGCGGGTCGTTGCCGATTTACCAAATTCAACCAAATTCAAACAAAAGTCGTGTAGAGAGTCGCAAAAAGAGTCTACAGCACTCGGTGTTCCCAGGCGGTCACCCATCCAAGTACTAACCGAGCCCGACGTTGCTTAACTTCAGTGATCGGACGAGAACTGGTGCTTTTAACGTGGTATGGCCGTAGACATTCTCAAGGAATTTTTCTGGCGGGTCGTTGCCGATTTACCAAATTCAACCAAATTCAAACAAAAGTCGTGTAGAGAGTCGCAAAAAGAGTCTACAGCACTCGGTGTTCCCAGGCGGTCACCCATCCAAGTACTAACCGAGCCCGACGTTGCTTAACTTCAGTGATCGGACGAGAACTGGTGCTTTCAACGTGGTATGGCCGTAGACATTCTCAAGGAATTTTTCTGGCGGGTCGTTGCCGATTTACCAAATTCAACTAAATTCAAACAAAAGTCGTGTAGAGAGTCGCAAAAAGAGTCTACAGCACTCGGTGTTCCCAGGCGGTCACCCATCCAAGTACTAACCGAGCCCGACGTTGCTTAACTTCAGTGATCGGACGAGAACTGGTGCTTTCAACGTGGTATGGCCGTAGACATTCTCAAGGAATTTTTCTGGCGGGTCGTTGCCGATTTACCAAATTCAACTAAATTCAAACAAAAGTCGTGTAGAGAGTCGCAAAAAGAGTCTACAGCACTCGGTGTTCCCAGGCGGTCACCCATCCAAGTACTAACCGAGCCCGACGTTGCTTAACTTCAGTGATCGGACGAGAACTGGTGCTTTCAACGTGGTATGGCCGTAGACATTCTCAAGGAATTTTTCTGGCGGGTCGTTGCCGATTTACCAAATTCAACCAAATTCAAACACAAGTCGTGTAGAGAGTCGCAAAAAGAGTCTACAGCACTCGGTGTTCCCAGGCGGTCACCCATCCAAGTACTAACCGAGCCCGACGTTGCTTAACTTCAGTGATCGGACGAGAACTGGTGCTTTCAACGTGGTATGGCCGTAGACATTCTCAAGGAATCTTTCTGGCGGGTCGTTGCCGATTTACCAAATTCAACCAAATTCAAACAAAAGTCGTGTAGAGAGTCGCAAAAAGAGTCTACAGCACTCGGTGTTCCCAGGCGGTCACCCATCCAAGTACTAACCGAGCCCGACGTTGCTTAACTTCAGTGATCGGACGAGAACTGGTGCTTTCAACGTGGTATGGCCGTAGACATTCTCAAGGAATTTTTCTGGCGGGTCGTTGCCGATTTACCAAATTCAACCAAATTCAAACAAAAGTCGTGTAGAGAGTCGCAAAAAGAGTCTACAGCACTCGGTGTTCCCAGGCGGTCACCCATCCAAGTACTAACCGAGCCCGACGTTGCTTAACTTCAGTGATCGGACGAGAACTGGTGCTTTCAACGTGGTATGGCCGTAGACATTCTCAAGGAATTTTTCTGGCGGGTCGTTGCCGATTTACCAAATTCAACCAAATTCAAACAAAAGTCGTGTAGAGAGTCGCAAAAAGAGTCTACAGCACTCGGTGTTCCCAGGCGGTCACCCATCCAAGTACTAACCGAGCCCGACGTTGCTTAACTTCAGTGATCGGACGAGAACTGGTGCTTTCAACGTGGTATGGCCGTAGACATTCTCAAGGAATTTTTCTGGCGGGTCGTTGCCGATTTACCAAATTCAACCAAATTCAAACAAAAGTCGTGTAGAGAGTCGCAAAAAGAGTCTACAGCACTCGGTGTTCCCAGGCGGTCACCCATCCAAGTACTAACCGAGCCCGACGTTGCTTAACTTCAGTGATCGGACGAGAACTGGTGCTTTCAACGTGGTATGGCCGTAGACATTCTCAAGGAATTTTTCTGGCGGGTCGTTGCCGATTTACCAAATTCAACCAAATTCAAACAAAAGTCGTGTAGAGAGTCGCAAAAAGAGTCTACAGCACTCGGTGTTCCCAGGCGGTCACCCATCCAAGTACTAACCGAGCCCGACGTTGCTTAACTTCAGTGATCGGACGAGAACTGGTGCTTTCAACGTGGTATGGCCGTAGACATTCTCAAGGAATTTTTCTGGCGGGTCGTTGCCGATTTACCAAATTCAACCAAATTCAAACAAAAGTCGTGTAGAGAGTCGCAAAAAGAGTCTACAGCACTCGGTGTTCCCAGGCGGTCACCCATCCAAGTACTAACCGAGCCCGACGTTGCTTAACTTCAGTGATCGGACGAGAACTGGTGCTTTCAACGTGGTATGGCCGTAGACATTCTCAAGGAATTTTTCTGGCGGGTCGTTGCCGATTTACCAAATTCAACCAAATTCAAACAAAAGTCGTGTAGAGAGTCGCAAAAAGAGTCTACAGCACTCGGTGTTCCCAGGCGGTCACCCATCCAAGTACTAACCGAGCCCGACGTTGCTTAACTTCAGTGATCGGACGAGAACTGGTGCTTTCAACGTGGTATGGCCGTAGACATTCTCAAGGAATTTTTCTGGCGGGTCGTTGCCGATTTACCAAATTCAACCAAATTCAAACAAAAGTCGTGTAGAGAGTCGCAAAAAGAGTCTACAGCACTCGGTGTTCCCAGGCGGTCACCCATCCAAGTACTAACCGAGCCCGACGTTGCTTAACTTCAGTGATCGGACGAGAACTGGTGCTTTCAACGTGGTATGGCCGTAGACATTCTCAAGGAATTTTTCTGGCGGGTCGTTGCCGATTTACCAAATTCAACCAAATTCAAACAAAAGTCGTGTAGAGAGTCGCAAAAAGAGTCTACAGCACTCGGTGTTCCCAGGCGGTCACCCATCCAAGTACTAACCGAGCCCGACGTTGCTTAACTTCAGTGATCGGACGAGAACTGGTGCTTTCAACGTGGTATGGCCGTAGACATTCTCAAGGAATTTTTCTGGCGGGTCGTTGCCGATTTACCAAATTCAACCAAATTCAAACAAAAGTCGTGTAGAGAGCCGCAAAAAGAGTCTACAGCACTCGGTGTTCCCAGGCGGTCACCCATCCAAGTACTAACCGAGCCCGACGTTGCTTAACTTCAGTGATCGGACGAGAACTGGTGCTTTCAACGTGGTATGGCCGTAGACATTCTCAAGGAATTTTTCTGGCGGGTCGTTGCCGATTTACCAAATTCAACCAAATTCAAACAAAAGTCGTGTAGAGAGTCACAAAAAGAGTCTACAGCACTCGGTGTTCCCAGGCGGTCACCCATCCAAGTACTAACCGAGCCCGACGTTGCTTAACTTCAGTGATCGGACGAGAACTGGTGCTTTCAACGTGGTATGGCCGTAGACATTCTCAAGGAATTTTTCTGGCGGGTCGTTGCCGATTTACCAAATTCAACCAAATTCAAACAAAAGTCGTGTAGAGAGTCGCAAAAAGAGTCTACAGCACTCGGTGTTCCCAGGCGGTCACCCATCCAAGTACTAACCGAGCCCGACGTTGCTTAACTTCAGTGATCGGACGAGAACTGGTGCTTTCAACGTGGTATGGCCGTAGACATTCTCAAGGAATTTTTCTGGCGGGTCGTTGCCGATTTACCAAATTCAACCAAATTCAAACAAAAGTCGTGTAGAGAGTCGCAAAAAGAGTCTACAGCACTCGGTGTTCCCAGGCGGTCACCCATCCAAGTACTAACCGAGCCCGACGTTGCTTAACTTCAGTGATCGGACGAGAACTGGTGCTTTCAACGTGGTATGGCCGTACACATTCTCAAGGAATTTTTCTGGCGGGTCGTTGCCGATTTACCAAATTCAACCAAATTCAAACAAAAGTCGTGTAGAGAGTCGCAAAAAGAGTCTACAGCACTCGGTGTTCCCAGGCGGTCACCCATCCAAGTACTAACCGAGCCCGACGTTGCTTAACTTCAGTGATCGGACGAGAACTGGTGCTTTCAACGTGGTATGGCCGTAGACATTCTCAAGGAATTTTTCTGGCGGGTCGTTGCCGATTTACCAAATTCAACCAAATTCAAACAAAAGTCGTGTAGAGAGTCGCAAAAAGAGTCTACAGCACTCGGTGTTCCCAGGCGGTCACCCATCCAAGTACTAACCGAGCCCGACGTTGCTTAACTTCAGTGATCGGACGAGAACTGGTGCTTTCAACGTGGTATGGCCGTAGACATTCTCAAGGAATTTTTCTGGCGGGTCGTTGCCGATTTACCAAATTCAACCAAATTCAAACAAAAGTCGTGTAGAGAGTCGCAAAAAGAGTCTACAGCACTCGGTGTTCCCAGGCGGTCACCCATCCAAGTACTAACCGAGCCCGACGTTGCTTAACTTCAGTGATCGGACGAGAACTGGTGCTTTCAACGTGGTATGGCCGTAGACATTCTCAAGGAATTTTTCTGGCGGGTCGTTGCCGATTTACCAAATTCAACCAAATTCAAACAAAAGTCGTGTAGAGAGTCGCAAAAAGAGTCTACAGCACTCGGTGTTCCCAGGCGGTCACCCATCCAAGTACTAACCGAGCCCGACGTTGCTTAACTTCAGTGATCGGACGAGAACTGGTGCTTTCAACGTGGTATGGCCGTACACATTCTCAAGGAATTTTTCTGGCGGGTCGTTGCCGATTTACCAAATTCAACCAAATTCAAACAAAAGTCGTGTAGAGAGTCGCAAAAAGAGTCTACGGCACTCGGTGTTCCCAGGCGGTCACCCATCCAAGTACTAACCGAGCCCGACGTTGCTTAACTTCAGTGATCGGACGAGAACTGGTGCTTTCAACGTGGTATGGCCGTAGACATTCTCAAGGAATTTTTCTGGCGGGTCGTTGCCGATTTACCAAATTCAACCAAATTCAAACAAAAGTCGTGTAGAGAGTCGCAAAAAGAGTCTACAGCACTCGGTGTTCCCAGGCGGTCACCCATCCAAGTACTAACCGAGCCCGACGTTGCTTAACTTCAGTGATCGGACGAGAACTGGTGCTTTCAACGTGGTATGGCCGTAGACATTCTCAAGGAATTTTTCTGGCGGGTCGTTGCCGATTTACCAAATTCAACCAAATTCAAACAAAAGTCGTGTAGAGAGTCGCAAAAAGAGTCTACAGCACTCGGTGTTCCCAGGCGGTCACCCATCCAAGTACTAACCGAGCCCGACGTTGCTTAACTTCAGTGATCGGACGAGAACTGGTGCTTTCAACGTGGTATGGCCGTAGACATTCTCAAGGAATTTTTCTGGCGGGTCGTTGCCGATTTACCAAATTCAACCAAATTCAAACAAAAGTCGTGTAGAGAGTCGCAAAAAGAGTCTACAGCACTCGGTGTTCCCAGGCGGTCACCCATCCAAGTACTAACCGAGCCCGACGTTGCTTAACTTCAGTGATCGGACGAGAACTGGTGCTTTCAACGTGGTATGGCCGTAGACATTCTCAAGGAATTTTTCTGGCGGGTCGTTGCCGATTTACCAAATTCAACCAAATTCAAACAAAAGTCGTGTAGAGAGTCGCAAAAAGAGTCTACAGCACTCGGTGTTCCCAGGCGGTCACCCATCCAAGTACTAACCGAGCCCGACGTTGCTTAACTTCAGTGATCGGACGAGAACTGGTGCTTTCAACGTGGTATGGCCGTAGACATTCTCAAGGAATTTTTCTGGCGGGTCGTTGCCGATTTACCAAATTCAACCAAATTCAAACAAAAGTCGTGTAGAGAGTCGCAAAAAGAGTCTACAGCACTCGGTGTTCCCAGGCGGTCACCCATCCAAGTACTAACCGAGCCCGACGTTGCTTAACTTCAGTGATCGGACGAGAACTGGTGCTTTCAACGTGGTATGGCCGTAGACATTCTCAAGGAATTTTTCTGGCGGGTCGTTGCCGATTTACCAAATTCAACCAAATTCAAACAAAAGTCGTGTAGAGAGTCGCAAAAAGAGTCTACGGCACTCGGTGTTCCCAGGCGGTCACCCATCCAAGTACTAACCGAGCCCGACGTTGCTTAACTTCAGTGATCGGACGAGAACTGGTGCTTTCAACGTGATATGGCCGTAGACATTCTCAAGGAATCTTTCTGGCGGGTCGTTGCCGATTTACCAAATTCAACCAAATTCAAACAAAAGTCGTGTAGAGAGTCGCAAAAAGAGTCTACAGCACTCGGTGTTCCCAGGCGGTCACCCATCCAAGTACTAACCGAGCCCGACGTTGCTTAACTTCAGTGATCGGACGAGAACTGGTGCTTTCAACGTGGTATGGCCGTAGACATTCTCAAGGAATTTTTCTGGCGGGTCGTTGCCGATTTACCAAATTCAACCAAATTCAAACAAAAGTCGTGTAGAGAGTCGCAAAAAGAGTCTACAGCACTCGGTGTTCCCAGGCGGTCACCCATCCAAGTACTAACCGAGCCCGACGTTGCTTAACTTCAGTGATCGGACGAGAACTGGTGCTTTCAACGTGGTATGGCCGTAGACATTCTCAAGGAATCTTTCTGGCGGGTCGTTGCCGATTTACCAAATTCAACCAAATTCAAACAAAAGTCGTGTAGAGAGTCGCAAAAAGAGTCTACAGCACTCGGTGTTCCCAGGCGGTCACCCATCCAAGTACTAACCGAGCCCGACGTTGCTTAACTTCAGTGATCGGACGAGAACTGGTGCTTTCAACGTGGTATGGCCGTAGACATTCTCAAGGAATTTTTCTGGCGGGTCGTTGCCGATTTACCAAATTCAACCAAATTCAAACAAAAGTCGTGTAGAGAGTCGCAAAAAGAGTCTACAGCACTCGGTGTTCCCAGGCGGTCACCCATCCAAGTACTAACCGAGCCCGACGTTGCTTAACTTCAGTGATCGGACGAGAACTGGTGCTTTCAACGTGGTATGGCCGTAGACATTCTCAAGGAATTTTTCTGGCGGGTCGTTGCCGATTTACCAAATTCAACCAAATTCAAACAAAAGTCGTGTAGAGAGTCGCAAAAAGAGTCTACAGCACTCGGTGTTCCCAGGCGGTCACCCATCCAAGTACTAACCGAGCCCGACGTTGCTTAACTTCAGTGATCGGACGAGAACTGGTGCTTTCAACGTGGTATGGCCGTAGACATTCTCAAGGAATTTTTCTGGCGGGTCGTTGCCGATTTACCAAATTCAACCAAATTCAAACAAAAGTCGTGTAGAGAGTCGCAAAAAGAGTCTACAGCACTCGGTGTTCCCAGGCGGTCACCCATCCAAGTACTAACCGAGCCCGACGTTGCTTAACTTCAGTGATCGGACGAGAACTGGTGCTTTCAACGTGGTATGGCCGTAGACATTCTCAAGGAATTTTTCTGGCGGGTCGTTGCCGATTAACCAAATTCAACCAAATTCAAACAAAAGTCGTGTAGAGAGTCGCAAAAAGAGTCTACAGCACTCGGTGTTCCCAGGCGGTCACCCATCCAAGTACTAACCGAGCCCGACGTTGCTTAACTTCAGTGATCGGACGAGAACTGGTGCTTTCAACGTGGTATGGCCGTAGACATTCTCAAGGAATTTTTCTGGCGGGTCGTTGCCGATTTACCAAATTCAACCAAATTCAACCAAATTCAAACAAAAGTCGTGTAGAGAGTCGCAAAAAGAGTCTACAGCACTCGGTGTTCCCAGGCGGTCACCCATCCAAGTACTAACCGAGCCCGACGTTGCTTAACTTCAGTGATCGGACGAGAACTGGTGCTTTCAACGTGGTATGGCCGTAGACATTCTCAAGGAATTTTTCTGGCGGGTCGTTGCCGATTTACCAAATTCAACCAAATTCAAACAAAAGTCGTGTAGAGAGTCGCAAAAAGAGTCTACAGCACTCGGTGTTCCCAGGCGGTCACCCATCCAAGTACTAACCGATCCCGACGTTGCTTAACTTCAGTGATCGGACGAGAACTGGTGCTTTCAACGTGGTATGGCCGTAGACATTCTCAAGGAATTTTTCTGGCGGGTCGTTGCCGATTTACCAAATTCAACCAAATTCAAACAAAAGTCGTGTAGAGAGTCGCAAAAAGAGTCTACAGCACTCGGTGTTCCCAGGCGGTCACCCATCCAAGTACTAACCGAGCCCGACGTTGCTTAACTTCAGTGATCGGACGAGAACTGGTGCTTTCAACGTGGTATGGCCGTAGACATTCTCAAGGAATTTTTCTGGCGGGTCGTTGCCGATTTACCAAATTCAACCAAATTCAAACAAAAGTCGTGTAGAGAGTCGCAAAAAGAGTCTACAGCACTCGGTGTTCCCAGGCGGTCACCCATCCAAGTACTAACCGAGCCCGACGTTGCTTAACTTCAGTGATCGGACGAGAACTGGTGCTTTCAACGTGGTATGGCCGTAGACATTCTCAAGGAATTTTTCTGGCGGGTCGTTGCCGATTTACCAAATTCAACCAAATTCAAACAAAAGTCGTGTAGAGAGTCGCAAAAAGAGTCTACAGCACTCGGTGTTCCCAGGCGGTCACCCATCCAAGTACTAACCGAGCCCGACGTTGCCTAACTTCAGTGATCGGACGAGAACTGGTGCTTTCAACGTGGTATGGCCGTAGACATTCTCAAGGAATTTTTCTGGCGGGTCGTTGCCGATTTACCAAATTCAACCAAATTCAAACAAAAGTCGTGTAGAGAGTCGCAAAAAGAGTCTACAGCACTCGGTGTTCCCAGGCGGTCACCCATCCAAGTACTAACCGAGCCCGACGTTGCTTAACTTCAGTGATCGGACGAGAACTGGTGCTTTCAACGTGGTATAGCCGTAGACATTCTCAAGGAATTTTTCTGGCGGGTCGTTGCCGATTTACCAAATTCAACCAAATTCAAACAAAAGTCGTGTAGAGAGTCGCAAAAAGAGTCTACAGCACTCGGTGTTCCCAGGCGGTCACCCATCCAAGTACTAACCGAGCCCGACGTTGCTTAACTTCAGTGATCGGACGAGAACTGGTGCTTTCAACGTGGTATGGCCGTAGACATTCTCAAGGAATTTTTCTGGCGGGTCGTTGCCGATTTACCAAATTCAACCAAATTCAAACAAAAGTCGTGTAGAGAGTCGCAAAAAGAGTCTACAGCACTCGGTGTTCCCAGGCGGTCACCCATCCAAGTACTAACCGAGCCCGACGTTGCTTAACTTCAGTGATCGGACGAGAACTGGTGCTTTCAACGTGGTATGGCCGTAGACATTCTCAAGGAATCTTTCTGGCGGGTCGTTGCCGATTTACCAAATTCAACCAAATTCAAACAAAAGTCGTGTAGAGAGTCGCAAAAAGAGTCTACAGCACTCGGTGTTCCCAGGCGGTCACCCATCCAAGTGATAACCGAGCCCGACGTTGCTTAACTTCAGTGATCGGACGAGAACTGGTGCTTTCAACGTGGTATGGCCGTAGACATTCTCAAGGAATTTTTCTGGCGGGTCGTTGCCGATTTACCAAATTCAACCAAATTCAATCAAAAGTCGTGTAGAGAGTCGCAAAAAGAGTCTACAGCACTCGGTGTTCCCAGGCGGTCACCCATCCAAGTACTAACCGAGCCCGACGTTGCTTAACTTCAGTGATCGGACGAGAACTGGTGCTTTCAACGTGGTATGGCCGTAGACATTCTCAAGGAATCTTTCTGGCGGGTCGTTGCCGATTTACCAAATTCAACCAAATTCAAACAAAAGTCGTGTAGAGAGTCGCAAAAAGAGTCTACAGCACTCGGTGTTCTTAGGCGGTCACCCATCCAAGTACTAACCGAGCCCGACGTTGCTTAACTTCAGTGATCGGACGAGAACTGGTGCTTTCAACGTGGTATGGCCGTAGACATTCTCAAGGAATCTTTCTGGCGGGTCGTTGCCGATTTACCAAATTCAACCAAATTCAAACAAAAGTCGTGTAGAGAGTCGCAAAAAGAGTCTACAGCACTCGGTGTTCCCAGGCGGTCACCCATCCAAGTACTAACCGAGCCCGACGTTGCTTAACTTCAGTGATCGGACGAGAACTGGTGCTTTCAACGTGGTATGGCCGTAGACATTCTCAAGGAATCTTTCTGGCGGGTCGTTGCCGATTTACCAAATTCAACCAAATTCAAACAAAAGTCGTGTAGAGAGTCGCAAAAAGAGTCTACAGCACTCGGTGTTCCCAGGCGGTCACCCATCCAAGTGATAACCGAGCCCGACGTTGCTTAACTTCAGTGATCGGACGAGAACTGGTGCTTTCAACGTGGTATGGCCGTAGACATTCTCAAGGAATTTTTCTGGCGGGTCGTTGCCGATTTACCAAATTCAACCAAATTCAATCAAAAGTCGTGTAGAGAGTCGCAAAAAGAGTCTACAGCACTCGGTGTTCCCAGGCGGTCACCCATCCAAGTACTAACCGAGCCCGACGTTGCTTAACTTCAGTGATCGGACGAGAACTGGTGCTTTCAACGTGGTATGGCCGTAGACATTCTCAAGGAATTTTTCTGGCGGGTCGTTGCCGATTGACCAAATTCAACCAAATTCAAACAAAAGTCGTGTAGAGAGTCGCAAAAAGAGTCTACAGCACTCGGTGTTCCCAGGCGGTCACCCATCCAAGTACTAACCGAGCCCGACGTTGCTTAACTTCAGTGATCGGACGAGAACTGGTGCTTTCAACGTGGTATGGCCGTAGACATTCTCAAGGAATCTTTCTGGCGGGTCGTTGCCGATTTACCAAATTCAACCAAATTCAAACAAAAGTCGTGTAGAGAGTCGCAAAAAGAGTCTACAGCACTCGGTGTTCCCAGGCGGTCACCCATCCAAGTACTAACCGAGCCCGACGTTGCTTAACTTCAGTGATCGGACGAGAACTGGTGCTTTCAACGTGGTATGGCCGTAGACATTCTTAAGGAATTTTTCTGGCGGGTCGTTGCCGATTTACCAAATTCAACCAAATTCAAACAAAAGTCGTGTAGAGAGTCGCAAAAAGAGTCTACAGCACTCGGTGTTCCCAGGCGGTCACCCATCCAAGTACTAACCGAGCCCGACGTTGCTTAACTTCAGTGATCGGACGAGAACTGGTGCTTTCAACGTGGTATGGCCGTAGACATTCTCAAGGAATTTTTCTGGCGGGTCGTTGCCGATTTACCAAATTCAACCAAATTCAAACAAAAGTCGTGTAGAGAGTCGCAAAAAGAGTCTACAGCACTCGGTGTTCCCAGGCGGTCACCCATCCAAGTACTAACCGAGCCCGACGTTGCTTAACTTCAGTGATCGGACGAGAACTGGTGCTTTCAACGTGGTATGGCCGTAGACATTCTCAAGGAATTTTTCTGGCGGGTCGTTGCCGATTTACCAAATTCAACCAAATTCAAACAAAAGTCGTGTAGAGAGTCGCAAAAAGAGTCTACAGCACTCGGTGTTCCCAGGCGGTCACCCATCCAAGTACTAACCGAGCCCGACGTTGCTTAACTTCAGTGATCGGACGAGAACTGGTGCTTTCAACGTGGTATGGCCGTAGACATTCTCAAGGAATTTTTCTGGCGGGTCGTTGCCGATTGACCAAATTCAACCAAATTCAAACAAAAGTCGTGTAGAGAGTCGCAAAAAGAGTCTACAGCACTCGGTGTTCCCAGGCGGTCACCCATCAAAGTACTAACCGAGCCCGACGTTGCTTAACTTCAGTGATCGGACGAGAACTGGTGCTTTCAACGTGGTATGGCCGTAGACATTCTCAAGGAATTTTTCTGGCGGGTCGTTGCCGATTTACCAAATTCAACCAAATTCAAACAAAAGTCGTGTAGAGAGTCGCAAAAAGAGTCTACAGCACTCGGTGTTCCCAGGCGGTCACCCATCCAAGTACTAACCGAGCCCGACGTTGCTTAACTTCAGTGATCGGACGAGAACTGGTGCTTTCAACGTGGTATGGCCGTAGACATTCTCAAGGAATCTTTCTGGCGGGTCGTTGCCGATTTACCAAATTCAACCAAATTCAAACAAAAGTCGTGTAGAGAGTCGCAAAAAGAGTCTACAGCACTCGGTGTTCCCAGGCGGTCACCCATCCAAGTACTAACCGAGCCCGACGTTGCTTAACTTCAGTGATCGGACGAGAACTGGTGCTTTCAACGTGGTATGGCCGTAGACATTCTCAAGGAATCTTTCTGGCGGGTCGTTGCCGATTTACCAAATTCAACCAAATTCAAACAAAAGTCGTGTAGAGAGTCGCCAGCACTCGGTGTTCCCAGGCGGTCACCCATCCAAGTACTAACCGAGCCCGACGTTGCTTAACTTCAGTGATCGGACGAGAACTGGTGCTTTCAACGTAGTATGGCCGTAGACATTCTCAAGGAATTTTTCTGGCGGGTCGTTGCCGATTTACCAAATTCAACCAAATTCAAACAAAAGTCGTGTAGAGAGTCGCAAAAAGAGTCTACAGCACTCGGTGTTCCCAGGCGGTCACCCATCCAAGTACTAACCGAGCCCGACGTTGCTTAACTTCAGTGATCGGACGAGAACTGGTGCTTTCAACGTGGTATGGCCGTAGACATTCTCAAGGAATTTTTCTGGCGGGTCGTTGCCGATTTACCAAATTCAACCAAATTCAAACAAAAGTCGTGTAGAGAGTCGCAAAAAGAGTCTACAGCACTCGGTGTTCCCAGGCGGTCACCCATCCAAGTACTAACCGAGCCCGACGTTGCTTAACTTCAGTGATCGGACGAGAACTGGTGCTTTCAACGTGGTATGGCCGTAGACATTCTCAAGGAATCTTTCTGGCGGGTCGTTGCCGATTTACCAAATTCAACCAAATTCAAACAAAAGTCGTGTAGAGAGTCGCAAAAAGAGTCTACAGCACTCGGTGTTCCCAGGCGGTCACCCATCCAAGTGATAACCGAGCCCGACGTTGCTTAACTTCAGTGATCGGACGAGAACTGGTGCTTTCAACGTGGTATGGCCGTAGACATTCTCAAGGAATTTTTCTGGCGGGTCGTTGCCGATTTACCAAATTCAACCAAATTCAATCAAAAGTCGTGTAGAGAGTCGCAAAAAGAGTCTACAGCACTCGGTGTTCCCAGGCGGTCACCTATCCAAGTACTAACCGAGCCCGACGTTGCTTAACTTCAGTGATCGGACGAGAACTGGTGCTTTCAACGTGGTATGGCCGTAGACATTCTCAAGGAATCTTTCTGGCGGGTCGTTGCCGATTTACCAAATTCAACCAAATTCAAACAAAAGTCGTGTAGAGAGTCGCAAAAAGAGTCTACAGCACTCGGTGTTCCCAGGCGGTCACCCATCCAAGTACTAACCGAGCCCGACGTTGCTTAACTTCAGTGATCGGACGAGAACTGGTGCTTTCAACGTGGTATGGCCGTAGACATTCTCAAGGAATCTTTCTGGCGGGTCGTTGCCGATTTACCAAATTCAACCAAATTCAAACTAAAGTCGTGTAGAGAGTCGCAAAAAGAGTCTACAGCACTCGGTGTTCCCAGGCGGTCACCCATCCAAGTACTAACCGAGCCCGACGTTGCTTAACTTCAGTGATCGGACGAGAACTGGTGCTTTCAACGTGGTATGGCCGTAGACATTCTCAAGGAATCTTTCTGGCGGGTCGTTGCCGATTTACCAAATTCAACCAAATTCAAACAAAAGTCGTGTAGAGAGTCGCAAAAAGAGTCTACAGCACTCGGTGTTCCCAGGCGGTCACCCATCCAAGTACTAACCGAGCCCGACGTTGCTTAACTTCAGTGATCGGACGAGAACTGGTGCTTTCAACGTGGTATGGCCGTAGACATTCTTAAGGAATTTTTCTGGCGGGTCGTTGCCGATTTACCAAATTCAACCAAATTCAAACAAAAGTCGTGTAGAGAGTCGCAAAAAGAGTCTACAGCACTCGGTGTTCCCAGGCGGTCACCCATCCAAGTACTAAACGAGCCCGACGTTGCTTAACTTCAGTGATCGGACGAGAACTGGTGCTTTCAACGTGGTATGGCCGTAGACATTCTCAAGGAATTTTTCTGGCGGGTCGTTGCCGATTTACCAAATTCAACCAAATTCAAACAAAAGTCGTGTAGAGAGTCGCAAAAAGAGTCTACAGCACTCGGTGTTCCCAGGCGGTCACCCATCCAAGTACTAACCGAGCCCGACGTTGCTTAACTTCAGTGATCGGACGAGAACTGGTGCTTTCAACGTGGTATGGCCGTAGACATTCTCAAGGAATTTTTCTGGCGGGTCGTTGCCGATTTACCAAATTCAACCAAATTCAAACAAAAGTCGTGTAGAGAGTCGCAAAAAGAGTCTACAGCACTCGGTGTTCCCAGGCGGTCACCCATCCAAGTACTAACCGAGCCCGACGTTGCTTAACTTCAGTGATCGGACGAGAACTGGTGCTTTCAACGTGGTATGGCCGTAGACATTCTCAAGGAATTTTTCTGGCGGGTCGTTGCCGATTTACCAAATTCAACCAAATTCAAACAAAAGTCGTGTAGAGAGTCGCAAAAAGAGTCTACAGCACTCGGTGTTCCCAGGCGGTCACCCATCCAAGTACTAACCGAGCCCGACGTTGCTTAACTTCAGTGATCGGACGAGAACTGGTGCTTTCAACGTGGTATGGCCGTAGACATTCTCAAGGAATTTTTCTGGCGGGTCGTTGCCGATTTACCAAATTCAACCAAATTCAAACAAAAGTCGTGTAGAGAGTCGCAAAAAGAGTCTACAGCACTCGGTGTTCCCAGGCGGTCACCCATCCAAGTACTAACCGAGCCCGACGTTGCTTAACTTCAGTGATCGGACGAGAACTGGTGCTTTCAACGTGGTATGGCCGTAGACATTCTCAAGGAATTTTTCTGGCGGGTCGTTGCCGATTTACCAAATTCAACCAAATTCAAACAAAAGAGTCTACAGCACTCGGTGTTCCCAGGCGGTCACCCATCCAAGTACTAACCGAGCCCGACGTTGCTTAACTTCAGTGATCGGACGAGAACTGGTGCTTTCAACGTGGTATGGCCGTAGACATTCTCAAGGAATTTTTCTGGCGGGTCGTTGCCGATTTACCAAATTCAACCAAATTCAACCAAATTCAAACAAAAGTCGTGTAGAGAGTCGCAAAAAGAGTCTACAGCACTCGGTGTTCCCAGGCGGTCACCCATCCAAGTACTAACCGAGCCCGACGTTGCTTAACTTCAGTGATCGGACAAGAACTGATGCTTTCAACGTGGTATGGCCGTAGACATTCTCAAGGAATTTTTCTGGCGGGTCGTTGCCGATTTACCAAATTCAACCAAATTCAAACAAAAGTCGTGTAGAGAGTCGCAAAAAGAGTCTACAGCACTCGGTGTTCCCAGGCGGTCACCCATCCAAGTACTAACCGAGCCCGACGTTGCTTAACTTCAGTGATCGGACGAGAACTGGTGCTTTCAACGTGGTATGGCCGTAGACATTCTCAAGGAATTTTTCTGGCGGGTCGTTGCCGATTTACCAAATTCAACCAAATTCAAACAAAAGTCGTGTAGAGAGTCGCAAAAAGAGTCTACAGCACTCGGTGTTCCCAGGCGGTCACCCATCCAAGTACTAACCGAGCCCGACGTTGCTTAACTTCAGTGATCGGACGAGAACTGGTGCTTTCAACGTGGTATGGCCGTAGACATTCTCAAGGAATTTTTCTGGCGGGTCGTTGCCGATTTACCAAATTCAACCAAATTCAAACAAAAGTCGTGTAGAGAGTCGCAAAAAGAGTCTACAGCACTCGGTGTTCCCAGGCGGTCACCCATCCAAGTACTAACCGAGCCCGACGTTGCTTAACTTCAGTGATCGGACGAGAACTGGTGCTTTCAACGTGGTATGGCCGTAGACATTCTCAAGGAATTTTTCTGGCGGGTCGTTGCCGATTTACCAAATTCAACCAAATTCAAACAAAAGTCGTGTAGAGAGTCGCAAAAAGAGTCTACAGCACTCGGTGTTCCCAGGCGGTCACCCATCCAAGTACTAACCGAGCCCGACGTTGCTTAACTTCAGTGATCGGACGAGAACTGGTGCTTTCAACGTGGTATGGCCGTAGACATTCTCAAGGAATTTTTCTGGCGGGTCGTTGCCGATTTACCAAATTCAACCAAATTCAAACAAAAGTCGTGTAGAGAGTCGCAAAAAGAGTCTACAGCACTCGGTGTTCCCAGGCGGTCACCCATCCAAGTACTAACCGAGCCCGACGTTGCTTAACTTCAGTGATCGGACGAGAACTGGTGCTTTCAACGTGGTATGGCCGTAGACATTCTCAAGGAATTTTTCTGGCGGGTCGTTGCCGATTTACCAAATTCAACCAAATTCAAACAAAAGTCGTGTAGAGAGTCGCAAAAAGAGTCTACAGCACTCGGTGTTCCCAGGCGGTCACCCATCCAAGTACTAACCGAGCCCGACGTTGCTTAACTTCAGTGATCGGACAAGAACTGATGCTTTCAACGTGGTATGGCCGTAGACATTCTCAAGGAATTTTTCTGGCGGGTCGTTGCCGATTTACCAAATTCAACCAAATTCAAACAAAAGTCGTGTAGAGAGTCGCAAAAAGAGTCTACAGCACTCGGTGTTCCCAGGCGGTCACCCATCCAAGTACTAACCGAGCCCGACGTTGCTTAACTTCAGTGATCGGACGAGAACTGGTGCTTTCAACGTGGTATGGCCGTAGACATTCTCAAGGAATTTTTCTGGCGGGTCGTTGCCGATTTACCAAATTCAACCAAATTCAAACAAAAGTCGTGTAGAGAGTCGCAAAAAGAGTCTACAGCACTCGGTGTTCCCAGGCGGTCACCCATCCAAGTACTAACCGAGCCCGACGTTGCTTAACTTCAGTGATCGGACGAGAACTGGTGCTTTCAACGTGGTATGGCCGTAGACATTCTCAAGGAATTTTTCTGGCGGGTCGTTGCCGATTTACCAAATTCAACCAAATTCAAACAAAAGTCGTGTAGAGAGTCGCAAAAAGAGTCTACAGCACTCGGTGTTCCCAGGCGGTCACCCATCCAAGTACTAACCGAGCCCGACGTTGCTTAACTTCAGTGATCGGACGAGAACTGGTGCTTTCAACGTGGTATGGCCGTAGACATTCTCAAGGAATTTTTCTGGCGGGTCGTTGCCGATTTACCAAATTCAACCAAATTCAAACAAAAGTCGTGTAGAGAGTCGCAAAAAGAGTCTACAGCACTCGGTGTTCCCAGGCGGTCACCCATCCAAGTACTAACCGAGCCCGACGTTGCTTAACTTCAGTGATCGGACGAGAACTGGTGCTTTCAACGTGGTATGGCCGTAGACATTCTCAAGGAATTTTTCTGGCGGGTCGTTGCCGATTTACCAAATTCAACCAAATTCAAACAAAAGTCGTGTAGAGAGTCGCAAAAAGAGTCTACAGCACTCGGTGTTCCCAGGCGGTCACCCATCCAAGTACTAACCGAGCCCGACGTTGCTTAACTTCAGTGATCGGACGAGAACTGGTGCTTTCAACGTGGTATGGCCGTAGACATTCTCAAGGAATTTTTCTGGCGGGTCGTTGCCGATTTACCAAATTCAACCAAATTCAAACAAAAGTCGTGTAGAGAGTCGCAAAAAGAGTCTACAGCACTCGGTGTTCCCAGGCGGTCACCCATCCAAGTACTAACCGAGCCCGACGTTGCTTAACTTCAGTGATCGGACGAGAACTGGTGCTTTCAACGTGGTATGGCCGTACACATTCTCAAGGAATTTTTCTGGCGGGTCGTTGCCGATTTACCAAATTCAACCAAATTCAAACAAAAGTCGTGTAGAGAGTCGCAAAAAGAGTCTACAGCACTCGGTGTTCCCAGGCGGTCACCCATCCAAGTGATAACCGAGCCCGACGTTGCTTAACTTCAGTGATCGGACGAGAACTGGTGCTTTCAACGTGGTATGGCCGTAGACATTCTCAAGGAATTTTTCTGGCGGGTCGTTGCCGATTTACCAAATTCAACCAAATTCAATCAAAAGTCGTGTAGAGAGTCGCAAAAAGAGTCTACAGCACTCGGTGTTCCCAGGCGGTCACCCATCCAAGTACTAACCGAGCCCGACGTTGCTTAACTTCAGTGATCGGACGAGAACTGGTGCTTTCAACGTGGTATGGCCGTAGACATTCTCAAGGAATTTTTCTGGCGGGTCGTTGCCGATTGACCAAATTCAACCAAATTCAAACAAAAGTCGTGTAGAGAGTCGCAAAAAGAGTCTACAGCACTCGGTGTTCCCAGGCGGTCACCCATCCAAGTACTAACCGAGCCCGACGTTGCTTAACTTCAGTGATCGGACGAGAACTGGTGCTTTCAACGTGGTATGGCCGTAGACATTCTTAAGGAATTTTGGGACTTCCGGTTGGTGGATTATAGGAGTGAGACGTGTTTTTTCATCTCTCTTCAAAATCGACTAACATCGACTTTGTGTGTATTTATCCTGCCACATTTTTGATATGGAAAGTTTTATCGTAAGTTAGTAGTTAATTTGCTGACTTTATTTTTGTGCTTCCTGGACTAAATAACTATTTTGAGGGCCTTTTGGCCCGACTGTTTACAGTCAATTTACTAAGATGGCGTCCACAGCGTCGTCGGACTCGAAAAACAATAAAAGTGTTCACAACCTGTTGGTTAAAGGCAATACGGTGAAGGTTTCTCTTTTGGATACAAAGAAAAACAGTGCATCGGAAATTATTAATCTAATAGAGAATAAACTTGGTTTGGATTGTGTTTTGGCTATTGTTCCATGTGATGATTCGTATGATGTTACTTTGATAAATACAGATTTGGCAAAAACTCTTGCTGTTCAGGGATTAGAGACTGGTTTAGGGAGTCTACACTGCAGATTTGTTGATTTAAGAATAAAAGTTGTGTCGTTTATGCACATGCCGGTTTACATTACTGATGAATCTATTGAGGCTAAGCTTAATTCGTGGGGTGTTATTCCATATGGTCCGATTATTCGAAAAGTTACTGATTTTGATGGAAAGAAGAGATATGATGGTACTAGATATGTTAAAATCAAATTCCCCCCTACCGTATGTAGTTTACCTTACGTCACTGTCTTCGATGGTTGTTCTTATAAGGTAAGACACAATGACCAAGAAAAGGTCTGTTTTATTTGCTTGCAGCCTGGTCATGTTGTTTCTGGGTGTCCAGAATTTAAGTGCTACAGATGTAAAAAGCAGGGTCATGCTAAAAGGGCGTGTACAGCAGTTCTATGTCCAAGGTGCAGAGAATGGGATTGTGATTGTTTACGTCCAGATGTTAACATTTTTGTTGATGATCAAAACTCAGTCAGTGACGTCGATGAACATCTACCCTCCGACGATGTTTGTTTAAGTAGCGAAGGTGTTGTTAAAAGGCGTGATAATGTTGTTGTAGGCGATACTTTACCGTTAATTCCTAACAGTGATACTAGAGGTAGTGATGTTTGTTTAAGTAGCGAAGGTGTTGTTAAACGGCGTGATAATGTTGTTGTAAGCGATACTTTACCGTTAATTGCTAACAGTGATACTAGCGGTAGTGATTTAACGGAATCTAACGATAGTGTGCCAATTACTGTTGATGATCATATTGGTTTTGATGATAGTTCTCTTCCGACAAGTGCTCCGGTACCAAAAATTGTTGGTAAAGATAAAAAAGATAGAAAAGTTGGAATTCACAATTTAAAAGGTGCTAGTAGAGGTATATTATCTGATATATCGGATAACGGTAATAATAGTAAAAGTAAAGTGCATGATGATTGTGATTATGTGGAAATGATGGAAGATGATGATACTGAAGATAACGGTTCTGAAAATATAGGAACAGGTCATGGGAAGGTGAATAAATTTTCGGATAAACTGGGTTCTCAGCAAAAAGTGAAACACACTGAAGGTATTAGGAAAGGTACTTCTGCAAATAAAAAGTTGTCTAAAACAGTTACGAAAGTGTTGAAAAATGAACAACGTAAGAATAATGCTAAGTAAAATTATTGTATCAATACTCTTTGTGATGATTTGCGAAATGGTTAAAATTGCAACTATAAACATTAACGGATTGAACACTATCTCCAGATTTGAAAATTTTGTTGAGAATTTAAAATCTAAAAATTTGGACTTCATTTGTGTCCAAGAGACTCACTGGGATGATGCTTTCATTCAGTCATGTAAGCATCTTTGGGATGGTGAAATTGTTTTCTCGAATAGCAATTCAGGTTACCGAGGATGTGCTTTATTTATATCTAAAAGATTTTCAAGTACTTTCAGTACGGTTTCTGTTGACGTTGAAGGTCGTTATGTTGTATGTGAAATAACTATTAATGATTTTAAGTTCCATATTGTCTGTATTTATGCCCCAAATGATCCTAATGTTAGATTAAGATTCTTTGAAAAGTTGACCGAAATATTGCATGATATAGAAAATGTAGTCCTGTGTGGAGATTTTAACGATGTTGTGGACTCGTTCCAGGACCGTTCCTCAAATATGCATGCTTATGGGCGCTCTTCTCGCGTCTTGCCCGATTTTGTATCTCAAAACTCACTATATGATATTTGGAGGCGGAAAAATCCAGACAAAACATGTTTTACACGCCAGCAATTGGTTCAAGGTTCGTTAAAGCAATCACGAATTGATTTTATTTTCATTTCATCATCCTTACTTAAATTTTCTACTTATTGTTTCATTTCTCACACCAGTGCCAGCGATCACAGTTATGTTACACTATTACTGAATTTTGATGGAGGTGATCGTGGTCCTGGTTTGTGGATATTCAATAATAAGTACCTTAAAGATCCACACTATAATCAAATTGTTAAGACTCTTGTAAAGGATTCTCTAGCGTGCCCTCTTTATTGTAATGAAATTCTTGTATTTTGGGACAATCTTAAATATCAAATTAAGCAAGCAAGTATTAGGTATGCAAAGAAGCAGCGTCAAAGATCTAAAGATGAGTTTTGGCAGTTACAGACTAGTCTTAATTATCATTATGGTCGAGCAGCAATACGTAAAAATTATGATCATTCCGTTATTTCTGAATTAGAAGGTAAGCTAGCCGTGTATGAGAAAACATTGTGTGATGGAGCTATTTTGAGGTCAAAGGCAATTAATGCCTTAGAATCAGATAAATGTACAAAATACTTTTTAAATCTTGAAAAGTTTAAACAAGAGTCAAATGCTATTCGAAAACTTGTAAGGGCTGATGGAACTGAATTTTCTGCTACCCAAGACATCATACAGGAGTCTGTCACTTTTTATTCCACTTTATATGGCTATGATGATGTTGATCTGGATAACCAAAGAGTGTTATTTAATCTTATTGAAAAACGCCTTGACGATGTTGATTCTGAAACTTGTGATGAAGATATCACTCTAAAAGAACTTCACAATGCCTTAGGAGGAATGAAACGTGGCAAATCCCCTGGACCCGATGGGATCACTGTAGAATTCTTTAGTCATTTTTGGGATATTATAGGTCCTATATATTTTAAGGTAGTGTGTGCTATCCAGGATGCAGGTGTTATGAGTAGGTCCATGAAAAGTGGAGTTATCTCCCTCTTTTACAAAAATCGAGGTGACAAACATCATCTTAAGAATTGGCGCCCAATTAGCTTATTGAACGTTGATTATAAAATCTTTTCACGTTCCTTAGCATTGAGATTAAAAACTGTCTTACCATCTATAATTTCATCGGACCAATCATGCTGCATTCCTGGTAGAGACATAGCTACAAATATTATGAATTTAAGAGATATTTTTGATTATGTCAATTTTGAACAATTGCCTCTGTATATGTTAAGTTTAGATGCAGAGAAAGCATTTGATAGGGTATCACATCAATATATGTTTGAACTTTTGTGTCAGTTTGGCTTTGGTGACAAATTTGTCAATAATATTCGACTTCTATATAATGGAATCCGAAGCAGTTTAAAGATCAACGGTCACGTATCTCTACCTTTTTCTATTGGTCGTTCTGTTCGCCAAGGATGCCCAATATCAGCGCTATTGTATGTAATTACTGCTGAACCATTGAATTTGTTGATAAAGTCTCGTTTAGATATTTTAGGTTTACACATTCCTGGGTGCCATCAGCCATCGATAATCTATCAACATGCTGATGACACCACACTCACATTATCTGATATAGGGTCTGTACATGCAGCTTTGAAGACTGTTGATATTTATTGTTCTGCTTCCGGTGCCAAGATAAATGTTGAAAAGTCAGCGCTCATGCTTGCCGGTAGTGCCGTTTTAGATAATGATGTTGTTTTGCCTGTAAAATTGGTACAAGGGGCTGCTAGATTTTTGGGTATTTATCTTGGCACCAATCATTCTCAGTGTGAGCTCTTAAATTGGGAATCTAAAATATTTAAAATTGAAAAGTTATTGAATATGTGGCGGCAACGTAAGCTTCATTTAAGAGGCAAAGTATTGGTGGTTAATACACTGTGTTTGTCTGTATTATGGTATACCTTACGGGTTGTTGAAATGCCAGATTGGGCTTTACAAAAGCTTCAAAAATGTGTCAGATCCTTTATTTGGGATGGGAAAACCCCTTTAATAAAGTATAATTCATTAATAGGATCCAATGAATGTGGAGGGTTAAATCTTTGTGATATAGCATCGAAAGCAAAGGCCTTTAGGCTTGTTTGGCTATCCAAATATTTGCAATGTTCTGACAACACGGTTTGGAAAAATCTGATGACGTACTTCCTGAAGAAATACCATAATTATTCATTAACATATGAATTACTTTTTATTACTTATTCAAATCAGTATTTAAAGAAGCTACCCCCCTTTTATCACAGTATGTTAACAGCATGGGATGAATTTTGTAATTATAATCGTAATGTAGTAGCCACATTTAATACTGTCTTAAATCAACCCATTTTTGATAATCCAAATATTGTTTTAAGTAAACCAATATCTTATTTTGAGAATTTTATCAAAGCTGGTTTTGTAAAATTATCTGATTTATCTGTTTGTACAAAAGCTGGTTTTTTATCAACAAATGAAATTTTTGATGTTATTAATAATGTTGTTCCCCTATCTATTTTTGGTAAAGTTTTAAATAAGCATAAATTGTTAATGGAGGCTGTTCCTCTGGAATGGGCTGATATAATAACAACTACTTATGAAACTGGCGAAAAGGTTGATTTTACATTCATTATTGATGGTACTGAGGTTGATATAACCCAATTGAACACTAGATCTGTATACACGTTTTTTAGGGATAGAAAGTTTAAGTTCCCAACTTCTCTTACGTTTTGGGAGTCTTTAGGTTACGTTATTGACTTAAAGCCAATAAGTTTGACTGTTTTTAACTCTTTTAAATGTGCTGAAAGCATTGATGTTGATTTTAGGATTTTACACAACATAATATGGACAAGATACAGACTAAATAAAGTTAGAATTATTGATGATCTTCTATGTCACCTTTGTACTGATAATGTTGATGAAACTCTTTATCATTTGTTAATTGATTGCGCATCTGTTAAGTCGTTACATGACTTTATAATTGAGTTGCTTCCTGTGTATTTCCAATCAACTGGCTTTACGATGGATGATTACAACAAATGGGTAATTTTTGGCTACCCTATTAGAAAAGAGGTAGATAATATGTTATTGGTTTTAATTTTTACTTTTGTAAGATTATCGATTGTAAAACGACGATTATTGTTTTATAATCAAGGTAAAAATGTTAACTTGTTTGGCTTATTTAAAGTATTACTGCAAGGGCATCTTGATATTTTACTGTCTAAGATGAGAAGCAAACTTGTCCTTCAATTTGCAATGAGTCCATATATCAAAATAAATGAAGATAAAATATTGGTGAAATTTTTTGAATAGTTTGTATATTTATAATATTTCAGTAATTAGGTCTGTGATATATTTATTGTTTTACTCTGTCTATTTTTAATATTTTAGTTTGTTGATTTTATGAATAAAAGATAAAAAAAAAAGGAATCTTTCTGGCGGGTCGTTGCCGATTTACCAAATTCAACCAAATTCAAACAAAAGTCGTGTAGAGAGTCGCAAAAAGAGTCTACAGCACTCGGTGTTCCCAGGCGGTCACCCATCCAAGTACTAACCGAGCCCGACGTTGCTTAACTTCAGTGATCGGACGAGAACTGGTGCTTTCAACGTGGTATGGCCGTAGACATTCTTAAGGAATTTTTCTGGCGGGTCGTTGCCGATTTACCAAATTCAACCAAATTCAAACAAAAGTCGTGTAGAGAGTCGCAAAAAGAGTCTACAGCACTCGGTGTTCCCAGGCGGTCACCCATCCAAGTACTAACCGAGCCCGACGTTGCTTAACTTCAGTGATCGGACGAGAACTGGTGCTTTCAACGTGGTATGGCCGTAGACATTCTCAAGGAATTTTTCTGGCGGGTCGTTGCCGATTTACCAAATTCAACCAAATTCAAACAAAAGTCGTGTAGAGAGTCGCAAAAAGAGTCTACAGCACTCGGTGTTCCCAGGCGGTCACCCATCCAAGTACTAACCGAGCCCGACGTTGCTTAACTTCAGTGATCGGACGAGAACTGGTGCTTTCAACGTGGTATGGCCGTAGACATTCTCAAGGAATCTTTCTGGCGGGTCGTTGCCGATTTACCAAATTCAACCAAATTCAAACAAAAGTCGTGTAGAGAGTCGCAAAAAGAGTCTACAGCACTCGGTGTTCCCAGGCGGTCACCCATCCAAGTGATAACCGAGCCCGACGTTGCTTAACTTCAGTGATCGGACGAGAACTGGTGCTTTCAACGTGGTATGGCCGTAGACATTCTCAAGGAATTTTTCTGGCGGGTCGTTGCCGATTTACCAAATTCAACCAAATTCAATCAAAAGTCGTGTAGAGAGTCGCAAAAAGAGTCTACAGCACTCGGTGTTCCCAGGCGGTCACCCATCCAAGTACTAACCGAGCCCGACGTTGCTTAACTTCAGTGATCGGACGAGAACTGGTGCTTTCAACGTGGTATGGCCGTAGACATTCTCAAGGAATCTTTCTGGCGGGTCGTTGCCGATTTACCAAATTCAACCAAATTCAAACAAAAGTCGTGTAGAGAGTCGCAAAAAGAGTCTACAGCACTCGGTGTTCTTAGGCGGTCACCCATCCAAGTACTAACCGAGCCCGACGTTGCTTAACTTCAGTGATCGGACGAGAACTGGTGCTTTCAACGTGGTATGGCCGTAGACATTCTCAAGGAATCTTTCTGGCGGGTCGTTGCCGATTTACCAAATTCAACCAAATTCAAACAAAAGTCGTGTAGAGAGTCGCAAAAAGAGTCTACAGCACTCGGTGTTCCCAGGCGGTCACCCATCCAAGTACTAACCGAGCCCGACGTTGCTTAACTTCAGTGATCGGACGAGAACTGGTGCTTTCAACGTGGTATGGCCGTAGACATTCTCAAGGAATCTTTCTGGCGGGTCGTTGCCGATTTACCAAATTCAACCAAATTCAAACAAAAGTCGTGTAGAGAGTCGCAAAAAGAGTCTACAGCACTCGGTGTTCCCAGGCGGTCACCCATCCAAGTGATAACCGAGCCCGACGTTGCTTAACTTCAGTGATCGGACGAGAACTGGTGCTTTCAACGTGGTATGGCCGTAGACATTCTCAAGGAATTTTTCTGGCGGGTCGTTGCCGATTTACCAAATTCAACCAAATTCAATCAAAAGTCGTGTAGAGAGTCGCAAAAAGAGTCTACAGCACTCGGTGTTCCCAGGCGGTCACCCATCCAAGTACTAACCGAGCCCGACGTTGCTTAACTTCAGTGATCGGACGAGAACTGGTGCTTTCAACGTGGTATGGCCGTAGACATTCTCAAGGAATTTTTCTGGCGGGTCGTTGCCGATTGACCAAATTCAACCAAATTCAAACAAAAGTCGTGTAGAGAGTCGCAAAAAGAGTCTACAGCACTCGGTGTTCCCAGGCGGTCACCCATCCAAGTACTAACCGAGCCCGACGTTGCTTAACTTCAGTGATCGGACGAGAACTGGTGCTTTCAACGTGGTATGGCCGTAGACATTCTCAAGGAATCTTTCTGGCGGGTCGTTGCCGATTTACCAAATTCAACCAAATTCAAACAAAAGTCGTGTAGAGAGTCGCAAAAAGAGTCTACAGCACTCGGTGTTCCCAGGCGGTCACCCATCCAAGTACTAACCGAGCCCGACGTTGCTTAACTTCAGTGATCGGACGAGAACTGGTGCTTTCAACGTGGTATGGCCGTAGACATTCTTAAGGAATTTTTCTGGCGGGTCGTTGCCGATTTACCAAATTCAACCAAATTCAAACAAAAGTCGTGTAGAGAGTCGCAAAAAGAACCTACAGCACTCGGTGTTCCCAGGCGGTCACCCATCCAAGTACTAACCGAGCCCGACGTTGCTTAACTTCAGTGATCGGACGAGAACTGGTGCTTTCAACGTGGTATGGCCGTAGACATTCTCAAGGAATTTTTCTGGCGGGTCGTTGCCGATTTACCAAATTCAACCAAATTCAAACAAAAGTCGTGTAGAGAGTCGCAAAAAGAGTCTACAGCACTCGGTGTTCCCAGGCGGTCACCCATCCAAGTACTAACCGAGCCCGACGTTGCTTAACTTCAGTGATCGGACGAGAACTGGTGCTTTCAACGTGGTATGGCCGTAGACATTCTCAAGGAATTTTTCTGGCGGGTCGTTGCCGATTTACCAAATTCAACCAAATTCAAACAAAAGTCGTGTAGAGAGTCGCAAAAAGAGTCTACAGCACTCGGTGTTCCCAGGCGGTCACCCATCCAAGTACTAACCGAGCCCGACGTTGCTTAACTTCAGTGATCGGACGAGAACTGGTGCTTTCAACGTGGTATGGCCGTAGACATTCTCAAGGAATTTTTCTGGCGGGTCGTTGCCGATTGACCAAATTCAACCAAATTCAAACAAAAGTCGTGTAGAGAGTCGCAAAAAGAGTCTACAGCACTCGGTGTTCCCAGGCGGTCACCCATCAAAGTACTAACCGAGCCCGACGTTGCTTAACTTCAGTGATCGGACGAGAACTGGTGCTTTCAACGTGGTATGGCCGTAGACATTCTCAAGGAATTTTTCTGGCGGGTCGTTGCCGATTTACCAAATTCAACCAAATTCAAACAAAAGTCGTGTAGAGAGTCGCAAAAAGAGTCTACAGCACTCGGTGTTCCCAGGCGGTCACCCATCCAAGTACTAACCGAGCCCGACGTTGCTTAACTTCAGTGATCGGACGAGAACTGGTGCTTTCAACGTGGTATGGCCGTAGACATTCTCAAGGAATCTTTCTGGCGGGTCGTTGCCGATTTACCAAATTCAACCAAATTCAAACAAAAGTCGTGTAGAGAGTCGCAAAAAGAGTCTACAGCACTCGGTGTTCCCAGGCGGTCACCCATCCAAGTACTAACCGAGCCCGACGTTGCTTAACTTCAGTGATCGGACGAGAACTGGTGCTTTCAACGTGGTATGGCCGTAGACATTCTCAAGGAATCTTTCTGGCGGGTCGTTGCCGATTTACCAAATTCAACCAAATTCAAACAAAAGTCGTGTAGAGAGTCGCAAAAAGAGTCTACAGCACTCGGTGTTCCCAGGCGGTCACCCATCCAAGTACTAACCGAGCCCGACGTTGCTTAACTTCAGTGATCGGACGAGAACTGGTGCTTTCAACGTGGTATGGCCGTAGACATTCTCAAGGAATTTTTCTGGCGGGTCGTTGCCGATTTACCAAATTCAACCAAATTCAAACAAAAGTCGTGTAGAGAGTCGCAAAAAGAGTCTACAGCACTCGGTGTTCCCAGGCGGTCACCCATCCAAGTACTAACCGAGCCCGACGTTGCTTAACTTCAGTGATCGGACGAGAACTGGTGCTTTCAACGTGGTATGGCCGTAGACATTCTCAAGGAATTTTTCTGGCGGGTCGTTGCCGATTTACCAAATTCAACCAAATTCAAACAAAAGTCGTGTAGAGAGTCGCAAAAAGAGTCTACAGCACTCGGTGTTCCCAGGCGGTCACCCATCCAAGTACTAACCGAGCCCGACGTTGCTTAACTTCAGTGATCGGACGAGAACTGGTGCTTTCAACGTGGTATGGCCGTACACATTCTCAAGGAATTTTTCTGGCGGGTCGTTGCCGATTTACCAAATTCAACCAAATTCAAACAAAAGTCGTGTAGAGAGTCGCAAAAAGAGTCTACAGCACTCGGTGTTCCCAGGCGGTCACCCATCCAAGTACTAACCGAGCCCGACGTTGCTTAACTTCAGTGATCGGACGAGAACTGGTGCTTTCAACGTGGTATGGCCGTAGACATTCTCAAGGAATTTTTCTGGCGGGTCGTTGCCGATTTACCAAATTCAACCAAATTCAAACAAAAGTCGTGTAGAGAGTCGCAAAAAGAGTCTACAGCACTCGGTGTTCCCAGGCGGTCACCCATCCAAGTACTAACCGAGCCCGACGTTGCTTAACTTCAGTGATCGGACGAGAACTGGTGCTTTCAACGTGGTATGGCCGTAGACATTCTCAAGGAATTTTTCTGGCGGGTCGTTGCCGATTTACCAAATTCAACCAAATTCAAACAAAAGTCGTGTAGAGAGTCGCAAAAAGAGTCTACAGCACTCGGTGTTCCCAGGCGGTCACCCATCCAAGTACTAACCGAGCCCGACGTTGCTTAACTTCAGTGATCGGACGAGAACTGGTGCTTTCAACGTGGTATGGCCGTAGACATTCTCAAGGAATTTTTCTGGCGGGTCGTTGCCGATTTACCAAATTCAACCAAATTCAAACAAAAGTCGTGTAGAGAGTCGCAAAAAGAGTATACAGCACTCGGTGTTCCCAGGCGGTCACCCATCCAAGTACTAACCGAGCCCGACGTTGCTTAACTTCAGTGATCGGACGAGAACTGGTGCTTTCAACGTGGTATGGCCGTAGACATTCTCAAGGAATTTTTCTGGCGGGTCGTTGCCGATTTACCAAATTCAACCAAATTCAAACAAAAGTCGTGTAGAGAGTCGCAAAAAGAGTCTACAGCACTCGGTGTTCCCAGGCGGTCACCCATCCAAGTACTAACCGAGCCCGACGTTGCTTAACTTCAGTGATCGGACGAGAACTGGTGCTTTCAACGTGGTATGGCCGTAGACATTCTCAAGGAATTTTTCTGGCGGGTCGTTGCCGATTTACCAAATTCAACCAAATTCAAACAAAAGTCGTGTAGAGAGTCGCAAAAAGAGTCTACAGCACTCGGTGTTCCCAGGCGGTCACCCATCCAAGTACTAACCGAGCCCGACGTTGCTTAACTTCAGTGATCGGACGAGAACTGGTGCTTTCAACGTGGTATGGCCGTAGACATTCTCAAGGAATTTTTCTGGCGGGTCGTTGCCGATTTACCAAATTCAACCAAATTCAAACAAAAGTCGTGTAGAGAGTCGCAAAAAGAGTCTACGGCACTCGGTGTTCCCAGGCGGTCACCCATCCAAGTACTAACCGAGCCCGACGTTGCTTAACTTCAGTGATCGGACGAGAACTGGTGCTTTCAACGTGGTATGGCCGTAGACATTCTCAAGGAATCTTTCTGGCGGGTCGTTGCCGATTTACCAAATTCAACCAAATTCAAACAAAAGTCGTGTAGAGAGTCGCAAAAAGAGTCTACAGCACTCGGTGTTCCCAGGCGGTCACCCATCCAAGTACTAACCGAGCCCGACGTTGCTTAACTTCAGTGATCGGACGAGAACTGGTGCTTTCAACGTGGTATGGCCGTAGACATTCTCAAGGAATTTTTCTGGCGGGTCGTTGCCGATTTACCAAATTCAACCAAATTCAAACAAAAGTCGTGTAGAGAGTCGCAAAAAGAGTCTACAGCACTCGGTGTTCCCAGGCGGTCACCCATCCAAGTACTAACCGAGCCCGACGTTGCTTAACTTCAGTGATCGGACGAGAACTGGTGCTTTCAACGTGGTATGGCCGTAGACATTCTCAAGGAATTTTTCTGGCGGGTCGTTGCCGATTTACCAAATTCAACCAAATTCAAACAAAAGTCGTGTAGAGAGTCGCAAAAAGAGTCTACAGCACTCGGTGTTCCCAGGCGGTCACCCATCCAAGTACTAACCGAGCCCGACGTTGCTTAACTTCAGTGATCGGACGAGAACTGGTGCTTTCAACGTGGTATGGCCGTAGACATTCTCAAGGAATTTTTCTGGCGGGTCGTTGCCGATTTACCAAATTCAACCAAATTCAAACAAAAGTCGTGTAGAGAGTCGCAAAAAGAGTCTACAGCACTCGGTGTTCCCAGGCGGTCACCCATCCAAGTACTAACCGAGCCCGACGTTGCTTAACTTCAGTGATCGGACGAGAACTGGTGCTTTCAACGTGGTATGGCCGTAAACATTCTCAAGGAATTTTTCTGGCGGGTCGTTGCCGATTTACCAAATTCAACCAAATTCAAACAAAAGTCGTGTAGAGAGTCGCAAAAAGAGTCTACAGCACTCGGTGTTCCCAGGCGGTCACCCATCCAAGTACTAACCGAGCCCGACGTTGCTTAACTTCAGTGATCGGACGAGAACTGGTGCTTTCAACGTGGTATGGCCGTAGACATTCTCAAGGAATTTTTCTGGCGGGTCGTTGCCGATTTACCAAATTCAACCAAATTCAAACAAAAGTCGTGTAGAGAGTCGCAAAAAGAGTCTACAGCACTCGGTGTTCCCAGGCGGTCACCCATCCAAGTACTAACCGAGCCCGACGTTGCTTAACTTCAGTGATCGGACGAGAACTGGTGCTTTCAACGTGGTATGGCCGTAGACATTCTCAAGGAATTTTTCTGGCGGGTCGTTGCCGATTTACCAAATTCAAACAAAAGTCGTGTAGAGAGTCGCAAAAAGAGTCTACAGCACTCGGTGTTCCCAGGCGGTCACCCATCCAAGTACTAACCGAGCCCGACGTTGCTTAACTTCAGTGATCGGACGAGAACTGGTGCTTTCAACGTGGTATGGCCGTAGACATTCTCAAGGAATTTTTCTGGCGGGTCGTTGCCGATTTACCAAATTCAACCAAATTCAAACAAAAGTCGTGTAGAGAGTCGCAAAAAGAGTCTACAGCACTCGGTGTTCCCAGGCGGTCACCCATCCAAGTACTAACCGAGCCCGACGTTGCTTAACTTCAGTGATCGGACGAGAACTGGTGCTTTCAACGTGGTATGGCCGTAGACATTCTCAAGGAATTTTTCTGGCGGGTCGTTGCCGATTTACCAAATTCAACCAAATTCAAACAAAAGTCGTGTAGAGAGTCGCAAAAAGAGTCTACAGCACTCGGTGTTCCCAGGCGGTCACCCATCCAAGTACTAACCGAGCCCGACGTTGCTTAACTTCAGTGATCGGACGAGAACTGGTGCTTTCAACGTGGTATGGCCGTAGACATTCTCAAGGAATTTTTCTGGCGGGTCGTTGCCGATTAACCAAATTCAACCAAATTCAAACAAAAGTCGTGTAGAGAGTCGCAAAAAGAGTCTACAGCACTCGGTGTTCCCAGGCGGTCACCCATCCAAGTACTAACCGAGCCCGACGTTGCTTAACTTCAGTGATCGGACGAGAACTGGTGCTTTCAACGTGGTATGGCCGTAGACATTCTCAAGGAATTTTTCTGGCGGGTCGTTGCCGATTTACCAAATTCAACCAAATTCAAACAAAAGTCGTGTAGAGAGTCGCAAAAAGAGTCTACAGCACTCGGTGTTCCCAGGCGGTCACCCATCCAAGTACTAACCGAGCCCGACGTTGCTTAACTTCAGTGATCGGACGAGAACTGGTGCTTTCAACGTGGTATGGCCGTAGACATTCTCAAGGAATTTTTCTGGCGGGTCGTTGCCGATTTACCAAATTCAACCAAATTCAAACAAAAGTCGTGTAGAGAGTCGCAAAAAGAGTCTACAGCACTCGGTGTTCCCAGGCGGTCACCCATCCAAGTACTAACCGAGCCCGACGTTGCTTAACTTCAGTGATCGGACGAGAACTGGTGCTTTCAACGTGGTATGGCCGTAGACATTCTCAAGGAATTTTTCTGGCGGGTCGTTGCCGATTTACCAAATTCAACCAAATTCAACCAAATTCAAACAAAAGTCGTGTAGAGAGTCGCAAAAAGAGTCTACAGCACTCGGTGTTCCCAGGCGGTCACCCATCCAAGTACTAACCGAGCCCGACGTTGCTTAACTTCAGTGATCGGACGAGAACTGGTGCTTTCAACGTGGTATGGCCGTAGACATTCTCAAGGAATTTTTCTGGCGGGTCGTTGCCGATTTACCAAATTCAACCAAATTCAAACAAAAGTCGTGTAGAGAGTCGCAAAAAGAGTCTACAGCACTCGGTGTTCCCAGGCGGTCACCCATCCAAGTACTAACCGAGCCCGACGTTGCTTAACTTCAGTGATCGGACGAGAACTGGTGCTTTCAACGTGGTATGGCCGTAGACATTCTCAAGGAATTTTTCTGGCGGGTCGTTGCCGATTTACCAAATTCAACCAAATTCAAACAAAAGTCGTGTAGAGAGTCGCAAAAAGAGTCTACAGCACTCGGTGTTCCCAGGCGGTCACCCATCCAAGTACTAACCGAGCCCGACGTTGCTTAACTTCAGTGATCGGACGAGAACTGGTGCTTTCAACGTGGTATGGCCGTAGACATTCTCAAGGAATTTTTCTGGCGGGTCGTTGCCGATTTACCAAATTCAACCAAATTCAACCAAATTCAAACAAAAGTCGTGTAGAGAGTCGCAAAAAGAGTCTACAGCACTCGGTGTTCCCAGGCGGTCACCCATCCAAGTACTAACCGAGCCCGACGTTGCTTAACTTCAGTGATCGGACGAGAACTGGTGCTTTCAACGTGGTATGGCCGTAGACATTCTCAAGGAATTTTTCTGGCGGGTCGTTGCCGATTTACCAAATTCAACCAAATTCAAACAAAAGTCGTGTAGAGAGTCGCAAAAAGAGTCTACAGCACTCGGTGTTCCCAGGCGGTCACCCATCCAAGTACTAACCGAGCCCGACGTTGCTTAACTTCAGTGATCGGACGAGAACTGGTGCTTTCAACGTGGTATGGCCGTAGACATTCTCAAGGAATTTTTCTGGCGGGTCGTTGCCGATTGACCAAATTCAACCAAATTCAAACAAAAGTCGTGTAGAGAGTCGCAAAAAGAGTCTACAGCACTCGGTGTTCCCAGGCGGTCACCCATCCAAGTACTAACCGAGCCCGACGTTGCTTAACTTCAGTGATCGGACGAGAACTGGTGCTTTCAACGTGGTATGGCCGTAGACATTCTCAAGGAATTTTTCTGGCGGGTCGTTGCCGATTTACCAAATTCAACCAAATTCAAACAAAAGTCGTGTAGAGAGTCGCAAAAAGAGTCTACAGCACTCGGTGTTCCCAGGCGGTCACCCATCCAAGTACTAACCGAGCCCGACGTTGCTTAACTTCAGTGATCGGACGAGAACTGGTGCTTTCAACGTGGTATGGCCGTAGACATTCTCAAGGAATCTTTCTGGCGGGTCGTTGCCGATTTACCAAATTCAACCAAATTCAAACAAAAGTCGTGTAGAGAGTCGCAAAAAGAGTCTACAGCACTCGGTGTTCCCAGGCGGTCACCCATCCAAGTGATAACCGAGCCCGACGTTGCTTAACTTCAGTGATCGGACGAGAACTGGTGCTTTCAACGTGGTATGGCCGTAGACATTCTCAAGGAATTTTTCTGGCGGGTCGTTGCCGATTTACCAAATTCAACCAAATTCAATCAAAAGTCGTGTAGAGAGTCGCAAAAAGAGTCTACAGCACTCGGTGTTCCCAGGCGGTCACCCATCCAAGTACTAACCGAGCCCGACGTTGCTTAACTTCAGTGATCGGACGAGAACTGGTGCTTTCAACGTGGTATGGCCGTAGACATTCTCAAGGAATCTTTCTGGCGGGTCGTTGCCGATTTACCAAATTCAACCAAATTCAAACAAAAGTCGTGTAGAGAGTCGCAAAAAGAGTCTACAGCACTCGGTGTTCTTAGGCGGTCACCCATCCAAGTACTAACCGAGCCCGACGTTGCTTAACTTCAGTGATCGGACGAGAACTGGTGCTTTCAACGTGGTATGGCCGTAGACATTCTCAAGGAATCTTTCTGGCGGGTCGTTGCCGATTTACCAAATTCAACCAAATTCAAACAAAAGTCGTGTAGAGAGTCGCAAAAAGAGTCTACAGCACTCGGTGTTCCCAGGCGGTCACCCATCCAAGTACTAACCGAGCCCGACGTTGCTTAACTTCAGTGATCGGACGAGAACTGGTGCTTTCAACGTGGTATGGCCGTAGACATTCTCAAGGAATCTTTCTGGCGGGTCGTTGCCGATTTACCAAATTCAACCAAATTCAAACAAAAGTCGTGTAGAGAGTCGCAAAAAGAGTCTACAGCACTCGGTGTTCCCAGGCGGTCACCCATCCAAGTGATAACCGAGCCCGACGTTGCTTAACTTCAGTGATCGGACGAGAACTGGTGCTTTCAACGTGGTATGGCCGTAGACATTCTCAAGGAATTTTTCTGGCGGGTCGTTGCCGATTTACCAAATTCAACCAAATTCAATCAAAAGTCGTGTAGAGAGTCGCAAAAAGAGTCTACAGCACTCGGTGTTCCCAGGCGGTCACCCATCCAAGTACTAACCGAGCCCGACGTTGCTTAACTTCAGTGATCGGACGAGAACTGGTGCTTTCAACGTGGTATGGCCGTAGACATTCTCAAGGAATTTTTCTGGCGGGTCGTTGCCGATTGACCAAATTCAACCAAATTCAAACAAAAGTCGTGTAGAGAGTCGCAAAAAGAGTCTACAGCACTCGGTGTTCCCAGGCGGTCACCCATCCAAGTACTAACCGAGCCCGACGTTGCTTAACTTCAGTGATCGGACGAGAACTGGTGCTTTCAACGTGGTATGGCCGTAGACATTCTCAAGGAATCTTTCTGGCGGGTCGTTGCCGATTTACCAAATTCAACCAAATTCAAACAAAAGTCGTGTAGAGAGTCGCAAAAAGAGTCTACAGCACTCGGTGTTCCCAGGCGGTCACCCATCCAAGTACTAACCGAGCCCGACGTTGCTTAACTTCAGTGATCGGACGAGAACTGGTGCTTTCAACGTGGTATGGCCGTAGACATTCTCAAGGAATTTTTCTGGCGGGTCGTTGCCGATTTACCAAATTCAACCAAATTCAAACAAAAGTCGTGTAGAGAGTCGCAAAAAGAGTCTACAGCACTCGGTGTTCCCAGGCGGTCACCCATCCAAGTACTAACCGAGCCCGACGTTGCTTAACTTCAGTGATCGGACGAGAACTGGTGCTTTCAACGTGGTATGGCCGTAGACATTCTCAAGGAATCTTTCTGGCGGGTCGTTGCCGATTTACCAAATTCAACCAAATTCAAACAAAAGTCGTGTAGAGAGTCGCAAAAAGAGTCTACAGCACTCGGTGTTCCCAGGCGGTCACCCATCCAAGTACTAACCGAGCCCGACGTTGCTTAACTTCAGTGATCGGACGAGAACTGGTGCTTTCAACGTGGTATGGCCGTAGACATTCTCAAGGAATCTTTCTGGCGGGTCGTTGCCGATTTACCAAATTCAACCAAATTCAAACAAAAGTCGTGTAGAGAGTCGCAAAAAGAGTCTACAGCACTCGGTGTTCCCAGGCGGTCACCCATCCAAGTACTAACCGAGCCCGACGTTGCTTAACTTCAGTGATCGGACGAGAACTGGTGCTTTCAACGTAGTATGGCCGTAGACATTCTCAAGGAATTTTTCTGGCGGGTCGTTGCCGATTTACCAAATTCAACCAAATTCAAACAAAAGTCGTGTAGAGAGTCGCAAAAAGAGTCTACAGCACTCGGTGTTCCCAGGCGGTCACCCATCCAAGTACTAACCGAGCCCGACGTTGCTTAACTTCAGTGATCGGACGAGAACTGGTGCTTTCAACGTGGTATGGCCGTAGACATTCTCAAGGAATTTTTCTGGCGGGTCGTTGCCGATTTACCAAATTCAACCAAATTCAAACAAAAGTCGTGTAGAGAGTCGCAAAAAGAGTCTACAGCACTCGGTGTTCCCAGGCGGTCACCCATCCAAGTACTAACCGAGCCCGACGTTGCTTAACTTCAGTGATCGGACGAGAACTGGTGCTTTCAACGTGGTATGGCCGTAGACATTCTCAAGGAATCTTTCTGGCGGGTCGTTGCCGATTTACCAAATTCAACCAAATTCAAACAAAAGTCGTGTAGAGAGTCGCAAAAAGAGTCTACAGCACTCGGTGTTCCCAGGCGGTCACCCATCCAAGTACTAACCGAGCCCGACGTTGCTTAACTTCAGTGATCGGACGAGAACTGGTGCTTTCAACGTGGTATGGCCGTAGACATTCTCAAGGAATTTTTCTGGCGGGTCGTTGCCGATTTACCAAATTCAACCAAATTCAAACAAAAGTCGTGTAGAGAGTCGCAAAAAGAGTCTACAGCACTCGGTGTTCCCAGGCGGTCACCCATCCAAGTACTAACCGAGCCCGACGTTGCTTAACTTCAGTGATCGGACGAGAACTGGTGCTTTCAACGTGGTATGGCCGTAGACATTCTCAAGGAATTGTTCTGGCGGGTCGTTGCCGATTTACCAAATTCAACTAAATTCAAACAAAAGTCGTGTAGAGAGTCGCAAAAAGAGTCTACAGCACTCGGTGTTCCCAGGCGGTCACCCATCCAAGTACTAACCGAGCCCGACGTTGCTTAACTTCAGTGATCGGACGAGAACTGGTGCTTTCAACGTGGTATGGCCGTAGACATTCTCAAGGAATCTTTCTGGCGGGTCGTTGCCGATTTACCAAATTCAACCAAATTCAAACAAAAGTCGTGTAGAGAGTCGCAAAAAGAGTCTACAGCACTCGGTGTTCCCAGGCGGTCACCCATCCAAGTACTAACCGAGCCCGACGTTGCTTAACTTCAGTGATCGGACGAGAACTGGTGCTTTCAACGTGGTATGGCCGTAGACATTCTCAAGGAATCTTTCTGGCGGGTCGTTGCCGATTTACCAAATTCAACCAAATTCAAACTAAAGTCGTGTAGAGAGTCGCAAAAAGAGTCTACAGCACTCGGTGTTCCCAGGCGGTCACCCATCCAAGTACTAACCGAGCCCGACGTTGCTTAACTTCAGTGATCGGACGAGAACTGGTGCTTTCAACGTGGTATGGCCGTAGACATTCTCAAGGAATTTTTCTGGCGGGTCGTTGCCGATTGACCAAATTCAACCAAATTCAAACAAAAGTCGTGTAGAGAGTCGCAAAAAGAGTCTACAGCACTCGGTGTTCCCAGGCGGTCACCCATCCAAGTACTAACCGAGCCCGACGTTGCTTAACTTCAGTGATCGGACGAGAACTGGTGCTTTCAACGTGGTATGGCCGTAGACATTCTCAAGGAATCTTTCTGGCGGGTCGTTGCCGATTTACCAAATTCAACCAAATTCAAACAAAAGTCGTGTAGAGAGTCGCAAAAAGAGTCTACAGCACTCGGTGTTCCCAGGCGGTCACCCATCCAAGTACTAACCGAGCCCGACGTTGCTTAACTTCAGTGATCGGACGAGAACTGGTGCTTTCAACGTGGTATGGCCGTAGACATTCTTAAGGAATTTTTCTGGCGGGTCGTTGCCGATTTACCAAATTCAACCAAATTCAAACAAAAGTCGTGTAGAGAGTCGCAAAAAGAGTCTACAGCACTCGGTGTTCCCAGGCGGTCACCCATCCAAGTACTAAACGAGCCCGACGTTGCTTAACTTCAGTGATCGGACGAGAACTGGTGCTTTCAACGTGGTATGGCCGTAGACATTCTCAAGGAATTTTTCTGGCGGGTCGTTGCCGATTTACCAAATTCAACCAAATTCAAACAAAAGTCGTGTAGAGAGTCGCAAAAAGAGTCTACAGCACTCGGTGTTCCCAGGCGGTCACCCATCCAAGTACTAACCGAGCCCGACGTTGCTTAACTTCAGTGATCGGACGAGAACTGGTGCTTTCAACGTGGTATGGCCGTAGACATTCTCAAGGAATTTTTCTGGCGGGTCGTTGCCGATTTACCAAATTCAACCAAATTCAAACAAAAGTCGTGTAGAGAGTCGCAAAAAGAGTCTACAGCACTCGGTGTTCCCAGGCGGTCACCCATCCAAGTACTAACCGAGCCCGACGTTGCTTAACTTCAGTGATCGGACGAGAACTGGTGCTTTCAACGTGGTATGGCCGTAGACATTCTCAAGGAATTTTTCTGGCGGGTCGTTGCCGATTTACCAAATTCAACCAAATTCAAACAAAAGTCGTGTAGAGAGTCGCAAAAAGAGTCTACAGCACTCGGTGTTCCCAGGCGGTCACCCATCCAAGTACTAACCGAGCCCGACGTTGCTTAACTTCAGTGATCGGACGAGAACTGGTGCTTTCAACGTGGTATGGCCGTAGACATTCTCAAGGAATTTTTCTGGCGGGTCGTTGCCGATTTACCAAATTCAACCAAATTCAAACAAAAGTCGTGTAGAGAGTCGCAAAAAGAGTCTACAGCACTCGGTGTTCCCAGGCGGTCACCCATCCAAGTACTAACCGAGCCCGACGTTGCTTAACTTCAGTGATCGGACGAGAACTGGTGCTTTCAACGTGGTATGGCCGTAGACATTCTCAAGGAATTTTTCTGGCGGGTCGTTGCCGATTTACCAAATTCAACCAAATTCAAACAAAAGAGTCTACAGCACTCGGTGTTCCCAGGCGGTCACCCATCCAAGTACTAACCGAGCCCGACGTTGCTTAACTTCAGTGATCGGACGAGAACTGGTGCTTTCAACGTGGTATGGCCGTAGACATTCTCAAGGAATTTTTCTGGCGGGTCGTTGCCGATTTACCAAATTCAACCAAATTCAACCAAATTCAAACAAAAGTCGTGTAGAGAGTCGCAAAAAGAGTCTACAGCACTCGGTGTTCCCAGGCGGTCACCCATCCAAGTACTAACCGAGCCCGACGTTGCTTAACTTCAGTGATCGGACAAGAACTGATGCTTTCAACGTGGTATGGCCGTAGACATTCTCAAGGAATTTTTCTGGCGGGTCGTTGCCGATTTACCAAATTCAACCAAATTCAAACAAAAGTCGTGTAGAGAGTCGCAAAAAGAGTCTACAGCACTCGGTGTTCCCAGGCGGTCACCCATCCAAGTACTAACCGAGCCCGACGTTGCTTAACTTCAGTGATCGGACGAGAACTGGTGCTTTCAACGTGGTATGGCCGTAGACATTCTCAAGGAATTTTTCTGGCGGGTCGTTGCCGATTTACCAAATTCAACCAAATTCAACCAAATTCAAACAAAAGTCGTGTAGAGAGTCGCAAAAAGAGTCTACAGCACTCGGTGTTCCCAGGCGGTCACCCATCCAAGTACTAACCGAGCCCGACGTTGCTTAACTTCAGTGATCGGACGAGAACTGGTGCTTTCAACGTGGTATGGCCGTAGACATTCTCAAGGAATTTTTCTGGCGGGTCGTTGCCGATTTACCAAATTCAACCAAATTCAAACAAAAGTCGTGTAGAGAGTCGCAAAAAGAGTCTACAGCACTCGGTGTTCCCAGGCGGTCACCCATCCAAGTACTAACCGAGCCCGACGTTGCTTAACTTCAGTGATCGGACGAGAACTGGTGCTTTCAACGTGGTATGGCCGTAGACATTCTCAAGGAATTTTTCTGGCGGGTCGTTGCCGATTTACCAAATTCAACCAAATTCAAACAAAAGTCGTGTAGAGAGTCGCAAAAAGAGTCTACAGCACTCGGTGTTCCCAGGCGGTCACCCATCCAAGTACTAACCGAGCCCGACGTTGCTTAACTTCAGTGATCGGACGAGAACTGGTGCTTTCAACGTGGTATGGCCGTAGACATTCTCAAGGAATTTTTCTGGCGGGTCGTTGCCGATTTACCAAATTCAACCAAATTCAAACAAAAGTCGTGTAGAGAGTCGCAAAAAGAGTCTACAGCACTCGGTGTTCCCAGGCGGTCACCCATCCAAGTACTAACCGAGCCCGACGTTGCTTAACTTCAGTGATCGGACGAGAACTGGTGCTTTCAACGTGGTATGGCCGTAGACATTCTCAAGGAATTTTTCTGGCGGGTCGTTGCCGATTTACCAAATTCAACCAAATTCAAACAAAAGTCGTGTAGAGAGTCGCAAAAAGAGTCTACAGCACTCGGTGTTCCCAGGCGGTCACCCATCCAAGTACTAACCGAGCCCGACGTTGCTTAACTTCAGTGATCGGACAAGAACTGATGCTTTCAACGTGGTATGGCCGTAGACATTCTCAAGGAATTTTTCTGGCGGGTCGTTGCCGATTTACCAAATTCAACCAAATTCAAACAAAAGTCGTGTAGAGAGTCGCAAAAAGAGTCTACAGCACTCGGTGTTCCCAGGCGGTCACCCATCCAAGTACTAACCGAGCCCGACGTTGCTTAACTTCAGTGATCGGACGAGAACTGGTGCTTTCAACGTGGTATGGCCGTAGACATTCTCAAGGAATTTTTCTGGCGGGTCGTTGCCGATTTACCAAATTCAACCAAATTCAAACAAAAGTCGTGTAGAGAGTCGCAAAAAGAGTCTACAGCACTCGGTGTTCCCAGGCGGTCACCCATCCAAGTACTAACCGAGCCCGACGTTGCTTAACTTCAGTGATCGGACGAGAACTGGTGCTTTCAACGTGGTATGGCCGTAGACATTCTCAAGGAATTTTTCTGGCGGGTCGTTGCCGATTTACCAAATTCAACCAAATTCAAACAAAAGTCGTGTAGAGAGTCGCAAAAAGAGTCTACAGCACTCGGTGTTCCCAGGCGGTCACCCATCCAAGTACTAACCGAGCCCGACGTTGCTTAACTTCAGTGATCGGACGAGAACTGGTGCTTTCAACGTGGTATGGCCGTAGACATTCTCAAGGAATTTTTCTGGCGGGTTGTTGCCGATTTACCAAATTCAACCAAATTCAAACAAAAGTCGTGTAGAGAGTCGCAAAAAGAGTCTACAGCACTCGGTGTTCCCAGGCGGTCACCCATCCAAGTACTAACCGAGCCCGACGTTGCTTAACTTCAGTGATCGGACGAGAACTGGTGCTTTCAACGTGGTATGGCCGTAGACATTCTCAAGGAATTTTTCTGGCGGGTCGTTGCCGATTTACCAAATTCAACCAAATTCAAACAAAAGTCGTGTAGAGAGTCGCAAAAAGAGTCTACAGCACTCGGTGTTCCCAGGCGGTCACCCATCCAAGTACTAACCGAGCCCGACGTTGCTTAACTTCAGTGATCGGACGAGAACTGGTGCTTTTAACGTGGTATGGCCGTAGACATTCTCAAGGAATTTTTCTGGCGGGTCGTTGCCGATTTACCAAATTCAACCAAATTCAAACAAAAGTCGTGTAGAGAGTCGCAAAAAGAGTCTACAGCACTCGGTGTTCCCAGGCGGTCACCCATCCAAGTACTAACCGAGCCCGACGTTGCTTAACTTCAGTGATCGGACGAGAACTGGTGCTTTCAACGTGGTATGGCCGTAGACATTCTCAAGGAATTTTTCTGGCGGGTCGTTGCCGATTTACCAAATTCAACTAAATTCAAACAAAAGTCGTGTAGAGAGTCGCAAAAAGAGTCTACAGCACTCGGTGTTCCCAGGCGGTCACCCATCCAAGTACTAACCGAGCCCGACGTTGCTTAACTTCAGTGATCGGACGAGAACTGGTGCTTTCAACGTGGTATGGCCGTAGACATTCTCAAGGAATTTTTCTGGCGGGTCGTTGCCGATTTACCAAATTCAACTAAATTCAAACAAAAGTCGTGTAGAGAGTCGCAAAAAGAGTCTACAGCACTCGGTGTTCCCAGGCGGTCACCCATCCAAGTACTAACCGAGCCCGACGTTGCTTAACTTCAGTGATCGGACGAGAACTGGTGCTTTCAACGTGGTATGGCCGTAGACATTCTCAAGGAATTTTTCTGGCGGGTCGTTGCCGATTTACCAAATTCAACCAAATTCAAACACAAGTCGTGTAGAGAGTCGCAAAAAGAGTCTACAGCACTCGGTGTTCCCAGGCGGTCACCCATCCAAGTACTAACCGAGCCCGACGTTGCTTAACTTCAGTGATCGGACGAGAACTGGTGCTTTCAACGTGGTATGGCCGTAGACATTCTCAAGGAATCTTTCTGGCGGGTCGTTGCCGATTTACCAAATTCAACCAAATTCAAACAAAAGTCGTGTAGAGAGTCGCAAAAAGAGTCTACAGCACTCGGTGTTCCCAGGCGGTCACCCATCCAAGTACTAACCGAGCCCGACGTTGCTTAACTTCAGTGATCGGACGAGAACTGGTGCTTTCAACGTGGTATGGCCGTAGACATTCTCAAGGAATTTTTCTGGCGGGTCGTTGCCGATTTACCAAATTCAACCAAATTCAAACAAAAGTCGTGTAGAGAGTCGCAAAAAGAGTCTACAGCACTCGGTGTTCCCAGGCGGTCACCCATCCAAGTACTAACCGAGCCCGACGTTGCTTAACTTCAGTGATCGGACGAGAACTGGTGCTTTCAACGTGGTATGGCCGTAGACATTCTCAAGGAATTTTTCTGGCGGGTCGTTGCCGATTTACCAAATTCAACCAAATTCAAACAAAAGTCGTGTAGAGAGTCGCAAAAAGAGTCTACAGCACTCGGTGTTCCCAGGCGGTCACCCATCCAAGTACTAACCGAGCCCGACGTTGCTTAACTTCAGTGATCGGACGAGAACTGGTGCTTTCAACGTGGTATGGCCGTAGACATTCTCAAGGAATTTTTCTGGCGGGTCGTTGCCGATTTACCAAATTCAACCAAATTCAAACAAAAGTCGTGTAGAGAGTCGCAAAAAGAGTCTACAGCACTCGGTGTTCCCAGGCGGTCACCCATCCAAGTACTAACCGAGCCCGACGTTGCTTAACTTCAGTGATCGGACGAGAACTGGTGCTTTCAACGTGGTATGGCCGTAGACATTCTCAAGGAATTTTTCTGGCGGGTCGTTGCCGATTTACCAAATTCAACCAAATTCAAACAAAAGTCGTGTAGAGAGTCGCAAAAAGAGTCTACAGCACTCGGTGTTCCCAGGCGGTCACCCATCCAAGTACTAACCGAGCCCGACGTTGCTTAACTTCAGTGATCGGACGAGAACTGGTGCTTTCAACGTGGTATGGCCGTAGACATTCTCAAGGAATTTTTCTGGCGGGTCGTTGCCGATTTACCAAATTCAACCAAATTCAAACAAAAGTCGTGTAGAGAGTCGCAAAAAGAGTCTACAGCACTCGGTGTTCCCAGGCGGTCACCCATCCAAGTACTAACCGAGCCCGACGTTGCTTAACTTCAGTGATCGGACGAGAACTGGTGCTTTCAACGTGGTATGGCCGTAGACATTCTCAAGGAATTTTTCTGGCGGGTCGTTGCCGATTTACCAAATTCAACCAAATTCAAACAAAAGTCGTGTAGAGAGTCGCAAAAAGAGTCTACAGCACTCGGTGTTCCCAGGCGGTCACCCATCCAAGTACTAACCGAGCCCGACGTTGCTTAACTTCAGTGATCGGACGAGAACTGGTGCTTTCAACGTGGTATGGCCGTAGACATTCTCAAGGAATTTTTCTGGCGGGTCGTTGCCGATTTACCAAATTCAACCAAATTCAAACAAAAGTCGTGTAGAGAGTCGCAAAAAGAGTCTACAGCACTCGGTGTTCCCAGGCGGTCACCCATCCAAGTACTAACCGAGCCCGACGTTGCTTAACTTCAGTGATCGGACGAGAACTGGTGCTTTCAACGTGGTATGGCCGTAGACATTCTCAAGGAATTTTTCTGGCGGGTCGTTGCCGATTTACCAAATTCAACCAAATTCAAACAAAAGTCGTGTAGAGAGTCGCAAAAAGAGTCTACAGCACTCGGTGTTCCCAGGCGGTCACCCATCCAAGTACTAACCGAGCCCGACGTTGCTTAACTTCAGTGATCGGACGAGAACTGGTGCTTTCAACGTGGTATGGCCGTAGACATTCTCAAGGAATTTTTCTGGCGGGTCGTTGCCGATTTACCAAATTCAACCAAATTCAAACAAAAGTCGTGTAGAGAGTCGCAAAAAGAGTCTACAGCACTCGGTGTTCCCAGGCGGTCACCCATCCAAGTACTAACCGAGCCCGACGTTGCTTAACTTCAGTGATCGGACGAGAACTGGTGCTTTCAACGTGGTATGGCCGTAGACATTCTCAAGGAATTTTTCTGGCGGGTCGTTGCCGATTTACCAAATTCAACCAAATTCAAACAAAAGTCGTGTAGAGAGTCACAAAAAGAGTCTACAGCACTCGGTGTTCCCAGGCGGTCACCCATCCAAGTACTAACCGAGCCCGACGTTGCTTAACTTCAGTGATCGGACGAGAACTGGTGCTTTCAACGTGGTATGGCCGTAGACATTCTCAAGGAATTTTTCTGGCGGGTCGTTGCCGATTTACCAAATTCAACCAAATTCAAACAAAAGTCGTGTAGAGAGTCGCAAAAAGAGTCTACAGCACTCGGTGTTCCCAGGCGGTCACCCATCCAAGTACTAACCGAGCCCGACGTTGCTTAACTTCAGTGATCGGACGAGAACTGGTGCTTTCAACGTGGTATGGCCGTAGACATTCTCAAGGAATTTTTCTGGCGGGTCGTTGCCGATTTACCAAATTCAACCAAATTCAAACAAAAGTCGTGTAGAGAGTCGCAAAAAGAGTCTACAGCACTCGGTGTTCCCAGGCGGTCACCCATCCAAGTACTAACCGAGCCCGACGTTGCTTAACTTCAGTGATCGGACGAGAACTGGTGCTTTCAACGTGGTATGGCCGTACACATTCTCAAGGAATTTTTCTGGCGGGTCGTTGCCGATTTACCAAATTCAACCAAATTCAAACAAAAGTCGTGTAGAGAGTCGCAAAAAGAGTCTACAGCACTCGGTGTTCCCAGGCGGTCACCCATCCAAGTACTAACCGAGCCCGACGTTGCTTAACTTCAGTGATCGGACGAGAACTGGTGCTTTCAACGTGGTATGGCCGTAGACATTCTCAAGGAATTTTTCTGGCGGGTCGTTGCCGATTTACCAAATTCAACCAAATTCAAACAAAAGTCGTGTAGAGAGTCGCAAAAAGAGTCTACAGCACTCGGTGTTCCCAGGCGGTCACCCATCCAAGTACTAACCGAGCCCGACGTTGCTTAACTTCAGTGATCGGACGAGAACTGGTGCTTTCAACGTGGTATGGCCGTAGACATTCTCAAGGAATTTTTCTGGCGGGTCGTTGCCGATTTACCAAATTCAACCAAATTCAAACAAAAGTCGTGTAGAGAGTCGCAAAAAGAGTCTACAGCACTCGGTGTTCCCAGGCGGTCACCCATCCAAGTACTAACCGAGCCCGACGTTGCTTAACTTCAGTGATCGGACGAGAACTGGTGCTTTCAACGTGGTATGGCCGTAGACATTCTCATGGAATTTTTCTGGCGGGTCGTTGCCGATTTACCAAATTCAACCAAATTCAAACAAAAGTCGTGTAGAGAGTCGCAAAAAGAGTCTACAGCACTCGGTGTTCCCAGGCGGTCACCCATCCAAGTACTAACCGAGCCCGACGTTGCTTAACTTCAGTGATCGGACGAGAACTGGTGCTTTCAACGTGGTATGGCCGTACACATTCTCAAGGAATTTTTCTGGCGGGTCGTTGCCGATTTACCAAATTCAACCAAATTCAAACAAAAGTCGTGTAGAGAGTCGCAAAAAGAGTCTACGGCACTCGGTGTTCCCAGGCGGTCACCCATCCAAGTACTAACCGAGCCCGACGTTGCTTAACTTCAGTGATCGGACGAGAACTGGTGCTTTCAACGTGGTATGGCCGTAGACATTCTCAAGGAATTTTTCTGGCGGGTCGTTGCCGATTTACCAAATTCAACCAAATTCAAACAAAAGTCGTGTAGAGAGTCGCAAAAAGAGTCTACAGCACTCGGTGTTCCCAGGCGGTCACCCATCCAAGTACTAACCGAGCCCGACGTTGCTTAACTTCAGTGATCGGACGAGAACTGGTGCTTTCAACGTGGTATGGCCGTAGACATTCTCAAGGAATTTTTCTGGCGGGTCGTTGCCGATTTACCAAATTCAACCAAATTCAAACAAAAGTCGTGTAGAGAGTCGCAAAAAGAGTCTACAGCACTCGGTGTTCCCAGGCGGTCACCCATCCAAGTACTAACCGAGCCCGACGTTGCTTAACTTCAGTGATCGGACGAGAACTGGTGCTTTCAACGTGGTATGGCCGTAGACATTCTCAAGGAATTTTTCTGGCGGGTCGTTGCCGATTTACCAAATTCAACCAAATTCAAACAAAAGTCGTGTAGAGAGTCGCAAAAAGAGTCTACAGCACTCGGTGTTCCCAGGCGGTCACCCATCCAAGTACTAACCGAGCCCGACGTTGCTTAACTTCAGTGATCGGACGAGAACTGGTGCTTTCAACGTGGTATGGCCGTAGACATTCTCAAGGAATTTTTCTGGCGGGTCGTTGCCGATTTACCAAATTCAACCAAATTCAAACAAAAGTCGTGTAGAGAGTCGCAAAAAGAGTCTACAGCACTCGGTGTTCCCAGGCGGTCACCCATCCAAGTACTAACCGAGCCCGACGTTGCTTAACTTCAGTGATCGGACGAGAACTGGTGCTTTCAACGTGGTATGGCCGTAGACATTCTCAAGGAATTTTTCTGGCGGGTCGTTGCCGATTTACCAAATTCAACCAAATTCAAACAAAAGTCGTGTAGAGAGTCGCAAAAAGAGTCTACAGCACTCGGTGTTCCCAGGCGGTCACCCATCCAAGTACTAACCGAGCCCGACGTTGCTTAACTTCAGTGATCGGACGAGAACTGGTGCTTTCAACGTGGTATGGCCGTAGACATTCTCAAGGAATTTTTCTGGCGGGTCGTTGCCGATTTACCAAATTCAACCAAATTCAAACAAAAGTCGTGTAGAGAGTCGCAAAAAGAGTCTACGGCACTCGGTGTTCCCAGGCGGTCACCCATCCAAGTACTAACCGAGCCCGACGTTGCTTAACTTCAGTGATCGGACGAGAACTGGTGCTTTCAACGTGGTATGGCCGTAGACATTCTCAAGGAATCTTTCTGGCGGGTCGTTGCCGATTTACCAAATTCAACCAAATTCAAACAAAAGTCGTGTAGAGAGTCGCAAAAAGAGTCTACAGCACTCGGTGTTCCCAGGCGGTCACCCATCCAAGTACTAACCGAGCCCGACGTTGCTTAACTTCAGTGATCGGACGAGAACTGGTGCTTTCAACGTGGTATGGCCGTAGACATTCTCAAGGAATTTTTCTGGCGGGTCGTTGCCGATTTACCAAATTCAACCAAATTCAAACAAAAGTCGTGTAGAGAGTCGCAAAAAGAGTCTACAGCACTCGGTGTTCCCAGGCGGTCACCCATCCAAGTACTAACCGAGCCCGACGTTGCTTAACTTCAGTGATCGGACGAGAACTGGTGCTTTCAACGTGGTATGGCCGTAGACATTCTCAAGGAATCTTTCTGGCGGGTCGTTGCCGATTTACCAAATTCAACCAAATTCAAACAAAAGTCGTGTAGAGAGTCGCAAAAAGAGTCTACAGCACTCGGTGTTCCCAGGCGGTCACCCATCCAAGTACTAACCGAGCCCGACGTTGCTTAACTTCAGTGATCGGACGAGAACTGGTGCTTTCAACGTGGTATGGCCGTAGACATTCTCAAGGAATTTTTCTGGCGGGTCGTTGCCGATTTACCAAATTCAACCAAATTCAAACAAAAGTCGTGTAGAGAGTCGCAAAAAGAGTCTACAGCACTCGGTGTTCCCAGGCGGTCACCCATCCAAGTACTAACCGAGCCCGACGTTGCTTAACTTCAGTGATCGGACGAGAACTGGTGCTTTCAACGTGGTATGGCCGTAGACATTCTCAAGGAATTTTTCTGGCGGGTCGTTGCCGATTTACCAAATTCAACCAAATTCAAACAAAAGTCGTGTAGAGAGTCGCAAAAAGAGTCTACAGCACTCGGTGTTCCCAGGCGGTCACCCATCCAAGTACTAACCGAGCCCGACGTTGCTTAACTTCAGTGATCGGACGAGAACTGGTGCTTTCAACGTGGTATGGCCGTAGACATTCTCAAGGAATTTTTCTGGCGGGTCGTTGCCGATTTACCAAATTCAACCAAATTCAAACAAAAGTCGTGTAGAGAGTCGCAAAAAGAGTCTACAGCACTCGGTGTTCCCAGGCGGTCACCCATCCAAGTACTAACCGAGCCCGACGTTGCTTAACTTCAGTGATCGGACGAGAACTGGTGCTTTCAACGTGGTATTGCCGTAGACATTCTCAAGGAATTTTTCTGGCGGGTCGTTGCCGATTAACCAAATTCAACCAAATTCAAACAAAAGTCGTGTAGAGAGTCGCAAAAAGAGTCTACAGCACTCGGTGTTCCCAGGCGGTCACCCATCCAAGTACTAACCGAGCCCGACGTTGCTTAACTTCAGTGATCGGACGAGAACTGGTGCTTTCAACGTGGTATGGCCGTAGACATTCTCAAGGAATTTTTCTGGCGGGTCGTTGCCGATTTACCAAATTCAACCAAATTCAACCAAATTCAAACAAAAGTCGTGTAGAGAGTCGCAAAAAGAGTCTACAGCACTCGGTGTTCCCAGGCGGTCACCCATCCAAGTACTAACCGAGCCCGACGTTGCTTAACTTCAGTGATCGGACGAGAACTGGTGCTTTCAACGTGGTATGGCCGTAGACATTCTCAAGGAATTTTTCTGGCGGGTCGTTGCCGATTTACCAAATTCAACCAAATTCAAACAAAAGTCGTGTAGAGAGTCGCAAAAAGAGTCTACAGCACTCGGTGTTCCCAGGCGGTCACCCATCCAAGTACTAACCGAGCCCGACGTTGCTTAACTTCAGTGATCGGACGAGAACTGGTGCTTTCAACGTGGTATGGCCGTAGACATTCTCAAGGAATTTTTCTGGCGGGTCGTTGCCGATTTACCAAATTCAACCAAATTCAAACAAAAGTCGTGTAGAGAGTCGCAAAAAGAGTCTACAGCACTCGGTGTTCCCAGGCGGTCACCCATCCAAGTACTAACCGAGCCCGACGTTGCTTAACTTCAGTGATCGGACGAGAACTGGTGCTTTCAACGTGGTATGGCCGTAGACATTCTCAAGGAATTTTTCTGGCGGGTCGTTGCCGATTTACCAAATTCAACCAAATTCAAACAAAAGTCGTGTAGAGAGTCGCAAAAAGAGTCTACAGCACTCGGTGTTCCCAGGCGGTCACCCATCCAAGTACTAACCGAGCCCGACGTTGCTTAACTTCAGTGATCGGACGAGAACTGGTGCTTTCAACGTGGTATGGCCGTAGACATTCTCAAGGAATTTTTCTGGCGGGTCGTTGCCGATTTACCAAATTCAACCAAATTCAAACAAAAGTCGTGTAGAGAGTCGCAAAAAGAGTCTACAGCACTCGGTGTTCCCAGGCGGTCACCCATCCAAGTACTAACCGAGCCCGACGTTGCCTAACTTCAGTGATCGGACGAGAACTGGTGCTTTCAACGTGGTATGGCCGTAGACATTCTCAAGGAATTTTTCTGGCGGGTCGTTGCCGATTTACCAAATTCAACCAAATTCAAACAAAAGTCGTGTAGAGAGTCGCAAAAAGAGTCTACAGCACTCGGTGTTCCCAGGCGGTCACCCATCCAAGTACTAACCGAGCCCGACGTTGCTTAACTTCAGTGATCGGACGAGAACTGGTGCTTTCAACGTGGTATAGCCGTAGACATTCTCAAGGAATTTTTCTGGCGGGTCGTTGCCGATTTACCAAATTCAACCAAATTCAAACAAAAGTCGTGTAGAGAGTCGCAAAAAGAGTCTACAGCACTCGGTGTTCCCAGGCGGTCACCCATCCAAGTACTAACCGAGCCCGACGTTGCTTAACTTCAGTGATCGGACGAGAACTGGTGCTTTCAACGTGGTATGGCCGTAGACATTCTCAAGGAATTTTTCTGGCGGGTCGTTGCCGATTTACCAAATTCAACCAAATTCAAACAAAAGTCGTGTAGAGAGTCGCAAAAAGAGTCTACAGCACTCGGTGTTCCCAGGCGGTCACCCATCCAAGTACTAACCGAGCCCGACGTTGCTTAACTTCAGTGATCGGACGAGAACTGGTGCTTTCAACGTGGTATGGCCGTAGACATTCTCAAGGAATCTTTCTGGCGGGTCGTTGCCGATTTACCAAATTCAACCAAATTCAAACAAAAGTCGTGTAGAGAGTCGCAAAAAGAGTCTACAGCACTCGGTGTTCCCAGGCGGTCACCCATCCAAGTGATAACCGAGCCCGACGTTGCTTAACTTCAGTGATCGGACGAGAACTGGTGCTTTCAACGTGGTATGGCCGTAGACATTCTCAAGGAATTTTTCTGGCGGGTCGTTGCCGATTTACCAAATTCAACCAAATTCAATCAAAAGTCGTGTAGAGAGTCGCAAAAAGAGTCTACAGCACTCGGTGTTCCCAGGCGGTCACCCATCCAAGTACTAACCGAGCCCGACGTTGCTTAACTTCAGTGATCGGACGAGAACTGGTGCTTTCAACGTGGTATGGCCGTAGACATTCTCAAGGAATCTTTCTGGCGGGTCGTTGCCGATTTACCAAATTCAACCAAATTCAAACAAAAGTCGTGTAGAGAGTCGCAAAAAGAGTCTACAGCACTCGGTGTTCTTAGGCGGTCACCCATCCAAGTACTAACCGAGCCCGACGTTGCTTAACTTCAGTGATCGGACGAGAACTGGTGCTTTCAACGTGGTATGGCCGTAGACATTCTCAAGGAATCTTTCTGGCGGGTCGTTGCCGATTTACCAAATTCAACCAAATTCAAACAAAAGTCGTGTAGAGAGTCGCAAAAAGAGTCTACAGCACTCGGTGTTCCCAGGCGGTCACCCATCCAAGTACTAACCGAGCCCGACGTTGCTTAACTTCAGTGATCGGACGAGAACTGGTGCTTTCAACGTGGTATGGCCGTAGACATTCTCAAGGAATCTTTCTGGCGGGTCGTTGCCGATTTACCAAATTCAACCAAATTCAAACAAAAGTCGTGTAGAGAGTCGCAAAAAGAGTCTACAGCACTCGGTGTTCCCAGGCGGTCACCCATCCAAGTGATAACCGAGCCCGACGTTGCTTAACTTCAGTGATCGGACGAGAACTGGTGCTTTCAACGTGGTATGGCCGTAGACATTCTCAAGGAATTTTTCTGGCGGGTCGTTGCCGATTTACCAAATTCAACCAAATTCAATCAAAAGTCGTGTAGAGAGTCGCAAAAAGAGTCTACAGCACTCGGTGTTCCCAGGCGGTCACCCATCCAAGTACTAACCGAGCCCGACGTTGCTTAACTTCAGTGATCGGACGAGAACTGGTGCTTTCAACGTGGTATGGCCGTAGACATTCTCAAGGAATTTTTCTGGCGGGTCGTTGCCGATTGACCAAATTCAACCAAATTCAAACAAAAGTCGTGTAGAGAGTCGCAAAAAGAGTCTACAGCACTCGGTGTTCCCAGGCGGTCACCCATCCAAGTACTAACCGAGCCCGACGTTGCTTAACTTCAGTGATCGGACGAGAACTGGTGCTTTCAACGTGGTATGGCCGTAGACATTCTCAAGGAATCTTTCTGGCGGGTCGTTGCCGATTTACCAAATTCAACCAAATTCAAACAAAAGTCGTGTAGAGAGTCGCAAAAAGAGTCTACAGCACTCGGTGTTCCCAGGCGGTCACCCATCCAAGTACTAACCGAGCCCGACGTTGCTTAACTTCAGTGATCGGACGAGAACTGGTGCTTTCAACGTGGTATGGCCGTAGACATTCTTAAGGAATTTTTCTGGCGGGTCGTTGCCGATTTACCAAATTCAACCAAATTCAAACAAAAGTCGTGTAGAGAGTCGCAAAAAGAGTCTACAGCACTCGGTGTTCCCAGGCGGTCACCCATCCAAGTACTAACCGAGCCCGACGTTGCTTAACTTCAGTGATCGGACGAGAACTGGTGCTTTCAACGTGGTATGGCCGTAGACATTCTCAAGGAATTTTTCTGGCGGGTCGTTGCCGATTTACCAAATTCAACCAAATTCAAACAAAAGTCGTGTAGAGAGTCGCAAAAAGAGTCTACAGCACTCGGTGTTCCCAGGCGGTCACCCATCCAAGTACTAACCGAGCCCGACGTTGCTTAACTTCAGTGATCGGACGAGAACTGGTGCTTTCAACGTGGTATGGCCGTAGACATTCTCAAGGAATTTTTCTGGCGGGTCGTTGCCGATTTACCAAATTCAACCAAATTCAAACAAAAGTCGTGTAGAGAGTCGCAAAAAGAGTCTACAGCACTCGGTGTTCCCAGGCGGTCACCCATCCAAGTACTAACCGAGCCCGACGTTGCTTAACTTCAGTGATCGGACGAGAACTGGTGCTTTCAACGTGGTATGGCCGTAGACATTCTCAAGGAATTTTTCTGGCGGGTCGTTGCCGATTGACCAAATTCAACCAAATTCAAACAAAAGTCGTGTAGAGAGTCGCAAAAAGAGTCTACAGCACTCGGTGTTCCCAGGCGGTCACCCATCAAAGTACTAACCGAGCCCGACGTTGCTTAACTTCAGTGATCGGACGAGAACTGGTGCTTTCAACGTGGTATGGCCGTAGACATTCTCAAGGAATTTTTCTGGCGGGTCGTTGCCGATTTACCAAATTCAACCAAATTCAAACAAAAGTCGTGTAGAGAGTCGCAAAAAGAGTCTACAGCACTCGGTGTTCCCAGGCGGTCACCCATCCAAGTACTAACCGAGCCCGACGTTGCTTAACTTCAGTGATCGGACGAGAACTGGTGCTTTCAACGTGGTATGGCCGTAGACATTCTCAAGGAATCTTTCTGGCGGGTCGTTGCCGATTTACCAAATTCAACCAAATTCAAACAAAAGTCGTGTAGAGAGTCGCAAAAAGAGTCTACAGCACTCGGTGTTCCCAGGCGGTCACCCATCCAAGTACTAACCGAGCCCGACGTTGCTTAACTTCAGTGATCGGACGAGAACTGGTGCTTTCAACGTGGTATGGCCGTAGACATTCTCAAGGAATCTTTCTGGCGGGTCGTTGCCGATTTACCAAATTCAACCAAATTCAAACAAAAGTCGTGTAGAGAGTCGCCAGCACTCGGTGTTCCCAGGCGGTCACCCATCCAAGTACTAACCGAGCCCGACGTTGCTTAACTTCAGTGATCGGACGAGAACTGGTGCTTTCAACGTAGTATGGCCGTAGACATTCTCAAGGAATTTTTCTGGCGGGTCGTTGCCGATTTACCAAATTCAACCAAATTCAAACAAAAGTCGTGTAGAGAGTCGCAAAAAGAGTCTACAGCACTCGGTGTTCCCAGGCGGTCACCCATCCAAGTACTAACCGAGCCCGACGTTGCTTAACTTCAGTGATCGGACGAGAACTGGTGCTTTCAACGTGGTATGGCCGTAGACATTCTCAAGGAATTTTTCTGGCGGGTCGTTGCCGATTTACCAAATTCAACCAAATTCAAACAAAAGTCGTGTAGAGAGTCGCAAAAAGAGTCTACAGCACTCGGTGTTCCCAGGCGGTCACCCATCCAAGTACTAACCGAGCCCGACGTTGCTTAACTTCAGTGATCGGACGAGAACTGGTGCTTTCAACGTGGTATGGCCGTAGACATTCTCAAGGAATCTTTCTGGCGGGTCGTTGCCGATTTACCAAATTCAACCAAATTCAAACAAAAGTCGTGTAGAGAGTCGCAAAAAGAGTCTACAGCACTCGGTGTTCCCAGGCGGTCACCCATCCAAGTGATAACCGAGCCCGACGTTGCTTAACTTCAGTGATCGGACGAGAACTGGTGCTTTCAACGTGGTATGGCCGTAGACATTCTCAAGGAATTTTTCTGGCGGGTCGTTGCCGATTTACCAAATTCAACCAAATTCAATCAAAAGTCGTGTAGAGAGTCGCAAAAAGAGTCTACAGCACTCGGTGTTCCCAGGCGGTCACCCATCCAAGTACTAACCGAGCCCGACGTTGCTTAACTTCAGTGATCGGACGAGAACTGGTGCTTTCAACGTGGTATGGCCGTAGACATTCTCAAGGAATCTTTCTGGCGGGTCGTTGCCGATTTACCAAATTCAACCAAATTCAAACAAAAGTCGTGTAGAGAGTCGCAAAAAGAGTCTACAGCACTCGGTGTTCCCAGGCGGTCACCCATCCAAGTACTAACCGAGCCCGACGTTGCTTAACTTCAGTGATCGGACGAGAACTGGTGCTTTCAACGTGGTATGGCCGTAGACATTCTCAAGGAATCTTTCTGGCGGGTCGTTGCCGATTTACCAAATTCAACCAAATTCAAACTAAAGTCGTGTAGAGAGTCGCAAAAAGAGTCTACAGCACTCGGTGTTCCCAGGCGGTCACCCATCCAAGTACTAACCGAGCCCGACGTTGCTTAACTTCAGTGATCGGACGAGAACTGGTGCTTTCAACGTGGTATGGCCGTAGACATTCTCAAGGAATTTTTCTGGCGGGTCGTTGCCGATTGACCAAATTCAACCAAATTCAAACAAAAGTCGTGTAGAGAGTCGCAAAAAGAGTCTACAGCACTCGGTGTTCCCAGGCGGTCACCCATCCAAGTACTAACCGAGCCCGACGTTGCTTAACTTCAGTGATCGGACGAGAACTGGTGCTTTCAACGTGGTATGGCCGTAGACATTCTCAAGGAATCTTTCTGGCGGGTCGTTGCCGATTTACCAAATTCAACCAAATTCAAACAAAAGTCGTGTAGAGAGTCGCAAAAAGAGTCTACAGCACTCGGTGTTCCCAGGCGGTCACCCATCCAAGTACTAACCGAGCCCGACGTTGCTTAACTTCAGTGATCGGACGAGAACTGGTGCTTTCAACGTGGTATGGCCGTAGACATTCTTAAGGAATTTTTCTGGCGGGTCGTTGCCGATTTACCAAATTCAACCAAATTCAAACAAAAGTCGTGTAGAGAGTCGCAAAAAGAGTCTACAGCACTCGGTGTTCCCAGGCGGTCACCCATCCAAGTACTAAACGAGCCCGACGTTGCTTAACTTCAGTGATCGGACGAGAACTGGTGCTTTCAACGTGGTATGGCCGTAGACATTCTCAAGGAATTTTTCTGGCGGGTCGTTGCCGATTTACCAAATTCAACCAAATTCAAACAAAAGTCGTGTAGAGAGTCGCAAAAAGAGTCTACAGCACTCGGTGTTCCCAGGCGGTCACCCATCCAAGTACTAACCGAGCCCGACGTTGCTTAACTTCAGTGATCGGACGAGAACTGGTGCTTTCAACGTGGTATGGCCGTAGACATTCTCAAGGAATTTTTCTGGCGGGTCGTTGCCGATTTACCAAATTCAACCAAATTCAAACAAAAGTCGTGTAGAGAGTCGCAAAAAGAGTCTACAGCACTCGGTGTTCCCAGGCGGTCACCCATCCAAGTACTAACCGAGCCCGACGTTGCTTAACTTCAGTGATCGGACGAGAACTGGTGCTTTCAACGTGGTATGGCCGTAGACATTCTCAAGGAATTTTTCTGGCGGGTCGTTGCCGATTTACCAAATTCAACCAAATTCAAACAAAAGTCGTGTAGAGAGTCGCAAAAAGAGTCTACAGCACTCGGTGTTCCCAGGCGGTCACCCATCCAAGTACTAACCGAGCCCGACGTTGCTTAACTTCAGTGATCGGACGAGAACTGGTGCTTTCAACGTGGTATGGCCGTAGACATTCTCAAGGAATTTTTCTGGCGGGTCGTTGCCGATTTACCAAATTCAACCAAATTCAAACAAAAGTCGTGTAGAGAGTCGCAAAAAGAGTCTACAGCACTCGGTGTTCCCAGGCGGTCACCCATCCAAGTACTAACCGAGCCCGACGTTGCTTAACTTCAGTGATCGGACGAGAACTGGTGCTTTCAACGTGGTATGGCCGTAGACATTCTCAAGGAATTTTTCTGGCGGGTCGTTGCCGATTTACCAAATTCAACCAAATTCAAACAAAAGAGTCTACAGCACTCGGTGTTCCCAGGCGGTCACCCATCCAAGTACTAACCGAGCCCGACGTTGCTTAACTTCAGTGATCGGACGAGAACTGGTGCTTTCAACGTGGTATGGCCGTAGACATTCTCAAGGAATTTTTCTGGCGGGTCGTTGCCGATTTACCAAATTCAACCAAATTCAACCAAATTCAAACAAAAGTCGTGTAGAGAGTCGCAAAAAGAGTCTACAGCACTCGGTGTTCCCAGGCGGTCACCCATCCAAGTACTAACCGAGCCCGACGTTGCTTAACTTCAGTGATCGGACAAGAACTGATGCTTTCAACGTGGTATGGCCGTAGACATTCTCAAGGAATTTTTCTGGCGGGTCGTTGCCGATTTACCAAATTCAACCAAATTCAAACAAAAGTCGTGTAGAGAGTCGCAAAAAGAGTCTACAGCACTCGGTGTTCCCAGGCGGTCACCCATCCAAGTACTAACCGAGCCCGACGTTGCTTAACTTCAGTGATCGGACGAGAACTGGTGCTTTCAACGTGGTATGGCCGTAGACATTCTCAAGGAATTTTTCTGGCGGGTCGTTGCCGATTTACCAAATTCAACCAAATTCAAACAAAAGTCGTGTAGAGAGTCGCAAAAAGAGTCTACAGCACTCGGTGTTCCCAGGCGGTCACCCATCCAAGTACTAACCGAGCCCGACGTTGCTTAACTTCAGTGATCGGACGAGAACTGGTGCTTTCAACGTGGTATGGCCGTAGACATTCTCAAGGAATTTTTCTGGCGGGTCGTTGCCGATTTACCAAATTCAACCAAATTCAAACAAAAGTCGTGTAGAGAGTCGCAAAAAGAGTCTACAGCACTCGGTGTTCCCAGGCGGTCACCCATCCAAGTACTAACCGAGCCCGACGTTGCTTAACTTCAGTGATCGGACGAGAACTGGTGCTTTCAACGTGGTATGGCCGTAGACATTCTCAAGGAATTTTTCTGGCGGGTCGTTGCCGATTTACCAAATTCAACCAAATTCAAACAAAAGTCGTGTAGAGAGTCGCAAAAAGAGTCTACAGCACTCGGTGTTCCCAGGCGGTCACCCATCCAAGTACTAACCGAGCCCGACGTTGCTTAACTTCAGTGATCGGACGAGAACTGGTGCTTTCAACGTGGTATGGCCGTAGACATTCTCAAGGAATTTTTCTGGCGGGTCGTTGCCGATTTACCAAATTCAACCAAATTCAAACAAAAGTCGTGTAGAGAGTCGCAAAAAGAGTCTACAGCACTCGGTGTTCCCAGGCGGTCACCCATCCAAGTACTAACCGAGCCCGACGTTGCTTAACTTCAGTGATCGGACGAGAACTGGTGCTTTCAACGTGGTATGGCCGTAGACATTCTCAAGGAATTTTTCTGGCGGGTCGTTGCCGATTTACCAAATTCAACCAAATTCAAACAAAAGTCGTGTAGAGAGTCGCAAAAAGAGTCTACAGCACTCGGTGTTCCCAGGCGGTCACCCATCCAAGTACTAACCGAGCCCGACGTTGCTTAACTTCAGTGATCGGACAAGAACTGATGCTTTCAACGTGGTATGGCCGTAGACATTCTCAAGGAATTTTTCTGGCGGGTCGTTGCCGATTTACCAAATTCAACCAAATTCAAACAAAAGTCGTGTAGAGAGTCGCAAAAAGAGTCTACAGCACTCGGTGTTCCCAGGCGGTCACCCATCCAAGTACTAACCGAGCCCGACGTTGCTTAACTTCAGTGATCGGACGAGAACTGGTGCTTTCAACGTGGTATGGCCGTAGACATTCTCAAGGAATTTTTCTGGCGGGTCGTTGCCGATTTACCAAATTCAACCAAATTCAAACAAAAGTCGTGTAGAGAGTCGCAAAAAGAGTCTACAGCACTCGGTGTTCCCAGGCGGTCACCCATCCAAGTACTAACCGAGCCCGACGTTGCTTAACTTCAGTGATCGGACGAGAACTGGTGCTTTCAACGTGGTATGGCCGTAGACATTCTCAAGGAATTTTTCTGGCGGGTCGTTGCCGATTTACCAAATTCAACCAAATTCAAACAAAAGTCGTGTAGAGAGTCGCAAAAAGAGTCTACAGCACTCGGTGTTCCCAGGCGGTCACCCATCCAAGTACTAACCGAGCCCGACGTTGCTTAACTTCAGTGATCGGACGAGAACTGGTGCTTTCAACGTGGTATGGCCGTAGACATTCTCAAGGAATTTTTCTGGCGGGTTGTTGCCGATTTACCAAATTCAACCAAATTCAAACAAAAGTCGTGTAGAGAGTCGCAAAAAGAGTCTACAGCACTCGGTGTTCCCAGGCGGTCACCCATCCAAGTACTAACCGAGCCCGACGTTGCTTAACTTCAGTGATCGGACGAGAACTGGTGCTTTCAACGTGGTATGGCCGTAGACATTCTCAAGGAATTTTTCTGGCGGGTCGTTGCCGATTTACCAAATTCAACCAAATTCAAACAAAAGTCGTGTAGAGAGTCGCAAAAAGAGTCTACAGCACTCGGTGTTCCCAGGCGGTCACCCATCCAAGTACTAACCGAGCCCGACGTTGCTTAACTTCAGTGATCGGACGAGAACTGGTGCTTTTAACGTGGTATGGCCGTAGACATTCTCAAGGAATTTTTCTGGCGGGTCGTTGCCGATTTACCAAATTCAACCAAATTCAAACAAAAGTCGTGTAGAGAGTCGCAAAAAGAGTCTACAGCACTCGGTGTTCCCAGGCGGTCACCCATCCAAGTACTAACCGAGCCCGACGTTGCTTAACTTCAGTGATCGGACGAGAACTGGTGCTTTCAACGTGGTATGGCCGTAGACATTCTCAAGGAATTTTTCTGGCGGGTCGTTGCCGATTTACCAAATTCAACCAAATTCAAACAAAAGTCGTGTAGAGAGTCGCAAAAAGAGTCTACAGCACTCGGTGTTCCCAGGCGGTCACCCATCCAAGTACTAACCGAGCCCGACGTTGCTTAACTTCAGTGATCGGACGAGAACTGGTGCTTTCAACGTGGTATGGCCGTAGACATTCTCAAGGAATTTTTCTGGCGGGTCGTTGCCGATTTACCAAATTCAACCAAATTCAAACAAAAGTCGTGTAGAGAGTCGCAGAAAGAGTCTACAGCACTCGGTGTTCCCAGGCGGTCACCCATCCAAGTACTAACCGAGCCCGACGTTGCTTAACTTCAGTGATCGGACGAGAACTGGTGCTTTCAACGTGGTATGGCCGTAGACATTCTCAAGGAATTTTTCTGGCGGGTCGTTGCCGATTTACCAAATTCAACCAAATTCAACCAAATTCAAACAAAAGTCGTGTAGAGAGTCGCAAAAAGAGTCTACAGCACTCGGTGTTCCCAGGCGGTCACCCATCCAAGTACTAACCGAGCCCGACGTTGCTTAACTTCAGTGATCGGACGAGAACTGGTGCTTTCAACGTGGTATGGCCGTAGACATTCTCAAGGAATTTTTCTGGCGGGTCGTTGCCGATTTACCAAATTCAACCAAATTCAAACAAAAGTCGTGTAGAGAGTCGCAAAAAGAGTCTACAGCACTCGGTGTTCCCAGGCGGTCACCCATCCAAGTACTAACCGAGCCCGACGTTGCTTAACTTCAGTGATCGGACGAGAACTGGTGCTTTCAACGTGGTATGGCCGTAGACATTCTCAAGGAATTTTTCTGGCGGGTCGTTGCCGATTGACCAAATTCAACCAAATTCAAACAAAAGTCGTGTAGAGAGTCGCAAAAAGAGTCTACAGCACTCGGTGTTCCCAGGCGGTCACCCATCCAAGTACTAACCGAGCCCGACGTTGCTTAACTTCAGTGATCGGACGAGAACTGGTGCTTTCAACGTGGTATGGCCGTAGACATTCTCAAGGAATTTTTCTGGCGGGTCGTTGCCGATTTACCAAATTCAACCAAATTCAAACAAAAGTCGTGTAGAGAGTCGCAAAAAGAGTCTACAGCACTCGGTGTTCCCAGGCGGTCACCCATCCAAGTACTAACCGAGCCCGACGTTGCTTAACTTCAGTGATCGGACGAGAACTGGTGCTTTCAACGTGGTATGGCCGTAGACATTCTCAAGGAATCTTTCTGGCGGGTCGTTGCCGATTTACCAAATTCAACCAAATTCAAACAAAAGTCGTGTAGAGAGTCGCAAAAAGAGTCTACAGCACTCGGTGTTCCCAGGCGGTCACCCATCCAAGTACTAACCGAGCCCGACGTTGCTTAACTTCAGTGATCGGACGAGAACTGGTGCTTTCAACGTGGTATGGCCGTAGACATTCTCAAGGAATCTTTCTGGCGGGTCGTTGCCGATTTACCAAATTCAACCAAATTCAAACAAAAGTCGTGTAGAGAGTCGCAAAAAGAGTCTACAGCACTCGGTGTTCCCAGGCGGTCACCCATCCAAGTACTAACCGAGCCCGACGTTGCTTAACTTCAGTGATCGGACGAGAACTGGTGCTTTCAACGTAGTATGGCCGTAGACATTCTCAAGGAATTTTTCTGGCGGGTCGTTGCCGATTTACCAAATTCAACCAAATTCAAACAAAAGTCGTGTAGAGAGTCGCAAAAAGAGTCTACAGCACTCGGTGTTCCCAGGCGGTCACCCATCCAAGTACTAACCGAGCCCGACGTTGCTTAACTTCAGTGATCGGACGAGAACTGGTGCTTTCAACGTGGTATGGCCGTAGACATTCTCAAGGAATCTTTCTGGCGGGTCGTTGCCGATTTACCAAATTCAACCAAATTCAAACAAAAGTCGTGTAGAGAGTCGCAAAAAGAGTCTACAGCACTCGGTGTTCCCAGGCGGTCACCCATCCAAGTGATAACCGAGCCCGACGTTGCTTAACTTCAGTGATCGGACGAGAACTGGTGCTTTCAACGTGGTATGGCCGTAGACATTCTCAAGGAATTTTTCTGGCGGGTCGTTGCCGATTTACCAAATTCAACCAAATTCAATCAAAAGTCGTGTAGAGAGTCGCAAAAAGAGTCTACAGCACTCGGTGTTCCCAGGCGGTCACCCATCCAAGTACTAACCGAGCCCGACGTTGCTTAACTTCAGTGATCGGACGAGAACTGGTGCTTTCAACGTGGTATGGCCGTAGACATTCTCAAGGAATTTTTCTGGCGGGTCGTTGCCGATTTACCAAATTCAACCAAATTCAAACAAAAGTCGTGTAGAGAGTCGCAAAAAGAGTCTACAGCACTCGGTGTTCCCAGGCGGTCACCCATCCAAGTACTAACCGAGCCCGACGTTGCTTAACTTCAGTGATCGGACGAGAACTGGTGCTTTCAACGTGGTATGGCCGTAGACATTCTCAAGGAATTTTTCTGGCGGGTCGTTGCCGATTTACCAAATTCAACCAAATTCAAACAAAAGTCGTGTAGAGAGTCGCAAAAAGAGTCTACAGCACTCGGTGTTCCCAGGCGGTCACCCATCCAAGTACTAACCGAGCCCGACGTTGCTTAACTTCAGTGATCGGACGAGAACTGGTGCTTTCAACGTGGTATGGCCGTAGACATTCTCAAGGAATTTTTCTGGCGGGTCGTTGCCGATTTACCAAATTCAACCAAATTCAAACAAAAGTCGTGTAGAGAGTCGCAAAAAGAGTCTACGGCACTCGGTGTTCCCAGGCGGTCACCCATCCAAGTACTAACCGAGCCCGACGTTGCTTAACTTCAGTGATCGGACGAGAACTGGTGCTTTCAACGTGGTATGGCCGTAGACATTCTCAAGGAATCTTTCTGGCGGGTCGTTGCCGATTTACCAAATTCAACCAAATTCAAACAAAAGTCGTGTAGAGAGTCGCAAAAAGAGTCTACAGCACTCGGTGTTCCCAGGCGGTCACCCATCCAAGTACTAACCGAGCCCGACGTTGCTTAACTTCAGTGATCGGACGAGAACTGGTGCTTTCAACGTGGTATGGCCGTAGACATTCTCAAGGAATTTTTCTGGCGGGTCGTTGCCGATTTACCAAATTCAACCAAATTCAAACAAAAGTCGTGTAGAGAGTCGCAAAAAGAGTCTACAGCACTCGGTGTTCCCAGGCGGTCACCCATCCAAGTACTAACCGAGCCCGACGTTGCTTAACTTCAGTGATCGGACGAGAACTGGTGCTTTCAACGTGGTATGGCCGTAGACATTCTCAAGGAATTTTTCTGGCGGGTCGTTGCCGATTTACCAAATTCAACCAAATTCAAACAAAAGTCGTGTAGAGAGTCGCAAAAAGAGTCTACAGCACTCGGTGTTCCCAGGCGGTCACCCATCCAAGTACTAACCGAGCCCGACGTTGCTTAACTTCAGTGATCGGACGAGAACTGGTGCTTTCAACGTGGTATGGCCGTAGACATTCTCAAGGAATTTTTCTGGCGGGTCGTTGCCGATTTACCAAATTCAACCAAATTCAAACAAAAGTCGTGTAGAGAGTCGCAAAAAGAGTCTACAGCACTCGGTGTTCCCAGGCGGTCACCCATCCAAGTACTAACCGAGCCCGACGTTGCTTAACTTCAGTGATCGGACGAGAACTGGTGCTTTCAACGTGGTATGGCCGTAAACATTCTCAAGGAATTTTTCTGCCGGGTCGTTGCCGATTTACCAAATTCAACCAAATTCAAACAAAAGTCGTGTAGAGAGTCGCAAAAAGAGTCTACAGCACTCGGTGTTCCCAGGCGGTCACCCATCCAAGTACTAACCGAGCCCGACGTTGCTTAACTTCAGTGATCGGACGAGAACTGGTGCTTTCAACGTGGTATGGCCGTAGACATTCTCAAGGAATTTTTCTGGCGGGTCGTTGCCGATTTACCAAATTCAACCAAATTCAAACAAAAGTCGTGTAGAGAGTCGCAAAAAGAGTCTACAGCACTCGGTGTTCCCAGGCGGTCACCCATCCAAGTACTAACCGAGCCCGACGTTGCTTAACTTCAGTGATCGGACGAGAACTGGTGCTTTCAACGTGGTATGGCCGTAGACATTCTCAAGGAATTTTTCTGGCGGGTCGTTGCCGATTTACCAAATTCAAACAAAAGTCGTGTAGAGAGTCGCAAAAAGAGTCTACAGCACTCGGTGTTCCCAGGCGGTCACCCATCCAAGTACTAACCGAGCCCGACGTTGCTTAACTTCAGTGATCGGACGAGAACTGGTGCTTTCAACGTGGTATGGCCGTAGACATTCTCAAGGAATTTTTCTGGCGGGTCGTTGCCGATTTACCAAATTCAACCAAATTCAAACAAAAGTCGTGTAGAGAGTCGCAAAAAGAGTCTACAGCACTCGGTGTTCCCAGGCGGTCACCCATCCAAGTACTAACCGAGCCCGACGTTGCTTAACTTCAGTGATCGGACGAGAACTGGTGCTTTCAACGTGGTATGGCCGTAGACATTCTCAAGGAATTTTTCTGGCGGGTCGTTGCCGATTTACCAAATTCAACCAAATTCAAACAAAAGTCGTGTAGAGAGTCGCAAAAAGAGTCTACAGCACTCGGTGTTCCCAGGCGGTCACCCATCCAAGTACTAACCGAGCCCGACGTTGCTTAACTTCAGTGATCGGACGAGAACTGGTGCTTTCAACGTGGTATGGCCGTAGACATTCTCAAGGAATTTTTCTGGCGGGTCGTTGCCGATTAACCAAATTCAACCAAATTCAAACAAAAGTCGTGTAGAGAGTCGCAAAAAGAGTCTACAGCACTCGGTGTTCCCAGGCGGTCACCCATCCAAGTACTAACCGAGCCCGACGTTGCTTAACTTCAGTGATCGGACGAGAACTGGTGCTTTCAACGTGGTATGGCCGTAGACATTCTCAAGGAATTTTTCTGGCGGGTCGTTGCCGATTTACCAAATTCAACCAAATTCAAACAAAAGTCGTGTAGAGAGTCGCAAAAAGAGTCTACAGCACTCGGTGTTCCCAGGCGGTCACCCATCCAAGTACTAACCGAGCCCGACGTTGCTTAACTTCAGTGATCGGACGAGAACTGGTGCTTTCAACGTGGTATGGCCGTAGACATTCTCAAGGAATTTTTCTGGCGGGTCGTTGCCGATTTACCAAATTCAACCAAATTCAAACAAAAGTCGTGTAGAGAGTCGCAAAAAGAGTCTACAGCACTCGGTGTTCCCAGGCGGTCACCCATCCAAGTACTAACCGAGCCCGACGTTGCTTAACTTCAGTGATCGGACGAGAACTGGTGCTTTCAACGTGGTATGGCCGTAGACATTCTCAAGGAATTTTTCTGGCGGGTCGTTGCCGATTTACCAAATTCAACCAAATTCAACCAAATTCAAACAAAAGTCGTGTAGAGAGTCGCAAAAAGAGTCTACAGCACTCGGTGTTCCCAGGCGGTCACCCATCCAAGTACTAACCGAGCCCGACGTTGCTTAACTTCAGTGATCGGACGAGAACTGGTGCTTTCAACGTGGTATGGCCGTAGACATTCTCAAGGAATTTTTCTGGCGGGTCGTTGCCGATTTACCAAATTCAACCAAATTCAAACAAAAGTCGTGTAGAGAGTCGCAAAAAGAGTCTACAGCACTCGGTGTTCCCAGGCGGTCACCCATCCAAGTACTAACCGAGCCCGACGTTGCTTAACTTCAGTGATCGGACGAGAACTGGTGCTTTCAACGTGGTATGGCCGTAGACATTCTCAAGGAATTTTTCTGGCGGGTCGTTGCCGATTTACCAAATTCAACCAAATTCAAACAAAAGTCGTGTAGAGAGTCGCAAAAAGAGTCTACAGCACTCGGTGTTCCCAGGCGGTCACCCATCCAAGTACTAACCGAGCCCGACGTTGCTTAACTTCAGTGATCGGACGAGAACTGGTGCTTTCAACGTGGTATGGCCGTAGACATTCTCAAGGAATTTTTCTGGCGGGTCGTTGCCGATTTACCAAATTCAACCAAATTCAAACAAAAGTCGTGTAGAGAGTCACAAAAAGAGTCTACAGCACTCGGTGTTCCCAGGCGGTCACCCATCCAAGTACTAACCGAGCCCGACGTTGCTTAACTTCAGTGATCGGACGAGAACTGGTGCTTTCAACGTGGTATGGCCGTAGACATTCTCAAGGAATTTTTCTGGCGGGTCGTTGCCGATTTACCAAATTCAACCAAATTCAAACAAAAGTCGTGTAGAGAGTCGCAAAAAGAGTCTACAGCACTCGGTGTTCCCAGGCGGTCACCCATCCAAGTACTAACCGAGCCCGACGTTGCTTAACTTCAGTGATCGGACGAGAACTGGTGCTTTCAACGTGGTATGGCCGTAGACATTCTCAAGGAATTTTTCTGGCGGGTCGTTGCCGATTTACCAAATTCAACCAAATTCAAACAAAAGTCGTGTAGAGAGTCGCAAAAAGAGTCTACAGCACTCGGTGTTCCCAGGCGGTCACCCATCCAAGTACTAACCGAGCCCGACGTTGCTTAACTTCAGTGATCGGACGAGAACTGGTGCTTTCAACGTGGTATGGCCGTACACATTCTCAAGGAATTTTTCTGGCGGGTCGTTGCCGATTTACCAAATTCAACCAAATTCAAACAAAAGTCGTGTAGAGAGTCGCAAAAAGAGTCTACAGCACTCGGTGTTCCCAGGCGGTCACCCATCCAAGTACTAACCGAGCCCGACGTTGCTTAACTTCAGTGATCGGACGAGAACTGGTGCTTTCAACGTGGTATGGCCGTAGACATTCTCAAGGAATTTTTCTGGCGGGTCGTTGCCGATTTACCAAATTCAACCAAATTCAAACAAAAGTCGTGTAGAGAGTCGCAAAAAGAGTCTACAGCACTCGGTGTTCCCAGGCGGTCACCCATCCAAGTACTAACCGAGCCCGACGTTGCTTAACTTCAGTGATCGGACGAGAACTGGTGCTTTCAACGTGGTATGGCCGTAGACATTCTCAAGGAATTTTTCTGGCGGGTCGTTGCCGATTTACCAAATTCAACCAAATTCAAACAAAAGTCGTGTAGAGAGTCGCAAAAAGAGTCTACAGCACTCGGTGTTCCCAGGCGGTCACCCATCCAAGTACTAACCGAGCCCGACGTTGCTTAACTTCAGTGATCGGACGAGAACTGGTGCTTTCAACGTGGTATGGCCGTAGACATTCTCAAGGAATTTTTCTGGCGGGTCGTTGCCGATTTACCAAATTCAACCAAATTCAAACAAAAGTCGTGTAGAGAGTCGCAAAAAGAGTCTACAGCACTCGGTGTTCCCAGGCGGTCACCCATCCAAGTACTAACCGAGCCCGACGTTGCTTAACTTCAGTGATCGGACGAGAACTGGTGCTTTCAACGTGGTATGGCCGTACACATTCTCAAGGAATTTTTCTGGCGGGTCGTTGCCGATTTACCAAATTCAACCAAATTCAAACAAAAGTCGTGTAGAGAGTCGCAAAAAGAGTCTACGGCACTCGGTGTTCCCAGGCGGTCACCCATCCAAGTACTAACCGAGCCCGACGTTGCTTAACTTCAGTGATCGGACGAGAACTGGTGCTTTCAACGTGGTATGGCCGTAGACATTCTCAAGGAATTTTTCTGGCGGGTCGTTGCCGATTTACCAAATTCAACCAAATTCAAACAAAAGTCGTGTAGAGAGTCGCAAAAAGAGTCTACAGCACTCGGTGTTCCCAGGCGGTCACCCATCCAAGTACTAACCGAGCCCGACGTTGCTTAACTTCAGTGATCGGACGAGAACTGGTGCTTTCAACGTGGTATGGCCGTAGACATTCTCAAGGAATTTTTCTGGCGGGTCGTTGCCGATTTACCAAATTCAACCAAATTCAAACAAAAGTCGTGTAGAGAGTCGCAAAAAGAGTCTACAGCACTCGGTGTTCCCAGGCGGTCACCCATCCAAGTACTAACCGAGCCCGACGTTGCTTAACTTCAGTGATCGGACGAGAACTGGTGCTTTCAACGTGGTATGGCCGTAGACATTCTCAAGGAATTTTTCTGGCGGGTCGTTGCCGATTTACCAAATTCAACCAAATTCAAACAAAAGTCGTGTAGAGAGTCGCAAAAAGAGTCTACAGCACTCGGTGTTCCCAGGCGGTCACCCATCCAAGTACTAACCGAGCCCGACGTTGCTTAACTTCAGTGATCGGACGAGAACTGGTGCTTTCAACGTGGTATGGCCGTAGACATTCTCAAGGAATTTTTCTGGCGGGTCGTTGCCGATTTACCAAATTCAACCAAATTCAAACAAAAGTCGTGTAGAGAGTCGCAAAAAGAGTCTACAGCACTCGGTGTTCCCAGGCGGTCACCCATCCAAGTACTAACCGAGCCCGACGTTGCTTAACTTCAGTGATCGGACGAGAACTGGTGCTTTCAACGTGGTATGGCCGTAGACATTCTCAAGGAATTTTTCTGGCGGGTCGTTGCCGATTTACCAAATTCAACCAAATTCAAACAAAAGTCGTGTAGAGAGTCGCAAAAAGAGTCTACAGCACTCGGTGTTCCCAGGCGGTCACCCATCCAAGTACTAACCGAGCCCGACGTTGCTTAACTTCAGTGATCGGACGAGAACTGGTGCTTTCAACGTGGTATGGCCGTAGACATTCTCAAGGAATTTTTCTGGCGGGTCGTTGCCGATTTACCAAATTCAACCAAATTCAAACAAAAGTCGTGTAGAGAGTCGCAAAAAGAGTCTACGGCACTCGGTGTTCCCAGGCGGTCACCCATCCAAGTACTAACCGAGCCCGACGTTGCTTAACTTCAGTGATCGGACGAGAACTGGTGCTTTCAACGTGGTATGGCCGTAGACATTCTCAAGGAATCTTTCTGGCGGGTCGTTGCCGATTTACCAAATTCAACCAAATTCAAACAAAAGTCGTGTAGAGAGTCGCAAAAAGAGTCTACAGCACTCGGTGTTCCCAGGCGGTCACCCATCCAAGTACTAACCGAGCCCGACGTTGCTTAACTTCAGTGATCGGACGAGAACTGGTGCTTTCAACGTGGTATGGCCGTAGACATTCTCAAGGAATTTTTCTGGCGGGTCGTTGCCGATTTACCAAATTCAACCAAATTCAAACAAAAGTCGTGTAGAGAGTCGCAAAAAGAGTCTACAGCACTCGGTGTTCCCAGGCGGTCACCCATCCAAGTACTAACCGAGCCCGACGTTGCTTAACTTCAGTGATCGGACGAGAACTGGTGCTTTCAACGTGGTATGGCCGTAGACATTCTCAAGGAATCTTTCTGGCGGGTCGTTGCCGATTTACCAAATTCAACCAAATTCAAACAAAAGTCGTGTAGAGAGTCGCAAAAAGAGTCTACAGCACTCGGTGTTCCCAGGCGGTCACCCATCCAAGTACTAACCGAGCCCGACGTTGCTTAACTTCAGTGATCGGACGAGAACTGGTGCTTTCAACGTGGTATGGCCGTAGACATTCTCAAGGAATTTTTCTGGCGGGTCGTTGCCGATTTACCAAATTCAACCAAATTCAAACAAAAGTCGTGTAGAGAGTCGCAAAAAGAGTCTACAGCACTCGGTGTTCCCAGGCGGTCACCCATCCAAGTACTAACCGAGCCCGACGTTGCTTAACTTCAGTGATCGGACGAGAACTGGTGCTTTCAACGTGGTATGGCCGTAGACATTCTCAAGGAATTTTTCTGGCGGGTCGTTGCCGATTTACCAAATTCAACCAAATTCAAACAAAAGTCGTGTAGAGAGTCGCAAAAAGAGTCTACAGCACTCGGTGTTCCCAGGCGGTCACCCATCCAAGTACTAACCGAGCCCGACGTTGCTTAACTTCAGTGATCGGACGAGAACTGGTGCTTTCAACGTGGTATGGCCGTAGACATTCTCAAGGAATTTTTCTGGCGGGTCGTTGCCGATTTACCAAATTCAACCAAATTCAAACAAAAGTCGTGTAGAGAGTCGCAAAAAGAGTCTACAGCACTCGGTGTTCCCAGGCGGTCACCCATCCAAGTACTAACCGAGCCCGACGTTGCTTAACTTCAGTGATCGGACGAGAACTGGTGCTTTCAACGTGGTATGGCCGTAGACATTCTCAAGGAATTTTTCTGGCGGGTCGTTGCCGATTAACCAAATTCAACCAAATTCAAACAAAAGTCGTGTAGAGAGTCGCAAAAAGAGTCTACAGCACTCGGTGTTCCCAGGCGGTCACCCATCCAAGTACTAACCGAGCCCGACGTTGCTTAACTTCAGTGATCGGACGAGAACTGGTGCTTTCAACGTGGTATGGCCGTAGACATTCTCAAGGAATTTTTCTGGCGGGTCGTTGCCGATTTACCAAATTCAACCAAATTCAACCAAATTCAAACAAAAGTCGTGTAGAGAGTCGCAAAAAGAGTCTACAGCACTCGGTGTTCCCAGGCGGTCACCCATCCAAGTACTAACCGAGCCCGACGTTGCTTAACTTCAGTGATCGGACGAGAACTGGTGCTTTCAACGTGGTATGGCCGTAGACATTCTCAAGGAATTTTTCTGGCGGGTCGTTGCCGATTTACCAAATTCAACCAAATTCAAACAAAAGTCGTGTAGAGAGTCGCAAAAAGAGTCTACAGCACTCGGTGTTCCCAGGCGGTCACCCATCCAAGTACTAACCGAGCCCGACGTTGCTTAACTTCAGTGATCGGACGAGAACTGGTGCTTTCAACGTGGTATGGCCGTAGACATTCTCAAGGAATTTTTCTGGCGGGTCGTTGCCGATTTACCAAATTCAACCAAATTCAAACAAAAGTCGTGTAGAGAGTCGCAAAAAGAGTCTACAGCACTCGGTGTTCCCAGGCGGTCACCCATCCAAGTACTAACCGAGCCCGACGTTGCTTAACTTCAGTGATCGGACGAGAACTGGTGCTTTCAACGTGGTATGGCCGTAGACATTCTCAAGGAATTTTTCTGGCGGGTCGTTGCCGATTTACCAAATTCAACCAAATTCAAACAAAAGTCGTGTAGAGAGTCGCAAAAAGAGTCTACAGCACTCGGTGTTCCCAGGCGGTCACCCATCCAAGTACTAACCGAGCCCGACGTTGCTTAACTTCAGTGATCGGACGAGAACTGGTGCTTTCAACGTGGTATGGCCGTAGACATTCTCAAGGAATTTTTCTGGCGGGTCGTTGCCGATTTACCAAATTCAACCAAATTCAAACAAAAGTCGTGTAGAGAGTCGCAAAAAGAGTCTACAGCACTCGGTGTTCCCAGGCGGTCACCCATCCAAGTACTAACCGAGCCCGACGTTGCCTAACTTCAGTGATCGGACGAGAACTGGTGCTTTCAACGTGGTATGGCCGTAGACATTCTCAAGGAATTTTTCTGGCGGGTCGTTGCCGATTTACCAAATTCAACCAAATTCAAACAAAAGTCGTGTAGAGAGTCGCAAAAAGAGTCTACAGCACTCGGTGTTCCCAGGCGGTCACCCATCCAAGTACTAACCGAGCCCGACGTTGCTTAACTTCAGTGATCGGACGAGAACTGGTGCTTTCAACGTGGTATAGCCGTAGACATTCTCAAGGAATTTTTCTGGCGGGTCGTTGCCGATTTACCAAATTCAACCAAATTCAAACAAAAGTCGTGTAGAGAGTCGCAAAAAGAGTCTACAGCACTCGGTGTTCCCAGGCGGTCACCCATCCAAGTACTAACCGAGCCCGACGTTGCTTAACTTCAGTGATCGGACGAGAACTGGTGCTTTCAACGTGGTATGGCCGTAGACATTCTCAAGGAATTTTTCTGGCGGGTCGTTGCCGATTTACCAAATTCAACCAAATTCAAACAAAAGTCGTGTAGAGAGTCGCAAAAAGAGTCTACAGCACTCGGTGTTCCCAGGCGGTCACCCATCCAAGTACTAACCGAGCCCGACGTTGCTTAACTTCAGTGATCGGACGAGAACTGGTGCTTTCAACGTGGTATGGCCGTAGACATTCTCAAGGAATCTTTCTGGCGGGTCGTTGCCGATTTACCAAATTCAACCAAATTCAAACAAAAGTCGTGTAGAGAGTCGCAAAAAGAGTCTACAGCACTCGGTGTTCCCAGGCGGTCACCCATCCAAGTGATAACCGAGCCCGACGTTGCTTAACTTCAGTGATCGGACGAGAACTGGTGCTTTCAACGTGGTATGGCCGTAGACATTCTCAAGGAATTTTTCTGGCGGGTCGTTGCCGATTTACCAAATTCAACCAAATTCAATCAAAAGTCGTGTAGAGAGTCGCAAAAAGAGTCTACAGCACTCGGTGTTCCCAGGCGGTCACCCATCCAAGTACTAACCGAGCCCGACGTTGCTTAACTTCAGTGATCGGACGAGAACTGGTGCTTTCAACGTGGTATGGCCGTAGACATTCTCAAGGAATCTTTCTGGCGGGTCGTTGCCGATTTACCAAATTCAACCAAATTCAAACAAAAGTCGTGTAGAGAGTCGCAAAAAGAGTCTACAGCACTCGGTGTTCTTAGGCGGTCACCCATCCAAGTACTAACCGAGCCCGACGTTGCTTAACTTCAGTGATCGGACGAGAACTGGTGCTTTCAACGTGGTATGGCCGTAGACATTCTCAAGGAATCTTTCTGGCGGGTCGTTGCCGATTTACCAAATTCAACCAAATTCAAACAAAAGTCGTGTAGAGAGTCGCAAAAAGAGTCTACAGCACTCGGTGTTCCCAGGCGGTCACCCATCCAAGTACTAACCGAGCCCGACGTTGCTTAACTTCAGTGATCGGACGAGAACTGGTGCTTTCAACGTGGTATGGCCGTAGACATTCTCAAGGAATCTTTCTGGCGGGTCGTTGCCGATTTACCAAATTCAACCAAATTCAAACAAAAGTCGTGTAGAGAGTCGCAAAAAGAGTCTACAGCACTCGGTGTTCCCAGGCGGTCACCCATCCAAGTGATAACCGAGCCCGACGTTGCTTAACTTCAGTGATCGGACGAGAACTGGTGCTTTCAACGTGGTATGGCCGTAGACATTCTCAAGGAATTTTTCTGGCGGGTCGTTGCCGATTTACCAAATTCAACCAAATTCAATCAAAAGTCGTGTAGAGAGTCGCAAAAAGAGTCTACAGCACTCGGTGTTCCCAGGCGGTCACCCATCCAAGTACTAACCGAGCCCGACGTTGCTTAACTTCAGTGATCGGACGAGAACTGGTGCTTTCAACGTGGTATGGCCGTAGACATTCTCAAGGAATTTTTCTGGCGGGTCGTTGCCGATTGACCAAATTCAACCAAATTCAAACAAAAGTCGTGTAGAGAGTCGCAAAAAGAGTCTACAGCACTCGGTGTTCCCAGGCGGTCACCCATCCAAGTACTAACCGAGCCCGACGTTGCTTAACTTCAGTGATCGGACGAGAACTGGTGCTTTCAACGTGGTATGGCCGTAGACATTCTCAAGGAATCTTTCTGGCGGGTCGTTGCCGATTTACCAAATTCAACCAAATTCAAACAAAAGTCGTGTAGAGAGTCGCAAAAAGAGTCTACAGCACTCGGTGTTCCCAGGCGGTCACCCATCCAAGTACTAACCGAGCCCGACGTTGCTTAACTTCAGTGATCGGACGAGAACTGGTGCTTTCAACGTGGTATGGCCGTAGACATTCTTAAGGAATTTTTCTGGCGGGTCGTTGCCGATTTACCAAATTCAACCAAATTCAAACAAAAGTCGTGTAGAGAGTCGCAAAAAGAGTCTACAGCACTCGGTGTTCCCAGGCGGTCACCCATCCAAGTACTAACCGAGCCCGACGTTGCTTAACTTCAGTGATCGGACGAGAACTGGTGCTTTCAACGTGGTATGGCCGTAGACATTCTCAAGGAATTTTTCTGGCGGGTCGTTGCCGATTTACCAAATTCAACCAAATTCAAACAAAAGTCGTGTAGAGAGTCGCAAAAAGAGTCTACAGCACTCGGTGTTCCCAGGCGGTCACCCATCCAAGTACTAACCGAGCCCGACGTTGCTTAACTTCAGTGATCGGACGAGAACTGGTGCTTTCAACGTGGTATGGCCGTAGACATTCTCAAGGAATTTTTCTGGCGGGTCGTTGCCGATTTACCAAATTCAACCAAATTCAAACAAAAGTCGTGTAGAGAGTCGCAAAAAGAGTCTACAGCACTCGGTGTTCCCAGGCGGTCACCCATCCAAGTACTAACCGAGCCCGACGTTGCTTAACTTCAGTGATCGGACGAGAACTGGTGCTTTCAACGTGGTATGGCCGTAGACATTCTCAAGGAATTTTTCTGGCGGGTCGTTGCCGATTGACCAAATTCAACCAAATTCAAACAAAAGTCGTGTAGAGAGTCGCAAAAAGAGTCTACAGCACTCGGTGTTCCCAGGCGGTCACCCATCAAAGTACTAACCGAGCCCGACGTTGCTTAACTTCAGTGATCGGACGAGAACTGGTGCTTTCAACGTGGTATGGCCGTAGACATTCTCAAGGAATTTTTCTGGCGGGTCGTTGCCGATTTACCAAATTCAACCAAATTCAAACAAAAGTCGTGTAGAGAGTCGCAAAAAGAGTCTACAGCACTCGGTGTTCCCAGGCGGTCACCCATCCAAGTACTAACCGAGCCCGACGTTGCTTAACTTCAGTGATCGGACGAGAACTGGTGCTTTCAACGTGGTATGGCCGTAGACATTCTCAAGGAATCTTTCTGGCGGGTCGTTGCCGATTTACCAAATTCAACCAAATTCAAACAAAAGTCGTGTAGAGAGTCGCAAAAAGAGTCTACAGCACTCGGTGTTCCCAGGCGGTCACCCATCCAAGTACTAACCGAGCCCGACGTTGCTTAACTTCAGTGATCGGACGAGAACTGGTGCTTTCAACGTGGTATGGCCGTAGACATTCTCAAGGAATCTTTCTGGCGGGTCGTTGCCGATTTACCAAATTCAACCAAATTCAAACAAAAGTCGTGTAGAGAGTCGCCAGCACTCGGTGTTCCCAGGCGGTCACCCATCCAAGTACTAACCGAGCCCGACGTTGCTTAACTTCAGTGATCGGACGAGAACTGGTGCTTTCAACGTAGTATGGCCGTAGACATTCTCAAGGAATTTTTCTGGCGGGTCGTTGCCGATTTACCAAATTCAACCAAATTCAAACAAAAGTCGTGTAGAGAGTCGCAAAAAGAGTCTACAGCACTCGGTGTTCCCAGGCGGTCACCCATCCAAGTACTAACCGAGCCCGACGTTGCTTAACTTCAGTGATCGGACGAGAACTGGTGCTTTCAACGTGGTATGGCCGTAGACATTCTCAAGGAATTTTTCTGGCGGGTCGTTGCCGATTTACCAAATTCAACCAAATTCAAACAAAAGTCGTGTAGAGAGTCGCAAAAAGAGTCTACAGCACTCGGTGTTCCCAGGCGGTCACCCATCCAAGTACTAACCGAGCCCGACGTTGCTTAACTTCAGTGATCGGACGAGAACTGGTGCTTTCAACGTGGTATGGCCGTAGACATTCTCAAGGAATCTTTCTGGCGGGTCGTTGCCGATTTACCAAATTCAACCAAATTCAAACAAAAGTCGTGTAGAGAGTCGCAAAAAGAGTCTACAGCACTCGGTGTTCCCAGGCGGTCACCCATCCAAGTGATAACCGAGCCCGACGTTGCTTAACTTCAGTGATCGGACGAGAACTGGTGCTTTCAACGTGGTATGGCCGTAGACATTCTCAAGGAATTTTTCTGGCGGGTCGTTGCCGATTTACCAAATTCAACCAAATTCAATCAAAAGTCGTGTAGAGAGTCGCAAAAAGAGTCTACAGCACTCGGTGTTCCCAGGCGGTCACCCATCCAAGTACTAACCGAGCCCGACGTTGCTTAACTTCAGTGATCGGACGAGAACTGGTGCTTTCAACGTGGTATGGCCGTAGACATTCTCAAGGAATCTTTCTGGCGGGTCGTTGCCGATTTACCAAATTCAACCAAATTCAAACAAAAGTCGTGTAGAGAGTCGCAAAAAGAGTCTACAGCACTCGGTGTTCCCAGGCGGTCACCCATCCAAGTACTAACCGAGCCCGACGTTGCTTAACTTCAGTGATCGGACGAGAACTGGTGCTTTCAACGTGGTATGGCCGTAGACATTCTCAAGGAATCTTTCTGGCGGGTCGTTGCCGATTTACCAAATTCAACCAAATTCAAACTAAAGTCGTGTAGAGAGTCGCAAAAAGAGTCTACAGCACTCGGTGTTCCCAGGCGGTCACCCATCCAAGTACTAACCGAGCCCGACGTTGCTTAACTTCAGTGATCGGACGAGAACTGGTGCTTTCAACGTGGTATGGCCGTAGACATTCTCAAGGAATTTTTCTGGCGGGTCGTTGCCGATTGACCAAATTCAACCAAATTCAAACAAAAGTCGTGTAGAGAGTCGCAAAAAGAGTCTACAGCACTCGGTGTTCCCAGGCGGTCACCCATCCAAGTACTAACCGAGCCCGACGTTGCTTAACTTCAGTGATCGGACGAGAACTGGTGCTTTCAACGTGGTATGGCCGTAGACATTCTCAAGGAATCTTTCTGGCGGGTCGTTGCCGATTTACCAAATTCAACCAAATTCAAACAAAAGTCGTGTAGAGAGTCGCAAAAAGAGTCTACAGCACTCGGTGTTCCCAGGCGGTCACCCATCCAAGTACTAACCGAGCCCGACGTTGCTTAACTTCAGTGATCGGACGAGAACTGGTGCTTTCAACGTGGTATGGCCGTAGACATTCTTAAGGAATTTTTCTGGCGGGTCGTTGCCGATTTACCAAATTCAACCAAATTCAAACAAAAGTCGTGTAGAGAGTCGCAAAAAGAGTCTACAGCACTCGGTGTTCCCAGGCGGTCACCCATCCAAGTACTAAACGAGCCCGACGTTGCTTAACTTCAGTGATCGGACGAGAACTGGTGCTTTCAACGTGGTATGGCCGTAGACATTCTCAAGGAATTTTTCTGGCGGGTCGTTGCCGATTGACCAAATTCAACCAAATTCAAACAAAAGTCGTGTAGAGAGTCGCAAAAAGAGTCTACAGCACTCGGTGTTCCCAGGCGGTCACCCATCCAAGTACTAACCGAGCCCGACGTTGCTTAACTTCAGTGATCGGACGAGAACTGGTGCTTTCAACGTGGTATGGCCGTAGACATTCTCAAGGAATCTTTCTGGCGGGTCGTTGCCGATTTACCAAATTCAACCAAATTCAAACAAAAGTCGTGTAGAGAGTCGCAAAAAGAGTCTACAGCACTCGGTGTTCCCAGGCGGTCACCCATCCAAGTACTAACCGAGCCCGACGTTGCTTAACTTCAGTGATCGGACGAGAACTGGTGCTTTCAACGTGGTATGGCCGTAGACATTCTGAAGGAATTTTTCTGGCGGGTCGTTGCCGATTTACCAAATTCAACCAAATTCAAACAAAAGTCGTGTAGAGAGTCGCAAAAAGAGTCTACAGCACTCGGTGTTCCCAGGCGGTCACCCATCCAAGTACTAAACGAGCCCGACGTTGCTTAACTTCAGTGATCGGACGAGAACTGGTGCTTTCAACGTGGTATGGCCGTAGACATTCTCAAGGAATTTTTCTGGCGGGTCGTTGCCGATTTACCAAATTCAACCAAATTCAAACAAAAGTCGTGTAGAGAGTCGCAAAAAGAGTCTACAGCACTCGGTGTTCCCAGGCGGTCACCCATCCAAGTACTAACCGAGCCCGACGTTGCTTAACTTCAGTGATCGGACGAGAACTGGTGCTTTCAACGTGGTATGGCCGTAGACATTCTCAAGGAATTTTTCTGGCGGGTCGTTGCCGATTTACCAAATTCAACCAAATTCAAACAAAAGTCGTGTAGAGAGTCGCAAAAAGAGTCTACAGCACTCGGTGTTCCCAGGCGGTCACCCATCCAAGTACTAACCGAGCCCGACGTTGCTTAACTTCAGTGATCGGACGAGAACTGGTGCTTTCAACGTGGTATGGCCGTAGACATTCTCAAGGAATTTTTCTGGCGGGTCGTTGCCGATTTACCAAATTCAACCAAATTCAAACAAAAGTCGTGTAGAGAGTCGCAAAAAGAGTCTACAGCACTCGGTGTTCCCAGGCGGTCACCCATCCAAGTACTAACCGAGCCCGACGTTGCTTAACTTCAGTGATCGGACGAGAACTGGTGCTTTCAACGTGGTATGGCCGTAGACATTCTCAAGGAATTTTTCTGGCGGGTCGTTGCCGATTTACCAAATTCAACCAAATTCAAACAAAAGTCGTGTAGAGAGTCGCAAAAAGAGTCTACAGCACTCGGTGTTCCCAGGCGGTCACCCATCCAAGTACTAACCGAGCCCGACGTTGCTTAACTTCAGTGATCGGACGAGAACTGGTGCTTTCAACGTGGTATGGCCGTAGACATTCTCAAGGAATTTTTCTGGCGGGTCGTTGCCGATTTACCAAATTCAACCAAATTCAAACAAAAGAGTCTACAGCACTCGGTGTTCCCAGGCGGTCACCCATCCAAGTACTAACCGAGCCCGACGTTGCTTAACTTCAGTGATCGGACGAGAACTGGTGCTTTCAACGTGGTATGGCCGTAGACATTCTCAAGGAATTTTTCTGGCGGGTCGTTGCCGATTTACCAAATTCAACCAAATTCAACCAAATTCAAACAAAAGTCGTGTAGAGAGTCGCAAAAAGAGTCTACAGCACTCGGTGTTCCCAGGCGGTCACCCATCCAAGTACTAACCGAGCCCGACGTTGCTTAACTTCAGTGATCGGACAAGAACTGATGCTTTCAACGTGGTATGGCCGTAGACATTCTCAAGGAATTTTTCTGGCGGGTCGTTGCCGATTTACCAAATTCAACCAAATTCAAACAAAAGTCGTGTAGAGAGTCGCAAAAAGAGTCTACAGCACTCGGTGTTCCCAGGCGGTCACCCATCCAAGTACTAACCGAGCCCGACGTTGCTTAACTTCAGTGATCGGACGAGAACTGGTGCTTTCAACGTGGTATGGCCGTAGACATTCTCAAGGAATTTTTCTGGCGGGTCGTTGCCGATTTACCAAATTCAACCAAATTCAAACAAAAGTCGTGTAGAGAGTCGCAAAAAGAGTCTACAGCACTCGGTGTTCCCAGGCGGTCACCCATCCAAGTACTAACCGAGCCCGACGTTGCTTAACTTCAGTGATCGGACGAGAACTGGTGCTTTCAACGTGGTATGGCCGTAGACATTCTCAAGGAATTTTTCTGGCGGGTCGTTGCCGATTTACCAAATTCAACCAAATTCAAACAAAAGTCGTGTAGAGAGTCGCAAAAAGAGTCTACAGCACTCGGTGTTCCCAGGCGGTCACCCATCCAAGTACTAACCGAGCCCGACGTTGCTTAACTTCAGTGATCGGACGAGAACTGGTGCTTTCAACGTGGTATGGCCGTAGACATTCTCAAGGAATTTTTCTGGCGGGTCGTTGCCGATTTACCAAATTCAACCAAATTCAAACAAAAGTCGTGTAGAGAGTCGCAAAAAGAGTCTACAGCACTCGGTGTTCCCAGGCGGTCACCCATCCAAGTACTAACCGAGCCCGACGTTGCTTAACTTCAGTGATCGGACGAGAACTGGTGCTTTCAACGTGGTATGGCCGTAGACATTCTCAAGGAATTTTTCTGGCGGGTCGTTGCCGATTTACCAAATTCAACCAAATTCAAACAAAAGTCGTGTAGAGAGTCGCAAAAAGAGTCTACAGCACTCGGTGTTCCCAGGCGGTCACCCATCCAAGTACTAACCGAGCCCGACGTTGCTTAACTTCAGTGATCGGACGAGAACTGGTGCTTTCAACGTGGTATGGCCGTAGACATTCTCAAGGAATTTTTCTGGCGGGTCGTTGCCGATTTACCAAATTCAACCAAATTCAAACAAAAGTCGTGTAGAGAGTCGCAAAAAGAGTCTACAGCACTCGGTGTTCCCAGGCGGTCACCCATCCAAGTACTAACCGAGCCCGACGTTGCTTAACTTCAGTGATCGGACAAGAACTGATGCTTTCAACGTGGTATGGCCGTAGACATTCTCAAGGAATTTTTCTGGCGGGTCGTTGCCGATTTACCAAATTCAACCAAATTCAAACAAAAGTCGTGTAGAGAGTCGCAAAAAGAGTCTACAGCACTCGGTGTTCCCAGGCGGTCACCCATCCAAGTACTAACCGAGCCCGACGTTGCTTAACTTCAGTGATCGGACGAGAACTGGTGCTTTCAACGTGGTATGGCCGTAGACATTCTCAAGGAATTTTTCTGGCGGGTCGTTGCCGATTTACCAAATTCAACCAAATTCAAACAAAAGTCGTGTAGAGAGTCGCAAAAAGAGTCTACAGCACTCGGTGTTCCCAGGCGGTCACCCATCCAAGTACTAACCGAGCCCGACGTTGCTTAACTTCAGTGATCGGACGAGAACTGGTGCTTTCAACGTGGTATGGCCGTAGACATTCTCAAGGAATTTTTCTGGCGGGTCGTTGCCGATTTACCAAATTCAACCAAATTCAAACAAAAGTCGTGTAGAGAGTCGCAAAAAGAGTCTACAGCACTCGGTGTTCCCAGGCGGTCACCCATCCAAGTACTAACCGAGCCCGACGTTGCTTAACTTCAGTGATCGGACGAGAACTGGTGCTTTCAACGTGGTATGGCCGTAGACATTCTCAAGGAATTTTTCTGGCGGGTTGTTGCCGATTTACCAAATTCAACCAAATTCAAACAAAAGTCGTGTAGAGAGTCGCAAAAAGAGTCTACAGCACTCGGTGTTCCCAGGCGGTCACCCATCCAAGTACTAACCGAGCCCGACGTTGCTTAACTTCAGTGATCGGACGAGAACTGGTGCTTTCAACGTGGTATGGCCGTAGACATTCTCAAGGAATTTTTCTGGCGGGTCGTTGCCGATTTACCAAATTCAACCAAATTCAAACAAAAGTCGTGTAGAGAGTCGCAAAAAGAGTCTACAGCACTCGGTGTTCCCAGGCGGTCACCCATCCAAGTACTAACCGAGCCCGACGTTGCTTAACTTCAGTGATCGGACGAGAACTGGTGCTTTTAACGTGGTATGGCCGTAGACATTCTCAAGGAATTTTTCTGGCGGGTCGTTGCCGATTTACCAAATTCAACCAAATTCAAACAAAAGTCGTGTAGAGAGTCGCAAAAAGAGTCTACAGCACTCGGTGTTCCCAGGCGGTCACCCATCCAAGTACTAACCGAGCCCGACGTTGCTTAACTTCAGTGATCGGACGAGAACTGGTGCTTTCAACGTGGTATGGCCGTAGACATTCTCAAGGAATTTTTCTGGCGGGTCGTTGCCGATTTACCAAATTCAACCAAATTCAAACACAAGTCGTGTAGAGAGTCGCAAAAAGAGTCTACAGCACTCGGTGTTCCCAGGCGGTCACCCATCCAAGTACTAACCGAGCCCGACGTTGCTTAACTTCAGTGATCGGACGAGAACTGGTGCTTTCAACGTGGTATGGCCGTAGACATTCTCAAGGAATCTTTCTGGCGGGTCGTTGCCGATTTACCAAATTCAACCAAATTCAAACAAAAGTCGTGTAGAGAGTCGCAAAAAGAGTCTACAGCACTCGGTGTTCCCAGGCGGTCACCCATCCAAGTACTAACCGAGCCCGACGTTGCTTAACTTCAGTGATCGGACGAGAACTGGTGCTTTCAACGTGGTATGGCCGTAGACATTCTCAAGGAATTTTTCTGGCGGGTCGTTGCCGATTTACCAAATTCAACCAAATTCAAACAAAAGTCGTGTAGAGAGTCGCAAAAAGAGTCTACAGCACTCGGTGTTCCCAGGCGGTCACCCATCCAAGTACTAACCGAGCCCGACGTTGCTTAACTTCAGTGATCGGACGAGAACTGGTGCTTTCAACGTGGTATGGCCGTAGACATTCTCAAGGAATTTTTCTGGCGGGTCGTTGCCGATTTACCAAATTCAACCAAATTCAAACAAAAGTCGTGTAGAGAGTCGCAAAAAGAGTCTACAGCACTCGGTGTTCCCAGGCGGTCACCCATCCAAGTACTAACCGAGCCCGACGTTGCTTAACTTCAGTGATCGGACGAGAACTGGTGCTTTCAACGTGGTATGGCCGTAGACATTCTCAAGGAATTTTTCTGGCGGGTCGTTGCCGATTTACCAAATTCAACCAAATTCAAACAAAAGTCGTGTAGAGAGTCGCAAAAAGAGTCTACAGCACTCGGTGTTCCCAGGCGGTCACCCATCCAAGTACTAACCGAGCCCGACGTTGCTTAACTTCAGTGATCGGATGAGAACTGGTGCTTTCAACGTGGTATGGCCGTAGACATTCTCAAGGAATTTTTCTGGCGGGTCGTTGCCGATTTACCAAATTCAACCAAATTCAAACAAAAGTCGTGTAGAGAGTCGCAAAAAGAGTCTACAGCACTCGGTGTTCCCAGGCGGTCACCCATCCAAGTACTAACCGAGCCCGACGTTGCTTAACTTCAGTGATCGGACGAGAACTGGTGCTTTCAACGTGGTATGGCCGTAGACATTCTCAAGGAATTTTTCTGGCGGGTCGTTGCCGATTTACCAAATTCAACCAAATTCAAACAAAAGTCGTGTAGAGAGTCGCAAAAAGAGTCTACAGCACTCGGTGTTCCCAGGCGGTCACCCATCCAAGTACTAACCGAGCCCGACGTTGCTTAACTTCAGTGATCGGACGAGAACTGGTGCTTTCAACGTGGTATGGCCGTACACATTCTCAAGGAATTTTTCTGGCGGGTCGTTGCCGATTTACCAAATTCAACCAAATTCAAACAAAAGTCGTGTAGAGAGTCGCAAAAAGAGTCTACAGCACTCGGTGTTCCCAGGCGGTCACCCATCCAAGTGATAACCGAGCCCGACGTTGCTTAACTTCAGTGATCGGACGAGAACTGGTGCTTTCAACGTGGTATGGCCGTAGACATTCTCAAGGAATTTTTCTGGCGGGTCGTTGCCGATTTACCAAATTCAACCAAATTCAATCAAAAGTCGTGTAGAGAGTCGCAAAAAGAGTCTACAGCACTCGGTGTTCCCAGGCGGTCACCCATCCAAGTACTAACCGAGCCCGACGTTGCTTAACTTCAGTGATCGGACGAGAACTGGTGCTTTCAACGTGGTATGGCCGTAGACATTCTCAAGGAATTTTTCTGGCGGGTCGTTGCCGATTGACCAAATTCAACCAAATTCAAACAAAAGTCGTGTAGAGAGTCGCAAAAAGAGTCTACAGCACTCGGTGTTCCCAGGCGGTCACCCATCCAAGTACTAACCGAGCCCGACGTTGCTTAACTTCAGTGATCGGACGAGAACTGGTGCTTTCAACGTGGTATGGCCGTAGACATTCTCAAGGAATCTTTCTGGCGGGTCGTTGCCGATTTACCAAATTCAACCAAATTCAAACAAAAGTCGTGTAGAGAGTCGCAAAAAGAGTCTACAGCACTCGGTGTTCCCAGGCGGTCACCCATCCAAGTACTAACCGAGCCCGACGTTGCTTAACTTCAGTGATCGGACGAGAACTGGTGCTTTCAACGTGGTATGGCCGTAGACATTCTTAAGGAATTTTTCTGGCGGGTCGTTGCCGATTTACCAAATTCAACCAAATTCAAACAAAAGTCGTGTAGAGAGTCGCAAAAAGAGTCTACAGCACTCGGTGTTCCCAGGCGGTCACCCATCCAAGTACTAACCGAGCCCGACGTTGCTTAACTTCAGTGATCGGACGAGAACTGGTGCTTTCAACGTGGTATGGCCGTAGACATTCTCAAGGAATTTTTCTGGCGGGTCGTTGCCGATTTACCAAATTCAACCAAATTCAAACAAAAGTCGTGTAGAGAGTCGCAAAAAGAGTCTACAGCACTCGGTGTTCCCAGGCGGTCACCCATCCAAGTACTAACCGAGCCCGACGTTGCTTAACTTCAGTGATCGGACGAGAACTGGTGCTTTCAACGTGGTATGGCCGTAGACATTCTCAAGGAATCTTTCTGGCGGGTCGTTGCCGATTTACCAAATTCAACCAAATTCAAACAAAAGTCGTGTAGAGAGTCGCAAAAAGAGTCTACAGCACTCGGTGTTCCCAGGCGGTCACCCATCCAAGTGATAACCGAGCCCGACGTTGCTTAACTTCAGTGATCGGACGAGAACTGGTGCTTTCAACGTGGTATGGCCGTAGACATTCTCAAGGAATTTTTCTGGCGGGTCGTTGCCGATTTACCAAATTCAACCAAATTCAATCAAAAGTCGTGTAGAGAGTCGCAAAAAGAGTCTACAGCACTCGGTGTTCCCAGGCGGTCACCCATCCAAGTACTAACCGAGCCCGACGTTGCTTAACTTCAGTGATCGGACGAGAACTGGTGCTTTCAACGTGGTATGGCCGTAGACATTCTCAAGGAATCTTTCTGGCGGGTCGTTGCCGATTTACCAAATTCAACCAAATTCAAACAAAAGTCGTGTAGAGAGTCGCAAAAAGAGTCTACAGCACTCGGTGTTCTTAGGCGGTCACCCATCCAAGTACTAACCGAGCCCGACGTTGCTTAACTTCAGTGATCGGACGAGAACTGGTGCTTTCAACGTGGTATGGCCGTAGACATTCTCAAGGAATCTTTCTGGCGGGTCGTTGCCGATTTACCAAATTCAACCAAATTCAAACAAAAGTCGTGTAGAGAGTCGCAAAAAGAGTCTACAGCACTCGGTGTTCCCAGGCGGTCACCCATCCAAGTACTAACCGAGCCCGACGTTGCTTAACTTCAGTGATCGGACGAGAACTGGTGCTTTCAACGTGGTATGGCCGTAGACATTCTCAAGGAATCTTTCTGGCGGGTCGTTGCCGATTTACCAAATTCAACCAAATTCAAACAAAAGTCGTGTAGAGAGTCGCAAAAAGAGTCTACAGCACTCGGTGTTCCCAGGCGGTCACCCATCCAAGTGATAACCGAGCCCGACGTTGCTTAACTTCAGTGATCGGACGAGAACTGGTGCTTTCAACGTGGTATGGCCGTAGACATTCTTAAGGAATTTTTCTGGCGGGTCGTTGCCGATTTACCAAATTCAACCAAATTCAAACAAAAGTCGTGTAGAGAGTCGCAAAAAGAACCTACAGCACTCGGTGTTCCCAGGCGGTCACCCATCCAAGTACTAACCGAGCCCGACGTTGCTTAACTTCAGTGATCGGACGAGAACTGGTGCTTTCAACGTGGTATGGCCGTAGACATTCTCAAGGAATTTTTCTGGCGGGTCGTTGCCGATTGACCAAATTCAACCAAATTCAAACAAAAGTCGTGTAGAGAGTCGCAAAAAGAGTCTACAGCACTCGGTGTTCCCAGGCGGTCACCCATCCAAGTACTAACCGAGCCCGACGTTGCTTAACTTCAGTGATCGGACGAGAACTGGTGCTTTCAACGTGGTATGGCCGTAGACATTCTCAAGGAATTTTTCTGGCGGGTCGTTGCCGATTTACCAAATTCAACCAAATTCAAACAAAAGTCGTGTAGAGAGTCGCAAAAAGAGTCTACAGCACTCGGTGTTCCCAGGCGGTCACCCATCCAAGTACTAACCGAGCCCGACGTTGCTTAACTTCAGTGATCGGACGAGAACTGGTGCTTTCAACGTGGTATGGCCGTAGACATTCTCAAGGAATTTTTCTGGCGGGTCGTTGCCGATTGACCAAATTCAACCAAATTCAAACAAAAGTCGTGTAGAGAGTCGCAAAAAGAGTCTACAGCACTCGGTGTTCCCAGGCGGTCACCCATCAAAGTACTAACCGAGCCCGACGTTGCTTAACTTCAGTGATCGGACGAGAACTGGTGCTTTCAACGTGGTATGGCCGTAGACATTCTCAAGGAATTTTTCTGGCGGGTCGTTGCCGATTTACCAAATTCAACCAAATTCAAACAAAAGTCGTGTAGAGAGTCGCAAAAAGAGTCTACAGCACTCGGTGTTCCCAGGCGGTCACCCATCCAAGTACTAACCGAGCCCGACGTTGCTTAACTTCAGTGATCGGACGAGAACTGGTGCTTTCAACGTGGTATGGCCGTAGACATTCTCAAGGAATCTTTCTGGCGGGTCGTTGCCGATTTACCAAATTCAACCAAATTCAAACAAAAGTCGTGTAGAGAGTCGCAAAAAGAGTCTACAGCACTCGGTGTTCCCAGGCGGTCACCCATCCAAGTACTAACCGAGCCCGACGTTGCTTAACTTCAGTGATCGGACGAGAACTGGTGCTTTCAACGTGGTATGGCCGTAGACATTCTCAAGGAATCTTTCTGGCGGGTCGTTGCCGATTTACCAAATTCAACCAAATTCAAACAAAAGTCGTGTAGAGAGTCGCCAGCACTCGGTGTTCCCAGGCGGTCACCCATCCAAGTACTAACCGAGCCCGACGTTGCTTAACTTCAGTGATCGGACGAGAACTGGTGCTTTCAACGTAGTATGGCCGTAGACATTCTCAAGGAATTTTTCTGGCGGGTCGTTGCCGATTTACCAAATTCAACCAAATTCAAACAAAAGTCGTGTAGAGAGTCGCAAAAAGAGTCTACAGCACTCGGTGTTCCCAGGCGGTCACCCATCCAAGTACTAACCGAGCCCGACGTTGCTTAACTTCAGTGATCGGACGAGAACTGGTGCTTTCAACGTGGTATGGCCGTAGACATTCTCAAGGAATTTTTCTGGCGGGTCGTTGCCGATTTACCAAATTCAACCAAATTCAAACAAAAGTCGTGTAGAGAGTCGCAAAAAGAGTCTACAGCACTCGGTGTTCCCAGGCGGTCACCCATCCAAGTACTAACCGAGCCCGACGTTGCTTAACTTCAGTGATCGGACGAGAACTGGTGCTTTCAACGTGGTATGGCCGTAGACATTCTCAAGGAATCTTTCTGGCGGGTCGTTGCCGATTTACCAAATTCAACCAAATTCAAACAAAAGTCGTGTAGAGAGTCGCAAAAAGAGTCTACAGCACTCGGTGTTCCCAGGCGGTCACCCATCCAAGTGATAACCGAGCCCGACGTTGCTTAACTTCAGTGATCGGACGAGAACTGGTGCTTTCAACGTGGTATGGCCGTAGACATTCTCAAGGAATTTTTCTGGCGGGTCGTTGCCGATTTACCAAATTCAACCAAATTCAATCAAAAGTCGTGTAGAGAGTCGCAAAAAGAGTCTACAGCACTCGGTGTTCCCAGGCGGTCACCCATCCAAGTACTAACCGAGCCCGACGTTGCTTAACTTCAGTGATCGGACGAGAACTGGTGCTTTCAACGTGGTATGGCCGTAGACATTCTCAAGGAATCTTTCTGGCGGGTCGTTGCCGATTTACCAAATTCAACCAAATTCAAACAAAAGTCGTGTAGAGAGTCGCAAAAAGAGTCTACAGCACTCGGTGTTCCCAGGCGGTCACCCATCCAAGTACTAACCGAGCCCGACGTTGCTTAACTTCAGTGATCGGACGAGAACTGGTGCTTTCAACGTGGTATGGCCGTAGACATTCTCAAGGAATCTTTCTGGCGGGTCGTTGCCGATTTACCAAATTCAACCAAATTCAAACTAAAGTCGTGTAGAGAGTCGCAAAAAGAGTCTACAGCACTCGGTGTTCCCAGGCGGTCACCCATCCAAGTACTAACCGAGCCCGACGTTGCTTAACTTCAGTGATCGGACGAGAACTGGTGCTTTCAACGTGGTATGGCCGTAGACATTCTCAAGGAATTTTTCTGGCGGGTCGTTGCCGATTGACCAAATTCAACCAAATTCAAACAAAAGTCGTGTAGAGAGTCGCAAAAAGAGTCTACAGCACTCGGTGTTCCCAGGCGGTCACCCATCCAAGTACTAACCGAGCCCGACGTTGCTTAACTTCAGTGATCGGACGAGAACTGGTGCTTTCAACGTGGTATGGCCGTAGACATTCTCAAGGAATCTTTCTGGCGGGTCGTTGCCGATTTACCAAATTCAACCAAATTCAAACAAAAGTCGTGTAGAGAGTCGCAAAAAGAGTCTACAGCACTCGGTGTTCCCAGGCGGTCACCCATCCAAGTACTAACCGAGCCCGACGTTGCTTAACTTCAGTGATCGGACGAGAACTGGTGCTTTCAACGTGGTATGGCCGTAGACATTCTTAAGGAATTTTTCTGGCGGGTCGTTGCCGATTTACCAAATTCAACCAAATTCAAACAAAAGTCGTGTAGAGAGTCGCAAAAAGAGTCTACAGCACTCGGTGTTCCCAGGCGGTCACCCATCCAAGTACTAAACGAGCCCGACGTTGCTTAACTTCAGTGATCGGACGAGAACTGGTGCTTTCAACGTGGTATGGCCGTAGACATTCTCAAGGAATTTTTCTGGCGGGTCGTTGCCGATTTACCAAATTCAACCAAATTCAAACAAAAGTCGTGTAGAGAGTCGCAAAAAGAGTCTACAGCACTCGGTGTTCCCAGGCGGTCACCCATCCAAGTACTAACCGAGCCCGACGTTGCTTAACTTCAGTGATCGGACGAGAACTGGTGCTTTCAACGTGGTATGGCCGTAGACATTCTCAAGGAATTTTTCTGGCGGGTCGTTGCCGATTTACCAAATTCAACCAAATTCAAACAAAAGTCGTGTAGAGAGTCGCAAAAAGAGTCTACAGCACTCGGTGTTCCCAGGCGGTCACCCATCCAAGTACTAACCGAGCCCGACGTTGCTTAACTTCAGTGATCGGACGAGAACTGGTGCTTTCAACGTGGTATGGCCGTAGACATTCTCAAGGAATTTTTCTGGCGGGTCGTTGCCGATTTACCAAATTCAACCAAATTCAAACAAAAGTCGTGTAGAGAGTCGCAAAAAGAGTCTACAGCACTCGGTGTTCCCAGGCGGTCACCCATCCAAGTACTAACCGAGCCCGACGTTGCTTAACTTCAGTGATCGGACGAGAACTGGTGCTTTCAACGTGGTATGGCCGTAGACATTCTCAAGGAATTTTTCTGGCGGGTCGTTGCCGATTTACCAAATTCAACCAAATTCAACCAAATTCAAACAAAAGTCGTGTAGAGAGTCGCAAAAAGAGTCTACAGCACTCGGTGTTCCCAGGCGGTCACCCATCCAAGTACTAACCGAGCCCGACGTTGCTTAACTTCAGTGATCGGACGAGAACTGGTGCTTTCAACGTGGTATGGCCGTAGACATTCTCAAGGAATTTTTCTGGCGGGTCGTTGCCGATTTACCAAATTCAACCAAATTCAAACAAAAGAGTCTACAGCACTCGGTGTTCCCAGGCGGTCACCCATCCAAGTACTAACCGAGCCCGACGTTGCTTAACTTCAGTGATCGGACGAGAACTGGTGCTTTCAACGTGGTATGGCCGTAGACATTCTCAAGGAATTTTTCTGGCGGGTCGTTGCCGATTTACCAAATTCAACCAAATTCAACCAAATTCAAACAAAAGTCGTGTAGAGAGTCGCAAAAAGAGTCTACAGCACTCGGTGTTCCCAGGCGGTCACCCATCCAAGTACTAACCGAGCCCGACGTTGCTTAACTTCAGTGATCGGACGAGAACTGGTGCTTTCAACGTGGTATGGCCGTAGACATTCTCAAGGAATTTTTCTGGCGGGTCGTTGCCGATTTACCAAATTCAACCAAATTCAAACAAAAGTCGTGTAGAGAGTCGCAAAAAGAGTCTACAGCACTCGGTGTTCCCAGGCGGTCACCCATCCAAGTACTAACCGAGCCCGACGTTGCTTAACTTCAGTGATCGGACGAGAACTGGTGCTTTCAACGTGGTATGGCCGTAGACATTCTCAAGGAATTTTTCTGGCGGGTCGTTGCCGATTTACCAAATTCAACCAAATTCAAACAAAAGTCGTGTAGAGAGTCGCAAAAAGAGTCTACAGCACTCGGTGTTCCCAGGCGGTCACCCATCCAAGTACTAACCGAGCCCGACGTTGCTTAACTTCAGTGATCGGACGAGAACTGGTGCTTTCAACGTGGTATGGCCGTAGACATTCTCAAGGAATTTTTCTGGCGGGTCGTTGCCGATTTACCAAATTCAACCAAATTCAAACAAAAGTCGTGTAGAGAGTCGCAAAAAGAGTCTACAGCACTCGGTGTTCCCAGGCGGTCACCCATCCAAGTACTAACCGAGCCCGACGTTGCTTAACTTCAGTGATCGGACAAGAACTGATGCTTTCAACGTGGTATGGCCGTAGACATTCTCAAGGAATTTTTCTGGCGGGTCGTTGCCGATTTACCAAATTCAACCAAATTCAAACAAAAGTCGTGTAGAGAGTCGCAAAAAGAGTCTACAGCACTCGGTGTTCCCAGGCGGTCACCCATCCAAGTACTAACCGAGCCCGACGTTGCTTAACTTCAGTGATCGGACGAGAACTGGTGCTTTCAACGTGGTATGGCCGTAGACATTCTCAAGGAATTTTTCTGGCGGGTCGTTGCCGATTTACCAAATTCAACCAAATTCAAACAAAAGTCGTGTAGAGAGTCGCAAAAAGAGTCTACAGCACTCGGTGTTCCCAGGCGGTCACCCATCCAAGTACTAACCGAGCCCGACGTTGCTTAACTTCAGTGATCGGACGAGAACTGGTGCTTTCAACGTGGTATGGCCGTAGACATTCTCAAGGAATTTTTCTGGCGGGTCGTTGCCGATTTACCAAATTCAACCAAATTCAAACAAAAGTCGTGTAGAGAGTCGCAAAAAGAGTCTACAGCACTCGGTGTTCCCAGGCGGTCACCCATCCAAGTACTAACCGAGCCCGACGTTGCTTAACTTCAGTGATCGGACGAGAACTGGTGCTTTCAACGTGGTATGGCCGTAGACATTCTCAAGGAATTTTTCTGGCGGGTTGTTGCCGATTTACCAAATTCAACCAAATTCAAACAAAAGTCGTGTAGAGAGTCGCAAAAAGAGTCTACAGCACTCGGTGTTCCCAGGCGGTCACCCATCCAAGTACTAACCGAGCCCGACGTTGCTTAACTTCAGTGATCGGACGAGAACTGGTGCTTTCAACGTGGTATGGCCGTAGACATTCTCAAGGAATTTTTCTGGCGGGTCGTTGCCGATTTACCAAATTCAACCAAATTCAAACAAAAGTCGTGTAGAGAGTCGCAAAAAGAGTCTACAGCACTCGGTGTTCCCAGGCGGTCACCCATCCAAGTACTAACCGAGCCCGACGTTGCTTAACTTCAGTGATCGGACGAGAACTGGTGCTTTTAACGTGGTATGGCCGTAGACATTCTCAAGGAATTTTTCTGGCGGGTCGTTGCCGATTTACCAAATTCAACCAAATTCAAACAAAAGTCGTGTAGAGAGTCGCAAAAAGAGTCTACAGCACTCGGTGTTCCCAGGCGGTCACCCATCCAAGTACTAACCGAGCCCGACGTTGCTTAACTTCAGTGATCGGACGAGAACTGGTGCTTTCAACGTGGTATGGCCGTAGACATTCTCAAGGAATTTTTCTGGCGGGTCGTTGCCGATTTACCAAATTCAACTAAATTCAAACAAAAGTCGTGTAGAGAGTCGCAAAAAGAGTCTACAGCACTCGGTGTTCCCAGGCGGTCACCCATCCAAGTACTAACCGAGCCCGACGTTGCTTAACTTCAGTGATCGGACGAGAACTGGTGCTTTCAACGTGGTATGGCCGTAGACATTCTCAAGGAATTTTTCTGGCGGGTCGTTGCCGATTTACCAAATTCAACTAAATTCAAACAAAAGTCGTGTAGAGAGTCGCAAAAAGAGTCTACAGCACTCGGTGTTCCCAGGCGGTCACCCATCCAAGTACTAACCGAGCCCGACGTTGCTTAACTTCAGTGATCGGACGAGAACTGGTGCTTTCAACGTGGTATGGCCGTAGACATTCTCAAGGAATTTTTCTGGCGGGTCGTTGCCGATTTACCAAATTCAACCAAATTCAAACACAAGTCGTGTAGAGAGTCGCAAAAAGAGTCTACAGCACTCGGTGTTCCCAGGCGGTCACCCATCCAAGTACTAACCGAGCCCGACGTTGCTTAACTTCAGTGATCGGACGAGAACTGGTGCTTTCAACGTGGTATGGCCGTAGACATTCTCAAGGAATCTTTCTGGCGGGTCGTTGCCGATTTACCAAATTCAACCAAATTCAAACAAAAGTCGTATAGAGAGTCGCAAAAAGAGTCTACAGCACTCGGTGTTCCCAGGCGGTCACCCATCCAAGTACTAACCGAGCCCGACGTTGCTTAACTTCAGTGATCGGACGAGAACTGGTGCTTTCAACGTGGTATGGCCGTAGACATTCTCAAGGAATTTTTCTGGCGGGTCGTTGCCGATTTACCAAATTCAACCAAATTCAAACAAAAGTCGTGTAGAGAGTCGCAAAAAGAGTCTACAGCACTCGGTGTTCCCAGGCGGTCACCCATCCAAGTACTAACCGAGCCCGACGTTGCTTAACTTCAGTGATCGGACGAGAACTGGTGCTTTCAACGTGGTATGGCCGTAGACATTCTCAAGGAATTTTTCTGGCGGGTCGTTGCCGATTTACCAAATTCAACCAAATTCAAACAAAAGTCGTGTAGAGAGTCGCAAAAAGAGTCTACAGCACTCGGTGTTCCCAGGCGGTCACCCATCCAAGTACTAACCGAGCCCGACGTTGCTTAACTTCAGTGATCGGACGAGAACTGGTGCTTTCAACGTGGTATGGCCGTAGACATTCTCAAGGAATTTTTCTGGCGGGTCGTTGCCGATTTACCAAATTCAACCAAATTCAAACAAAAGTCGTGTAGAGAGTCGCAAAAAGAGTCTACAGCACTCGGTGTTCCCAGGCGGTCACCCATCCAAGTACTAACCGAGCCCGACGTTGCTTAACTTCAGTGATCGGACGAGAACTGGTGCTTTCAACGTGGTATGGCCGTAGACATTCTCAAGGAATTTTTCTGGCGGGTCGTTGCCGATTTACCAAATTCAACCAAATTCAAACAAAAGTCGTGTAGAGAGTCGCAAAAAGAGTCTACAGCACTCGGTGTTCCCAGGCGGTCACCCATCCAAGTACTAACCGAGCCCGACGTTGCTTAACTTCAGTGATCGGACGAGAACTGGTGCTTTCAACGTGGTATGGCCGTAGACATTCTCAAGGAATTTTTCTGGCGGGTCGTTGCCGATTTACCAAATTCAACCAAATTCAAACAAAAGTCGTGTAGAGAGTCGCAAAAAGAGTCTACAGCACTCGGTGTTCCCAGGCGGTCACCCATCCAAGTACTAACCGAGCCCGACGTTGCTTAACTTCAGTGATCGGACGAGAACTGGTGCTTTCAACGTGGTATGGCCGTAGACATTCTCAAGGAATTTTTCTGGCGGGTCGTTGCTGATTTACCAAATTCAACCAAATTCAAACAAAAGTCGTGTAGAGAGTCGCAAAAAGAGTCTACAGCACTCGGTGTTCCCAGGCGGTCACCCATCCAAGTACTAACCGAGCCCGACGTTGCTTAACTTCAGTGATCGGACGAGAACTGGTGCTTTCAACGTGGTATGGCCGTACACATTCTCAAGGAATTTTTCTGGCGGGTCGTTGCCGATTTACCAAATTCAACCAAATTCAAACAAAAGTCGTGTAGAGAGTCGCAAAAAGAGTCTACAGCACTCGGTGTTCCCAGGCGGTCACCCATCCAAGTACTAACCGAGCCCGACGTTGCTTAACTTCAGTGATCGGACGAGAACTGGTGCTTTCAACGTGGTATGGCCGTAGACATTCTCAAGGAATTTTTCTGGCGGGTCGTTGCCGATTTACCAAATTCAACCAAATTCAAACAAAAGTCGTGTAGAGAGTCGCAAAAAGAGTCTACAGCACTCGGTGTTCCCAGGCGGTCACCCATCCAAGTACTAACCGAGCCCGACGTTGCTTAACTTCAGTGATCGGACGAGAACTGGTGCTTTCAACGTGGTATGGCCGTAGACATTCTCAAGGAATTTTTCTGGCGGGTCGTTGCCGATTTACCAAATTCAACCAAATTCAAACAAAAGTCGTGTAGAGAGTCGCAAAAAGAGTCTACAGCACTCGGTGTTCCCAGGCGGTCACCCATCCAAGTACTAACCGAGCCCGACGTTGCTTAACTTCAGTGATCGGACGAGAACTGGTGCTTTCAACGTGGTATGGCCGTAGACATTCTCAAGGAATTTTTCTGGCGGGTCGTTGCCGATTTACCAAATTCAACCAAATTCAAACAAAAGTCGTGTAGAGAGTCGCAAAAAGAGTCTACAGCACTCGGTGTTCCCAGGCGGTCACCCATCCAAGTACTAACCGAGCCCGACGTTGCTTAACTTCAGTGATCGGACGAGAACTGGTGCTTTCAACGTGGTATGGCCGTAGACATTCTCAAGGAATTTTTCTGGCGGGTCGTTGCCGATTTACCAAATTCAACCAAATTCAAACAAAAGTCGTGTAGAGAGTCGCAAAAAGAGTCTACAGCACTCGGTGTTCCCAGGCGGTCACCCATCCAAGTACTAACCGAGCCCGACGTTGCTTAACTTCAGTGATCGGACGAGAACTGGTGCTTTCAACGTGGTATGGCCGTAGACATTCTCAAGGAATTTTTCTGGCGGGTCGTTGCCGATTTACCAAATTCAACCAAATTCAAACAAAAGTCGTGTAGAGAGTCGCAAAAAGAGTCTACAGCACTCGGTGTTCCCAGGCGGTCACCCATCCAAGTACTAACCGAGCCCGACGTTGCTTAACTTCAGTGATCGGACGAGAACTGGTGCTTTCAACGTGGTATGGCCGTAGACATTCTCAAGGAATTTTTCTGGCGGGTCGTTGCCGATTTACCAAATTCAACCAAATTCAAACAAAAGTCGTGTAGAGAGTCGCAAAAAGAGTCTACGGCACTCGGTGTTCCCAGGCGGTCACCCATCCAAGTACTAACCGAGCCCGACGTTGCTTAACTTCAGTGATCGGACGAGAACTGGTGCTTTCAACGTGGTATGGCCGTAGACATTCTCAAGGAATCTTTCTGGCGGGTCGTTGCCGATTTACCAAATTCAACCAAATTCAAACAAAAGTCGTGTAGAGAGTCGCAAAAAGAGTCTACAGCACTCGGTGTTCCCAGGCGGTCACCCATCCAAGTACTAACCGAGCCCGACGTTGCTTAACTTCAGTGATCGGACGAGAACTGGTGCTTTCAACGTGGTATGGCCGTAGACATTCTCAAGGAATTTTTCTGGCGGGTCGTTGCCGATTTACCAAATTCAACCAAATTCAAACAAAAGTCGTGTAGAGAGTCGCAAAAAGAGTCTACAGCACTCGGTGTTCCCAGGCGGTCACCCATCCAAGTACTAACCGAGCCCGACGTTGCTTAACTTCAGTGATCGGACGAGAACTGGTGCTTTCAACGTGGTATGGCCGTAGACATTCTCAAGGAATTTTTCTGGCGGGTCGTTGCCGATTTACCAAATTCAACCAAATTCAAACAAAAGTCGTGTAGAGAGTCGCAAAAAGAGTCTACAGCACTCGGTGTTCCCAGGCGGTCACCCATCCAAGTACTAACCGAGCCCGACGTTGCTTAACTTCAGTGATCGGACGAGAACTGGTGCTTTCAACGTGGTATGGCCGTAGACATTCTCAAGGAATTTTTCTGGCGGGTCGTTGCCGATTTACCAAATTCAACCAAATTCAAACAAAAGTCGTGTAGAGAGTCGCAAAAAGAGTCTACAGCACTCGGTGTTCCCAGGCGGTCACCCATCCAAGTACTAACCGAGCCCGACGTTGCTTAACTTCAGTGATCGGACGAGAACTGGTGCTTTCAACGTGGTATGGCCGTAAACATTCTCAAGGAATTTTTCTGGCGGGTCGTTGCCAATTTACCAAATTCAACCAAATTCAAACAAAAGTCGTGTAGAGAGTCGCAAAAAGAGTCTACAGCACTCGGTGTTCCCAGGCGGTCACCCATCCAAGTACTAACCGAGCCCGACGTTGCTTAACTTCAGTGATCGGACGAGAACTGGTGCTTTCAACGTGGTATGGCCGTAGACATTCTCAAGGAATTTTTCTGGCGGGTCGTTGCCGATTTACCAAATTCAACCAAATTCAAACAAAAGTCGTGTAGAGAGTCGCAAAAAGAGTCTACAGCACTCGGTGTTCCCAGGCGGTCACCCATCCAAGTACTAACCGAGCCCGACGTTGCTTAACTTCAGTGATCGGACGAGAACTGGTGCTTTCAACGTGGTATGGCCGTAGACATTCTCAAGGAATTTTTCTGGCGGGTCGTTGCCGATTTACCAAATTCAAACAAAAGTCGTGTAGAGAGTCGCAAAAAGAGTCTACAGCACTCGGTGTTCCCAGGCGGTCACCCATCCAAGTACTAACCGAGCCCGACGTTGCTTAACTTCAGTGATCGGACGAGAACTGGTGCTTTCAACGTGGTATGGCCGTAGACATTCTCAAGGAATTTTTCTGGCGGGTCGTTGCCGATTTACCAAATTCAACCAAATTCAAACAAAAGTCGTGTAGAGAGTCGCAAAAAGAGTCTACAGCACTCGGTGTTCCCAGGCGGTCACCCATCCAAGTACTAACCGAGCCCGACGTTGCTTAACTTCAGTGATCGGACGAGAACTGGTGCTTTCAACGTGGTATGGCCGTAGACATTCTCAAGGAATTTTTCTGGCGGGTCGTTGCCGATTTACCAAATTCAACCAAATTCAAACAAAAGTCGTGTAGAGAGTCGCAAAAAGAGTCTACAGCACTCGGTGTTCCCAGGCGGTCACCCATCCAAGTACTAACCGAGCCCGACGTTGCTTAACTTCAGTGATCGGACGAGAACTGGTGCTTTCAACGTGGTATGGCCGTAGACATTCTCAAGGAATTTTTCTGGCGGGTCGTTGCCGATTAACCAAATTCAACCAAATTCAAACAAAAGTCGTGTAGAGAGTCGCAAAAAGAGTCTACAGCACTCGGTGTTCCCAGGCGGTCACCCATCCAAGTACTAACCGAGCCCGACGTTGCTTAACTTCAGTGATCGGACGAGAACTGGTGCTTTCAACGTGGTATGGCCGTAGACATTCTCAAGGAATTTTTCTGGCGGGTCGTTGCCGATTTACCAAATTCAACCAAATTCAAACAAAAGTCGTGTAGAGAGTCGCAAAAAGAGTCTACAGCACTCGGTGTTCCCAGGCGGTCACCCATCCAAGTACTAACCGAGCCCGACGTTGCTTAACTTCAGTGATCGGACGAGAACTGGTGCTTTCAACGTGGTATGGCCGTAGACATTCTCAAGGAATTTTTCTGGCGGGTCGTTGCCGATTTACCAAATTCAACCAAATTCAAACAAAAGTCGTGTAGAGAGTCGCAAAAAGAGTCTACAGCACTCGGTGTTCCCAGGCGGTCACCCATCCAAGTACTAACCGAGCCCGACGTTGCTTAACTTCAGTGATCGGACGAGAACTGGTGCTTTCAACGTGGTATGGCCGTAGACATTCTCAAGGAATTTTTCTGGCGGGTCGTTGCCGATTTACCAAATTCAACCAAATTCAACCAAATTCAAACAAAAGTCGTGTAGAGAGTCGCAAAAAGAGTCTACAGCACTCGGTGTTCCCAGGCGGTCACCCATCCAAGTACTAACCGAGCCCGACGTTGCTTAACTTCAGTGATCGGACGAGAACTGGTGCTTTCAACGTGGTATGGCCGTAGACATTCTCAAGGAATTTTTCTGGCGGGTCGTTGCCGATTTACCAAATTCAACCAAATTCAAACAAAAGTCGTGTAGAGAGTCGCAAAAAGAGTCTACAGCACTCGGTGTTCCCAGGCGGTCACCCATCCAAGTACTAACCGAGCCCGACGTTGCTTAACTTCAGTGATCGGACGAGAACTGGTGCTTTCAACGTGGTATGGCCGTAGACATTCTCAAGGAATTTTTCTGGCGGGTCGTTGCCGATTTACCAAATTCAACCAAATTCAAACAAAAGTCGTGTAGAGAGTCGCAAAAAGAGTCTACAGCACTCGGTGTTCCCAGGCGGTCACCCATCCAAGTACTAACCGAGCCCGACGTTGCTTAACTTCAGTGATCGGACGAGAACTGGTGCTTTCAACGTGGTATGGCCGTAGACATTCTCAAGGAATTTTTCTGGCGGGTCGTTGCCGATTTACCAAATTCAACCAAATTCAACCAAATTCAAACAAAAGTCGTGTAGAGAGTCGCAAAAAGAGTCTACAGCACTCGGTGTTCCCAGGCGGTCACCCATCCAAGTACTAACCGAGCCCGACGTTGCTTAACTTCAGTGATCGGACGAGAACTGGTGCTTTCAACGTGGTATGGCCGTAGACATTCTCAAGGAATTTTTCTGGCGGGTCGTTGCCGATTTACCAAATTCAACCAAATTCAAACAAAAGTCGTGTAGAGAGTCGCAAAAAGAGTCTACAGCACTCGGTGTTCCCAGGCGGTCACCCATCCAAGTACTAACCGAGCCCGACGTTGCTTAACTTCAGTGATCGGACGAGAACTGGTGCTTTCAACGTGGTATGGCCGTAGACATTCTCAAGGAATTTTTCTGGCGGGTCGTTGCCGATTGACCAAATTCAACCAAATTCAAACAAAAGTCGTGTAGAGAGTCGCAAAAAGAGTCTACAGCACTCGGTGTTCCCAGGCGGTCACCCATCCAAGTACTAACCGAGCCCGACGTTGCTTAACTTCAGTGATCGGACGAGAACTGGTGCTTTCAACGTGGTATGGCCGTAGACATTCTCAAGGAATTTTTCTGGCGGGTCGTTGCCGATTTACCAAATTCAACCAAATTCAAACAAAAGTCGTGTAGAGAGTCGCAAAAAGAGTCTACAGCACTCGGTGTTCCCAGGCGGTCACCCATCCAAGTACTAACCGAGCCCGACGTTGCTTAACTTCAGTGATCGGACGAGAACTGGTGCTTTCAACGTGGTATGGCCGTAGACATTCTCAAGGAATCTTTCTGGCGGGTCGTTGCCGATTTACCAAATTCAACCAAATTCAAACAAAAGTCGTGTAGAGAGTCGCAAAAAGAGTCTACAGCACTCGGTGTTCCCAGGCGGTCACCCATCCAAGTGATAACCGAGCCCGACGTTGCTTAACTTCAGTGATCGGACGAGAACTGGTGCTTTCAACGTGGTATGGCCGTAGACATTCTCAAGGAATTTTTCTGGCGGGTCGTTGCCGATTTACCAAATTCAACCAAATTCAATCAAAAGTCGTGTAGAGAGTCGCAAAAAGAGTCTACAGCACTCGGTGTTCCCAGGCGGTCACCCATCCAAGTACTAACCGAGCCCGACGTTGCTTAACTTCAGTGATCGGACGAGAACTGGTGCTTTCAACGTGGTATGGCCGTAGACATTCTCAAGGAATCTTTCTGGCGGGTCGTTGCCGATTTACCAAATTCAACCAAATTCAAACAAAAGTCGTGTAGAGAGTCGCAAAAAGAGTCTACAGCACTCGGTGTTCTTAGGCGGTCACCCATCCAAGTACTAACCGAGCCCGACGTTGCTTAACTTCAGTGATCGGACGAGAACTGGTGCTTTCAACGTGGTATGGCCGTAGACATTCTCAAGGAATCTTTCTGGCGGGTCGTTGCCGATTTACCAAATTCAACCAAATTCAAACAAAAGTCGTGTAGAGAGTCGCAAAAAGAGTCTACAGCACTCGGTGTTCCCAGGCGGTCACCCATCCAAGTACTAACCGAGCCCGACGTTGCTTAACTTCAGTGATCGGACGAGAACTGGTGCTTTCAACGTGGTATGGCCGTAGACATTCTCAAGGAATCTTTCTGGCGGGTCGTTGCCGATTTACCAAATTCAACCAAATTCAAACAAAAGTCGTGTAGAGAGTCGCAAAAAGAGTCTACAGCACTCGGTGTTCCCAGGCGGTCACCCATCCAAGTGATAACCGAGCCCGACGTTGCTTAACTTCAGTGATCGGACGAGAACTGGTGCTTTCAACGTGGTATGGCCGTAGACATTCTCAAGGAATTTTTCTGGCGGGTCGTTGCCGATTTACCAAATTCAACCAAATTCAATCAAAAGTCGTGTAGAGAGTCGCAAAAAGAGTCTACAGCACTCGGTGTTCCCAGGCGGTCACCCATCCAAGTACTAACCGAGCCCGACGTTGCTTAACTTCAGTGATCGGACGAGAACTGGTGCTTTCAACGTGGTATGGCCGTAGACATTCTCAAGGAATTTTTCTGGCGGGTCGTTGCCGATTGACCAAATTCAACCAAATTCAAACAAAAGTCGTGTAGAGAGTCGCAAAAAGAGTCTACAGCACTCGGTGTTCCCAGGCGGTCACCCATCCAAGTACTAACCGAGCCCGACGTTGCTTAACTTCAGTGATCGGACGAGAACTGGTGCTTTCAACGTGGTATGGCCGTAGACATTCTCAAGGAATCTTTCTGGCGGGTCGTTGCCGATTTACCAAATTCAACCAAATTCAAACAAAAGTCGTGTAGAGAGTCGCAAAAAGAGTCTACAGCACTCGGTGTTCCCAGGCGGTCACCCATCCAAGTACTAACCGATCCCGACGTTGCTTAACTTCAGTGATCGGACGAGAACTGGTGCTTTCAACGTGGTATGGCCGTAGACATTCTCAAGGAATTTTTCTGGCGGGTCGTTGCCGATTTACCAAATTCAACCAAATTCAAACAAAAGTCGTGTAGAGAGTCGCAAAAAGAGTCTACAGCACTCGGTGTTCCCAGGCGGTCACCCATCCAAGTACTAACCGAGCCCGACGTTGCTTAACTTCAGTGATCGGACGAGAACTGGTGCTTTCAACGTGGTATGGCCGTAGACATTCTCAAGGAATCTTTCTGGCGGGTCGTTGCCGATTTACCAAATTCAACCAAATTCAAACAAAAGTCGTGTAGAGAGTCGCAAAAAGAGTCTACAGCACTCGGTGTTCCCAGGCGGTCACCCATCCAAGTACTAACCGAGCCCGACGTTGCTTAACTTCAGTGATCGGACGAGAACTGGTGCTTTCAACGTGGTATGGCCGTAGACATTCTCAAGGAATCTTTCTGGCGGGTCGTTGCCGATTTACCAAATTCAACCAAATTCAAACAAAAGTCGTGTAGAGAGTCGCAAAAAGAGTCTACAGCACTCGGTGTTCCCAGGCGGTCACCCATCCAAGTACTAACCGAGCCCGACGTTGCTTAACTTCAGTGATCGGACGAGAACTGGTGCTTTCAACGTAGTATGGCCGTAGACATTCTCAAGGAATTTTTCTGGCGGGTCGTTGCCGATTTACCAAATTCAACCAAATTCAAACAAAAGTCGTGTAGAGAGTCGCAAAAAGAGTCTACAGCACTCGGTGTTCCCAGGCGGTCACCCATCCAAGTACTAACCGAGCCCGACGTTGCTTAACTTCAGTGATCGGACGAGAACTGGTGCTTTCAACGTGGTATGGCCGTAGACATTCTCAAGGAATTTTTCTGGCGGGTCGTTGCCGATTGACCAAATTCAACCAAATTCAAACAAAAGTCGTGTAGAGAGTCGCAAAAAGAGTCTACAGCACTCGGTGTTCCCAGGCGGTCACCCATCCAAGTACTAACCGAGCCCGACGTTGCTTAACTTCAGTGATCGGACGAGAACTGGTGCTTTCAACGTGGTATGGCCGTAGACATTCTCAAGGAATTTTTCTGGCGGGTCGTTGCCGATTTACCAAATTCAACCAAATTCAAACAAAAGTCGTGTAGAGAGTCGCAAAAAGAGTCTACAGCACTCGGTGTTCCCAGGCGGTCACCCATCCAAGTACTAACCGAGCCCGACGTTGCTTAACTTCAGTGATCGGACGAGAACTGGTGCTTTCAACGTGGTATGGCCGTAGACATTCTCAAGGAATCTTTCTGGCGGGTCGTTGCCGATTTACCAAATTCAACCAAATTCAAACAAAAGTCGTGTAGAGAGTCGCAAAAAGAGTCTACAGCACTCGGTGTTCCCAGGCGGTCACCCATCCAAGTGATAACCGAGCCCGACGTTGCTTAACTTCAGTGATCGGACGAGAACTGGTGCTTTCAACGTGGTATGGCCGTAGACATTCTCAAGGAATTTTTCTGGCGGGTCGTTGCCGATTTACCAAATTCAACCAAATTCAATCAAAAGTCGTGTAGAGAGTCGCAAAAAGAGTCTACAGCACTCGGTGTTCCCAGGCGGTCACCCATCCAAGTACTAACCGAGCCCGACGTTGCTTAACTTCAGTGATCGGACGAGAACTGGTGCTTTCAACGTGGTATGGCCGTAGACATTCTCAAGGAATCTTTCTGGCGGGTCGTTGCCGATTTACCAAATTCAACCAAATTCAAACAAAAGTCGTGTAGAGAGTCGCAAAAAGAGTCTACAGCACTCGGTGTTCTTAGGCGGTCACCCATCCAAGTACTAACCGAGCCCGACGTTGCTTAACTTCAGTGATCGGACGAGAACTGGTGCTTTCAACGTGGTATGGCCGTAGACATTCTCAAGGAATCTTTCTGGCGGGTCGTTGCCGATTTACCAAATTCAACCAAATTCAAACAAAAGTCGTGTAGAGAGTCGCAAAAAGAGTCTACAGCACTCGGTGTTCCCAGGCGGTCACCCATCCAAGTACTAACCGAGCCCGACGTTGCTTAACTTCAGTGATCGGACGAGAACTGGTGCTTTCAACGTGGTATGGCCGTAGACATTCTCAAGGAATCTTTCTGGCGGGTCGTTGCCGATTTACCAAATTCAACCAAATTCAAACAAAAGTCGTGTAGAGAGTCGCAAAAAGAGTCTACAGCACTCGGTGTTCCCAGGCGGTCACCCATCCAAGTGATAACCGAGCCCGACGTTGCTTAACTTCAGTGATCGGACGAGAACTGGTGCTTTCAACGTGGTATGGCCGTAGACATTCTCAAGGAATTTTTCTGGCGGGTCGTTGCCGATTTACCAAATTCAACCAAATTCAATCAAAAGTCGTGTAGAGAGTCGCAAAAAGAGTCTACAGCACTCGGTGTTCCCAGGCGGTCACCCATCCAAGTACTAACCGAGCCCGACGTTGCTTAACTTCAGTGATCGGACGAGAACTGGTGCTTTCAACGTGGTATGGCCGTAGACATTCTCAAGGAATTTTTCTGGCGGGTCGTTGCCGATTGACCAAATTCAACCAAATTCAAACAAAAGTCGTGTAGAGAGTCGCAAAAAGAGTCTACAGCACTCGGTGTTCCCAGGCGGTCACCCATCCAAGTACTAACCGAGCCCGACGTTGCTTAACTTCAGTGATCGGACGAGAACTGGTGCTTTCAACGTGGTATGGCCGTAGACATTCTCAAGGAATCTTTCTGGCGGGTCGTTGCCGATTTACCAAATTCAACCAAATTCAAACAAAAGTCGTGTAGAGAGTCGCAAAAAGAGTCTACAGCACTCGGTGTTCCCAGGCGGTCACCCATCCAAGTACTAACCGAGCCCGACGTTGCTTAACTTCAGTGATCGGACGAGAACTGGTGCTTTCAACGTGGTATGGCCGTAGACATTCTCAAGGAATTTTTCTGGCGGGTCGTTGCCGATTTACCAAATTCAACCAAATTCAAACAAAAGTCGTGTAGAGAGTCGCAAAAAGAGTCTACAGCACTCGGTGTTCCCAGGCGGTCACCCATCCAAGTACTAACCGAGCCCGACGTTGCTTAACTTCAGTGATCGGACGAGAACTGGTGCTTTCAACGTGGTATGGCCGTAGACATTCTCAAGGAATCTTTCTGGCGGGTCGTTGCCGATTTACCAAATTCAACCAAATTCAAACAAAAGTCGTGTAGAGAGTCGCAAAAAGAGTCTACAGCACTCGGTGTTCCCAGGCGGTCACCCATCCAAGTACTAACCGAGCCCGACGTTGCTTAACTTCAGTGATCGGACGAGAACTGGTGCTTTCAACGTGGTATGGCCGTAGACATTCTCAAGGAATCTTTCTGGCGGGTCGTTGCCGATTTACCAAATTCAACCAAATTCAAACAAAAGTCGTGTAGAGAGTCGCAAAAAGAGTCTACAGTACTCGGTGTTCCCAGGCGGTCACCCATCCAAGTACTAACCGAGCCCGACGTTGCTTAACTTCAGTGATCGGACGAGAACTGGTGCTTTCAACGTAGTATGGCCGTAGACATTCTCAAGGAATTTTTCTGGCGGGTCGTTGCCGATTTACCAAATTCAACCAAATTCAAACAAAAGTCGTGTAGAGAGTCGCAAAAAGAGTCTACAGCACTCGGTGTTCCCAGGCGGTCACCCATCCAAGTACTAACCGAGCCCGACGTTGCTTAACTTCAGTGATCGGACGAGAACTGGTGCTTTCAACGTGGTATGGCCGTAGACATTCTCAAGGAATTTTTCTGGCGGGTCGTTGCCGATTTACCAAATTCAACCAAATTCAAACAAAAGTCGTGTAGAGAGTCGCAAAAAGAGTCTACAGCACTCGGTGTTCCCAGGCGGTCACCCATCCAAGTACTAACCGAGCCCGACGTTGCTTAACTTCAGTGATCGGACGAGAACTGGTGCTTTCAACGTGGTATGGCCGTAGACATTCTCAAGGAATCTTTCTGGCGGGTCGTTGCCGATTTACCAAATTCAACCAAATTCAAACAAAAGTCGTGTAGAGAGTCGCAAAAAGAGTCTACAGCACTCGGTGTTCCCAGGCGGTCACCCATCCAAGTGATAACCGAGCCCGACGTTGCTTAACTTCAGTGATCGGACGAGAACTGGTGCTTTCAACGTGGTATGGCCGTAGACATTCTCAAGGAATTTTTCTGGCGGGTCGTTGCCGATTTACCAAATTCAACCAAATTCAATCAAAAGTCGTGTAGAGAGTCGCAAAAAGAGTCTACAGCACTCGGTGTTCCCAGGCGGTCACCCATCCAAGTACTAACCGAGCCCGACGTTGCTTAACTTCAGTGATCGGACGAGAACTGGTGCTTTCAACGTGGTATGGCCGTAGACATTCTCAAGGAATCTTTCTGGCGGGTCGTTGCCGATTTACCAAATTCAACCAAATTCAAACTAAAGTCGTGTAGAGAGTCGCAAAAAGAGTCTACAGCACTCGGTGTTCCCAGGCGGTCACCCATCCAAGTACTAACCGAGCCCGACGTTGCTTAACTTCAGTGATCGGACGAGAACTGGTGCTTTCAACGTGGTATGGCCGTAGACATTCTCAAGGAATTTTTCTGGCGGGTCGTTGCCGATTGACCAAATTCAACCAAATTCAAACAAAAGTCGTGTAGAGAGTCGCAAAAAGAGTCTACAGCACTCGGTGTTCCCAGGCGGTCACCCATCCAAGTACTAACCGAGCCCGACGTTGCTTAACTTCAGTGATCGGACGAGAACTGGTGCTTTCAACGTGGTATGGCCGTAGACATTCTCAAGGAATCTTTCTGGCGGGTCGTTGCCGATTTACCAAATTCAACCAAATTCAAACAAAAGTCGTGTAGAGAGTCGCAAAAAGAGTCTACAGCACTCGGTGTTCCCAGGCGGTCACCCATCCAAGTACTAACCGAGCCCGACGTTGCTTAACTTCAGTGATCGGACGAGAACTGGTGCTTTCAACGTGGTATGGCCGTAGACATTCTTAAGGAATTTTTCTGGCGGGTCGTTGCCGATTTACCAAATTCAACCAAATTCAAACAAAAGTCGTGTAGAGAGTCGCAAAAAGAGTCTACAGCACTCGGTGTTCCCAGGCGGTCACCCATCCAAGTACTAAACGAGCCCGACGTTGCTTAACTTCAGTGATCGGACGAGAACTGGTGCTTTCAACGTGGTATGGCCGTAGACATTCTCAAGGAATTTTTCTGGCGGGTCGTTGCCGATTTACCAAATTCAACCAAATTCAAACAAAAGTCGTGTAGAGAGTCGCAAAAAGAGTCTACAGCACTCGGTGTTCCCAGGCGGTCACCCATCCAAGTACTAACCGAGCCCGACGTTGCTTAACTTCAGTGATCGGACGAGAACTGGTGCTTTCAACGTGGTATGGCCGTAGACATTCTCAAGGAATTTTTCTGGCGGGTCGTTGCCGATTTACCAAATTCAACCAAATTCAAACAAAAGTCGTGTAGAGAGTCGCAAAAAGAGTCTACAGCACTCGGTGTTCCCAGGCGGTCACCCATCCAAGTACTAACCGAGCCCGACGTTGCTTAACTTCAGTGATCGGACGAGAACTGGTGCTTTCAACGTGGTATGGCCGTAGACATTCTCAAGGAATTTTTCTGGCGGGTCGTTGCCGATTTACCAAATTCAACCAAATTCAAACAAAAGTCGTGTAGAGAGTCGCAAAAAGAGTCTACAGCACTCGGTGTTCCCAGGCGGTCACCCATCCAAGTACTAACCGAGCCCGACGTTGCTTAACTTCAGTGATCGGACGAGAACTGGTGCTTTCAACGTGGTATGGCCGTAGACATTCTCAAGGAATTTTTCTGGCGGGTCGTTGCCGATTTACCAAATTCAACCAAATTCAAACAAAAGTCGTGTAGAGAGTCGCAAAAAGAGTCTACAGCACTCGGTGTTCCCAGGCGGTCACCCATCCAAGTACTAACCGAGCCCGACGTTGCTTAACTTCAGTGATCGGACGAGAACTGGTGCTTTCAACGTGGTATGGCCGTAGACATTCTCAAGGAATTTTTCTGGCGGGTCGTTGCCGATTTACCAAATTCAACCAAATTCAAACAAAAGAGTCTACAGCACTCGGTGTTCCCAGGCGGTCACCCATCCAAGTACTAACCGAGCCCGACGTTGCTTAACTTCAGTGATCGGACGAGAACTGGTGCTTTCAACGTGGTATGGCCGTAGACATTCTCAAGGAATTTTTCTGGCGGGTCGTTGCCGATTTACCAAATTCAACCAAATTCAACCAAATTCAAACAAAAGTCGTGTAGAGAGTCGCAAAAAGAGTCTACAGCACTCGGTGTTCCCAGGCGGTCACCCATCCAAGTACTAACCGAGCCCGACGTTGCTTAACTTCAGTGATCGGACAAGAACTGATGCTTTCAACGTGGTATGGCCGTAGACATTCTCAAGGAATTTTTCTGGCGGGTCGTTGCCGATTTACCAAATTCAACCAAATTCAAACAAAAGTCGTGTAGAGAGTCGCAAAAAGAGTCTACAGCACTCGGTGTTCCCAGGCGGTCACCCATCCAAGTACTAACCGAGCCCGACGTTGCTTAACTTCAGTGATCGGACGAGAACTGGTGCTTTCAACGTGGTATGGCCGTAGACATTCTCAAGGAATTTTTCTGGCGGGTCGTTGCCGATTTACCAAATTCAACCAAATTCAACCAAATTCAAACAAAAGTCGTGTAGAGAGTCGCAAAAAGAGTCTACAGCACTCGGTGTTCCCAGGCGGTCACCCATCCAAGTACTAACCGAGCCCGACGTTGCTTAACTTCAGTGATCGGACGAGAACTGGTGCTTTCAACGTGGTATGGCCGTAGACATTCTCAAGGAATTTTTCTGGCGGGTCGTTGCCGATTTACCAAATTCAACCAAATTCAAACAAAAGTCGTGTAGAGAGTCGCAAAAAGAGTCTACAGCACTCGGTGTTCCCAGGCGGTCACCCATCCAAGTACTAACCGAGCCCGACGTTGCTTAACTTCAGTGATCGGACGAGAACTGGTGCTTTCAACGTGGTATGGCCGTAGACATTCTCAAGGAATTTTTCTGGCGGGTCGTTGCCGATTTACCAAATTCAACCAAATTCAAACAAAAGTCGTGTAGAGAGTCGCAAAAAGAGTCTACAGCACTCGGTGTTCCCAGGCGGTCACCCATCCAAGTACTAACCGAGCCCGACGTTGCTTAACTTCAGTGATCGGACGAGAACTGGTGCTTTCAACGTGGTATGGCCGTAGACATTCTCAAGGAATTTTTCTGGCGGGTCGTTGCCGATTTACCAAATTCAACCAAATTCAAACAAAAGTCGTGTAGAGAGTCGCAAAAAGAGTCTACAGCACTCGGTGTTCCCAGGCGGTCACCCATCCAAGTACTAACCGAGCCCGACGTTGCTTAACTTCAGTGATCGGACGAGAACTGGTGCTTTCAACGTGGTATGGCCGTAGACATTCTCAAGGAATTTTTCTGGCGGGTCGTTGCCGATTTACCAAATTCAACCAAATTCAAACAAAAGTCGTGTAGAGAGTCGCAAAAAGAGTCTACAGCACTCGGTGTTCCCAGGCGGTCACCCATCCAAGTACTAACCGAGCCTGACGTTGCTTAACTTCAGTGATCGGACAAGAACTGATGCTTTCAACGTGGTATGGCCGTAGACATTCTCAAGGAATTTTTCTGGCGGGTCGTTGCCGATTTACCAAATTCAACCAAATTCAAACAAAAGTCGTGTAGAGAGTCGCAAAAAGAGTCTACAGCACTCGGTGTTCCCAGGCGGTCACCCATCCAAGTACTAACCGAGCCCGACGTTGCTTAACTTCAGTGATCGGACGAGAACTGGTGCTTTCAACGTGGTATGGCCGTAGACATTCTCAAGGAATTTTTCTGGCGGGTCGTTGCCGATTTACCAAATTCAACCAAATTCAAACAAAAGTCGTGTAGAGAGTCGCAAAAAGAGTCTACAGCACTCGGTGTTCCCAGGCGGTCACCCATCCAAGTACTAACCGAGCCCGACGTTGCTTAACTTCAGTGATCGGACGAGAACTGGTGCTTTCAACGTGGTATGGCCGTAGACATTCTCAAGGAATTTTTCTGGCGGGTCGTTGCCGATTTACCAAATTCAACCAAATTCAAACAAAAGTCGTGTAGAGAGTCGCAAAAAGAGTCTACAGCACTCGGTGTTCCCAGGCGGTCACCCATCCAAGTACTAACCGAGCCCGACGTTGCTTAACTTCAGTGATCGGACGAGAACTGGTGCTTTCAACGTGGTATGGCCGTAGACATTCTCAAGGAATTTTTCTGGCGGGTTGTTGCCGATTTACCAAATTCAACCAAATTCAAACAAAAGTCGTGTAGAGAGTCGCAAAAAGAGTCTACAGCACTCGGTGTTCCCAGGCGGTCACCCATCCAAGTACTAACCGAGCCCGACGTTGCTTAACTTCAGTGATCGGACGAGAACTGGTGCTTTTAACGTGGTATGGCCGTAGACATTCTCAAGGAATTTTTCTGGCGGGTCGTTGCCGATTTACCAAATTCAACCAAATTCAAACAAAAGTCGTGTAGAGAGTCGCAAAAAGAGTCTACAGCACTCGGTGTTCCCAGGCGGTCACCCATCCAAGTACTAACCGAGCCCGACGTTGCTTAACTTCAGTGATCGGACGAGAACTGGTGCTTTCAACGTGGTATGGCCGTAGACATTCTCAAGGAATTTTTCTGGCGGGTCGTTGCCGATTTACCAAATTCAACTAAATTCAAACAAAAGTCGTGTAGAGAGTCGCAAAAAGAGTCTACAGCACTCGGTGTTCCCAGGCGGTCACCCATCCAAGTACTAACCGAGCCCGACGTTGCTTAACTTCAGTGATCGGACGAGAACTGGTGCTTTCAACGTGGTATGGCCGTAGACATTCTCAAGGAATTTTTCTGGCGGGTCGTTGCCGATTTACCAAATTCAACTAAATTCAAACAAAAGTCGTGTAGAGAGTCGCAAAAAGAGTCTACAGCACTCGGTGTTCCCAGGCGGTCACCCATCCAAGTACTAACCGAGCCCGACGTTGCTTAACTTCAGTGATCGGACGAGAACTGGTGCTTTCAACGTGGTATGGCCGTAGACATTCTCAAGGAATTTTTCTGGCGGGTCGTTGCCGATTTACCAAATTCAACCAAATTCAAACACAAGTCGTGTAGAGAGTCGCAAAAAGAGTCTACAGCACTCGGTGTTCCCAGGCGGTCACCCATCCAAGTACTAACCGAGCCCGACGTTGCTTAACTTCAGTGATCGGACGAGAACTGGTGCTTTCAACGTGGTATGGCCGTAGACATTCTCAAGGAATCTTTCTGGCGGGTCGTTGCCGATTTACCAAATTCAACCAAATTCAAACAAAAGTCGTGTAGAGAGTCGCAAAAAGAGTCTACAGCACTCGGTGTTCCCAGGCGGTCACCCATCCAAGTACTAACCGAGCCCGACGTTGCTTAACTTCAGTGATCGGACGAGAACTGGTGCTTTCAACGTGGTATGGCCGTAGACATTCTCAAGGAATTTTTCTGGCGGGTCGTTGCCGATTTACCAAATTCAACCAAATTCAAACAAAAGTCGTGTAGAGAGTCGCAAAAAGAGTCTACAGCACTCGGTGTTCCCAGGCGGTCACCCATCCAAGTACTAACCGAGCCCGACGTTGCTTAACTTCAGTGATCGGACGAGAACTGGTGCTTTCAACGTGGTATGGCCGTAGACATTCTCAAGGAATTTTTCTGGCGGGTCGTTGCCGATTTACCAAATTCAACCAAATTCAAACAAAAGTCGTGTAGAGAGTCGCAAAAAGAGTCTACAGCACTCGGTGTTCCCAGGCGGTCACCCATCCAAGTACTAACCGAGCCCGACGTTGCTTAACTTCAGTGATCGGACGAGAACTGGTGCTTTCAACGTGGTATGGCCGTAGACATTCTCAAGGAATTTTTCTGGCGGGTCGTTGCCGATTTACCAAATTCAACCAAATTCAAACAAAAGTCGTGTAGAGAGTCGCAAAAAGAGTCTACAGCACTCGGTGTTCCCAGGCGGTCACCCATCCAAGTACTAACCGAGCCCGACGTTGCTTAACTTCAGTGATCGGACGAGAACTGGTGCTTTCAACGTGGTATGGCCGTAGACATTCTCAAGGAATTTTTCTGGCGGGTCGTTGCCGATTTACCAAATTCAACCAAATTCAAACAAAAGTCGTGTAGAGAGTCGCAAAAAGAGTCTACAGCACTCGGTGTTCCCAGGCGGTCACCCATCCAAGTACTAACCGAGCCCGACGTTGCTTAACTTCAGTGATCGGACGAGAACTGGTGCTTTCAACGTGGTATGGCCGTAGACATTCTCAAGGAATTTTTCTGGCGGGTCGTTGCCGATTTACCAAATTCAACCAAATTCAAACAAAAGTCGTGTAGAGAGTCGCAAAAAGAGTCTACAGCACTCGGTGTTCCCAGGCGGTCACCCATCCAAGTACTAACCGAGCCCGACGTTGCTTAACTTCAGTGATCGGACGAGAACTGGTGCTTTCAACGTGGTATGGCCGTAGACATTCTCAAGGAATTTTTCTGGCGGGTCGTTGCCGATTTACCAAATTCAACCAAATTCAAACAAAAGTCGTGTAGAGAGTCGCAAAAAGAGTCTACAGCACTCGGTGTTCCAGGCGGTCACCCATCCAAGTACTAACCGAGCCCGACGTTGCTTAACTTCAGTGATCGGACGAGAACTGGTGCTTTCAACGTGGTATGGCCGTAGACATTCTCAAGGAATTTTTCTGGCGGGTCGTTGCCGATTTACCAAATTCAACCAAATTCAAACAAAAGTCGTGTAGAGAGTCGCAAAAAGAGTCTACAGCACTCGGTGTTCCCAGGCGGTCACCCATCCAAGTACTAACCGAGCCCGACGTTGCTTAACTTCAGTGATCGGACGAGAACTGGTGCTTTCAACGTGGTATGGCCGTAGACATTCTCAAGGAATTTTTCTGGCGGGTCGTTGCCGATTTACCAAATTCAACCAAATTCAAACAAAAGTCGTGTAGAGAGTCGCAAAAAGAGTCTACAGCACTCGGTGTTCCCAGGCGGTCACCCATCCAAGTACTAACCGAGCCCGACGTTGCTTAACTTCAGTGATCGGACGAGAACTGGTGCTTTCAACGTGGTATGGCCGTAGACATTCTCAAGGAATTTTTCTGGCGGGTCGTTGCCGATTTACCAAATTCAACCAAATTCAAACAAAAGTCGTGTAGAGAGTCGCAAAAAGAGTCTACAGCACTCGGTGTTCCCAGGCGGTCACCCATCCAAGTACTAACCGAGCCCGACGTTGCTTAACTTCAGTGATCGGACGAGAACTGGTGCTTTCAACGTGGTATGGCCGTAGACATTCTCAAGGAATTTTTCTGGCGGGTCGTTGCCGATTTACCAAATTCAACCAAATTCAAACAAAAGTCGTGTAGAGAGTCACAAAAAGAGTCTACAGCACTCGGTGTTCCCAGGCGGTCACCCATCCAAGTACTAACCGAGCCCGACGTTGCTTAACTTCAGTGATCGGACGAGAACTGGTGCTTTCAACGTGGTATGGCCGTAGACATTCTCAAGGAATTTTTCTGGCGGGTCGTTGCCGATTTACCAAATTCAACCAAATTCAAACAAAAGTCGTGTAGAGAGTCGCAAAAAGAGTCTACAGCACTCGGTGTTCCCAGGCGGTCACCCATCCAAGTACTAACCGAGCCCGACGTTGCTTAACTTCAGTGATCGGACGAGAACTGGTGCTTTCAACGTGGTATGGCCGTAGACATTCTCAAGGAATTTTTCTGGCGGGTCGTTGCCGATTTACCAAATTCAACCAAATTCAAACAAAAGTCGTGTAGAGAGTCGCAAAAAGAGTCTACAGCACTCGGTGTTCCCAGGCGGTCACCCATCCAAGTACTAACCGAGCCCGACGTTGCTTAACTTCAGTGATCGGACGAGAACTGGTGCTTTCAACGTGGTATGGCCGTACACATTCTCAAGGAATTTTTCTGGCGGGTCGTTGCCGATTTACCAAATTCAACCAAATTCAAACAAAAGTCGTGTAGAGAGTCGCAAAAAGAGTCTACAGCACTCGGTGTTCCCAGGCGGTCACCTATCCAAGTACTAACCGAGCCCGACGTTGCTTAACTTCAGTGATCGGACGAGAACTGGTGCTTTCAACGTGGTATGGCCGTAGACATTCTCAAGGAATTTTTCTGGCGGGTCGTTGCCGATTTACCAAATTCAACCAAATTCAAACAAAAGTCGTGTAGAGAGTCGCAAAAAGAGTCTACAGCACTCGGTGTTCCCAGGCGGTCACCCATCCAAGTACTAACCGAGCCCGACGTTGCTTAACTTCAGTGATCGGACGAGAACTGGTGCTTTCAACGTGGTATGGCCGTAGACATTCTCAAGGAATTTTTCTGGCGGGTCGTTGCCGATTTACCAAATTCAACCAAATTCAAACAAAAGTCGTGTAGAGAGTCGCAAAAAGAGTCTACAGCACTCGGTGTTCCCAGGCGGTCACCCATCCAAGTACTAACCGAGCCCGACGTTGCTTAACTTCAGTGATCGGACGAGAACTGGTGCTTTCAACGTGGTATGGCCGTAGACATTCTCATGGAATTTTTCTGGCGGGTCGTTGCCGATTTACCAAATTCAACCAAATTCAAACAAAAGTCGTGTAGAGAGTCGCAAAAAGAGTCTACAGCACTCGGTGTTCCCAGGCGGTCACCCATCCAAGTACTAACCGAGCCCGACGTTGCTTAACTTCAGTGATCGGACGAGAACTGGTGCTTTCAACGTGGTATGGCCGTACACATTCTCAAGGAATTTTTCTGGCGGGTCGTTGCCGATTTACCAAATTCAACCAAATTCAAACAAAAGTCGTGTAGAGAGTCGCAAAAAGAGTCTACGGCACTCGGTGTTCCCAGGCGGTCACCCATCCAAGTACTAACCGAGCCCGACGTTGCTTAACTTCAGTGATCGGACGAGAACTGGTGCTTTCAACGTGGTATGGCCGTAGACATTCTCAAGGAATTTTTCTGGCGGGTCGTTGCCGATTTACCAAATTCAACCAAATTCAAACAAAAGTCGTGTAGAGAGTCGCAAAAAGAGTCTACAGCACTCGGTGTTCCCAGGCGGTCACCCATCCAAGTACTAACCGAGCCCGACGTTGCTTAACTTCAGTGATCGGACGAGAACTGGTGCTTTCAACGTGGTATGGCCGTAGACATTCTCAAGGAATTTTTCTGGCGGGTCGTTGCCGATTTACCAAATTCAACCAAATTCAAACAAAAGTCGTGTAGAGAGTCGCAAAAAGAGTCTACAGCACTCGGTGTTCCCAGGCGGTCACCCATCCAAGTACTAACCGAGCCCGACGTTGCTTAACTTCAGTGATCGGACGAGAACTGGTGCTTTCAACGTGGTATGGCCGTAGACATTCTCAAGGAATTTTTCTGGCGGGTCGTTGCCGATTTACCAAATTCAACCAAATTCAAACAAAAGTCGTGTAGAGAGTCGCAAAAAGAGTCTACAGCACTCGGTGTTCCCAGGCGGTCACCCATCCAAGTACTAACCGAGCCCGACGTTGCTTAACTTCAGTGATCGGACGAGAACTGGTGCTTTCAACGTGGTATGGCCGTAGACATTCTCAAGGAATTTTTCTGGCGGGTCGTTGCCGATTTACCAAATTCAACCAAATTCAAACAAAAGTCGTGTAGAGAGTCGCAAAAAGAGTCTACAGCACTCGGTGTTCCCAGGCGGTCACCCATCCAAGTACTAACCGAGCCCGACGTTGCTTAACTTCAGTGATCGGACGAGAACTGGTGCTTTCAACGTGGTATGGCCGTAGACATTCTCAAGGAATTTTTCTGGCGGGTCGTTGCCGATTTACCAAATTCAACCAAATTCAAACAAAAGTCGTGTAGAGAGTCGCAAAAAGAGTCTACAGCACTCGGTGTTCCCAGGCGGTCACCCATCCAAGTACTAACCGAGCCCGACGTTGCTTAACTTCAGTGATCGGACGAGAACTGGTGCTTTCAACGTGGTATGGCCGTAGACATTCTCAAGGAATTTTTCTGGCGGGTCGTTGCCGATTTACCAAATTCAACCAAATTCAAACAAAAGTCGTGTAGAGAGTCGCAAAAAGAGTCTACGGCACTCGGTGTTCCCAGGCGGTCACCCATCCAAGTACTAACCGAGCCCGACGTTGCTTAACTTCAGTGATCGGACGAGAACTGGTGCTTTCAACGTGGTATGGCCGTAGACATTCTCAAGGAATCTTTCTGGCGGGTCGTTGCCGATTTACCAAATTCAACCAAATTCAAACAAAAGTCGTGTAGAGAGTCGCAAAAAGAGTCTACAGCACTCGGTGTTCCCAGGCGGTCACCCATCCAAGTACTAACCGAGCCCGACGTTGCTTAACTTCAGTGATCGGACGAGAACTGGTGCTTTCAACGTGGTATGGCCGTAGACATTCTCAAGGAATTTTTCTGGCGGGTCGTTGCCGATTTACCAAATTCAACCAAATTCAAACAAAAGTCGTGTAGAGAGTCGCAAAAAGAGTCTACAGCACTCGGTGTTCCCAGGCGGTCACCCATCCAAGTACTAACCGAGCCCGACGTTGCTTAACTTCAGTGATCGGACGAGAACTGGTGCTTTCAACGTGGTATGGCCGTAGACATTCTCAAGGAATCTTTCTGGCGGGTCGTTGCCGATTTACCAAATTCAACCAAATTCAAACAAAAGTCGTGTAGAGAGTCGCAAAAAGAGTCTACAGCACTCGGTGTTCCCAGGCGGTCACCCATCCAAGTACTAACCGAGCCCGACGTTGCTTAACTTCAGTGATCGGACGAGAACTGGTGCTTTCAACGTGGTATGGCCGTAGACATTCTCAAGGAATTTTTCTGGCGGGTCGTTGCCGATTTACCAAATTCAACCAAATTCAAACAAAAGTCGTGTAGAGAGTCGCAAAAAGAGTCTACAGCACTCGGTGTTCCCAGGCGGTCACCCATCCAAGTACTAACCGAGCCCGACGTTGCTTAACTTCAGTGATCGGACGAGAACTGGTGCTTTCAACGTGGTATGGCCGTAGACATTCTCAAGGAATTTTTCTGGCGGGTCGTTGCCGATTTACCAAATTCAACCAAATTCAAACAAAAGTCGTGTAGAGAGTCGCAAAAAGAGTCTACAGCACTCGGTGTTCCCAGGCGGTCACCCATCCAAGTACTAACCGAGCCCGACGTTGCTTAACTTCAGTGATCGGACGAGAACTGGTGCTTTCAACGTGGTATGGCCGTAGACATTCTCAAGGAATTTTTCTGGCGGGTCGTTGCCGATTTACCAAATTCAACCAAATTCAAACAAAAGTCGTGTAGAGAGTCGCAAAAAGAGTCTACAGCACTCGGTGTTCCCAGGCGGTCACCCATCCAAGTACTAACCGAGCCCGACGTTGCTTAACTTCAGTGATCGGACGAGAACTGGTGCTTTCAACGTGGTATGGCCGTAGACATTCTCAAGGAATTTTTCTGGCGGGTCGTTGCCGATTTACCAAATTCAACCAAATTCAAACAAAAGTCGTGTAGAGAGTCGCAAAAAGAGTCTACAGCACTCGGTGTTCCCAGGCGGTCACCCATCCAAGTACTAACCGAGCCCGACGTTGCTTAACTTCAGTGATCGGACGAGAACTGGTGCTTTCAACGTGGTATGGCCGTAGACATTCTCAAGGAATTTTTCTGGCGGGTCGTTGCCGATTAACCAAATTCAACCAAATTCAAACAAAAGTCGTGTAGAGAGTCGCAAAAAGAGTCTACAGCACTCGGTGTTCCCAGGCGGTCACCCATCCAAGTACTAACCGAGCCCGACGTTGCTTAACTTCAGTGATCGGACGAGAACTGGTGCTTTCAACGTGGTATGGCCGTAGACATTCTCAAGGAATTTTTCTGGCGGGTCGTTGCCGATTTACCAAATTCAACCAAATTCAACCAAATTCAAACAAAAGTCGTGTAGAGAGTCGCAAAAAGAGTCTACAGCACTCGGTGTTCCCAGGCGGTCACCCATCCAAGTACTAACCGAGCCCGACGTTGCTTAACTTCAGTGATCGGACGAGAACTGGTGCTTTCAACGTGGTATGGCCGTAGACATTCTCAAGGAATTTTTCTGGCGGGTCGTTGCCGATTTACCAAATTCAACCAAATTCAAACAAAAGTCGTGTAGAGAGTCGCAAAAAGAGTCTACAGCACTCGGTGTTCCCAGGCGGTCACCCATCCAAGTACTAACCGAGCCCGACGTTGCTTAACTTCAGTGATCGGACGAGAACTGGTGCTTTCAACGTGGTATGGCCGTAGACATTCTCAAGGAATTTTTCTGGCGGGTCGTTGCCGATTTACCAAATTCAACCAAATTCAAACAAAAGTCGTGTAGAGAGTCGCAAAAAGAGTCTACAGCACTCGGTGTTCCCAGGCGGTCACCCATCCAAGTACTAACCGAGCCCGACGTTGCTTAACTTCAGTGATCGGACGAGAACTGGTGCTTTCAACGTGGTATGGCCGTAGACATTCTCAAGGAATTTTTCTGGCGGGTCGTTGCCGATTTACCAAATTCAACCAAATTCAAACAAAAGTCGTGTAGAGAGTCGCAAAAAGAGTCTACAGCACTCGGTGTTCCCAGGCGGTCACCCATCCAAGTACTAACCGAGCCCGACGTTGCTTAACTTCAGTGATCGGACGAGAACTGGTGCTTTCAACGTGGTATGGCCGTAGACATTCTCAAGGAATTTTTCTGGCGGGTCGTTGCCGATTTACCAAATTCAACCAAATTCAAACAAAAGTCGTGTAGAGAGTCGCAAAAAGAGTCTACAGCACTCGGTGTTCCCAGGCGGTCACCCATCCAAGTACTAACCGAGCCCGACGTTGCCTAACTTCAGTGATCGGACGAGAACTGGTGCTTTCAACGTGGTATGGCCGTAGACATTCTCAAGGAATTTTTCTGGCGGGTCGTTGCCGATTTACCAAATTCAACCAAATTCAAACAAAAGTCGTGTAGAGAGTCGCAAAAAGAGTCTACAGCACTCGGTGTTCCCAGGCGGTCACCCATCCAAGTACTAACCGAGCCCGACGTTGCTTAACTTCAGTGATCGGACGAGAACTGGTGCTTTCAACGTGGTATAGCCGTAGACATTCTCAAGGAATTTTTCTGGCGGGTCGTTGCCGATTTACCAAATTCAACCAAATTCAAACAAAAGTCGTGTAGAGAGTCGCAAAAAGAGTCTACAGCACTCGGTGTTCCCAGGCGGTCACCCATCCAAGTACTAACCGAGCCCGACGTTGCTTAACTTCAGTGATCGGACGAGAACTGGTGCTTTCAACGTGGTATGGCCGTAGACATTCTCAAGGAATTTTTCTGGCGGGTCGTTGCCGATTTACCAAATTCAACCAAATTCAAACAAAAGTCGTGTAGAGAGTCGCAAAAAGAGTCTACAGCACTCGGTGTTCCCAGGCGGTCACCCATCCAAGTACTAACCGAGCCCGACGTTGCTTAACTTCAGTGATCGGACGAGAACTGGTGCTTTCAACGTGGTATGGCCGTAGACATTCTCAAGGAATCTTTCTGGCGGGTCGTTGCCGATTTACCAAATTCAACCAAATTCAAACAAAAGTCGTGTAGAGAGTCGCAAAAAGAGTCTACAGCACTCGGTGTTCCCAGGCGGTCACCCATCCAAGTGATAACCGAGCCCGACGTTGCTTAACTTCAGTGATCGGACGAGAACTGGTGCTTTCAACGTGGTATGGCCGTAGACATTCTCAAGGAATTTTTCTGGCGGGTCGTTGCCGATTTACCAAATTCAACCAAATTCAATCAAAAGTCGTGTAGAGAGTCGCAAAAAGAGTCTACAGCACTCGGTGTTCCCAGGCGGTCACCCATCCAAGTACTAACCGAGCCCGACGTTGCTTAACTTCAGTGATCGGACGAGAACTGGTGCTTTCAACGTGGTATGGCCGTAGACATTCTCAAGGAATCTTTCTGGCGGGTCGTTGCCGATTTACCAAATTCAACCAAATTCAAACAAAAGTCGTGTAGAGAGTCGCAAAAAGAGTCTACAGCACTCGGTGTTCTTAGGCGGTCACCCATCCAAGTACTAACCGAGCCCGACGTTGCTTAACTTCAGTGATCGGACGAGAACTGGTGCTTTCAACGTGGTATGGCCGTAGACATTCTCAAGGAATCTTTCTGGCGGGTCGTTGCCGATTTACCAAATTCAACCAAATTCAAACAAAAGTCGTGTAGAGAGTCGCAAAAAGAGTCTACAGCACTCGGTGTTCCCAGGCGGTCACCCATCCAAGTACTAACCGAGCCCGACGTTGCTTAACTTCAGTGATCGGACGAGAACTGGTGCTTTCAACGTGGTATGGCCGTAGACATTCTCAAGGAATCTTTCTGGCGGGTCGTTGCCGATTTACCAAATTCAACCAAATTCAAACAAAAGTCGTGTAGAGAGTCGCAAAAAGAGTCTACAGCACTCGGTGTTCCCAGGCGGTCACCCATCCAAGTGATAACCGAGCCCGACGTTGCTTAACTTCAGTGATCGGACGAGAACTGGTGCTTTCAACGTGGTATGGCCGTAGACATTCTCAAGGAATTTTTCTGGCGGGTCGTTGCCGATTTACCAAATTCAACCAAATTCAATCAAAAGTCGTGTAGAGAGTCGCAAAAAGAGTCTACAGCACTCGGTGTTCCCAGGCGGTCACCCATCCAAGTACTAACCGAGCCCGACGTTGCTTAACTTCAGTGATCGGACGAGAACTGGTGCTTTCAACGTGGTATGGCCGTAGACATTCTCAAGGAATTTTTCTGGCGGGTCGTTGCCGATTGACCAAATTCAACCAAATTCAAACAAAAGTCGTGTAGAGAGTCGCAAAAAGAGTCTACAGCACTCGGTGTTCCCAGGCGGTCACCCATCCAAGTACTAACCGAGCCCGACGTTGCTTAACTTCAGTGATCGGACGAGAACTGGTGCTTTCAACGTGGTATGGCCGTAGAAATTCTCAAGGAATCTTTCTGGCGGGTCGTTGCCGATTTACCAAATTCAACCAAATTCAAACAAAAGTCGTGTAGAGAGTCGCAAAAAGAGTCTACAGCACTCGGTGTTCCCAGGCGGTCACCCATCCAAGTACTAACCGAGCCCGACGTTGCTTAACTTCAGTGATCGGACGAGAACTGGTGCTTTCAACGTGGTATGGCCGTAGACATTCTTAAGGAATTTTTCTGGCGGGTCGTTGCCGATTTACCAAATTCAACCAAATTCAAACAAAAGTCGTGTAGAGAGTCGCAAAAAGAGTCTACAGCACTCGGTGTTCCCAGGCGGTCACCCATCCAAGTACTAACCGAGCCCGACGTTGCTTAACTTCAGTGATCGGACGAGAACTGGTGCTTTCAACGTGGTATGGCCGTAGACATTCTCAAGGAATTTTTCTGGCGGGTCGTTGCCGATTTACCAAATTCAACCAAATTCAAACAAAAGTCGTGTAGAGAGTCGCAAAAAGAGTCTACAGCACTCGGTGTTCCCAGGCGGTCACCCATCCAAGTACTAACCGAGCCCGACGTTGCTTAACTTCAGTGATCGGACGAGAACTGGTGCTTTCAACGTGGTATGGCCGTAGACATTCTCAAGGAATTTTTCTGGCGGGTCGTTGCCGATTTACCAAATTCAACCAAATTCAAACAAAAGTCGTGTAGAGAGTCGCAAAAAGAGTCTACAGCACTCGGTGTTCCCAGGCGGTCACCCATCCAAGTACTAACCGAGCCCGACGTTGCTTAACTTCAGTGATCGGACGAGAACTGGTGCTTTCAACGTGGTATGGCCGTAGACATTCTCAAGGAATTTTTCTGGCGGGTCGTTGCCGATTGACCAAATTCAACCAAATTCAAACAAAAGTCGTGTAGAGAGTCGCAAAAAGAGTCTACAGCACTCGGTGTTCCCAGGCGGTCACCCATCAAAGTACTAACCGAGCCCGACGTTGCTTAACTTCAGTGATCGGACGAGAACTGGTGCTTTCAACGTGGTATGGCCGTAGACATTCTCAAGGAATTTTTCTGGCGGGTCGTTGCCGATTTACCAAATTCAACCAAATTCAAACAAAAGTCGTGTAGAGAGTCGCAAAAAGAGTCTACAGCACTCGGTGTTCCCAGGCGGTCACCCATCCAAGTACTAACCGAGCCCGACGTTGCTTAACTTCAGTGATCGGACGAGAACTGGTGCTTTCAACGTGGTATGGCCGTAGACATTCTCAAGGAATCTTTCTGGCGGGTCGTTGCCGATTTACCAAATATTCAACCAAATTCAAACAAAAGTCGTGTAGAGAGTCGCAAAAAGAGTCTACAGCACTCGGTGTTCCCAGGCGGTCACCCATCCAAGTACTAACCGAGCCCGACGTTGCTTAACTTCAGTGATCGGACGAGAACTGGTGCTTTCAACGTGGTATGGCCGTAGACATTCTCAAGGAATCTTTCTGGCGGGTCGTTGCCGATTTACCAAATTCAACCAAATTCAAACAAAAGTCGTGTAGAGAGTCGCCAGCACTCGGTGTTCCCAGGCGGTCACCCATCCAAGTACTAACCGAGCCCGACGTTGCTTAACTTCAGTGATCGGACGAGAACTGGTGCTTTCAACGTAGTATGGCCGTAGACATTCTCAAGGAATTTTTCTGGCGGGTCGTTGCCGATTTACCAAATTCAACCAAATTCAAACAAAAGTCGTGTAGAGAGTCGCAAAAAGAGTCTACAGCACTCGGTGTTCCCAGGCGGTCACCCATCCAAGTACTAACCGAGCCCGACGTTGCTTAACTTCAGTGATCGGACGAGAACTGGTGCTTTCAACGTGGTATGGCCGTAGACATTCTCAAGGAATTTTTCTGGCGGGTCGTTGCCGATTTACCAAATTCAACCAAATTCAAACAAAAGTCGTGTAGAGAGTCGCAAAAAGAGTCTACAGCACTCGGTGTTCCCAGGCGGTCACCCATCCAAGTACTAACCGAGCCCGACGTTGCTTAACTTCAGTGATCGGACGAGAACTGGTGCTTTCAACGTGGTATGGCCGTAGACATTCTCAAGGAATCTTTCTGGCGGGTCGTTGCCGATTTACCAAATTCAACCAAATTCAAACAAAAGTCGTGTAGAGAGTCGCAAAAAGAGTCTACAGCACTCGGTGTTCCCAGGCGGTCACCCATCCAAGTGATAACCGAGCCCGACGTTGCTTAACTTCAGTGATCGGACGAGAACTGGTGCTTTCAACGTGGTATGGCCGTAGACATTCTCAAGGAATTTTTCTGGCGGGTCGTTGCCGATTTACCAAATTCAACCAAATTCAATCAAAAGTCGTGTAGAGAGTCGCAAAAAGAGTCTACAGCACTCGGTGTTCCCAGGCGGTCACCCATCCAAGTACTAACCGAGCCCGACGTTGCTTAACTTCAGTGATCGGACGAGAACTGGTGCTTTCAACGTGGTATGGCCGTAGACATTCTCAAGGAATTTTTCTGGCGGGTCGTTGCCGATTGACCAAATTCAACCAAATTCAAACAAAAGTCGTGTAGAGAGTCGCAAAAAGAGTCTACAGCACTCGGTGTTCCCAGGCGGTCACCCATCCAAGTACTAACCGAGCCCGACGTTGCTTAACTTCAGTGATCGGACGAGAACTGGTGCTTTCAACGTGGTATGGCCGTAGAAATTCTCAAGGAATCTTTCTGGCGGGTCGTTGCCGATTTACCAAATTCAACCAAATTCAAACAAAAGTCGTGTAGAGAGTCGCAAAAAGAGTCTACAGCACTCGGTGTTCCCAGGCGGTCACCCATCCAAGTACTAACCGAGCCCGACGTTGCTTAACTTCAGTGATCGGACGAGAACTGGTGCTTTCAACGTGGTATGGCCGTAGACATTCTTAAGGAATTTTTCTGGCGGGTCGTTGCCGATTTACCAAATTCAACCAAATTCAAACAAAAGTCGTGTAGAGAGTCGCAAAAAGAGTCTACAGCACTCGGTGTTCCCAGGCGGTCACCCATCCAAGTACTAACCGAGCCCGACGTTGCTTAACTTCAGTGATCGGACGAGAACTGGTGCTTTCAACGTGGTATGGCCGTAGACATTCTCAAGGAATTTTTCTGGCGGGTCGTTGCCGATTTACCAAATTCAACCAAATTCAAACAAAAGTCGTGTAGAGAGTCGCAAAAAGAGTCTACAGCACTCGGTGTTCCCAGGCGGTCACCCATCCAAGTACTAACCGAGCCCGACGTTGCTTAACTTCAGTGATCGGACGAGAACTGGTGCTTTCAACGTGGTATGGCCGTAGACATTCTCAAGGAATTTTTCTGGCGGGTCGTTGCCGATTTACCAAATTCAACCAAATTCAAACAAAAGTCGTGTAGAGAGTCGCAAAAAGAGTCTACAGCACTCGGTGTTCCCAGGCGGTCACCCATCCAAGTACTAACCGAGCCCGACGTTGCTTAACTTCAGTGATCGGACGAGAACTGGTGCTTTCAACGTGGTATGGCCGTAGACATTCTCAAGGAATTTTTCTGGCGGGTCGTTGCCGATTGACCAAATTCAACCAAATTCAAACAAAAGTCGTGTAGAGAGTCGCAAAAAGAGTCTACAGCACTCGGTGTTCCCAGGCGGTCACCCATCAAAGTACTAACCGAGCCCGACGTTGCTTAACTTCAGTGATCGGACGAGAACTGGTGCTTTCAACGTGGTATGGCCGTAGACATTCTCAAGGAATTTTTCTGGCGGGTCGTTGCCGATTTACCAAATTCAACCAAATTCAAACAAAAGTCGTGTAGAGAGTCGCAAAAAGAGTCTACAGCACTCGGTGTTCCCAGGCGGTCACCCATCCAAGTACTAACCGAGCCCGACGTTGCTTAACTTCAGTGATCGGACGAGAACTGGTGCTTTCAACGTGGTATGGCCGTAGACATTCTCAAGGAATCTTTCTGGCGGGTCGTTGCCGATTTACCAAATATTCAACCAAATTCAAACAAAAGTCGTGTAGAGAGTCGCAAAAAGAGTCTACAGCACTCGGTGTTCCCAGGCGGTCACCCATCCAAGTACTAACCGAGCCCGACGTTGCTTAACTTCAGTGATCGGACGAGAACTGGTGCTTTCAACGTGGTATGGCCGTAGACATTCTCAAGGAATCTTTCTGGCGGGTCGTTGCCGATTTACCAAATTCAACCAAATTCAAACAAAAGTCGTGTAGAGAGTCGCCAGCACTCGGTGTTCCCAGGCGGTCACCCATCCAAGTACTAACCGAGCCCGACGTTGCTTAACTTCAGTGATCGGACGAGAACTGGTGCTTTCAACGTAGTATGGCCGTAGACATTCTCAAGGAATTTTTCTGGCGGGTCGTTGCCGATTTACCAAATTCAACCAAATTCAAACAAAAGTCGTGTAGAGAGTCGCAAAAAGAGTCTACAGCACTCGGTGTTCCCAGGCGGTCACCCATCCAAGTACTAACCGAGCCCGACGTTGCTTAACTTCAGTGATCGGACGAGAACTGGTGCTTTCAACGTGGTATGGCCGTAGACATTCTCAAGGAATTTTTCTGGCGGGTCGTTGCCGATTTACCAAATTCAACCAAATTCAAACAAAAGTCGTGTAGAGAGTCGCAAAAAGAGTCTACAGCACTCGGTGTTCCCAGGCGGTCACCCATCCAAGTACTAACCGAGCCCGACGTTGCTTAACTTCAGTGATCGGACGAGAACTGGTGCTTTCAACGTGGTATGGCCGTAGACATTCTCAAGGAATCTTTCTGGCGGGTCGTTGCCGATTTACCAAATTCAACCAAATTCAAACAAAAGTCGTGTAGAGAGTCGCAAAAAGAGTCTACAGCACTCGGTGTTCCCAGGCGGTCACCCATCCAAGTGATAACCGAGCCCGACGTTGCTTAACTTCAGTGATCGGACGAGAACTGGTGCTTTCAACGTGGTATGGCCGTAGACATTCTCAAGGAATTTTTCTGGCGGGTCGTTGCCGATTTACCAAATTCAACCAAATTCAATCAAAAGTCGTGTAGAGAGTCGCAAAAAGAGTCTACAGCACTCGGTGTTCCCAGGCGGTCACCCATCCAAGTACTAACCGAGCCCGACGTTGCTTAACTTCAGTGATCGGACGAGAACTGGTGCTTTCAACGTGGTATGGCCGTAGACATTCTCAAGGAATCTTTCTGGCGGGTCGTTGCCGATTTACCAAATTCAACCAAATTCAAACAAAAGTCGTGTAGAGAGTCGCAAAAAGAGTCTACAGCACTCGGTGTTCCCAGGCGGTCACCCATCCAAGTACTAACCGAGCCCGACGTTGCTTAACTTCAGTGATCGGACGAGAACTGGTGCTTTCAACGTGGTATGGCCGTAGACATTCTCAAGGAATCTTTCTGGCGGGTCGTTGCCGATTTACCAAATTCAACCAAATTCAAACTAAAGTCGTGTAGAGAGTCGCAAAAAGAGTCTACAGCACTCGGTGTTCCCAGGCGGTCACCCATCCAAGTACTAACCGAGCCCGACGTTGCTTAACTTCAGTGATCGGACGAGAACTGGTGCTTTCAACGTGGTATGGCCGTAGACATTCTCAAGGAATTTTTCTGGCGGGTCGTTGCCGATTGACCAAATTCAACCAAATTCAAACAAAAGTCGTGTAGAGAGTCGCAAAAAGAGTCTACAGCACTCGGTGTTCCCAGGCGGTCACCCATCCAAGTACTAACCGAGCCCGACGTTGCTTAACTTCAGTGATCGGACGAGAACTGGTGCTTTCAACGTGGTATGGCCGTAGACATTCTCAAGGAATCTTTCTGGCGGGTCGTTGCCGATTTACCAAATTCAACCAAATTCAAACAAAAGTCGTGTAGAGAGTCGCAAAAAGAGTCTACAGCACTCGGTGTTCCCAGGCGGTCACCCATCCAAGTACTAACCGAGCCCGACGTTGCTTAACTTCAGTGATCGGACGAGAACTGGTGCTTTCAACGTGGTATGGCCGTAGACATTCTTAAGGAATTTTTCTGGCGGGTCGTTGCCGATTTACCAAATTCAACCAAATTCAAACAAAAGTCGTGTAGAGAGTCGCAAAAAGAGTCTACAGCACTCGGTGTTCCCAGGCGGTCACCCATCCAAGTACTAAACGAGCCCGACGTTGCTTAACTTCAGTGATCGGACGAGAACTGGTGCTTTCAACGTGGTATGGCCGTAGACATTCTCAAGGAATTTTTCTGGCGGGTCGTTGCCGATTTACCAAATTCAACCAAATTCAAACAAAAGTCGTGTAGAGAGTCGCAAAAAGAGTCTACAGCACTCGGTGTTCCCAGGCGGTCACCCATCCAAGTACTAACCGAGCCCGACGTTGCTTAACTTCAGTGATCGGACGAGAACTGGTGCTTTCAACGTGGTATGGCCGTAGACATTCTCAAGGAATTTTTCTGGCGGGTCGTTGCCGATTTACCAAATTCAACCAAATTCAAACAAAAGTCGTGTAGAGAGTCGCAAAAAGAGTCTACAGCACTCGGTGTTCCCAGGCGGTCACCCATCCAAGTACTAACCGAGCCCGACGTTGCTTAACTTCAGTGATCGGACGAGAACTGGTGCTTTCAACGTGGTATGGCCGTAGACATTCTCAAGGAATTTTTCTGGCGGGTCGTTGCCGATTTACCAAATTCAACCAAATTCAAACAAAAGTCGTGTAGAGAGTCGCAAAAAGAGTCTACAGCACTCGGTGTTCCCAGGCGGTCACCCATCCAAGTACTAACCGAGCCCGACGTTGCTTAACTTCAGTGATCGGACGAGAACTGGTGCTTTCAACGTGGTATGGCCGTAGACATTCTCAAGGAATTTTTCTGGCGGGTCGTTGCCGATTTACCAAATTCAACCAAATTCAAACAAAAGTCGTGTAGAGAGTCGCAAAAAGAGTCTACAGCACTCGGTGTTCCCAGGCGGTCACCCATCCAAGTACTAACCGAGCCCGACGTTGCTTAACTTCAGTGATCGGACGAGAACTGGTGCTTTCAACGTGGTATGGCCGTAGACATTCTCAAGGAATTTTTCTGGCGGGTCGTTGCCGATTTACCAAATTCAACCAAATTCAAACAAAAGAGTCTACAGCACTCGGTGTTCCCAGGCGGTCACCCATCCAAGTACTAACCGAGCCCGACGTTGCTTAACTTCAGTGATCGGACGAGAACTGGTGCTTTCAACGTGGTATGGCCGTAGACATTCTCAAGGAATTTTTCTGGCGGGTCGTTGCCGATTTACCAAATTCAACCAAATTCAACCAAATTCAAACAAAAGTCGTGTAGAGAGTCGCAAAAAGAGTCTACAGCACTCGGTGTTCCCAGGCGGTCACCCATCCAAGTACTAACCGAGCCCGACGTTGCTTAACTTCAGTGATCGGACAAGAACTGATGCTTTCAACGTGGTATGGCCGTAGACATTCTCAAGGAATTTTTCTGGCGGGTCGTTGCCGATTTACCAAATTCAACCAAATTCAAACAAAAGTCGTGTAGAGAGTCGCAAAAAGAGTCTACAGCACTCGGTGTTCCCAGGCGGTCACCCATCCAAGTACTAACCGAGCCCGACGTTGCTTAACTTCAGTGATCGGACGAGAACTGGTGCTTTCAACGTGGTATGGCCGTAGACATTCTCAAGGAATTTTTCTGGCGGGTCGTTGCCGATTTACCAAATTCAACCAAATTCAAACAAAAGTCGTGTAGAGAGTCGCAAAAAGAGTCTACAGCACTCGGTGTTCCCAGGCGGTCACCCATCCAAGTACTAACCGAGCCCGACGTTGCTTAACTTCAGTGATCGGACGAGAACTGGTGCTTTCAACGTGGTATGGCCGTAGACATTCTCAAGGAATTTTTCTGGCGGGTCGTTGCCGATTTACCAAATTCAACCAAATTCAAACAAAAGTCGTGTAGAGAGTCGCAAAAAGAGTCTACAGCACTCGGTGTTCCCAGGCGGTCACCCATCCAAGTACTAACCGAGCCCGACGTTGCTTAACTTCAGTGATCGGACGAGAACTGGTGCTTTCAACGTGGTATGGCCGTAGACATTCTCAAGGAATTTTTCTGGCGGGTCGTTGCCGATTTACCAAATTCAACCAAATTCAAACAAAAGTCGTGTAGAGAGTCGCAAAAAGAGTCTACAGCACTCGGTGTTCCCAGGCGGTCACCCATCCAAGTACTAACCGAGCCCGACGTTGCTTAACTTCAGTGATCGGACGAGAACTGGTGCTTTCAACGTGGTATGGCCGTAGACATTCTCAAGGAATTTTTCTGGCGGGTCGTTGCCGATTTACCAAATTCAACCAAATTCAAACAAAAGTCGTGTAGAGAGTCGCAAAAAGAGTCTACAGCACTCGGTGTTCCCAGGCGGTCACCCATCCAAGTACTAACCGAGCCCGACGTTGCTTAACTTCAGTGATCGGACGAGAACTGGTGCTTTCAACGTGGTATGGCCGTAGACATTCTCAAGGAATTTTTCTGGCGGGTCGTTGCCGATTTACCAAATTCAACCAAATTCAAACAAAAGTCGTGTAGAGAGTCGCAAAAAGAGTCTACAGCACTCGGTGTTCCCAGGCGGTCACCCATCCAAGTACTAACCGAGCCCGACGTTGCTTAACTTCAGTGATCGGACAAGAACTGATGCTTTCAACGTGGTATGGCCGTAGACATTCTCAAGGAATTTTTCTGGCGGGTCGTTGCCGATTTACCAAATTCAACCAAATTCAAACAAAAGTCGTGTAGAGAGTCGCAAAAAGAGTCTACAGCACTCGGTGTTCCCAGGCGGTCACCCATCCAAGTACTAACCGAGCCCGACGTTGCTTAACTTCAGTGATCGGACGAGAACTGGTGCTTTCAACGTGGTATGGCCGTAGACATTCTCAAGGAATCTTTCTGGCGGGTCGTTGCCGATTTACCAAATTCAACCAAATTCAAACAAAAGTCGTGTAGAGAGTCGCAAAAAGAGTCTACAGCACTCGGTGTTCCCAGGCGGTCACCCATCCAAGTACTAACCGAGCCCGACGTTGCTTAACTTCAGTGATCGGACGAGAACTGGTGCTTTCAACGTGGTATGGCCGTAGACATTCTCAAGGAATTTTTCTGGCGGGTCGTTGCCGATTTACCAAATTCAACCAAATTCAAACAAAAGTCGTGTAGAGAGTCGCAAAAAGAGTCTACAGCACTCGGTGTTCCCAGGCGGTCACCCATCCAAGTACTAACCGAGCCCGACGTTGCTTAACTTCAGTGATCGGACGAGAACTGGTGCTTTCAACGTGGTATGGCCGTAGACATTCTCAAGGAATTTTTCTGGCGGGTCGTTGCCGATTTACCAAATTCAACCAAATTCAAACAAAAGTCGTGTAGAGAGTCGCAAAAAGAGTCTACAGCACTCGGTGTTCCCAGGCGGTCACCCATCCAAGTACTAACCGAGCCCGACGTTGCTTAACTTCAGTGATCGGACGAGAACTGGTGCTTTCAACGTGGTATGGCCGTAGACATTCTCAAGGAATTTTTCTGGCGGGTCGTTGCCGATTTACCAAATTCAACCAAATTCAAACAAAAGTCGTGTAGAGAGTCGCAAAAAGAGTCTACAGCACTCGGTGTTCCCAGGCGGTCACCCATCCAAGTACTAACCGAGCCCGACGTTGCTTAACTTCAGTGATCGGACGAGAACTGGTGCTTTCAACGTGGTATGGCCGTAGACATTCTCAAGGAATTTTTCTGGCGGGTCGTTGCCGATTTACCAAATTCAACCAAATTCAAACAAAAGTCGTGTAGAGAGTCGCAAAAAGAGTCTACAGCACTCGGTGTTCCCAGGCGGTCACCCATCCAAGTACTAACCGAGCCCGACGTTGCTTAACTTCAGTGATCGGACAAGAACTGATGCTTTCAACGTGGTATGGCCGTAGACATTCTCAAGGAATTTTTCTGGCGGGTCGTTGCCGATTTACCAAATTCAACCAAATTCAAACAAAAGTCGTGTAGAGAGTCGCAAAAAGAGTCTACAGCACTCGGTGTTCCCAGGCGGTCACCCATCCAAGTACTAACCGAGCCCGACGTTGCTTAACTTCAGTGATCGGACGAGAACTGGTGCTTTTAACGTGGTATGGCCGTAGACATTCTCAAGGAATTTTTCTGGCGGGTCGTTGCCGATTTACCAAATTCAACCAAATTCAAACAAAAGTCGTGTAGAGAGTCGCAAAAAGAGTCTACAGCACTCGGTGTTCCCAGGCGGTCACCCATCCAAGTACTAACCGAGCCCGACGTTGCTTAACTTCAGTGATCGGACGAGAACTGGTGCTTTCAACGTGGTATGGCCGTAGACATTCTCAAGGAATTTTTCTGGCGGGTCGTTGCCGATTTACCAAATTCAACCAAATTCAAACACAAGTCGTGTAGAGAGTCGCAAAAAGAGTCTACAGCACTCGGTGTTCCCAGGCGGTCACCCATCCAAGTACTAACCGAGCCCGACGTTGCTTAACTTCAGTGATCGGACGAGAACTGGTGCTTTCAACGTGGTATGGCCGTAGACATTCTCAAGGAATCTTTCTGGCGGGTCGTTGCCGATTTACCAAATTCAACCAAATTCAAACAAAAGTCGTGTAGAGAGTCGCAAAAAGAGTCTACAGCACTCGGTGTTCCCAGGCGGTCACCCATCCAAGTACTAACCGAGCCCGACGTTGCTTAACTTCAGTGATCGGACGAGAACTGGTGCTTTCAACGTGGTATGGCCGTAGACATTCTCAAGGAATCTTTCTGGCGGGTCGTTGCCGATTTACCAAATTCAACCAAATTCAAACAAAAGTCGTGTAGAGAGTCGCAAAAAGAGTCTACAGCACTCGGTGTTCCCAGGCGGTCACCCATCCAAGTACTAACCGAGCCCGACGTTGCTTAACTTCAGTGATCGGACGAGAACTGGTGCTTTCAACGTGGTATGGCCGTAGACATTCTCAAGGAATCTTTCTGGCGGGTCGTTGCCGATTTACCAAATTCAACCAAATTCAAACAAAAGTCGTGTAGAGAGTCGCAAAAAGAGTCTACAGCACTCGGTGTTCCCAGGCGGTCACCCATCCAAGTACTAACCGAGCCCGACGTTGCTTAACTTCAGTGATCGGACGAGAACTGGTGCTTTCAACGTGGTATGGCCGTAGACATTCTCAAGGAATCTTTCTGGCGGGTCGTTGCCGATTTACCAAATTCAACCAAATTCAAACAAAAGTCGTGTAGAGAGTCGCAAAAAGAGTCTACAGCACTCGGTGTTCCCAGGCGGTCACCCATCCAAGTACTAACCGAGCCCGACGTTGCTTAACTTCAGTGATCGGACGAGAACTGGTGCTTTCAACGTAGTATGGCCGTAGACATTCTCAAGGAATTTTTCTGGCGGGTCGTTGCCGATTTACCAAATTCAACCAAATTCAAACAAAAGTCGTGTAGAGAGTCGCAAAAAGAGTCTACAGCACTCGGTGTTCCCAGGCGGTCACCCATCCAAGTACTAACCGAGCCCGACGTTGCTTAACTTCAGTGATCGGACGAGAACTGGTGCTTTCAACGTGGTATGGCCGTAGACATTCTCAAGGAATTTTTCTGGCGGGTCGTTGCCGATTTACCAAATTCAACCAAATTCAAACAAAAGTCGTGTAGAGAGTCGCAAAAAGAGTCTACAGCACTCGGTGTTCCCAGGCGGTCACCCATCCAAGTACTAAACGAGCCCGACGTTGCTTAACTTCAGTGATCGGACGAGAACTGGTGCTTTCAACGTGGTATGGCCGTAGACATTCTCAAGGAATTTTTCTGGCGGGTCGTTGCCGATTTACCAAATTCAACCAAATTCAAACAAAAGTCGTGTAGAGAGTCACAAAAAGAGTCTACAGCACTCGGTGTTCCCAGGCGGTCACCCATCCAAGTACTAACCGAGCCCGACGTTGCTTAACTTCAGTGATCGGACGAGAACTGGTGCTTTCAACGTGGTATGGCCGTAGACATTCTCAAGGAATTTTTCTGGCGGGTCGTTGCCGATTTACCAAATTCAACCAAATTCAAACAAAAGTCGTGTAGAGAGTCGCAAAAAGAGTCTACAGCACTCGGTGTTCCCAGGCGGTCACCCATCCAAGTACTAACCGAGCCCGACGTTGCTTAACTTCAGTGATCGGACGAGAACTGGTGCTTTCAACGTGGTATGGCCGTAGACATTCTCAAGGAATCTTTCTGGCGGGTCGTTGCCGATTTACCAAATTCAACCAAATTCAAACAAAAGTCGTGTAGAGAGTCGCAAAAAGAGTCTACAGCACTCGGTGTTCCCAGGCGGTCACCCATCCAAGTACTAACCGAGCCCGACGTTGCTTAACTTCAGTGATCGGACGAGAACTGGTGCTTTCAACGTGGTATGGCCGTAGACATTCTCAAGGAATCTTTCTGGCGGGTCGTTGCCGATTTACCAAATTCAACCAAATTCAAACAAAAGTCGTGTAGAGAGTCGCAAAAAGAGTCTACAGCACTCGGTGTTCCCAGGCGGTCACCCATCCAAGTACTAACCGAGCCCGACGTTGCTTAACTTCAGTGATCGGACGAGAACTGGTGCTTTCAACGTGGTATGGCCGTAGACATTCTCAAGGAATTTTTCTGGCGGGTCGTTGCCGATTTACCAAATTCAACCAAATTCAAACAAAAGTCGTGTAGAGAGTCGCAAAAAGAGTCTACAGCACTCGGTGTTCCCAGGCGGTCACCCATCCAAGTACTAACCGAGCCCGACGTTGCTTAACTTCAGTGATCGGACGAGAACTGGTGCTTTCAACGTGGTATGGCCGTAGACATTCTCAAGGAATTTTTCTGGCGGGTCGTTGCCGATTTACCAAATTCAACCAAATTCAAACAAAAGTCGTGTAGAGAGTCGCAAAAAGAGTCTACAGCACTCGGTGTTCCCAGGCGGTCACCCATCCAAGTACTAACCGAGCCCGACGTTGCTTAACTTCAGTGATCGGACGAGAACTGGTGCTTTCAACGTGGTATGGCCGTAGACATTCTCAAGGAATTTTTCTGGCGGGTCGTTGCCGATTTACCAAATTCAACCAAATTCAAACAAAAGTCGTGTAGAGAGTCGCAAAAAGAGTCTACAGCACTCGGTGTTCCCAGGCGGTCACCCATCCAAGTACTAACCGAGCCCGACGTTGCTTAACTTCAGTGATCGGACGAGAACTGGTGCTTTCAACGTGGTATGGCCGTAGACATTCTCAAGGAATTTTTCTGGCGGGTCGTTGCCGATTTACCAAATTCAACCAAATTCAAACAAAAGTCGTGTAGAGAGTCGCAAAAAGAGTCTACAGCACTCGGTGTTCCCAGGCGGTCACCCATCCAAGTACTAACCGAGCCCGACGTTGCTTAACTTCAGTGATCGGACGAGAACTGGTGCTTTCAACGTGGTATGGCCGTAGACATTCTCAAGGAATTTTTCTGGCGGGTCGTTGCCGATTTACCAAATTCAACCAAATTCAAACAAAAGTCGTGTAGAGAGTCGCAAAAAGAGTCTACAGCACTCGGTGTTCCCAGGCGGTCACCCATCCAAGTACTAACCGAGCCCGACGTTGCCTAACTTCAGTGATCGGACGAGAACTGGTGCTTTCAACGTGGTATGGCCGTAGACATTCTCAAGGAATTTTTCTGGCGGGTCGTTGCCGATTTACCAAATTCAACCAAATTCAAACAAAAGTCGTGTAGAGAGTCGCAAAAAGAGTCTACAGCACTCGGTGTTCCCAGGCGGTCACCCATCCAAGTACTAACCGAGCCCGACGTTGCTTAACTTCAGTGATCGGACGAGAACTGGTGCTTTCAACGTGGTATGGCCGTAGACATTCTCAAGGAATTTTTCTGGCGGGTCGTTGCCGATTTACCAAATTCAACCAAATTCAAACAAAAGTCGTGTAGAGAGTCGCAAAAAGAGTCTACAGCACTCGGTGTTCCCAGGCGGTCACCCATCCAAGTACTAACCGAGCCCGACGTTGCTTAACTTCAGTGATCGGACGAGAACTGGTGCTTTCAACGTGGTATGGCCGTAGACATTCTCAAGGAATTTTTCTGGCGGGTCGTTGCCGATTTACCAAATTCAACCAAATTCAAACAAAAGTCGTGTAGAGAGTCGCAAAAAGAGTCTACAGCACTCGGTGTTCCCAGGCGGTCACCCATCCAAGTACTAACCGAGCCCGACGTTGCTTAACTTCAGTGATCGGACGAGAACTGGTGCTTTCAACGTGGTATGGCCGTAGACATTCTCAAGGAATCTTTCTGGCGGGTCGTTGCCGATTTACCAAATTCAACCAAATTCAAACAAAAGTCGTGTAGAGAGTCGCAAAAAGAGTCTACAGCACTCGGTGTTCCCAGGCGGTCACCCATCCAAGTGATAACCGAGCCCGACGTTGCTTAACTTCAGTGATCGGACGAGAACTGGTGCTTTCAACGTGGTATGGCCGTAGACATTCTCAAGGAATTTTTCTGGCGGGTCGTTGCCGATTTACCAAATTCAACCAAATTCAATCAAAAGTCGTGTAGAGAGTCGCAAAAAGAGTCTACAGCACTCGGTGTTCCCAGGCGGTCACCCATCCAAGTACTAACCGAGCCCGACGTTGCTTAACTTCAGTGATCGGACGAGAACTGGTGCTTTCAACGTGGTATGGCCGTAGACATTCTCAAGGAATCTTTCTGGCGGGTCGTTGCCGATTTACCAAATTCAACCAAATTCAAACAAAAGTCGTGTAGAGAGTCGCAAAAAGAGTCTACAGCACTCGGTGTTCTTAGGCGGTCACCCATCCAAGTACTAACCGAGCCCGACGTTGCTTAACTTCAGTGATCGGACGAGAACTGGTGCTTTCAACGTGGTATGGCCGTAGACATTCTCAAGGAATCTTTCTGGCGGGTCGTTGCCGATTTACCAAATTCAACCAAATTCAAACAAAAGTCGTGTAGAGAGTCGCAAAAAGAGTCTACAGCACTCGGTGTTCCCAGGCGGTCACCCATCCAAGTACTAACCGAGCCCGACGTTGCTTAACTTCAGTGATCGGACGAGAACTGGTGCTTTCAACGTGGTATGGCCGTAGACATTCTCAAGGAATCTTTCTGGCGGGTCGTTGCCGATTTACCAAATTCAACCAAATTCAAACAAAAGTCGTGTAGAGAGTCGCAAAAAGAGTCTACAGCACTCGGTGTTCCCAGGCGGTCACCCATCCAAGTGATAACCGAGCCCGACGTTGCTTAACTTCAGTGATCGGACGAGAACTGGTGCTTTCAACGTGGTATGGCCGTAGACATTCTCAAGGAATTTTTCTGGCGGGTCGTTGCCGATTTACCAAATTCAACCAAATTCAATCAAAAGTCGTGTAGAGAGTCGCAAAAAGAGTCTACAGCACTCGGTGTTCCCAGGCGGTCACCCATCCAAGTACTAACCGAGCCCGACGTTGCTTAACTTCAGTGATCGGACGAGAACTGGTGCTTTCAACGTGGTATGGCCGTAGACATTCTCAAGGAATTTTTCTGGCGGGTCGTTGCCGATTGACCAAATTCAACCAAATTCAAACAAAAGTCGTGTAGAGAGTCGCAAAAAGAGTCTACAGCACTCGGTGTTCCCAGGCGGTCACCCATCCAAGTACTAACCGAGCCCGACGTTGCTTAACTTCAGTGATCGGACGAGAACTGGTGCTTTCAACGTGGTATGGCCGTAGACATTCTCAAGGAATCTTTCTGGCGGGTCGTTGCCGATTTACCAAATTCAACCAAATTCAAACAAAAGTCGTGTAGAGAGTCGCAAAAAGAGTCTACAGCACTCGGTGTTCCCAGGCGGTCACCCATCCAAGTACTAACCGAGCCCGACGTTGCTTAACTTCAGTGATCGGACGAGAACTGGTGCTTTCAACGTGGTATGGCCGTAGACATTCTTAAGGAATTTTTCTGGCGGGTCGTTGCCGATTTACCAAATTCAACCAAATTCAAACAAAAGTCGTGTAGAGAGTCGCAAAAAGAGTCTACAGCACTCGGTGTTCCCAGGCGGTCACCCATCCAAGTACTAACCGAGCCCGACGTTGCTTAACTTCAGTGATCGGACGAGAACTGGTGCTTTCAACGTGGTATGGCCGTAGACATTCTCAAGGAATTTTTCTGGCGGGTCGTTGCCGATTTACCAAATTCAACCAAATTCAAACAAAAGTCGTGTAGAGAGTCGCAAAAAGAGTCTACAGCACTCGGTGTTCCCAGGCGGTCACCCATCCAAGTACTAACCGAGCCCGACGTTGCTTAACTTCAGTGATCGGACGAGAACTGGTGCTTTCAACGTGGTATGGCCGTAGACATTCTCAAGGAATTTTTCTGGCGGGTCGTTGCCGATTTACCAAATTCAACCAAATTCAAACAAAAGTCGTGTAGAGAGTCGCAAAAAGAGTCTACAGCACTCGGTGTTCCCAGGCGGTCACCCATCCAAGTACTAACCGAGCCCGACGTTGCTTAACTTCAGTGATCGGACGAGAACTGGTGCTTTCAACGTGGTATGGCCGTAGACATTCTCAAGGAATTTTTCTGGCGGGTCGTTGCCGATTGACCAAATTCAACCAAATTCAAACAAAAGTCGTGTAGAGAGTCGCAAAAAGAGTCTACAGCACTCGGTGTTCCCAGGCGGTCACCCATCAAAGTACTAACCGAGCCCGACGTTGCTTAACTTCAGTGATCGGACGAGAACTGGTGCTTTCAACGTGGTATGGCCGTAGACATTCTCAAGGAATTTTTCTGGCGGGTCGTTGCCGATTTACCAAATTCAACCAAATTCAAACAAAAGTCGTGTAGAGAGTCGCAAAAAGAGTCTACAGCACTCGGTGTTCCCAGGCGGTCACCCATCCAAGTACTAACCGAGCCCGACGTTGCTTAACTTCAGTGATCGGACGAGAACTGGTGCTTTCAACGTGGTATGGCCGTAGACATTCTCAAGGAATCTTTCTGGCGGGTCGTTGCCGATTTACCAAATTCAACCAAATTCAAACAAAAGTCGTGTAGAGAGTCGCAAAAAGAGTCTACAGCACTCGGTGTTCCCAGGCGGTCACCCATCCAAGTACTAACCGAGCCCGACGTTGCTTAACTTCAGTGATCGGACGAGAACTGGTGCTTTCAACGTGGTATGGCCGTAGACATTCTCAAGGAATCTTTCTGGCGGGTCGTTGCCGATTTACCAAATTCAACCAAATTCAAACAAAAGTCGTGTAGAGAGTCGCAAAAAGAGTCTACAGCACTCGGTGTTCCCAGGCGGTCACCCATCCAAGTACTAACCGAGCCCGACGTTGCTTAACTTCAGTGATCGGACGAGAACTGGTGCTTTCAACGTAGTATGGCCGTAGACATTCTCAAGGAATTTTTCTGGCGGGTCGTTGCCGATTTACCAAATTCAACCAAATTCAAACAAAAGTCGTGTAGAGAGTCGCAAAAAGAGTCTACAGCACTCGGTGTTCCCAGGCGGTCACCCATCCAAGTACTAACCGAGCCCGACGTTGCTTAACTTCAGTGATCGGACGAGAACTGGTGCTTTCAACGTGGTATGGCCGTAGACATTCTCAAGGAATTTTTCTGGCGGGTCGTTGCCGATTTACCAAATTCAACCAAATTCAAACAAAAGTCGTGTAGAGAGTCGCAAAAAGAGTCTACAGCACTCGGTGTTCCCAGGCGGTCACCCATCCAAGTACTAACCGAGCCCGACGTTGCTTAACTTCAGTGATCGGACGAGAACTGGTGCTTTCAACGTGGTATGGCCGTAGACATTCTCAAGGAATCTTTCTGGCGGGTCGTTGCCGATTTACCAAATTCAACCAAATTCAAACAAAAGTCGTGTAGAGAGTCGCAAAAAGAGTCTACAGCACTCGGTGTTCCCAGGCGGTCACCCATCCAAGTGATAACCGAGCCCGACGTTGCTTAACTTCAGTGATCGGACGAGAACTGGTGCTTTCAACGTGGTATGGCCGTAGACATTCTCAAGGAATTTTTCTGGCGGGTCGTTGCCGATTTACCAAATTCAACCAAATTCAATCAAAAGTCGTGTAGAGAGTCGCAAAAAGAGTCTACAGCACTCGGTGTTCCCAGGCGGTCACCCATCCAAGTACTAACCGAGCCCGACGTTGCTTAACTTCAGTGATCGGACGAGAACTGGTGCTTTCAACGTGGTATGGCCGTAGACATTCTCAAGGAATCTTTCTGGCGGGTCGTTGCCGATTTACCAAATTCAACCAAATTCAAACAAAAGTCGTGTAGAGAGTCGCAAAAAGAGTCTACAGCACTCGGTGTTCCCAGGCGGTCACCCATCCAAGTACTAACCGAGCCCGACGTTGCTTAACTTCAGTGATCGGACGAGAACTGGTGCTTTCAACGTGGTATGGCCGTAGACATTCTCAAGGAATCTTTCTGGCGGGTCGTTGCCGATTTACCAAATTCAACCAAATTCAAACTAAAGTCGTGTAGAGAGTCGCAAAAAGAGTCTACAGCACTCGGTGTTCCCAGGCGGTCACCCATCCAAGTACTAACCGAGCCCGACGTTGCTTAACTTCAGTGATCGGACGAGAACTGGTGCTTTCAACGTGGTATGGCCGTAGACATTCTCAAGGAATTTTTCTGGCGGGTCGTTGCCGATTGACCAAATTCAACCAAATTCAAACAAAAGTCGTGTAGAGAGTCGCAAAAAGAGTCTACAGCACTCGGTGTTCCCAGGCGGTCACCCATCCAAGTACTAACCGAGCCCGACGTTGCTTAACTTCAGTGATCGGACGAGAACTGGTGCTTTCAACGTGGTATGGCCGTAGACATTCTCAAGGAATCTTTCTGGCGGGTCGTTGCCGATTTACCAAATTCAACCAAATTCAAACAAAAGTCGTGTAGAGAGTCGCAAAAAGAGTCTACAGCACTCGGTGTTCCCAGGCGGTCACCCATCCAAGTACTAACCGAGCCCGACGTTGCTTAACTTCAGTGATCGGACGAGAACTGGTGCTTTCAACGTGGTATGGCCGTAGACATTCTTAAGGAATTTTTCTGGCGGGTCGTTGCCGATTTACCAAATTCAACCAAATTCAAACAAAAGTCGTGTAGAGAGTCGCAAAAAGAGTCTACAGCACTCGGTGTTCCCAGGCGGTCACCCATCCAAGTACTAAACGAGCCCGACGTTGCTTAACTTCAGTGATCGGACGAGAACTGGTGCTTTCAACGTGGTATGGCCGTAGACATTCTCAAGGAATTTTTCTGGCGGGTCGTTGCCGATTTACGAAATTCAACCAAATTCAATCAAAAGTCGTGTAGAGAGTCGCAAAAAGAGTCTACAGCACTCGGTGTTCCCAGGCGGTCACCCATCCAAGTACTAACCGAGCCCGACGTTGCTTAACTTCAGTGATCGGACGAGAACTGGTGCTTTCAACGTGGTATGGCCGTAGACATTCTCAAGGAATCTTTCTGGCGGGTCGTTGCCGATTTACCAAATTCAACCAAATTCAAACAAAAGTCGTGTAGAGAGTCGCAAAAAGAGTCTACAGCACTCGGTGTTCCCAGGCGGTCACCCATCCAAGTACTAACCGAGCCCGACGTTGCTTAACTTCAGTGATCGGACGAGAACTGGTGCTTTCAACGTGGTATGGCCGTAGACATTCTCAAGGAATCTTTCTGGCGGGTCGTTGCCGATTTACCAAATTCAACCAAATTCAAACTAAAGTCGTGTAGAGAGTCGCAAAAAGAGTCTACAGCACTCGGTGTTCCCAGGCGGTCACCCATCCAAGTACTAACCGAGCCCGACGTTGCTTAACTTCAGTGATCGGACGAGAACTGGTGCTTTCAACGTGGTATGGCCGTAGACATTCTCAAGGAATTTTTCTGGCGGGTCGTTGCCGATTGACCAAATTCAACCAAATTCAAACAAAAGTCGTGTAGAGAGTCGCAAAAAGAGTCTACAGCACTCGGTGTTCCCAGGCGGTCACCCATCCAAGTACTAACCGAGCCCGACGTTGCTTAACTTCAGTGATCGGACGAGAACTGGTGCTTTCAACGTGGTATGGCCGTAGACATTCTCAAGGAATCTTTCTGGCGGGTCGTTGCCGATTTACCAAATTCAACCAAATTCAAACAAAAGTCGTGTAGAGAGTCGCAAAAAGAGTCTACAGCACTCGGTGTTCCCAGGCGGTCACCCATCCAAGTACTAACCGAGCCCGACGTTGCTTAACTTCAGTGATCGGACGAGAACTGGTGCTTTCAACGTGGTATGGCCGTAGACATTCTTAAGGAATTTTTCTGGCGGGTCGTTGCCGATTTACCAAATTCAACCAAATTCAAACAAAAGTCGTGTAGAGAGTCGCAAAAAGAGTCTACAGCACTCGGTGTTCCCAGGCGGTCACCCATCCAAGTACTAAACGAGCCCGACGTTGCTTAACTTCAGTGATCGGACGAGAACTGGTGCTTTCAACGTGGTATGGCCGTAGACATTCTCAAGGAATTTTTCTGGCGGGTCGTTGCCGATTTACCAAATTCAACCAAATTCAAACAAAAGTCGTGTAGAGAGTCGCAAAAAGAGTCTACAGCACTCGGTGTTCCCAGGCGGTCACCCATCCAAGTACTAACCGAGCCCGACGTTGCTTAACTTCAGTGATCGGACGAGAACTGGTGCTTTCAACGTGGTATGGCCGTAGACATTCTCAAGGAATTTTTCTGGCGGGTCGTTGCCGATTTACCAAATTCAACCAAATTCAAACAAAAGTCGTGTAGAGAGTCGCAAAAAGAGTCTACAGCACTCGGTGTTCCCAGGCGGTCACCCATCCAAGTACTAACCGAGCCCGACGTTGCTTAACTTCAGTGATCGGACGAGAACTGGTGCTTTCAACGTGGTATGGCCGTAGACATTCTCAAGGAATCTTTCTGGCGGGTCGTTGCCGATTTACCAAATTCAACCAAATTCAAACAAAAGTCGTGTAGAGAGTCGCAAAAAGAGTCTACAGCACTCGGTGTTCCCAGGCGGTCACCCATCCAAGTACTAACCGAGCCCGACGTTGCTTAACTTCAGTGATCGGACGAGAACTGGTGCTTTCAACGTGGTATGGCCGTAGACATTCTCAAGGAATCTTTCTGGCGGGTCGTTGCCGATTTACCAAATTCAACCAAATTCAAACAAAAGTCGTGTAGAGAGTCGCAAAAAGAGTCTACAGCACTCGGTGTTCCCAGGCGGTCACCCATCCAAGTACTAACCGAGCCCGACGTTGCTTAACTTCAGTGATCGGACGAGAACTGGTGCTTTCAACGTGGTATGGCCGTAGACATTCTCAAGGAATTTTTCTGGCGGGTCGTTGCCGATTTACCAAATTCAACCAAATTCAAACAAAAGTCGTGTAGAGAGTCGCAAAAAGAGTCTACAGCACTCGGTGTTCCCAGGCGGTCACCCATCCAAGTACTAACCGAGCCCGACGTTGCTTAACTTCAGTGATCGGACGAGAACTGGTGCTTTCAACGTGGTATGGCCGTAGACATTCTCAAGGAATTTTTCTGGCGGGTCGTTGCCGATTTACCAAATTCAACCAAATTCAAACAAAAGTCGTGTAGAGAGTCGCAAAAAGAGTCTACAGCACTGGGTGTTCCCAGGTGGTCACCCATCCAAGTACTAACCGAGCCCGACGTTGCTTAACTTCAGTGATCGGACGAGAACTGGTGCTTTCAACGTGGTATGGCCGTAGACATTCTCAAGGAATTTTTCTGGCGGGTCGTTGCCGATTTACCAAATTCAACCAAATTCAAACTAAAGTCGTGTAGAGAGTCGCAAAAAGAGTCTACAGCACTCGGTGTTCCCAGGCGGTCACCCATCCAAGTACTAACCGAGCCCGACGTTGCTTAACTTCAGTGATCGGACGAGAACTGGTGCTTTCAACGTGGTATGGCCGTAGACATTCTCAAGGAATTTTTCTGGCGGGTCGTTGCCGATTGACCAAATTCAACCAAATTCAAACAAAAGTCGTGTAGAGAGTCGCAAAAAGAGTCTACAGCACTCGGTGTTCCCAGGCGGTCACCCATCCAAGTACTAACCGAGCCCGACGTTGCTTAACTTCAGTGATCGGACGAGAACTGGTGCTTTCAACGTGGTATGGCCGTAGACATTCTCAAGGAATCTTTCTGGCGGGTCGTTGCCGATTTACCAAATTCAACCAAATTCAAACAAAAGTCGTGTAGAGAGTCGCAAAAAGAGTCTACAGCACTCGGTGTTCCCAGGCGGTCACCCATCCAAGTACTAACCGAGCCCGACGTTGCTTAACTTCAGTGATCGGACGAGAACTGGTGCTTTCAACGTGGTATGGCCGTAGACATTCTTAAGGAATTTTTCTGGCGGGTCGTTGCCGATTTACCAAATTCAACCAAATTCAAACAAAAGTCGTGTAGAGAGTCGCAAAAAGAGTCTACAGCACTCGGTGTTCCCAGGCGGTCACCCATCCAAGTACTAAACGAGCCCGACGTTGCTTAACTTCAGTGATCGGACGAGAACTGGTGCTTTCAACGTGGTATGGCCGTAGACATTCTCAAGGAATTTTTCTGGCGGGTCGTTGCCGATTTACCAAATTCAACCAAATTCAATCAAAAGTCGTGTAGAGAGTCGCAAAAAGAGTCTACAGCACTCGGTGTTCCCAGGCGGTCACCCATCCAAGTACTAACCGAGCCCGACGTTGCTTAACTTCAGTGATCGGACGAGAACTGGTGCTTTCAACGTGGTATGGCCGTAGACATTCTCAAGGAATCTTTCTGGCGGGTCGTTGCCGATTTACCAAATTCAACCAAATTCAAACAAAAGTCGTGTAGAGAGTCGCAAAAAGAGTCTACAGCACTCGGTGTTCCCAGGCGGTCACCCATCCAAGTACTAACCGAGCCCGACGTTGCTTAACTTCAGTGATCGGACGAGAACTGGTGCTTTCAACGTGGTATGGCCGTAGACATTCTCAAGGAATCTTTCTGGCGGGTCGTTGCCGATTTACCAAATTCAACCAAATTCAAACTAAAGTCGTGTAGAGAGTCGCAAAAAGAGTCTACAGCACTCGGTGTTCCCAGGCGGTCACCCATCCAAGTACTAACCGAGCCCGACGTTGCTTAACTTCAGTGATCGGACGAGAACTGGTGCTTTCAACGTGGTATGGCCGTAGACATTCTCAAGGAATTTTTCTGGCGGGTCGTTGCCGATTGACCAAATTCAACCAAATTCAAACAAAAGTCGTGTAGAGAGTCGCAAAAAGAGTCTACAGCACTCGGTGTTCCCAGGCGGTCACCCATCCAAGTACTAACCGAGCCCGACGTTGCTTAACTTCAGTGATCGGACGAGAACTGGTGCTTTCAACGTGGTATGGCCGTAGACATTCTCAAGGAATCTTTCTGGCGGGTCGTTGCCGATTTACCAAATTCAACCAAATTCAAACAAAAGTCGTGTAGAGAGTCGCAAAAAGAGTCTACAGCACTCGGTGTTCCCAGGCGGTCACCCATCCAAGTACTAACCGAGCCCGACGTTGCTTAACTTCAGTGATCGGACGAGAACTGGTGCTTTCAACGTGGTATGGCCGTAGACATTCTTAAGGAATTTTTCTGGCGGGTCGTTGCCGATTTACCAAATTCAACCAAATTCAAACAAAAGTCGTGTAGAGAGTCGCAAAAAGAGTCTACAGCACTCGGTGTTCCCAGGCGGTCACCCATCCAAGTACTAAACGAGCCCGACGTTGCTTAACTTCAGTGATCGGACGAGAACTGGTGCTTTCAACGTGGTATGGCCGTAGACATTCTCAAGGAATTTTTCTGGCGGGTCGTTGCCGATTTACCAAATTCAACCAAATTCAAACAAAAGTCGTGTAGAGAGTCGCAAAAAGAGTCTACAGCACTCGGTGTTCCCAGGCGGTCACCCATCCAAGTACTAACCGAGCCCGACGTTGCTTAACTTCAGTGATCGGACGAGAACTGGTGCTTTCAACGTGGTATGGCCGTAGACATTCTCAAGGAATTTTTCTGGCGGGTCGTTGCCGATTTACCAAATTCAACCAAATTCAAACAAAAGTCGTGTAGAGAGTCGCAAAAAGAGTCTACAGCACTCGGTGTTCCCAGGCGGTCACCCATCCAAGTACTAACCGAGCCCGACGTTGCTTAACTTCAGTGATCGGACGAGAACTGGTGCTTTCAACGTGGTATGGCCGTAGACATTCTCAAGGAATCTTTCTGGCGGGTCGTTGCCGATTTACCAAATTCAACCAAATTCAAACAAAAGTCGTGTAGAGAGTCGCAAAAAGAGTCTACAGCACTCGGTGTTCCCAGGCGGTCACCCATCCAAGTACTAACCGAGCCCGACGTTGCTTAACTTCAGTGATCGGACGAGAACTGGTGCTTTCAACGTGGTATGGCCGTAGACATTCTCAAGGAATCTTTCTGGCGGGTCGTTGCCGATTTACCAAATTCAACCAAATTCAAACAAAAGTCGTGTAGAGAGTCGCAAAAAGAGTCTACAGCACTCGGTGTTCCCAGGCGGTCACCCATCCAAGTACTAACCGAGCCCGACGTTGCTTAACTTCAGTGATCGGACGAGAACTGGTGCTTTCAACGTGGTATGGCCGTAGACATTCTCAAGGAATTTTTCTGGCGGGTCGTTGCCGATTTACCAAATTCAACCAAATTCAAACAAAAGTCGTGTAGAGAGTCGCAAAAAGAGTCTACAGCACTCGGTGTTCCCAGGCGGTCACCCATCCAAGTACTAACCGAGCCCGACGTTGCTTAACTTCAGTGATCGGACGAGAACTGGTGCTTTCAACGTGGTATGGCCGTAGACATTCTCAAGGAATTTTTCTGGCGGGTCGTTGCCGATTTACCAAATTCAACCAAATTCAAACAAAAGTCGTGTAGAGAGTCGCAAAAAGAGTCTACAGCACTGGGTGTTCCCAGGTGGTCACCCATCCAAGTACTAACCGAGCCCGACGTTGCTTAACTTCAGTGATCGGACGAGAACTGGTGCTTTCAACGTGGTATGGCCGTAGACATTCTCAAGGAATTTTTCTGGCGGGTCGTTGCCGATTTACCAAATTCAACCAAATTCAAACAAAAGTCGTGTAGAGAGTCGCAAAAAGAGTCTACAGCACTCGGTGTTCCCAGGCGGTCACCCATCCAAGTACTAACCGAGCCCGACGTTGCTTAACTTCAGTGATCGGACGAGAACTGGTGCTTTCAACGTGGTATGGCCGTAGACATTCTCAAGGAATCTTTCTGGCGGGTCGTTGCCGATTTACCAAATTCAACCAAATTCAACCAAATTCAAACAAAAGTCGTGTAGAGAGTCGCAAAAAGAGTCTACAGCACTCGGTGTTCCCAGGCGGTCACCCATCCAAGTACTAACCGAGCCCGACGTTGCTTAATGATTGTCACTCACGAACTAGGCCTAGCGGATTTACTGTGAACTGGCACATCGCACCAATAAATATGTCATCATTATCATCAAATTCGCGTTGATTATTATTAATATTAGGCCTATCTGTGCAAGTTAAAAAGGTTTTTTTAATGTTTGCCATTATTTTTTTGGAAAAGAAGCTTCAAATTAGTAAGCCTATTGTTATTCTTAGAATATCGAATATCTTTGCTTTGATGAAATATAAATAAGAATACAATTTATGTCCTCAAAATTTGTTTCTAACAGAGAGTGGGCAATTTTAAGTCAAAATTAGTGACCTTTTTGGTTGGAAATTTCTGGAGGAAAAATGTATTTCCATTTTATGTAGGCCCTAAACTTAAAAAAAATATATTTGTCAACAACAAAGCAAAGATATTCTATGACAAACACTTGCATTGTCATGCTGATATTACAATTCTCAAAAAAAATAATTATTTATTCAAAAAATATTGCGTGTCTAAAAACGTTGACCATTAAAATGTTTTAAAAAAAAAAAAAAAAAATAATAATAATGCAAAAATTCAAAAAACTTGCAACTTGCACAGACTGTTATTTTTTTAAATTTCCATATGAATTATAAAAAAAGACAATTGTAAAACAGTACTGAGAGTCTTGCATTGTCTTTGTGTTGATGAAATATCATCCAACGAATTTCACAGAGAGAGTTTGAAAAGTAGTAGGCCTAGTGTTTCTATTCCAAATTTAAAATCATAAAGAAGGCCCTTATAAAACCACATTTGAACAACAGTTGAAATTTAAATATTTTTGAGACAAGACAAAAATTTAATTCAATGTAGTCAGTGTAGGCCTGCAATGAAATTCAATCTTTTTTTATGTTGCAAAAAAAAATATTCCATTCCTCCATATGTTAATGTTTTGTGTGTTGGTTTACAATCTGTTCTATCTCATGTCACTGTTTGCTATGATTTATTTGTGGTATGTCTTGTGCTTGTCAAATTTTCACAGCTCAACTTGAATAGATGTTATTTTCTAAAACATTTGTTCAATATTTAAAAATTAACATGACATACTATAGCAGCACATAGCATTAGCAATAAAAAAACAGTCTGGACACAACAAATTTAAACTTGTTTCTGCTATTAATGTTACTATGAAAAATATGGAATGCACCTACCTTTTAAATTTGATATTTTCGTTATATATATGTAAACATATAGATAAGGTTGTTATGTGTATTTTATGTAAATGTAAATTTTTGTAGTTGTAATGTATGTACGTTTTCAATGTAATAAATTATCTGTAAGTACATTTCTCTTTTCTTTTCAAAATGTCTTCAATAAAATATCTTTATAGGTGTTGATAACTTTGCACTTTTTGGCCTCTGGGAGCTTCCTAAGAATCGTTGGAGATGTGCATGGTGTGTCAAAATCTACCACCAGCAGATGTATATCAAGAGTGTTAGATGCTCTTTGCAAGAGAGCACAGAAATATATTTCCTTTCCTGAAGGTCAAGATGACCTGTTGAAAATCAAAAAGAAGATCTATGATTTGGCTGGTATGCCTCACTGTGTTGGTTTTATTGATGGCACACAAATTGAAATTATATCCCCAAACAATGATATAGAACATCATTTTGTATTTCGGAAAGGATACCACTGTCTCAATATACAAGCTGTATGCAATGCTGACTTACTGTTCTTAAATGTAGTGTCAAGGTGGCCCGGATCTACTCATGATTCATTTATTTGGAATAACTGCAGGTAGCTGTTTTTTTTATATAGAACCTGCATGGAAGGGCTTGTACAATAATTGTTATATATTACTATAGATTGTACCAAGCAAGTACAACTGACTTGCATGATATATTTAGTTAAGCTTGTAAGGCTAGGTCACATGACCTTAACCAGACTATTAATAGAATAAAGCATGGATGATAGACTCAGCCTTGGTGTTATTAATTAATCTAATGTAATCCTACATTATCCTGATTCAATCCTGAATATTGAAGAAGACAAAACATAACATGGTGTCAGAAGAAACTATTCAAAAGGAAAAAGGAAGAAAATTAGATTGATATAGAAAATTATATTGATTGGAATAGGTACTGATAGGCCAAAACAAAAGATTATATAAATCGAAAATGGCTACTGCAGCACCAATAAACACACCAAGTTTTAATTGGGAGGCTGAAGATAGAGAAACAGAATGGAGAAGATTCAAGATTATGTGCCAAATAATGTTTATGGGTCCATTAAAGGATGAAGAAAAGGTAGTCCAATGTGGTTACATTATAAATTGGATGGGTCCAGATGGTGCTGAAGTTTATAGTACTTGGAATTTAAGAGATGCAGAGAAATCAGATTTGAATCTCCATTTTGACAAATTTGAAGCTCATCTACAACTGAAGAGTTTAAAAGCAAAAACCGATAAACGCCATTTTTGCCGAAAATAAACCAAGATTGCCAATAATATAATCGAACACCCTTCTACCTAGCCATCATAACCATTTTTTGACAAAAGCCGACAAAACCTGCGAAAAATCCTATCCAAATCAACGATTTACTTCAAAAGCCGACAAATGCAACGCGACTTTGTTTTCAAAGTCCGACAACTCCATTCCTCCAATCTCGCGTCAACAATATGTCACGTGATCCAAGATGGCTGCGCCCATGATATTTTGTTGTCTGCCTGACTTTTCTTGTTTTATATAAGCTTTCAACTAATATGAACGTATTTGATGAACTTGATGAGCCCGTGGTTCTTTCACCTGTTGGTCGTAGAAAAAGTAATGGTGAATCTGCTCGATCAAAAGCGAAAAAAATTCGCTATAGTGGTGAGGGGAAGATTGCCAAGATAGTTTGCTCACATAAAACCAGTGTGTGTATGGCGACGACGCTCACAAGTGATGATCTTGATTATGCACATCAACAGCTGTATTCCACTCAGGACAAGGTGCAACAGGATGCCACACTGTTGTCTTATATGAACATTGATAAATGTGCTAGACATCGTTTGAAAGTTGATGATGTTACAAAAAGAAAGGCAAGAGAAATATCTGTGAAGTATTCAACTCTAAATTCAAGGAAAGAGAGGGTACCAGTATGCAAAGCATCATTCATGGGAATTTATGGTAAGTAGACATTTATAGTCTATAATCTAGTAGATCTATAATCCTGATGGTTGAACAGAGCATGCTTACTCTTTTCAAAACACTAGGCTAATAAGTGTTGCTACATTTACATTTCTCAATTTGTGGTTTATTGTTGTTGACATTCAGTAGGAATTGGTATTTAGAATAGGTTATAATTTTTTATCATCACTTTCTCCACTTTATCTCGCACCTTAAATCAATTAGCAAAATTGAGAATATACCTTCTAACTACAAATTAGTGTAAGTTCAAGTGAAGAAAACCTACAATTTTCAAGAGTGAGTTTTTACTCAGGTCTAAATGACAATGTAGTGTCATCTATTTTACCACAAGTGACATAGGCCTATAGGCCTACACACACAGGGTAGGCCTACTCACATAGGCCTATGAGAAAGCCTAGTGTAGTGCTGGGAATCTAGTTGCCGATAAATATATTTACTAAAAATAGTAAATATGGTAGATTATCGTAAACATATAATATAGATTAGAGTAGAATGAAAGTATCACAGTTATGGCTCTACAAAAGTAGAAAATAAGCACAAAAATTAGAATAGAATAAATAATTTATCACAGATTGGAAATATTTTATCAATGTTTTAGAATCATTCTTTTCTGTCAATATTTATTTTTATCTTTTCAGGTATAAAGAAAGATAGGTTAGCTAATATTGCAAAATTTTGGTCTGAGAATGGTGTTGTTCGTCCCGAAAAGCGTGGTGGTGCACGTAATGCTGAGAAAACCCTCGAACGAAAGGGTGCTATCCATGACCATATAAGAACATTCACATGCAGAGCCAGTCATTATGCGCGCCGTGGTGCCCCTGGCAGGAAGTTTTTACCGTCTGATTTAAGTGTTAAAAAGATGCACGAACTCTTTACAGAACAAAATCATCTACAAGTGTCCTATGCTCTCTATTACAGCACTTTCATGTATGACTTTAATTTGGCCTTCGGTCATCCAGCGGTGGATATATGCAGCACTTGTTTAAAATTCAAGTTACAAATCAAAGATCCGTCCATATTAGATGACACAAAGAGAGAACACACAGCTATGTACATGTTGCATAGAAGACGAGCTAGGAAGTTTTATGAGTGTCTTAACAATGTTGAAGATTCCTTCACTGTATGTTTTGATGTGATGGAAAACTTAGTGTTGCCAAAATCGCCCATAGGTCAAACCTACTATTCAAGGCAACTTTACATGTATGTGTTTGGCATAGTACGGCATCATGGGAGAAGTATGCCACAGAGCAGAGAGGATATTCATCTGTATGTATGGTTAGAACACCAGAACAGAAAAGATAGCAACATGGTGGCCTCAGCTCTTCATGATTATTTTGTTTCTTTTGAAGACGTGCTCAAGACATACAAGGACTTACGGTTGTTTTCCGATTCCTGTTATGGCCAGAATAAAAACATTAACGTTGTCTCTATGTTGTGCGCGTTGAGAAAGAAGCACTTTCCTAAACTGAACATTGATTATGTTTTTCCTGTCCGAGGGCATAGTTTTCTTCCGGCGGATAGAGCTTTTGGAAGAATTGAGCAGGATATTAGGAAAAAAACTAATATTCTCCTGCCTGAAGAGTATTATACCATTTTATCAAAACATGGGATTGTCCATGTGTATGGTAAGGATTGGGATTGTCTAGATTTCAAGTCTGAGGCAGCAACTTTCTGCAAGTCTCAGAGAAGTTTTAAGATAAGTGCTGCTAAGGTCCTTCAAATTCACTCTGACAAAATTGGAATTAAACAGGTTTACGGTGGTGACTTTTGTGAACATACAGTCCTCAAACAATGGAAAAAATGGGAGCAATTCAAACCAGCACAGATACCCATGGTTAATTGTGTAAAACCTGCAAAGAAGGAAGATGTGTTAAAACTTTTGGGTGAGATTGGGGCTGCTGAAAATATTGTCGAGTTTTATAAAGATGCTTTCAAGGATATAGGGCGAGACAATATTGGTAATCAGGATTTGGAAGAAAGCGAAGATGACGAGTAAAATTGTGATGGTTTTGCTCATGAATGTACTGGTGTAAAGTCGGGTTGTGATAGCTGTAAAGAGAGCACTAAAAGCTAGAGAATGTGTCAAAAATTGGATATTTTTTTTGTTGAGATATGACAATTTGAAACTCTTTTTTTCCTGAACGCAGAAGAATGACTGCATGATTTCGATGGAAATTGTCTTATTATTGTTGAATTTTTTTCTGAATATCCATTGTTAGTTTGAATTGAGATTTTATCGATGTTATCTGCTTACACCTAGATAGCTGGATTCTAATTAAAATTAGATCACAATTTTGCTTTTCTTTCCCGGCTCAGTGTGATCTAACAATATTTATGAGGCGAGCGTGTTCTAGTAAAGCTAATTTCAACCCATCAAAAGTGGCATGTAGATCGCATGTCTAAATAAGAATTATGAAATGTGGGAGAAGGAAACTCAAAGTAATACAAACAAACACACTTTGAGGTTCCTCCACCCACAATGCATAGTTCTTATTTAGACACGCAATCTACATGCCACTTTTTCATTGGTTGAAATTAGCTTTACCAGAAAAACGCTTGCCTTATAAGCTTAAATCTTGTAAGATCACACTGTATTTATTATTTTGGGTATGTGAAATCGGTTTATTGCAACAGTAAAAGTTGTTGAAAGTTGGAAATTTTCATCAGTGTGACACAATCATTGTTATTCCGGGACGAAGCTCGAAAGCACTGGCCGCGGCATCAACATTTTTCTTGCCCCTGAATTTATGTTCAGAGTTCCATTGTTTACCAGTTTTTTTTTTGTTGTTGTTGAATTTTCATAGTTTATTAATATTAATTTGTTTTAATCTATACATGTTACAAATTTATCACATTAAACAATTTTTTTTTTGCATTTGTTGAAATTGTTGGCATTTATCTGTTTTTGCTTTGAAATCTGTGATGGATTTGTCTGCTTTTGCACGCAAACCTATGAATGTTCTATAATTTATTGGTAAAATTTACAATAAAATTTTTTGAAAATTTGACTCTTATTTATGTGTCTCAGTTTGATGTAGAAAAACATAAAATCAAATTGCTTAGAAAAATTCAGCTGATCTGGGAAGAAAAATGCATTTTACCAAAAATGGCTCAAATGGATTTGTCTGTTTTTGCATTCAAACTCTTCAACTTCAGACGAATTTTAGACTGGCTAGATTTAAATTTAGACAGATGAAACAAGAGAAAGGTCAGAGTATTGAAGCCTTTGTGGCAGCCTTAACAATAGACGCAAAAGCATGTCAATATGATTCAACTGATCAACATATCATAGATAATTTAATAGTTGGATGCAATAATACCAGAGTACAAGCCAAACTACTAGATGATACTGATCCTAACCTAACCCTAAAGAAAGCCGTAGATAAAGCCAAATCAATAGAAGCTACACAAAATCAGTTATTAGGGATCACAGAAAAATCATCTTATAAAAGTAATGAAGTACTGAGTGTTGATCATAAAGAAGATAAAAAGAAATGCAGATATTGTGGTACAGTGCACAGACCAAGAAAATGCCCAGCTTATGGAAGTACCTGCAAGAAATGCAACAGAAGTAATCATTGGGCGAATGTATGCAGAACAGATAGTTCGAAAGCTGAAAGCAGTTCACAGAATAAGAAAAAAAATTATTCTGTAGAAGAAAGTGATGAAAAGGAATCTATGTATTATCATTGTATAAATGAAATTCCTTTTGACAGTATTGATAATAAACACTCTAATAGAAAACAATTACTAATAACATTACCTCTTTCTTCTAGGTATGTAAGCAAAGATGTTCAATTGAAAATGGATACAGGAGCATTAAATTTGGTAATATATTACCTGTAGATATATAAATCAATATTTCTAAATTTAAAATTTAATCAATTAGGAGAACCAGTTTGCTTAATACCTAAAGAAAAAGTTAAATTAGTAGCCTATAATGGCAGTGAAATTGAACATTATGGTAAATGTTTGTTAGATGTTAAATATGAAAATGTATCTATTACTGCACCATTTTATATTGTACCCTCAGGAATAGCTATATTAGGTTTACCTACTAGTGAGTCATTAGGTATTATTCATATTAACTGTAGTATTGAAACAGAGCCTAAGATAGATAGGTCTAATAGCAAAGATTATTTTGAAAATGAAAATGAAAAGCAATTGAGTACTAGGGAGAAACAAGATATTTTAGATAAATATCCTGATTTATTTGATGGAGTAGGATGTTTCCATGGTGAATGTAGTATTAAGTTAGATCCTACTGTGTCACCAACTGTCATGGTACCCCGTAATGTACCCCATGCACTAAAAGATACATTTAAGATTGAATTAGATAAATTAGTCGAACAAGGGATAATTGCACCATTAGCTGCAGATGAACCCTCAGACTGGCTAAATTATTTTGTATGCGCTGCCAAGAAGACAGGCATAAGATTATGTTTAGATCCTGCTAATTTAAATGAAGCAATTATAAGACCTTATCATTATACCCCAACACTAGATGATATTTTACCCAAATTAAACGGTGCCAAATTTTTCTCAATATTAGATGCTAGAAGTGGTTATTGGAATATTAAGTTAGATAGAAAATCCTCTTATTACACTACTTTTGGTACAGATATAGATTTTTAAGGTTACCTTTTGGTGTAAGTTGTGCTAGTGACATGTTTCAAAAGAAAATTGATGAAACATATTCTGATTTAAAGGGAGTATGTGGCATTGCTGATGACATTACCTTTGTTGGTTATAAAGATGATGGCAGTGATCATGATGAAAATTTAAGAGCTATGTTAAATCGAACAAGAGAAACTGGCATAAAACTAAATGCTGATAAGTGTATTATAAAATGTACTAAAATTCAATTTTTCGGTATGATAATAGGTAGAAATGGCTTACAACCAGATCCTAAGAAAGCCATGCCCCCCCCCCCCCCCCCCCCCCCCGCTCCGCGGTCCCTGCCTAATGTTAGGAAAGATTGTCCAACACATTTATTAGATTTTTGGAACTATAGAGATGGACTAAGTATCATTGATGGTGTTATTGTAAAAGGGAGAAGAATTGTCATTCCTAATTCATTAAGAGATGAAGTACATTTTGGCCTAGAATCACTAAATATATAGAGTCATTAATAGAGACTTGTGCAACTTGTCAGATGCATGCTGACGCTAATCAGAAATAACCACTAATTCCCATAGAAGTACCTCCAGGTCCTTGGCATACTTTAGGTTCTGATATATTCTTTTTAGATGGTGAAAATTATTTAGTTGTTATAGAATATTTTAGTAAATTTCCAATTATACGAAGGCTAAATAGTATTACATCAAAACATGTTATAAATCAATTAAAGTTGATATTTGAAGATCATGGAATACCACATAAATTTATATCTGATTGTGGAACTCAGTATACTTCTGAAGAATTCAAAATATTTGCCAATAATTATAATTTTGAACATAGTACAAGTTCACCTCATTTTCATGCAAGTAATGGTATGTCTGAAATTACAGTTTTTTTGGTTTTTTTTTTGGTTTTTTTTACACATACATTTTATTGGCTATACATCTATACAGGGTATACATATATTCATACAGACATCTTACATATATTCATACAGACATTATACATATGATAACAGGAATATTAAAAATTTATACATGGCAATAAGTTTGTGGTCGTAGAAAGATGTATATATAGGAGCTAGAGGTGTGTTTTTTTAGCTGTTTATAAATTTGTATAGATATTTCCATTTGGATATTTCATTCACTTTTTGGGTAGTTTCAATGTTGGCTTTTGATATCAAGAATTGAATATATTTATGTTCAGTTGGTATTTCGCGTCTAATTTTATTTTGATAAATAAAGTATTTTGTTAGAATTAAACAGTGATTGATAAAATTAATTTCATTACTGTCTAGAGAAGCATCAAAGTCATTTGTATGAAATCCTAAGTGAATAATTGCATTAGTGATTTTAATTGATATCTCGTTTGTGTCTATGATTTCATGTAGCTTGCTCCATATTTTTTGTGTATATACGCAATGTATATATAGATGATCTATTGTTTCAATGGTAGAATTGCAAAAGTCGCAAAGTGTTGTTTCAGCTAATTTGAATTTAAAAAGTTTATAATTTGTATAGATAATTCTATTTATATATTTGTACTGAAAATTTCGAGTTTTTTCATCTAAACAATAGTTATATAGATTTCGGAAAGTTGAGTTAATATCATTTTCCTGTAATATGATTTCCAACTCCTCTTCCCATTTAATAATTGGGTTTGGTTTTACGAACTTAGCATTGATACGTTTTTTGTAAATGTCTCTTGGTTTTATTGTGTCAAAGTTGGTGTGGTAGAATTTGGTCAAATTACATATTATATCAGTTTCGAGTTTTGTTATATAATTTGAAGGGAGTGAAACCAGTGTTTTATTGTTGTTTAAGTTTTTAACTTTTACAGTTTGCTGAATGGCATTTTTGTATCCTTTTACTATAAGCTTTTCAGAATCAGTAAGATTATGTTGCGAGTTTGTTATGAAATCTGATGTATAAAGAAAATTATGTTTTATTAGGTTTGAAATTATACACGTTGAAGAATTAATATTTATATGTTTATTTGAATAGGCAATTTGATTTTCTATTCCAATTTGTTTGTCGATATTTTTGGTATATATTTCATACCAATTTAGGTACATTTGTTTATAAAAAGGAGATTTAATAATTATTTTGTCTTTTTGGAAATTACATGATGCCAAAACAAAAGGATTATATGGTTCTAAACATGCTTGTAAGGTGGCCATCCAATTTTGATTCCTATTTACAAGAAACATTTTTTTAATCCAGAACAGAGATTTACAAGCGTGGTGTTCTCGTAAATTAAGCATATTTAATCCACCTTTAAACTTATATTGATAGATTTGTTCTCTTTTGAGCTTGTCTGGCCCATTCCAAACAAACTTAAAGAATACATTGTTTAATTTTTTTAAAATATCATCTGGCGTATATAGTGTCTGGAGCTGTAGTGATATTTTGGATAAGCAGAATGTTTTGATTATTAATATTTTCCCCGTTAATGTTAAATTTCTTCCTTTCCATTTTGATAAAATATTTTCAACTCCTTGTATTTTTTGATGGAAGTTTAATTTGCAGGATAGTGAATCGGTCAGGGAAAAATGGATACCTAAGATTTTAATGGAAGACGTACACATGCGAATATTATTTTCAGAGATCAATTTTGTCAGATTTTTTATTTTGCTATTCAAATCTAATGCTTCTGTTTTTGAAAAGTTTACAGAAAGGCCCGATATAAGCCTGAATTGTTTGAGAACCTCGATAATGTGTCTTACCGATTTATAATCTTTGAAGAAGCACGTCAGATCATCTGCAAATCCAATTATTTTTAATGTGGTTTTTCACAAATTAAGGCCGTGGATGTTGGGGTCCTGTCTAACATATATACAGAGTATTTCTATGATGAGATTGAATTGGTTGGGAGACATGGGATCACCTTGTCGTGCACCCTTTTCTATTGGGAAGTAATGCGTAGTGTAACCATTGTTTGAGATAGCACATTCAATATTATAGTATAAAGTTAGTATCCATCGAATGAATATTCTACCGAAACCAAAATGCTTTAGGACTTTTACCATAAATTGATGGCAGATTGAATCAAATGCCTTGGAAAAATCGATTGCCAAAAGGAGCCCAGATATGCGTTTGTGTTGAGCTAATGTTATGCAATCATCTATGATTCTTATATTCTCTACCATGTGCCTACCTGGGACAAATCCTGTTTGGTTTGGATGTATAATCTTTTCTAAAAAGTGTTTTAAACGTATTGATAAAACTTTACTGGCTATCTTAACGTCTACGTTGATAAGCGAGACCGGTCGCCAGTTACTTATGTCTAATTTATTTTTATTAGGTTTTGGTAGCAGCTTTATTATGGATTGCCGTTGGGATGTCGAAAGGCATTTATTTTCAAAGCCCTCATTTAGTGAGTTTAAAACATAGGTGTGTATGTATGGCCAAAAACATAAATAAAATTCGGTCTTTAGACCATCATTTCCGGGTGATGAGTTTAATTTAAATGTCTTGATTGCCTCTCGACACTCCAATTCATCCAGTTTATATTCAAGGCACTGAGATTCAGTGTCACTTAATACAGGGGTATTTTCTCTAATTAAAAATTGTATATCAGGTTCAGATTGTTTTGTGTCCTTTTTATATATTCGGGTATAATATTTTTTAATTTCGTGCATTATATCTTTTGGTTTCTGTAAAACTATTCCATCGTCTATCCTATATAGTTTGTTTATCGACGTAGATATTTGCTTATTTCTTTCGAGGTTAAGAAAGAATGTTGTATTCTTATCGCTTTCGTAATAATTTTTTATTTTAGACCTAATTATCGCGCCGGTGGCTTCATTTTTGTAAATATCATCTAATTTTTTTTGGAGATTTCATATTGTTTTAAGATATTATATGTCTGATTGTCGTTTGATAAGTGTAGAACTTCCTCTAGTTTTTCCAGCTCTGTACTTAACGATTGTTTAATTTCTCGTTTAACTGCTTGTTTTTTCTTACAATATTCAATTGTATTTATCTTTATTTTAAATTTCAAAAAATCCCACAATCCCCTTCTATCAGATATATCGTGATATTTAGATTGCCATATGTGTAATGATTGTGTTATCAATCGAATATAATTTAAATCTTTCGTCAATGTCGAGTTAAATATCCAAAGTTTTGGGCCACGTTTTTCAGTGGTATGGTCCATTGTTAAGATAATTGCTGAATGATCGCTAAATGTTGTAGGTTTGATACATGTGTTCGTTATATATTTCAGCGAATTTTCAGAAACTAGCCAGTAATCCAGTCTACTGTGAATTGGAGGGGTGGGTTGTCTCCAGGTGAATTGTTTTTTGAGTGGGTTATATAATCTATAAATATCGAGAAGGTCGAAAGTTGTTAATATCATTTTAATTTTTTCTAAGCCCCTTTTTTTGATTTTATACTTGCCTCCATATCGGTCAAGTTCGATGTTTAGTACATTGTTAATATCACCACCCATTATAACGTTTGGATCTTGACTACCAATATTTGTTTGTATTGTGTCTAAAATTCTATCTAATAACCTTTGGAAATAGATTTCTTGAGCCTTGTCATGGTTTGGACTGTATGTATTTACAAGAATATATGGACTTTGTTCTACTTCTGCAAAAAGAAAGTTGTGATAACCTTTCTCGTCCGAAATGTGTGATTTGGTGTCGAAATTTGCTATGTTTGATTTGCAGAATATTGCAGTGCCAGCAGAGTTGCTAGCGCCATGAGAAAAATAAATGTCCCCACCCCACTCATCTTTCCATTTAATTTCGTCTTTTGAAGTGCTATGTGTTTCTTGTAGGAATGTTATATCGAAATGATTGTCACGGATCCATGTTAATATTTTCTGTCTTTTTATAATATCCCTCAGGCCTCTAACATTTATCGAAGCTAATTTTAAAGGGAATTTAATGCCTTAAGGGGTTCAGTGTTTCCTTTAGCTGTCAGTTGTATACGCGATTCATTGCCTGTATTTGTTTGTTGTGTTATCATATGAAATGTGTAATTGTAGAGATGTTTTTGTGTAAAAAGTATGTGTAAAGCTTGGTGTATATGTTGAAGGGTGAAATTTAATAAAAGTTCATTTGTAATTTAGTTATATTTCAGTCACAGTATTAACTAACAGTCAGTTAAAGTCACACATCACTGCCTCTATTTCTATACTATATCTTTCTCTGTTTCTGAGTTCTCATCACCTTAAACTTTCTATTTTCTATTACCTGAGCTCTCTTAATTAGTTTTTCATTAGTGTTGTCATTCAGTTGATAGTTTGGTAGCTGATAGGACATGTTTATATGGATATTTTGGGATATGGTTCTGCATTGAAACTTAGTTGATATAGAACAGTTTTGTGTATTGGATATTTGTAAATTCTTTAATATATATTGTTTCAATATATTCTTGGATGTGTTTATATTCTGATATAAGGTATGTTAAAGTTTCCTAGTTTATGCTTTTTGTTTACCCTAGTTACCTGGTGTCGGCCATCTTGTAATTTCAGTCTGTCCATAGCTTAGTTTCCAGTTTGCATATAATATATAAATCTTACAATTACATTCAGTGCTTCACTTATTCATTCCAGCATTTCCCTACATTTTATATATTACATTACATAATTCCTTCTAATATCTTATTTCCAGATCCCTAGCCTGGTAAGGTACTTCACCTCAGCCCAGCTATATTTAGTTTAAAACCCCTTTATAGGGTAGGTTTCTAATGTTACGTATTATTTATATTAAGCTTGTTTATATTTATATCTATGCATAGTTTAGTTAGCTTCATATATTTCATATGGTTTTGGTGTAGTTTGTGCATAGATATGTTTTCATTCTTTTATTAAGAGTAAATAAGTATTCTATTTTAATTATATATATGTTCCTGATTGTAATGTTACTATTTGTACTTTCAGGGTTTTTGTTAATGTTAATAAAGACTATCTTTATAATTGAACCCTTGGTGTGGTCATTTCCTAGACCCTGATCACCCCCCTTCGACAACATTGGAGCCCGATAAGTTTATAGATAGATGGGATACAACATTGGTAGATAGATTGATAGATAGATGATGATGATTAGATAAGATGATGGAATATTACAAGGCCAGAGCTCTATCGCGTGCATGGTACAACAACAACAAGTGATGTGATGTGCTGGACATAAACTTTAACTTTACATTTCTACTTATTAGAAATTGTGTGTGTTTTCTGTTTGTATTTAATTCTTTGGATCCATAAGGTTGGTTTATTTTGTTATTTAAGATTTAACTTATTAATCAGTCAAGATTTTTCTTTTTAATTAATAGTAATCTATTAATATATTATTTTCAAAATTTTATAATTACCTCCCCTTATGGTAAAACAATTTTGGTCTCAAATTTTTGCCCCACCCCATTCATTATCTTACTTGATTTCAAGTGGATTATCTCCCTCTAATTTTGGCATTTTTTTCAAAATTTGTTTTCATTTTGGCTGTTTATTTATTTTCAATCTAGACTGATTAGTTGCTATACATATTTAGATTGTATTACGGTACAATTATTAACTTCAACTTTAAGTTAATACATATTATATACTTATACTTATAGTATATACTTGTAATTTTTTTTTTTTTTACATAATTATACTTACAAAATATTTACATTTATACTTAGATAGATTTACATTATAAATTTATGTTTAGTATAAAAGCCTTACCAGCCCCACCCATCCTCCCATCCACCCATAACTTTACTTTTCAAACATCATCAAATCAACTTAAACATTTACAACTTATTTAAAATATTATTTACATATCAATATACACTTTGCATATTTACATGTTTACACTTTACATTTTCATTCAAAATGTTTGGTTTTATGTAACAGGAAGTGGTATTTTTCAGTTGTTGGACTTGTGTTTATTTTCATGTTTAAATACTATTGATACTCATAAAGGTTTCTGACTTTGGGTATTGTGTCATGTGTCATTTTGATTTGATAATGATTAGTTTTCTTTGTTTGAAGTTTGATTTGATTCTGATTTTTGATATTTGACTTTGATGTTTGTGTGGAGTTTGGTTTTAGTTTTTGTGGATTCAGTTGTCATATGTTCAGTTGTCTGGTTTTCTATTTTGGTTTTTCTTATTATACCTTTTGTTGGTATGTTGTCCAGTTATACTTCATTTCTAAATTTCCTTTTCTCAACTCAGTCTCTCTCCTACATCACAGCGTTATTTACTAACCAGCCTTGCACGTGTGTGTAGTTTATTGTATTTGTGTTTTTGTGTTTATTTGGTTTTGATATTTTGTGGTTTGAGTTTCAGTTTTGTCTGAAATGTATTTGATTGGTATATCTAATTCAATGGTTTGATAGGTCATCATTTGTTTTGTCGTATGTGTATTTTTGTGTTTGTGTTTGATGTTTTCAACTTAATTTTCAGTTTGAATTTTCAGTTTGTATTTTCAACTTGTGTGTTGAGTTGAAAATGGGTTTTATGTTTATTGAATATTCACTTGGTATTTAATTGATGTTTGAGTTTTGTATTTGTATTTGAATTTAGATTTGTATGTTTCATACAATCAGTATTCAGTGTTTGTGTGTGTTGATTGCTTTGTGTGTATTGAGTTTCTTGTGGTTTGATTTTTGTATATTGACATCATGGATGTTAAACTTGATGATGATGTTTTTAATGATTCGTATTCATTACCCCTTAGTGATATCATAATATTACCACCTGTTCCTAAATTATCTTGGTTTTCTGGTGATGGATCTAAGACGGATACTCCTTTTAAACTTTGGAAATTTGAAGTGACTAATCTTTTTACCAGCTATGATGAATTGACAGTGAAACTAGCAATTATCCGTTCACTTAAAGGAGAAGCAAGTCATGTTGCGGTACGATTAGGTCTATCAGCATCTGTTAAAGATTTACTTGATAAGTTGGAAGCCCGGTTTGGAAAGCTTGAAGAGAGACAACTTCTTCTATCTGAGTTTTATGCAGCTACTCAGCTTCCAAACGAGACTGTATCTCAGTGGGCATGTCGTCTAGAAGATCTATTAGACAGGGTTAGACGAGAAGATGAGTTTGATGATAACACTTTTGAGGATAAACTTAAACGCAGGTTTTGGACTGGTCTTCGAATAGATTTAAAAGACAGATCAGCTCATAAGTTTGATACCATCTCAGATTTTGATGAATTTTTGCTTGAAGTTAGGAGGATAGAAAGGAATACAGATTCCTCTAACCCTAGCATTCCTTCACAGGACGTTTCTGATAAGTCTGATGATATGTATATGAGTGTAGTGCATCTGTCTCGTCTGGTCAATTCATTGAAGAAAACTGTATCGGACATTAAGGCTGAAAGGGATAGATACAGTTTATCGAATACCATTCAGTCAGTACAGGATGATATCAAGGAGATACGAGTAAGACGTCAGCATCAGGCATCTGCAGTTAGGTCTGGCAATTCTGTGAGAAAATCGGTTATATGTCATAACTGTGGTCAAGATGGCCATATTGCCAGAGGCTGTAGATTGCCTAAGTCTAGTGAGGATTTACCATCATCGAAGGAGACGAAGACGAAAGGTGTTATTGGACACAGCAACATTACTGTGGTTGATGTTAATGGTCAAGTATGTTCTGGACTCTTGGATACAGGATCTACCATCTCTACAGTGAGTCAGTCATATTATGAGAACAAGTTAAAGAGTGAATCTTGTACCATAACGCCATTAGATCAAATTTTAGTTGTAGAAAGTGCTGGTGGTCAGGCGTTGCCTTATTTAGGTTGTGTACCAGTTACAATCGGAATTCCAAGTTTTCATTCGGAATCACTTGATTGTTTATTTTTGGTAGTCCCTGATACTATGTTTCACAGAGCCACACCTGTACTTATTGGGACTAATGTATTAAGACCCCTGATGGAACAGTTGTCAGGTAATACATTGTGTCACAGGGATTTGCCAGAAATTTGGAGTTTCACCTTTAACTGTATGCGTTTGCAGGAACAGCAGTTGAATTCCAGGGTAGGAATTGTCAGGTGTGTGGAGGATAAGCCTATTGTCATAGGCAGTAATAAGTCAGTCTGTCTGGCGGGTAAGGTCAGCAATTTGTCTATGCCTTCCAGGCAAAGGGTGTTGATGCAGAGGTCGGAGGATTCAGTCATGCCAGCTTCGATTGAAGTGACTCCGACTCTGATCAACGTAGACCCAGGTGTTGAAAAGACAGTTGCTGTTAGGTTATCTAATCTCACCTTATCCCCAGTCAGGATCTTCCCACACAGTGTGCTATGTGAGCTTCACCCAGTAGATATTGTAAGAAAGGTGTCTGTTAACAGTCTTTTACCATCTAGTGATGAGGTTACAGGCAATTTCTTAGATCAGATGGACTTTGCAACTTCTGCACTTTCCAAAGATCGGGTTGAACATCTAAAGGAGTTTTTATCTGGGTGGAGTCACATATTTTCGCATTATGATAATGATATAGGTAGTATCAGCATGGTAAAACACAAGATAAGGTTGACAGATGACGTACCTTTCAAGCAGCCACATCGTAGAATACCACCTGCAATGTACGATGAAGTCAAACACCATCTAGAAGACTTGTTAGACGCTGGTATTATAGAGCGCAGCCACAGCCCTTATGCTTCCCCGATTGTTTTAGCTAGAAAGAAGGATAATTCCCTTCGCATGTGTGTCGACTACCGGATGTTGAATGCCAAGACTATCCGTGATGCATATGCCCTCCCACGCATTGAGGAGTTGCTGGACAATCTTGTGGGGTGTAAGTATTTCTCTGTTGTTGATATGAAGTCAGGGTATCACCAGATAAGCATCGATGAAGATGATAAGCAGAAGACCGCTTTTACTGTTGGACCATTAGGTTTTTACCAATACAACAGGATGCCATTTGGTTTAACAAACGCTCCTGCCACTTACCAGAGAGTAATGGAAGATTGTCTAGGTGATCTCAACTGGAAAATATGTGCTATTTTCATAGACGATCTTATCATTTTCAGTAAGACGTACGAGGAACATCTGGAGAGATTAAGTAAGGTGTTCGGTAAGTTGGCAGAGAATGGCATAAAGTTATCCCCGAAGAAATGTGAGTTCTTCAAGGAAGAGGTACGTTACCTTGGTCATATTGTTTCTTCAGAGGGTGTAAAGACAGATCCGAAGAAAACAGATAAGGTGGCATCTTGGCCAGTACCATCCGATCAGGATGAGTTGAGGAGTTTTCTCGGGTTTGTCGGTTACTACCGAAGATTCATTAAGCAATTTTCCATCATTGCTAAACCTCTTAATGATTTATTAATTGGTGGACCAATTTCCAAAAGCAGGAGGAAGGGGATAAAGGTGAAGTCAACAGCAGAGAATAATTGGCTTTGGGGAGTTGAACAGCAGACAGCATTTTCCAAGTTGAAGGAGGCTTTGGTACAACCACCCATATTGGCTTATGCTGATTTTACCAAACCATTTGTCTTGCACACTGATGCAAGTGGTTGTGGATTGGGTGCGGTTTTGTACCAGGAACTTGAGGGCAAAGAAAGAGTCATTGCATATGCTAGTCGTTCACTTTCCAAGTCAGAGAAGAACTACCCTACGCATAAACTTGAGTTTTTGGCATTGAAATGGGCTGTTACTGAGAAGTTCCATCAGTATTTATTCAACACCAAGTTTACTGTGTACACCGATAACAATCCACTTACCTACATACTAACAACTGCAAAATTAGACGCTACGGGACACAGGTGGCTTGCTGCACTCGCTAATTATAACTTTACCATCAGATATAAGCCAGGGAAGAACAATAGCGATGCAGATGCCCTTAGTCGTCTACCGAAGTATGAGGAGTTGGATGAAAGCATCATCGGTGCATTGAGGAATATGGAGCTCGACGAAGGATTTTGTAGATCCATTAGTATGTCTCATCAGTCAGCTCCAGATTTCCTTGGTAGTGGATCATCCCTGGTTACACCGCAGCAATGGAGAGTCAGACAACAACAAGATGTTTTGTTATCCAAGTTCATTGATGATTTAGAGTATGGAAGATTTAGCAAGCCTTCATCCCCAGAGGAGTCCGCACTTTGCAGAGATAGAGACCATTTCGTTCTCCGCTCTGGAGTGCTGTACAGAAGGATGCTGGTGGATGAAGAGGAGGAGTACAGGATAGTTTTACCATCTTCACTAAGGCAAGTTGCTCTAAAAGGGATTCATGATGAACTTGGACATCAAGGTAGAGACAGGACTGTCAGTTTAGCTCGGGAAAGATTTTATTGGCCCAGGATGACTCAGCACATCGACGAGTATATCAAGAATTGTTATAGATGTTTAAGAAGAAAAACAGTACCATCGACTTGTCCTCTGGTTAACATCACGACTACCTCTCCTTTGGAACTAGTCTGCATGGACTATGTTTGTGTCGAGGAATGTAGAGGCGGGTATGATAGCATACTGGTAATAACTGATCACTTTACCAGGTACACTCAGGCTATTCCAGTACGGAACACCACTGCTAAGACTACCGCCAAAGCATTTTTTGATACATTCATAGTGCATTATGGGATACCTCAGCGTATACATAGTGACCAAGGTCAGCAGTTCGAAGGCAAAGTTATCAAGGAATTGTGCGCTTTGACAGGTATGGAGAAATCCAGAACGACGCCCTATCATCCGCAAGGTAATGGGCAATGCGAAAGATTTAATAGGACATTGCTGAATATGTTAGGCACTTTGCATCCAGACCAGAAGAAAGACTGGAAGTCTTACGTTCCATCTATGGTCCACGCCTACAATTCAACTACACATTCAGCTACTGGCTACTCACCGTTTCAGCTCATGTTTGGAAGGAAACCAATTCTCGCCGTGGATGTTACACTTGGACTCGTCAATCCAGGTAAAGAGGCCACTAAGAGTTACAACACCTACGTCGACACTTTGAAAGAGAAATTGGAATACGCCTACCAGACAGCTGCGGATGAGGTAGCCAAAAACCACCAAGGCCAGAAGGACAAATTTAATTTGAGAGCAAGATCAAACATCTTAGAACCTGGCGACAGGGTATTAGTTAGAAGACTAGCATTTAAGGAAGGTCGCCATAAAATAGCAGATAAATGGGAAGAAGATGTATATAAGATCATTCGCAAGCCCAACGTAAGTGTACCAGTCTATGACGTCACCACTGAGAATGGCGATGGGAGAGTACGAACTTTGCACAGGAATCATCTACTACCCATAAGTTCCATTCCAGTTGTTGATCAAGCACCACCTAGACCACAGAGACCACAACCGAAACCACGTAAGACCAAAGCAGGAGCAAAGATTGCTGAACCAGTAGAAACTGGAAGTGAGGGAAGTGAGGAAAGTGACGAAGATGACCCAGTGTTATTGGTGGAGTGGACGGATTACCCGTCTACAGCTAGCCCCACAGTAACACTGGAGCCAGTGGTAGGTCTGGGTTCCGAGCCTGAAGACTTTAATGTCCAGGATGATGTAGGGAGGCCATTGACATCAGAATCGGAACCAGATGCTACGGTGGAGTCACAGTTTCCTGATAGTGTACCCCGAGATGAGGTGACTGTTGCAGTCCCTGTTATTGAGGTTCAGCCAACAGAAGTCTCTCCAGAACCACCACCTAGAAGACCAACGAGAGAGACCAGATTACCATCAAGATTTACGGACTATGTTATGTCACAACAGACCGAGATAGCTTCTATCAACAGGTTGCGTGCTGATTTAGCTAGATCCGTATTACCAGCAGATTTTATAACGATGTCACCAGATAGATTGCGGGTTGTTCTGGAAATGTTACCAGCATTATGTAAGTCGTTATTTCCAGATGTGTTTTGAATTGGAGTGAATACAGTTTTAAGTTAGTTTTTCAGTTTTTATAGTTTGTATTTTGGTTATAATTTTATAGTATTTAGTTGGATTTGTAGTGTTTTATTTTATGGATAAAATTGGTTTAGTTTTGTAAAAATGTTGGGACAACATTTCCCGAAGGAGGGGAGAATGTTGAAGGGTGGAATTTAATAAAAGTTCATTTGTAATTTAGTTATATTTCAGTCACAGTATTAACTAACAGTCAGTTAAAGTCACACATCACTGCCTCTATTTCTATACTATATCTTTCTCTGTTTCTGAGTTCTCATCACCTTAAACTTTCTATTTTCTATTACCTGAGCTCTCTTAATTAGTTTTTCATTAGTGTTGTCATTCAGTTGATAGTTTGGTAGCTGATAGGACATGTTTATATGGATATTTTGGGATATGGTTCTGCATTGAAACTTAGTTGATATAGAACAGTTTTGTGTATTGGATATTTGTAAATTCTTTAATATATATTGTTTCAATATATTCTTGGATGTGTTTATATTCTGATATAAGGTATGTTAAAGTTTCCTAGTTTATGCTTTTTGTTTACCCTAGTTACCTGGTGTCGGCCATCTTGTAATTTCAGTCTGTCCATAGCTTAGTTTCCAGTTTGCATATAATATATAAATCTTACAATTACATTCAGTGCTTCACTTATTCATTCCAGCATTTCCCTACATTTTATATATTACATTACATAATTCCTTCTAATATCTTATTTCCAGATCCCTAGCCTGGTAAGGTACTTCACCTCAGCCCAGCTATATTTAGTTTAAAACCCCTTTATAGGGTAGGTTTCTAATGTTACGTATTATTTATATTAAGCTTGTTTATATTTATATCTATGCATAGTTTAGTTAGCTTCATATATTTCATATGGTTTTGGTGTAGTTTGTGCATAGATATGTTTTCATTCTTTTATTAAGAGTAAATAAGTATTCTATTTTAATTATATATATGTTCCTGATTGTAATGTTACTATTTGTACTTTCAGGGTTTTTGTTAATGTTAATAAAGACTATCTTTATAATTGAACCCTTGGTGTGGTCATTTCCTAGACCCTGATCACCCCCCTTCGACTACAAAATGTTGAAAATATCAAAGCCAAACTTGGACATTAATTTAGGTGATTATTAGCTCTTTCCAATGTATCATTAACTATAGATGGTCAAAAGTGAATTGAGTGAGAAGTTATTAAATTACCTAAGTAAAATACTATACAGGATAAATTTTTTTTTATGTGTGTGGGTGTGTGTTTGATGTTCTTAATAGCAAACATAATATAAACATTCATATGACAATTATGTAAGTATCTGGATATGATTAATTTGGTATAAAACACTATAATGGTAGTTATTCTAAAGTCTCTTGATTACCGAAATTCTAATGTCGAACTCTGTTCATGGATACATCAAGTCTTTCTTGAATGTTGTCGTAGAGTTCGAAAGAATATCGTTTGTCCTGTGTGCTTCTTGCATAGATCTTTCCATTGAAATACCATGCACTATCTATTAGAGAGTTATTCTTGAGCCTGTTAATGAGTTCAGAATTCCGCTTTGTCACATCATCAAACAGGTTTATTCCTTTACTTTTAAATCTTTGCCTGTTCTTCATGACAGCTGTTTTTGCATCTGATTGGTTGAATTTGATCACTATTGGTCTTGGGGAGATGAGGTTTGCTTGATGGTATTCTGTGTATTGCCACTATTTGGTCGTCTGGTATATTCATACTGGCACATTCTGTAGCTAGCTTCCTGAATTCGTTTCTTAAGTTCTCGTTCTCTTTCAGGCCAAGTAGTTTGATATTGCGTTTCCGAGAATACTGTTCGTTCCTATTCCCCAATATTACTGCAGATTTTACCTCATTGTCCAAAAAGTCTTGTCTTTTGGCGAAATTCAGCATTTCATCTTTAAGTTTGTCTCTCTCTGATACCAATGCTTTAACTTTATTCTTCTCATCTTTAAGTTCTTGTTTTATGCACTCCAACTCCGCCATAAGCTCTGCTTTAATATCTGTTCTTATTTGGTTACGAATGTCTTTCCAGAAATTTGTAAGTGTTTTATCAAGGGAACTGGGGGTTATGATATTTTTCAGTCTATCTTGGATCCCATCTAGTGTTGTTTGTATATTGGTGATGTCTGTGTGGAACACTTCATCGCTTGATGCGCTAAATAGGCAAGCATGTTGTCTCTTTAAAGGTTGTTTATCAGATAGTTGTTTATCTCCACTCATCATGTATGTTTTGAGTAGACAGTACAGGTGGATTTTACTAAATGCAGGCCGGTGTAGTTCTTGAAAAGTGTTTATCTTAGGTTGTACAGGTATAATGAATGTCAATTAGCAGGCCGGTACAGGTCACAGGTGTAAACACCAATTGATATAAAATAGTATATTGAGAAATTTTGCCCACAAATACAAGAAATATTTGATTTAGTCTTTCCTTACTTAACTTGTAGTTTCCTTGGATCTTGATCTCACCCAATCAATGTCCTAGACTATTTCCTAGAGTTGTAAACCATATTATTCTTGAAAATTGTCAGAGCTGATTTGTGTTGTTACTACCTGGTGTCGGCCATTTTCATTGAAATTACAGTTAAAACTGTCAAGAGAATTTTAAAGAAATGTAAATTGTCTGGTACTGATCCTCATTTAGCTTTATTTTGTTATAAGACTACACCCATTGATGCACATTTGCCACCACCTTGCAAATTGCTAAACAATAGATATTATAAAGATAATATGCCAAATATAAATAGTTTAAAACATAATATAAATGATGATTATAGAGAAAGATTATTTGACAAACAAAATATTCAAAAATCAAATCATGATAAGCATTCTAAGGCACTAAAACCTATGACTATTGGTCAAAATGTTAGTATGTTTAACCAAAATACAAAATTATGGGATAGAGCTAAAGTTATTGATGTTGATAAAGATAAATCTAGAACTTATAGAGTAGAAAGTGAAACTGGTAATAGGTATGTAAGAAATAGATTTCATTTGAAGCCAAGAGATGTTAAAAGTAATTCAACACCAACTGCTTTGGATCAATCGCCTAATTCTGTAATAAAATTGCCAGTAGTTGAAAATGATCATGATAATGATAGTAATGTATTGGAGTCTCAAAATTCCACTCAGAATGGTTATTTTACTAGATCAGTTAGACTGAGTAAGGCACCTGATAAGTTTAGTTTATAAATTAGTTAATGACTTGAAATTAATAATTTGATTAATTTAGTTTATAAGTTAGTAGCTAATTTTGTCAATCCATTGTCATAAAAAGGGAGATGTTATATATTACTATAAATTGTACCAAGCAAGTACAACTGACTTGCATGATATATTTAGTTAAGCTTGTAAGGCTAGGTCACATGACCTTAACCAGACTATTAATAGAATAAAGCATGGAAGATAGACTCAGCCTTGGTGTTATTAATTAATCTAATGTAATCCTACATTATCCTGATTCAATCCTGAATATTGAAGAAGACAAAACATAACAATAATAGTCATAATCTATTTTCCCAACTTAAAGTACATGTATACAAACTTCCAAAACCCTACACTTGGCTTCAAGCTATTAGATCCCCTTTATGTAAATATTGTTATGGCTGAGGAATTCATAACAATCTCCCTTCATTTGAACTTTAAGATGCCTTTCCTCATTTTTCTTGGTCAATCCATATATTAACTAAATTATTATACAAAGTTTATTTCACTAAAGCTGTCTTCATATGGTGCCAAAAAGAAGGATGTTAAACTAGCTACATTTGAATATCTGAAATATTAAAAATTACCATGTTATTTGACTATTGACACCAGTGTTAAATCCTACAGAAAGGAAAGCTGAAAATTACAATAGGTGTCATAAAAAGTCTCGGAACACAATTGAACAAGCATTTGGCGTTCTAAAGAGCCGGTGGAGGGCAATTCACACTACAGGGGGGGGGGGGGGGGGTATTATCATATACTCCAGAAAAGGCTGCAAAAATCATTTTATCATGTTTCATTCAGCATAATATTTGTATTATAAATAATGTTCCTTTTGATGAAGATAAATATGCCAAATATTGACCATAATGAAGAGTTAAATAATGATAGACAGCCTGAAAATGATGATGGCAGACTTTTCAGAACTGCCTTAATTCAAAGTAGATTTTAATTTTGAGGGAACAACGCAACAGAATCCCTTTATAATCAAAACAATTAAGATATTTTATTCTCTATTTGGATGAATTTTTTCTATAGCCACAGGAACCTTTCTCAAAACATTTTGTTACTCAGTTCATACTTTAGAATTATTAAAATTGTTCAAAATTGCATAATTTCTTTGAATACTTCAAATTAGAAATTAAATTGTTCACTAGTTAATCTTCTTTTTAAATTGGGGTATTCATTTCCCGCAAGTATTTCATTACCTGTTATTAATGCAGTAACTGGGTTGTCAGTTATTCCAACATGGAATTCTATGATATCCAACTTCCTTCTTTCAAGTTGGAGCCCTTCTTTTTCAATATTAAGCCTGAAACACAAAGAATGCATGAAAACAACAAAGCAACTTCCAACTATGAATTTTGATTTTAATTCACATTCATTAATTTTAAGTGGAATGTACAGTATTTTCGAGGGTCGATTCGAGTCTTGAATATTCATGAAAGAAGCCTTCAAAAGTTATAGCACTGCTCAAAGATAGCTTGCCAGGCAAGGTAACATACGCCCACTTCAGCAAATTTGAATATTTGAAAAAGTTGATTGCACCATCGCACTTATTTGAGCTGATATTTAGATGAATCAATTCGAATAAAAACTAGCCTTTATCGAGGGCAATAACTCATCGACCGACGACTGGAATTGCGTCATTTTCGAACTTATCCGAGATATTATCAGGATGAATACACACAGCAAGTTTCATTCAAATCAGATAAAAACTCTAGCTTGTATCGCGTACACAAGTTAATTTTAACTTTTTTTCACTGAGTCAAGGGCAATAACTCATAAACCGACGACTGGAATGGCGCCATTTTTAAACTCATTCAAGATATTATCAAGATGAATACACATACCAAGTTTCATTCAAATCGGATAAAAACTCTAGCTTCTATCGCGTACACAAGTTAATTTTAACGTTTTTTCACTAAGTCAAGGGCAATAACTCATAAACCGACGACTGGAATTGTGCCATTTTCGAATTATCCGAGATATTATCAAGATGAATACACATACCAAGTTTCATTCAAATCGGATAAAAACTCTAGCTTCTATCGCGTACACTAGTTAATTTTAACGTGTTTTCACTAAGTCAAGGGCAATAACTCATAAACCGACGACTGGAATTGCGCCATTTTCGAACTTATCCGAGATATTATCAAGATGAATACACATACCAAGTTTCATTCGAATCGGATAAAAACTCTGGTTTCTATCGCATACACAAGAAATTGTTGACAGACGGACCGACGGACGGACAGGGGTGACGGCAATATACGTCCACATTTTCATGTGGACGTATAAAAATCCTTCAAATTATCCCTCATTAAAAATTTGTATCTATTTCTATATTTTGTGTTTATAAGGAATATAGTCTCACTAAAATACGATTCGAAATATTAATTGCAAACACTGATAATTATGGATACACACAGATTTAAAGTTTCCAATGTTGACAATGAGCTCACAGCTGTGGACACTAAGCTTATTGTAGATTAGTTTAACTAAAAAATTCCCAATTTTAAGACTACAATATATTTGGTTGAATAAATGGTGAACATGCCCCATTAACTTATTTTTTACAGTAAAATCACAGTATAAATTCATTTACTTACCTTTTTTCTTGATGTTTTTCAATTTTTTCCAGTAGAATAATCTGTTGTTCTAATAAATGAACAGACCTATTATTGTCAGAAAAACTCGACACTAGAAATGAGGAAAACAAAATTCATTTGATACATAATTAGTGTCCAACTTAAAAATGGGTATAGTCATCTTGGAACCTTACCAAAATAGCCCCCAATTCAAAATGGTACAAAAAAATACTCTTTGATTTTAAACCAAATCCAACAAAGCCATTAGTCGAAATGGCCCCCTTAAAAAAATATCAAAATGCCCCTGTTCATTTATTTCACTAGCTTTAATTAGACAATTTAAAAGTAATAGTTTGTAGCTTATTTGATGATTGAAGTGAGAAGAAGGCAATAAACTAGAAATTAAAATTGATTTGACAATGGTTAAGAGTTTTTTCTGGTTTGAAAACTTTAGGAGTATTTATATGAAATTGGTTGAAATCTTTTCACAGATGTACTTCCACATTTACTACTTGTTTCAGTCACAGGGCTTCACTTCTGACTCTGTGCCAACATCCTGAAAATAAGTTATTTGTATGTTCAAATATTCAAATAAAATTTTGATCCTTCAATCCATAAAGAGGAAAGAGGTTTTGATAATAGTGGTAGTTGGGAGTTTCACAGAGTGGGTACTACTCTCTGGCCACATTAAGGTCTGAATTGAATTTTTTTCTCTCATGTCACAAATATTCAAAATATGATTATTGCATGCAATGTGTCTGGGTCCATGAAAACTTTCAATATGAAACAAATACACTTTCCTCCCAGAAATTTCATGTGAAACTGACTTCATTTTTGACTGAAATTTCCCCTCTCTGTAAAATCATGTTTCCAAATAGATATTAACAGTCATTTTCATCAACCCAAAGACAATCTAAGACTCTCAGAACTAATTTTGGGTTAGCCTACGCTAATATTTCAATTCATTAAAAAATAATAAGCAAAACGCGATTCTGAGCTCATTGTGGCCACAGAGTAGGGGAGAGTGGGGCTCATTGGGACATGGGGTACAATGGGTCAATGCAATTTTATAGTGTTGAATATAAACAAAATAACCTTATGATGTCATTAAAGAAAGGCGGGAAAACGTCCCTTTCTGCCATATTGTTTTCAGAACACAAGGAACCACAATTAAAAATTTACACCAAAAAATCGATTTTAAGGTAGGTTGAGTAACTTTTTACGATTTCGGATTGTATCTCACTACATCTTGGATATTAAAGATAGCAAGATTTGTATAGCTGTGACAGATAGTTGCATTATTGAGCATTAGTTTGCATTAATTACTTTTTCTTTCTCATTTGTGAAAATTACCTCAGGCCGTTTTATTGATACCCATCATGTGTGGGGTGGATTGGGACATTGGCAAAGGAATCAAATGGGACAGCTGATGGGGTTGACTGGGCCACGTGACTAAAATTGTACAAAATTGCATAATTTCTTTGAATACTTCAAATTAGAAATTAAATTGTTCACTAGTTAATCTTCTTTTTAAATTGGGGTATTCATTTCCCGCAAGTATTTCATTACCTGTTATTAATGCAGTAACTGGGTTGTCAGTTATTCCAACATGGAATTCTATGATATCCAACTTCCTTCTTTCAAGTTGGAGCCTTTCTTTTTCAATATTAAGCCTGAAACACAAAGAATGCATGAAAACAACAAAGCAACTTCCAACTATGAATTTTGATTTTAATTCACATTCATTAATTTTAAGTGGAATGTACAGTATTTTCGAGGGTCGATTCGAGTCTTGAATATTCATGAAAGAAGCCTTCAAAAGTTATAGCACTGCTCAAAGATAGCTTGCCAGGCAAGGTAACATACGCCCACTTTAGCAAATTTGAATATTTGAAAAAGTTGATTGCACCATCGCACTTATTTGAGCTGATATTTAGATGAATCAATTCGAATAAAAACTCTAGCCTTTATCGAGGGCAATAACTCATCGACCGACGACTGGAATTGCGTCATTTTCGAACTTATCCGAGATATTATCAGGATGAATACACACAGCAAGTTTCATTCAAATCAGATAAAAACTCTAGCTTGTATCGCGTACACAAGTTAATTTTAACTTTTTTTCACTGAGTCAAGGGCAATAACTCATAAACCGACGACTGGAATGGCGCCATTTTTAAACTCATTCAAGATATTATCAAGATGAATACACATACCAAGTTTCATTCAAATCGGATAAAAACTCTAGCTTCTATCGCGTACACTAGTTAATTTTAACGTTTTTTCACTAAGTCAAGGGCAATAACTCATAAACCGACGACTGGAATTGCGCCATTTTCGAACTTATCCGAGATATTATCAAGATGAATACACATACCAAGTTTCATTCGAATCGGATAAAAACTCTGGTTTCTATCGCATACACAAGAAATTGTTGACAGACGGACCGACGGACGGACAGGGGTGACGGCAATATACGTCCACATTTTCATGTGGACGTATAAAAATCCTTCAAATTATCCCTCATTAAAAATTTGTATCTATTTCTATATTTTGTGTTTATAAGGAATATAGTCTCACTAAAATACGATTCGAAATATTAATTGCAAACACTGATAATTATGGATACACACAGATTTAAAGTTTCCAATGTTGACAATGAGCTCACAGCTGTGGACACTAAGCTTATTGTAGATTAGTTTAACTAAAAAATTCCCAATTTTAAGACTACAATATATTTGGTTGAATAAATGGTGAACATGCCCCATTAACTTATTTTTTACAGTAAAATCACAGTATAAATTCATTTACTTACCTTTTTTCTTGATGTTTTTCAATTTTTTCCAGTAGAATAATCTGTTGTTCTAATAAATGAACAGACCTATTATTGTCAGAAAAACTCGACACTAGAAATGAGGAAAACAAAATTCATTTGATACATAAGTGTCCAACTTAAAAATGGGTATAGTCATCTTGGAACCTTACCAAAATAGCCCCCAATTCAAAATGGTACAAAAAAATACTCTTTGATTTTAAACCAAATCCAACAAAGCCATTAGTCGAAATGGCCCCCTTAAAAAAATATCAAAATGCCCCTGTTCATTTATTTCACTAGCTTTAATTAGACAATTTAAAAGTAATAGTTTGTAGCTTATTTGATGATTGAAGTGAGAAGAAGGCAATAAACTAGAAATTAAAATTGATTTGACAATGGTTAAGAGTTTTTTCTGGTTTGAAAACTTTAGGAGTATTTATATGAAATTGGTTGAAATCTTTTCACAGATGTACTTCCACATTTACTACTTGTTTCAGTCACAGGGCTTCACTTCTGACTCTGTACCAACATCCTGAAAATAAGTTATTTGTATGTTCAAATAATCAAAATTTTGATCCTTCAATCCATAAAGAGGAAAGAGGTTTTGATAATAGTGGTAGTTGGGAGTTTCACAGAGTGGGTACTACTCTCTAGCCACATTAAGGTCTGAATTGAATTTTTTTCTCTCATGTCACAAATATTCAAAATATGATTATTGCATGCAATGTGTCTGGGTCCATGAAAATATAAGTTTTGAAAACTTTCAATATGAAACAAATACACTTTCCTCCCAGAAATTTCATGTGAAACTGACCTTCATTTTTGACTGAAATTTCCCCTCTCTGTAAAATCATGTTTCCAAATAGATATTAACAGTTGTCATTTTCATCAACCCAAAGACAATCTAAGACTCTCAGAACTAATTTTGGGTTAGCCTACGCTAATATTTCAATTCATTAAAACATAATAAGCAAAACGCGATTCTGAGCTCATTGTGGCCACAGAGTAGTAGGCATATATTATGATAGGATGTATACGTATAGCATATCTAGGCTACACATGGGTCAAAATGTAACTTGTAAGTGGCTAAAACAATTATTTTGTCTCTCATCAATCTAGTCAGATAAGTCAATACTTGCACCACTACGTTATCCATCATGTCCATATATACACATCACCCGTGTCTAGCGGGGTTTCAGATGTGCATTTCAGGCCATAGATCGCCACATCACCCAAAACTGACAATTTTTTTTGTTCCAAGCTGGTGAGCCCCTCCACTACCAAATCGCCACCTCCCGTCCTCTGCTGCCCTCTTTTCAATGCTGCAGCCTTTCTCTTAACAGAGCTCAGCAAATCTGACCATTTCTTCTTGATCTAAAACGTAAAAATAATGAATTTTTAAATGGCCATCTAGACTAGCCGTAGCCTAGTCTATCCACAATGTAGTTACCTCCCTTCTTCTCTTGCAAGTTGAGAAAATAATGTAAACAAATCAAGATCATCCAGTATTTTATGCGCACTCATTTTAAACTAGGCTAATATAATTAATAGATCAAGGCCTAATAATAATAACAATGGAAACAGATTAGTATTATGCTTAGGCTAGGCCTACCTTATCCACTGTCCTTCGGTGCGCTCCTACTGCGGAGACTGCCGACGCGACCTTCTCCCACTGCGCTATTTTAGCAGAAACTGCCATATCTCTGAACTATTTCATCGACCATTACTTCAATTTCTAAACTGGAAAAGTTTGGTTGTCGAGGCGAGGCACCATCGAAACTTGCCATTTTGGAAACTTCGTCTGCTAGGTAAATCACGTGACAAGTGACGACGTCATTGATTATAGTGTACATCTTTTAAAACTTAAGATTTTCTTGGCTAAGAAATGCGTAAGATGTTTAGTGAAACGGGCGTAAGTATTTGCGTAAGTTCGTCGTAAGTTCAATTTATTTTTCTTAACTTAAGAAGTTTAGTAGAACGGGGGCCAGTTCTCGTCCGATCACTGAAGTTAAGCAACGTCGGGCTCGGTTAGTACTCGTCGGGCTCGGTTAGTACTTGGATGGGTGACCGCCTGGGAACACCGAGTGCTGTAGACTCTTTTTGCAACTCTCTACACGACTTTTGTTTGAATTTGGTTCCGGTTTGTGCGATGATGGTAGCTGTTGTATTTTTTAGATGGCTATACTAATCGTGTACAATCCTGATTAATGGTGTGGCTTTTTAGCCATTTCTGTCGTTCAAATTGTACTTAAGGTATTATAGAAACTTTGTATCTGTATATTTTGTATTGATTGAGTGTGATTTTGTATTTTGGGGGCATTTGCCCCAGCTGTTCTTCTAGGACAGTCCATAATCCGAAAGTGTCTGAATTTTTGTAATCCGAAAGTGTAAGACTATAGAAATAATCCGAAAGTGTCTGTTTTAAACTTTATACCGAACTGTCAGATTTAGACTTTAATCCGACTGCCTTTAATCCGAAAACGTTCCTGTACCATCAACATGTCAAGTTTGCCAAATATTAATTTACTGGTGAAAGACAATACAGTAAAAGTCAGTGTTGGTGACTTAGCCATATATAAAGTGTCTGAAATTGTTGAACTAATTGAAAATAAATTAGGTGTTGATAGTGTGTTAGCATGTGTTCCGTGTAGAGGTTCCTATGATGTAACACTGGTGGATAATGTTATTGCTAAAACTCTTGTAGATGATGAAATTATTCATGGTTCAGAGGGTTTGGTTTGTAATTTTGTTGATACGTGTTTTAGAATTGAATCATTTATGAATCTGCCAGTTTATCTACCGGATGATGAAATCTATGCAAAGCTTAAATCTTGGGGAGTGAAAACCGTGGCTGCAATTTCAAGACGCTTCTTTGACTTAAAAGGCAGGAAGAAATTTGATGGAACTCGGTTCGTTAAAGTGGAGTTTTCTAAAACTGTTACTAGCCTTCCTTATGTTACAAGCTTTAATGGCGCTTCTTATTTCGTTAAGAATGACCAACAAGAAAAAGTCTGCTTTAAATGTCTCAGCCCGGATCATATTCTTTCTGACTTTCCAGATTTCAAATGTTTTAGGTGTCTGAAGCAAGGTCATGGTAAGAAGTCCTGTACATCTGTTTTTTGCCATAAATGTAGGAAATATGACTGGGAATGTGATCATACTGCTGTTAAAACAGATTTCTTTTCAGAAAATGATGCTGTTGTACAATCGGAATCTGAAATTTCTTATCAAGAAGCTGTCGAAGATAACCAGATTAGGTTTCGGTGGAGGGAGGGTTTGAATCTCCCAAATGTACAGGACTAGGATAGAACAAATACTTTATTGAGAAAATGGGATTAAGGGTCTGGATTCAGGCTTTTCTTCTGTTGTGATTCGAAAGTATAAAAAATAAGAACTCGCCCGTTAGGCGAGTAGTATAGTATCTGCTAATTAATGATTAGTTTTAGTTTGCTATGAACCAGATTGTCATTAAAGTTTTGATTTTTTGAGTAGGCAACTATCATTTTCTGCTTATAAACATGGGGAAATTTCTCTTGAAGACTCTTGTAGTGGGTATGAACTATCTTGCTTGCTCGATTACTGGTTGTATTAAACGGGAGAACAAAGGGTGCTATGCCTGCATAATGATGAATATTGAGTCCTATAGGTCTTGCTGTATTCAATGTCTCAATCCAATAGGCTTCTCTTGTTTGTCGGTATTTGGTGGTTTCATCTTCCGGTAAATCAAAGTTAACGTGAACGGCTGTTGCCGCGCCTGGTTCTCAGACCCTAATGTAGTGGTTAAAAAACCGGATTTAAAAAAAAAAGAACGAACGAAATTAGGTTCTGATTTTAATTAGACTGGATTCTTATGGATCTTAGGCAAAAGTGTATAAATGTCTCTCACGACAATCGGGTTTGGCAGACAGATAGTCATATTGTTTCTGTTTGAGATAACTTTGTTTGACTAAATTTCCAAGAATATTGTTAATCATATCAGAAGTCAAAAATACTTCTAAAATTTCAGGATAAATGGCGGCTTTGGGCGGTTTCCATGTGGATTTAGGAATAAACATTGTTCTAGCACCACGTGGGGGGTGGTTTCGAAAAAAATAAGTACAACTGAGATTGCGTTGAAATCGTTCAATAGATGGTCGAAGATAGTCAATGTTGGCTACCTTCGAGGTCGGAATAAATTTAAGTCCACGGTCTAAAATTGAATGTTGAAGGTTTGTGAGAATTTTACGGCTCAAGTTAACAACAGTTTTGCCTAGAGGTGGCCTCTCAGTATTTTATCCCCAGTAATTAGTTTAAAGACAACTTACTCGATGCTTGAAGCTGGTGTATCCAAAATAAATAATTCATGTGGGCGTATAAAAATGAGCAAACCAGGGCATGCAACACTCCCACAGGACTGGGTTTGCTAACTCTGCATCCACTTTTGATATTCACAAAGCTAGTTTATATCTTGTCTTAATTGGTTCGGTTATATAAAATTACGAATAATAATTATGAAAAATTTGAGCGTACCATCTATAAATTGTATCATAGCAGGTAGAAATCTGTAAAATCCAAATTGTTTGCTTTGAACCTGAATGTAGCTTGTCTAAAACCAGCAGCTTCAAATACATCTGCATTTTCAGTCAATAAAAAATGTAATCCTCCATTATCTAATCTATCCATCTACAAAGAATAACCACATTTAATTGTCAAATCAGATTTCTTCTAATATAGCAACCAATTCATTGAATATTTTAACTTATTCATTCAAGGTATTTGAAATTTAACAGTCAGTTACTACAAGTCTGACAGGATGTACTTAAAGGGATCAGAATTGAGGCAAAGCCTGGTGTTTTCCAAACTATACTTTTGAAAATGCCAACAAATTCCTTTCTTGATAAGGACTATGAAAAACAAAACTATAATCATACCTCTTGAAGAATATACAACACATTAGATGGCATAATTTCTTTAGGAATTTCTTCATCTGTTGGAAGCACATTACTTATTATATAGGAATTTCTTCATCTGTTGGAAGCACATTACTTATTATATACTTTACAAGATGAGGTCTTTGACACTGAGGTCCTTGATTCCCATTGAGAACTGAATATGACACTGCTTTGCCAATAATTTTATATATGTTATCACTCAGTAACTGTGAATTAACATTTGTTTGAACAACAGAGAGAAGAACTCTCTGGTGAGTCCTCCAGCATCGACACCTTCTTCGCCAATAAAAATCACATTAATTATTTGCTGGAAGTCAATATCTTCTAGATTTTCCATTGCAGTTTGTAGAAACTTGTTACGTAAGACAAATATATTCATTTTCTCCTTCTTATTCTCAAACATTGCTTTTAATTGCTAAACAAAAAGGGTTCACCATCACCCATAAATATTTAGAAAAGGGCCACACTCAAATGGAGTGTGACTCGATCCATAGCGTCATTGAGAGAAAGCTTAAACGCAAACCTATTTACCATCCACAAAATTATGTTGATAAAATAAGGGAAGCTCGGCTCTCTAAACCATATGAAGTCCACTTTGTGACCCATCATTTCTTCAAAAATTATTCTTCATTAAAATATTACAGTTCTATCCGCCCCGGCTCTAAGGTCGGTGATAATGTTGTTACAGATTTAAGAGCCATTCAGTATGATGCTAACGGCGAGATAAGGTATAAACTTCATTATGGAGATGAATATTCCTCTCTACCCAGAAAGGCAAAAGTCGCAACGCCATCTAATACAGATGTAGTTTTCAGATTGTATGATCAACCACTTCCCATTTAAACAACAAAATTCAAACACTTGCAAGAGTTGAAAACTGTTATTCCCCAAGAATTTCATAGCTTTTATGACAACTTGCCTCATGAATAGATTTATATATAAGTTCGAATTGCTATATTTTGGAAAGTTTTGATGTTTATTTGATTAAACTTAATATACTGTTCGTTTTTACTACAGTTTTACATTCTCTATAATGATTGTGAGTAATAACTACTTCAAATCTATATCAAGGCGCTTTTTTTGAGCTATTAAACACATTTAATGTATTGGATTTAATGCACAAAACGTCGTATGTCCATATTACTGACAAACGAATATAAGCAAAACCTCGTATATCAGGAATTCGGAAAAATATTTCGTGTCATTATCTCGTAAGTCGAATTTTGAACGATCCATATAAGATGATGCAAAGCAAGTCATTATAAATTCAAAAGGTATGTTTTCAATGAAATATCTCGAAATAAGATGCAATTCGTTTGATACTTTTCCTTTTAAGAAGTTTTTTCGCTCTCCTGAAAAGTAAGCAAAATCGAGATACGAGATCTTGATAGCACAGCGACGATATGTCGTCTAATGCTAACGGCCTTTCACATTGTAAAATCAATAATGCATAATTGAGCTATTTTCGATCGTTAGAAGCAGAGTTATTGCCCTTGCCCCAAATCTTGAATATTATTATGCTATTCCTCTCTTAGTTTTCAACCAATTTTGATGAAACTTAAAATGGATGTTATTGGATCTAAATCGAAAGGTTTGAGAAAGTTAAGTTTATTCCTGATTAAAATTAAAGCTTTTTCAAGATTTAGACCTCTTTCATCAGTTTTGAGGAGTTATTGCCCTTTAACCTGTATACAGTAAATGCTTCTATCAACATCAATTGCTTGTAAACGCCCTAAAAACTAGAATTTTTGATGGAATCAAATGAAATTTGGTATGTAAATACATATTCAGAAAACTAAGATCAAGTTCGAATTTGAGCAATTTTCGACCTTTACAAGCAGAGTTATTGCCCTTGCCCCAAAGTCTTGAATATGTTATTACTATCTTAGTTTTCAACCAATTTTGATGAAACTTAAAATGGATGTTATTTGACCTAAATCGAAAGGTTTGAGAAAGTTTAGTTTACTCCTGATTAAATTTAAGGCTTTTAAGTTGGGCGTAAATGGCTGTGGTCCACTATCTTATCGAAATTCGATTCCAATTTTTTTTTATTTCCGGTTTAAAATTGTCAAAAGTTCTAAGGCTCATATCTGTTGACATTGACCTTGAGTGACCTTGTGACCTGAACAAAAGTTGTTGCACTTGACACGATCTAACAAATGGCTTAATCATTTTAGATGCCAAATGTTAACTTCCGGTTTTATGACCTTTTGAAAATTGCAATTTTTAACTTTAAACAGCTGTCGCGTGACCTAATTTGCATACGACACAGATTCTTTCTTAGGTTTATTATGCTCGGTTTACTCTTTCCAATGATATATAAACACAATGTATTTGAATGAAAATTGCGCATTTTGAAATTTGTCTAGGCCTACTGTCTTCGGACTTCTTGCAACTGTGTGATTTTGTTATCAATATAAGATAATGCACTAAAAAATATACAAAAAAAAATCTTGTATATAAACGTTGACCAGGGAAAAGTTTTTATAAGAAACATGAGGGTATATATTCATGTAACAACATTATCAATATCAAGGTTTGAATTGCTGTTCAAACTGCAAACACTCCAGTGCAGTGCACTCGCTCTTGTTAAACATAGTGTAAGTATTTGGACACGTGCGCTAGGAACTGACTTAAATTTGATTAATTGTTTTTTCACTACCGAACATGAACCTGTTATCGCACTCTTCACTACCGTCTGAATATAAACAAGTTATTTGATTGTTTTATTTCATCTACAAAACTCTTATCATTGATTTAAAAATGTGACGTTTCATCCAAAGGATGCACACTGCTCGGTACCGTCATCACGGTTCTAGTTTTTTTTATTTCTTTATATGTGTGTTTTCTTTGTATGTTTTACTTAGAAAAAAAGTGGTATTTGGATTCTATAGAGCAGGTATTTTTTTGTTGTTTGTGTGTGTAATGTCAGATCCATTTCTGAGACTAAAGGTATGATTGGCAATTAACATGTCTTGCTAAAAAAATGCACTCATGTGAGTTACTTGATGCCTACAGTAATCAACAGTGTTTTGCTAACTTGACTAACATGATTGGGGATTGGAGGTATTAAAGGGACAGTAAAGACGTTTTTTAAACTTTGTATGTTTATCGGGGACAACAATATCATCAATTTGCGCCATTCCAAGTTCCATTCCGACGTCTGTTCTTGCAATTCTATTAATAGTGTTCTACCGGAAGGCTACTGTTGATATCTATGCAGATCACTATTAGTGACGTCATAAAACGCGTTAGTTTTAGTGGAATGACCACAGACTCGGAATGGAAATTGGAATGGCGCAAATTGAAGCTATCAGTGTCCCCGTTACACATACATAGTTTAAAAAACTTCTTTACAATCCCTTTAAGCAATTAATCACTTCAGGTAGATTGATTCGCCTCGTAGATAGTATCCCGCCTCTTGGCTTGTCTTGTATACAAAACATAGTAAGTTATAAAGAACAATGTAGGTGTGTCTTGTTTACACTCATGCATGTTCATTGCTATTAGCAAGTATTATATTAAGCTTATACATTAACTAGATCTTTACAAACTTGTGTTTTTTCGCACTTCATTTATTTATATATTTGTTAATTGGACAACTAATACGTATAATATTGGGGTGGAGGACATTTGGTTGTCTGAAAAGTTCCTTATCATCTCGTTGTTTGCTAATATCCCTCGCATTTGCATAGAAACGATGTACATATAGTCTGGAACTCTGTATAAAAAATAACCTTTGGTTTTGTTTTGATTTTCAGCTTTCCAAAGAATGAAGAGCTGAGGAGGAAGTGGGCCCTTGCTTTAAAAAGAGCAGAGTCTGATGGCTCGCTATGGATGCCAAAGAATAGTGATCAGCTCTGCTCTGTTCACTTTCAAGAAGCTGATTTTGATAGAACTGACCAGACTACGAGACTTTGTGCACATGCAGTGCCATCTCGTTTTAGTTTTCCTCCACATTTGCAGGTGAGCAAATTGTCTAATGATACAGCTTCTTATCCTTTACGTTTTTGTGTTTTTAGCTATGCATATCAGATATTTGTGAGGTTCCATAACACAGTTAATTAGAATCAGGGTGTTATTTTCTTATTGGTGGTTGTAATCTTGATCTGATTGGAAAGTCTGATGACCTTGAATAAGTCATCTTCACTCATATTTCCAGTCAACCAAGCTGTACTGTAAATGGGTGGAAACCTGTTGTTTTCCCTTTCCCTGCAACATATAAGCTTACATAATATCTAGGTTCATGCTATACAGAGACTGTCAAAAACAAGTCAGCGTGCTATGGTTGAACAACCAATTGAAGCTCCACCGGCAAAAAACGAATTTCATCAACAAGTGTTTTGCAGGTATACAAATTGAATAGACTATTTTCTATACTGGGAAATGACCTTGTGGGTCAATGCGTAAGATATACATTATGTCATCTGACGCTCGATGCCATGGCCATCAGACAACAAGGAGAATACGATCCAAACAAAAAGAAAAATGGCAGGGTTTGTAGAACCTTCCATAGGCGATGCTACCGATGAGGCAAAGGAAGTTCTAGTCTTCATGCTTGTAGGATTGAAAGGTGCCTGGAAAATGCCAGTCGGTTATTTCTTTACCAGAACTTTGATTTAAACACTATTTATTCATGATTTACATTTGGATAATTACATAATATGAACAGTGGTTTCAGAAACAAGCCGAAGCTTATACAAATCCGTTACCAATCAATTTAGCATTCAAATATACAATTTCAAATTATAATTTAATTACATTTTATGATATTGTTATGTCAATATAGTGCAGAAAAGTGAAGAAGAGAACAATGATTTTGGCCTGGGTTCGAGGAAGGAGACAGTGTTCAAATGCTATGCATATCTGCTGCGTGATCACCAAAGCTATTTGGGAAAGGTTGGAGTAGTAGAGAACATTACACCATTAGAGGCGTACATAACTTAAAGGTTCATGATATCACGTTGTGATATTAGATTGGATGGGAAATAGGTAGAAGAAATTTATTTAAACCGCTTAGTTATTGTTATAAATGACTGGACTACTGAAAAAATATGGCTGTTGGTTTTGCTATCCACAGTATTTGTTCCGTTTAGGAGAATATTCGAGCATCTAAGGCCAGGAGGCGGGGTGTGGATTGTCTGATTTCGTTGAAGAGTGTAGTTTCTGCAAATCAAGAGATAATGAGAGGAGTCTTCCATTTGATGACCACATGAACAGGAAGGATCTTCGCCTATATGGTTAATGAATTGAGCTGACTTTTCGAGTTCCTAAGTTGACAATAGAGTATGTCAGGTTTTCTGTCATTAGTGTAGAAGTAATCTTGAATGTGAGGGATTTGTAAGAAGGATGAAAGTCTAGATTTGAAAGAAGAGATGCTATTAGTATCCTTAATGGTAGTGGGGAGATTTTTCCAGTCACGGATTGATAAGGGTAGAAAGGAATCATGGTAGTAATTGTTGTTTGTATGGTTGGTTCTGATGTCATTCCCATTACGGACTGGATATGGGTTCATTTCAGCAACTGTAGGCGGGACAAGAATACTTAGATAAGATGGTGTTAATTTATGTATCATTTTAAAGAAGACAGTGAGCCTATGCTGATATCTGCGTATCTTTAGTGCTGGGATTCCTGATTCATCATACAGTAGTTTATAGGAGGTGCCACGGGGTAGGCCTGTTATAGTCCGCAAAGCGTCACGGTGGAGCTTTTCGAGTCTTTATCTTGTTGGTACAGTTGTTCCAAATAACGTCAGCATAGTCGAATAGAGGTGGAATATTAGTCTTATAGATGGTAAGTAAAGATTTTCTTGATATTCGGTATTCGAGACTTCGGAGACAGTTAATGGGCGGAGAGACCTTATGAAGAATAGAATCTATATGTGAGGACCAGTTAAAAGATTGATGAAAGTGCAGACCAATATGTCTGTGATCAGAAGAGTCATTCAGTTCACTATTGTTAAAGTTAAGATTGAAGACCAGAACTTTAACTGCATCATGCCAAAAAGAGCTTTTGCTACATTTCCTACATCTAACACACGAGGTAGGCATGGTTGTCATGGGTGTGACACTGGCCGGGCATGCAACAAATGTTGCTATGACCCGTATGTTAGGATGCTGCATAGATCCTGGGAACATGAACACTTGATTTACTGACCCATCAAGTGGGCAGCAGAAATTATGTCTTTTTTGATGCATGTCATATATTGAAGATTGTAAGAAATATGCTGGAAAATTATGATGTTATTCACTCAGAAGATGACAAGGTGTTATGGCACTATATGTTAAAGATCTCGAAAATTTTCAGGTTGGCGAATCTTTTGCAAAGCAGATCTTTTGTTATAATTGAAAACTGAACGAACAACCAATTATTTGAAGATATCTCCCCAGTCTTGAATTCTCTCCATTGTTTATCAGTCAAAAGATAACGTAACTCATAAAGGGACGACTAGAGACGCACGATTCTCGAATTTATCTGAGTTTATGAATACATACCAAGTTAATCTTAATGTTTTTTTCCTCACTAATTCAAGGTCAATAAATCATAAACCGACAATTGGAATCGTGCCATTTTCAAACTCATCCAAGATATTATCAAGATGAATACACATACCAAGTTTCATTCAAATCGGATAAAAATTCGGGTCTCTATCGCGTATACAAGTAAATTTTAAGTTTTTTTCACTAAGTCAAGGGCAATAACTAAAAATCCAACAACTGGAAAGAACTCATTCGAGATATTATCAACACATACCAAGTTTCATCCGAATCGGATAAAAACTTTGGTTTCTATCGCCTACACAAGAAATTTTTGACCGACGGACAGGGGTGACGGAAATATACGTCCACATTTTCACGTGGGCGTATAAAAACTAACCAAATTTAAGATACTCTTACAAACTTACAAAGCCATAAACAAAAAAAATCTCCAACATATACATTCAACAAGAGATCGAAATTTTCAAATCTAAAAAAGAACCACAAGTTCTTCAAGTCAGTGTTTATTAAGCGTGCCATCAGTTAACCTCAAAATCACCAAAGGAGCTTTGATTTGATTTGTTTTCTTTTTGCCAGTATATAAGATTTGTTAAAAACTTTAACGTTATGTTTTTAGGAAAAATGTGGATTAAGGGCTGCGAATAAACTAGGAAAGGGACCATATTGTTCAATTCAAAAACCAGAAAATGAGGGTGAAACTTGCTGCACAAGTTCTGAGCAACTCAACTGCCAAATCGTTACGTTTGGCACATAAACTGAAATTACCTCAATTTAACAACAATGATTGTATTGCGACTGCAAAATGCATGGAGATGTGTCTTACTTAGTGTTACATTCAGTACACTTTGAATAAGGTCATTATTAAGTCTCTCAGGAATTATTAACATATTAATATTCAATTTTTAGTATATACATTGAATGATTTGAATCTCAATCGTGCTCTAGTTTGTATATTAATTATAATTTCTACACTAATGTAAATGTTTTCCGCTACTGTACCCATTGAAAATTGATAAAGCAGTCATGTTGAAAGTTCAATTATTGAAGGACATGTTCAAAACAAGTCTCATCAAAATCCATCAAAGATTGTTGTATTCTAGAGTGTTTACAAGCCAAAAATCAAATGCATTTTGAAGAACAAGGGTAATAATTTAAAGTAAATACTTTTCGATTTTGTTGATATTCACAAGGGTTCATCCTTGAGTGGTAATAAACATCAGTAAGTTTCGTCAAAATCCGTTAAGAATTGTGAAAAATCGAACACGTTTTCAAGAACAAAGGCAATAATTCATAGTAAATATTTTTCGATTTTGTTGATTTTCAATAGGGTTCATCCTTGGGTGGTAATTAACATTATCAGTAACAGGGTTCATACAACATTTTGTCTCAAAATTTCAAAGACTTTTCAAGGACTCTGGGCTTTGAAATTCAAGGACTTTTCAAGGATATTAGTCTGACAGAATACACGTGTACCTAAATTCTGAACTGTGAAATCAATATGTAATCTATATTGAATACTTTCAAGTCAACGTTTATGTTCAGTTACGGCTGTTCTGTTGATAAATCTTACTCAAACAAAAATATCTGGTAAAAAAACATACGGTAGGCAAATTCACTCAACTCACAATTCAAGGACTTTTCAAGAGAAAATGGGTTTTTTATGGTGTTTTCAAAGACTTTTTTTGAAATAAAGGTTTTTCAAGACAACGGACGGAATTCAAGGGTTTTTCAAGGTTGTATGAACCCTGAGTAAGTTTCTTCAAAATCCGTTAAGAATTGTGACCTATAGAGTGTTTACGAGCCAAAAATCGAACACGTTTTTAAAAACAAGGGCAATAATTCAGATAAATTATTTTTCGATTTTGTTGACTTTCAATATGGTTCATCCTTGGGTGGTAATAAACGTTATCAGTAATTCGTCAAAATCGGTTAAGACGGACGGACATGGGTGACGACAATAATACCGGTATGCGTTTCTTTTTCTTCAGGTTTTTGATATTCTGTTTGATATTTTTAATACCCGTAACTTTAGAAGTAATGGGTATAAAAAAACCGATGTCTGAAGCTAACTGGTCGGAAAAAAGTATTAACCCATATTTAACCAATTTTTTTTAAATTAACAAAACACACTTATTTATGTTTATCTAGTATATTTAAGATATGAAATAGGTTTAGAAATTTAATTGCTGAATAATTTTAAGAATAGGAGACGATTTTTATTTTGTCCCACAAATGGGACAATGGCTATAACTGGGTACGTGTTCCTGGACACAACTATATCATTCCAACTGACGAAACTGAGCAATGTTTACGTTCAAATAACAATACTCATTATTCCAAATTTATTTATTAACGATATAAACCTATGGTGGCATATTTCTTTGATGTTTCAGGTTGCTTCAAATCTGATAATCACGATTTCTATAATGCAGGGTTTAGATACAAGTCTTATATTTGAGGAAGAAATTTTACTTTTAAGGGCAGGTTTTACTTTTGGGGCCAGGTTCAGTAAAAAAAAAATTCTATCTTATAATATTATAAGTTTGAAGTACTTGGTGCAGTTGAAGTTTATAACAGGAATAATTTTAGTGTTTTCAAAACCAATCAGAACTAAACTTGATTCCCACAACCCGTATTATTCCATACAACTTCTTGTTACATGTAGGCCTACTTTAGAATATAGCCTTATGTTTCTTTAAAAATATATGTTGAAATCGAAAAGTGAGGCCAAATAACTCCAGGTTTTGCCTTCGGGTATTCCAAGGCCTGCTTTCTCAGGTTTTCTAAACTCTGTAAAAACTCGTCCTCGGTCATAATCTTATACAAAGAATATAGCACTGGTCAACAGTGAGATAAGCGCTTTTGAAAAAGGATTCATAGATTCTCTCTCAAATTTTTTTTGAAAATGTGGATGGAATTCCTTGCATCGAAACATATTTCTCGTTGACATCTCCCACCTCTTTAAATGGGGTTGGGGACATTGAACCCAAAAGTTTTAGGAAATAATCAGACTGATTTTCTTAGATCTGCGACCTGGTTCCGATATTTATTCTCGTTGACAGCGCCCACCTTTTGGTGTCAGTCTGTTAGTAGATGTTAGCGATAAACTTAAAAAATGTATTCTGCTACATAGTCAATCTAATTAAAATTAGATTACATTTCGTTTCGGTTATTTTTTGACTGAAACGAAATGTAATCTAATTTCAATTAGATTGCTACATAGTAATCACATTCATGATCAAATAAGATTATCAATGTGTACTATTTCAAATTTATGAGCATCATATGTTTTCTCACAAATATTGAGAGTCTCTTCAAAGTTGTTCCAAGGGTGCTGGAAGTTCAATCTTTCTTGTTAACGTATAAACTCAGCCAAGATCACTTGGAATTATTCTTTAGTGCTGTACGAAGAGCAGGTGAGTAATTTTCAGTTTTTTATATGGCTGCATTCTGCATTGTTTTCATACTGATAAAGTTTGATATATTTATATATTTTACCTTTTTACATTCTCGAGTGTTCTATGAAATAGAAGGTATACAATCATTTCACTAATTGTTTATTGATGGATTTGAGTATTGACATACCAACATGTGAGGAAGATCCGTTCTTCGATGTGATGTGTGACACAAACCTTACTCAATTTTTATACGCCCTCATCTCTCTATGAGGACGTATATTGTCGGCACCCCTGTCCTTCGGTCGGTCCGTCAACATTTGCTCGTAAACGCTCTAAAACTCTAAAAAAAAGAGTTTTTGATGGAATCAAGTGAAATTGGTATGTGTATACATATTCATAAAACAAAGATCAAGTTTGAATTTGAGCTATTTTCGATTATTAGAAGCATAGTTATTGCCCTTGCCCCAAAATCTTGAATATGCTATTATTTTCTTAGTTTACAACCCATTTTGATGAAACTTAAAACGGATGTTATTGCCCTTTAACTTCTCTATACAGTAAGTGCTCTAAAAATTAGAATTTTTTTATGGAATCAAATGAAATTCGTTATGTGCATACACATATTCAGAAAACGAAGATCAAGTTTGAATTTGAGCTATTCGACCGTTAGAAGCACAGTTATTGCCCTTGCCTCAAAGTCTTGAATATGCTATTACTATTTTAGTTTTCAACCAATTTTGATGAAACTTGAAATGAATGTTATTGGACCTAAATCAAAAGGTTTGAGACAGTTTAGTTTACTCCTGATTAAATTTCAGGCCTTTTTGTTGGGCGTATATGGCTGTGGTCCACTATCTTATTGTTTGGCTTTATATTCTTGGATATTGAAACTGAAGTAATAATCACTTGTTTTACAGGTGGTTGGAATAATAATCCATCCTGCAAGCAGTTCAGGGCTATTTTCAAGACACTTGTTGTTCTCAGTGGTGTGAAAGCCGGTCAAAGAGGCAATGTTACTATTTTGGATGAAACTCAAGTTTTAACTATTGCACCAATGACAAAACAAATGGAATCACCAGCTCCATCTCCATTTACAAATCAAGATAATAATTATTCTGCCTGGATTAATCCAGAGGAACTCACTGTTGTTCAAAATATTGTTGGGTATATAGCTGGGTTCGTTGTGAAAAAAAGTACATGTAGTGACAGAGGTCGAATGAAGTTTATGTAGACAAAGTTTGGTGTCTGATCCTTTAAATACATGTGTCAGGCCAAACGGTCTCCGTGAAAGTTACGCTGGCGCTCTGCAACATATCACGGTAATGAAAGGCGGCCATTTGACCGGACTACATCAATGTTATCACGTAATCTCGTGATTCTGGTAGTTCAAACATCAGAGACGGGTCATTCGAGGCTACAAGTATTTGTAAACAAATAACACGAAAACAAACAGAAATGTATTTAAAATGATGATAAAATGCGTAAATGGTGAACAAATAGTCACTACGTAGCATTAAATGCACGAGCAGGTGTCAGAAAATTCCTCCACAGATTCTATTGCTATGAACTATATTTATGTCGCGACGTTACAATCAAGTGGTAAAGCGTCAAAGTAAAGACTCTCGCGCATGAAAACACAACGAAAAACACCATTCATTACCGAGACAGATTATGGTTTACAAAAACTGCCGAGGATTGCCGATTGGTGTCAGGCGTGATGAAATGTTTCACTTATTACATCTGAATGATAATGGGGGCCTGGTTACGTCATCTCAGGGAGTCATAGACATCCTCATAGTTGCAAAGAAGAGGATAAGGAGATTAATGAACATTCATTCCACAACTTTGGGAGTGTAACAGGCTGAAAAATTAACGTGTTTTAAAGAACAAGGGCAATAACTCATCAAATATTTTTTCGATATTTCTGACATTCAATAGGGATTATCCTAATGTCAATTCAAACACTCATACCAAGTTTAATAAAAAAAAAATCCATCAAAAAATCAGCTCTCTATGGTGTCCACAACACATTTTCAAAAGCAAGGGCAATAACCCATGAAATATTTTTTGATTCGTCTGATTTTCATTAGGGTTCATCCTTGGGTGATTACAAACACTCACAGTAAGTTTCATAAAAAATACACCAATAAACCAGCTCTCTGTTGTGTCCACTTCTCTGAGAGTGTAACGGCTGAAAAATTAACGTGTTTCAATTTTAAAGAACAAGGACCAATAACTCATAAAATATTTTTTCGATGTTTCTGATATTCAATAGGGTTTATCCCAATGTCAATACAAACACTCATACCAAGTTTCATCAAAATCCATCAAGAAACCAGCTCTCTATGGTGTCCACAACATATTTTCAAAAGCAAGGGCAATAACCCATTAAATATTTTTCGATTCGTTTTTCAATAGGGTTCATCCTTTGGTGACAACAAACACTCACAGCAAGTTTCATCAAAATCTATCAAGAAACCAGCTCTTTATCGTGTCCACAACAATTGTGGACAGACATACAGACAGACAGGGGCGACTACAATATACGCCCACACGCATCATGCTCCTTGAATGTATTCAATCATCTCAATGCCTGAAATAAACATTATAACTGTGTTTCCACTTACAAAAAAAAAAGCCGACTTTAAGCTAGCTTTTGTGTTTTCCACTGCGCAATAGCTGCACCATTATGGTTCGGGAACCGTAACGGTTCGGCAATCGAATATTTTTGCGTTCGGCAATTGTTCGGAAATTAATACGGGTGCCTGGAATTAAAAAGGCAAACGACAAGTCCTTAAGAACACTCGTTGAAAAGGAAATCATGGTTAAGCTTGAACTAAACAATTATAATGTACATGTATATATTTTCTTCTCAGTGCCTTAATCCTCTTTTACATAACGAAGCGCCAGTGAACCAATAGGTTCAAGTTATAATGACGATGAAAAATTGAAAAACAAAACGTATTGAAATGATCATGTTTTTACCGACTGTAGTTGATCATGTGTAGGTTAGGAATTTTAATCAGACTATAATTAGGAGGGTTGTGCAAAACTGATCTTCTAGGGTGATTTTTCGTCCATCATATCGATCTGGGAAGGGGACAATTAATATAAAACCACTACCAGCTGATTCAACAACGGATTCCTCAAAAAGATAAGTCATTGATGTCCCCGTATTTGATTTTAACGACACAGTGAAAACAGAAATATAATTAAAAACTAATAAAAAACTGAAAGTTGTTCATAATTTATTTTTCAAGACAGACTTTCTCGGCTATAGTATCTCCACTATTAGATTCGACCAGGAAGGGAGGGGGTAAGTTGTTCCGGGTAACCTTATAAAGAAGGCAGCTTTTATATGCACCCAAATAACTGACCAATAAACATTCGTCCATCTGGGTACATAGGTCTTTACATTGGTTCAGATTTGTAGATAGAGATAAAAAGATCACTGGTTCTGGATATAGTGTACAATTTGATGATAATAGTAGTCCATAGCCACATTCAGGTCTTCGTTTACACTCGTTTTCACATTCGATCTGGTTTCCCACGTTTATTATTGTACTAGAAGGGGTATTTGGTGAAATGTATTTTGAATCGGTATAGATGTAGCAATCTGAAATATAAATAACTTAAATAAAATGTAAATTCTTTTTTAGGTTATGATTAGTTGCTGATACATACAGAGCATTGACACTGTTCTTACGCACCCGATACGACACTGCCATTGGCTATTGATATATTTATAGCTGAATTTATGTATTAATATCCTTTTTTAGAGAATTGTCCTTTTGATTTGTAATATTTTGAATCAATCCGATCATCAGGTGAGAGACCTAAATTTCATTCCAATTGATGGATCTGGTAGAGATACAGAGATCATCTAATCTATTTCATTAAAAACTATTTCATTGAGGGCGTTACTTAGGCTATTTCACGTTATGAAAAAATGGAATAAGTATATGAAATAATGATTTGAGACTTGTTGTGCATTTCTTGGTGATTTGGGGTCCTTCTCGATAGTTTAAGGTTGATTTCATGTCAATCAGATTTTTTTTAAAGAGTTGACAGCCCTTCAAACATTTTATAAGATTTTTACATTTCAAACCTTTGATACAAGTTTAAAAAAATGAGAATGGATCAATCTACATCAAACTTAGCATAAATGTAGACAATTTTTGGTGGTTACCATGGAAATACGAAAATTTACAAGTAAGTACGGCAAACATTTTCCAGGGGCCAAACTAATTGGAATTTTCGAAAAAAACTGTACGTTTCTTCCTTAGACCAAGATCGTAATTTTCCAATAAAAAATAGCTGAGAAATCTTGTACGAACCGGGACACATTTTACTACGTATTCTAAATTTTTAGCAAAAACTAACGATATACTTATTTTCGGTTTCTTTCCTTCTATATAGTTTACAAATAAAGTAATAATAATTATCTACAATCTGAGCCCAAAAATAATAAGTTATTCGCAACAATTTCATCTGGTGTTTTTTTATCGAACGCTCAGGCAATCTATACCCTTAAAGGGGTTATAAAGAGGTTTTCTAAACTTTGTATGTGTATCAATTTGCGCCATTACAATTTCCATTCCGACGTCTGTGGTTCTTGCAATTTCACTAAAATTAACACGTTTTGTTCTACCAGTGGTCTGCTTAGATATAAATAGTAGCTTCCTGTTGATCACTGGTAGTGACTGTGCAAAACCACAGACGTCAGAATGGAAATTGAAATGGTGCAAATCAGTCAAAGTCAAAGTAATTTTTTTTTCGATTAAGCTGACTTTCAATAGGGTTCATCATAGGTTGATTACAAACACCACACCAAGTTTCGTCAAAATCTATCAAAAATTGTGACCTGTTGAGTGTCTTCTAGAATTGTAGACAGACGGGGCTTATAAAAATGAGATTACAGATTACCCCCTTTTTGAAGATTAAGTACAATTCCCTTGAAGCAGTCCTCTGATTTTATGATAGAAAATAACCAAGAAGACTCTAAAGTTTAAGTCTCGTAATGTCATAGAAGATGAAGCTATCCTTTCTCAAAGCCTTCATAAATAACCACTTAAAATTTATAAATTCTTAAAACTACTTTACCTTCACATGGTGTTTTAATAATCCAATCTCCATCTTCTCCACATCTCAAGGTTCCTTTCAAACCACTCCTGGTGTAACTAGTCGAACAGTTGAAAATATATTCGTCATCATATGTACCTAGTTTTGTTTTCTCGACAGAATTTTCGATGTCTCCACCAGATAAACACTCTACAGCTAGATTATTAAAAGAATCATTATCAAGACAACGTGGAGTGAAATAAAATATATTAAATATCGAAGAGTATGTAATGTAAATAATATATTTTGTCATATCTGTCCAAATAACTATCATAGGCCGGAAAGAGAGTCAGCAAGTTTCCGACAGAAAAAGGTTTGACGAAATACTTACCTTGACAAACTAGTACATTATCAACATCCCACTGGCCTGACGATAAACACAAAATCGTGGAATTACCACTTGCTACTTCATGTCCTACATTACAAGTATAGTCTGCTACATTTGGGTATGTTGTACCAGTTGTTGCAGTTCCTTTAGAAAACGTACCTGGTGGAATAGTTCCACAATCTTTAACTGAAATCAAAGTTGATATTGATATTGATTGATATTGTATATCAATAAACCGTGCGTTCTGGCATTCATAAAAAGGCTGGGCAATACAGATAGATATATAGATAGTTTAGCGCCACTATAAGTTAAGATAAGAACAAAACTAGAACCGTGATAACGGTACCGAGCAGTGCGCATCCTATTTAACACATAGTTGAAACGTTGCATTTTCTATGGTGAGAGTGAACAAATGAATTAAACAGTCTTATAACTTAATTATTGCAGTGCGTTCGATTTGTCGAACGCACTGCTTTGGTTTGCAATTGACTATTTTTTTTTGTTGTCTATTTCTGGTCACGCTACCCAGCCAAAACTACACATACCACACATAACCTGACATCATTTCCTGCGATGATTAACTGCTCGGTGTTGCTTAAATGTAAAATGATGCTTTTTCGCCTGACCGAAAATGACGTATATTAAAAAGTCGTATTTCAGGGTTTTTCCATTTTCAACTCATTTTCCAACAGATTGTGATCGGTCTGTTTTGGTTCATTTGTTTCATTCAATAGCTACATATTGCAATTTTGAAAAATTCATATTTTGACTTTTGTAACTGACTTTTGTAGCACTTTTTAAAGCATTTTTTTTTAACTTTTGCAATTTTATTTCGATCGATCTGAAACCTTTCAGTTACATAGACATATGAATTTCCAAAGAAAATCAATTTTCAGTTTCGATATCACTTCCGGTTTTGACGTCATTTGCTTCTAAACTTTCAATTTCAACTTCCGGAATATTGAAGATATTTGAAAAAATTCTTTTGTGTTATCATAGATTTGGTCATACATAAAAAAAACAATGATGAAATTTTACCCAGGTGTAAGGGATCAGCCGCCATCTTGAACTGACCTATTTTTCTTAAAATTTTAATTCAGAACCGGGGGTTAATCGAATTTTTTTAATTTTGAAATCTACGGCTTCTGCAGTCGATTGCAAAAAAAATGTAGGTTGTCGATTTTTGAATTTCGATTTTAATTTCTTTATATTTCCGGAACAAGAATTTCAGTTATGACCGAAACTTTCAAGGCTCCTATCTAGTGACCTTGACCGACCTTTTGACCTGTACTAAAAGTATTGCCCTTGACGAGATTATTCATTTCCGATTTATGATGTTTACTGATATTTGAAAATTGCAATTTTTAACACGTGACCTAATTTATATACGTCACATTTTCTATTTCATTTTTATTATGCTAAATCTGCTCTTTCAAATGATATATAATACAATTATATTTGAATCAAAATTGCGCTTTTTAAACATTGCAAATGTTGTGTCAAATTCTATTGAAACGGTGCGTGTTCTTTTGAAATTTTATTTGATCGATCTAATTTCCGGTTTTGACGTCATTTGCTTGTAAACTTGAAATTTTAACTTCCGGAGTTTTGGAGATATTTGTTTGCATTATGTTAAAAGTGGTCATCATAAAAGATATATAAATCATGTAATGCGACCTGGAAAAAATATATTACAGTGGAAGTATTATAAAAATTTCCATTGAAATGAAATGAAATGAAATGAATAGAGTTTTACGTCCTGCTTTTCTGCACCTATATTGAGGATGGGCAAATGCCATACAGTGTGCAATGAGGGAAATTTTGCATTAGCCTGCTCTTATTTTTAATTTCCATCTGTCGAGGGATCTTTAACGTGCACAGCCCCATTAGCACAACGGATTATTTACACCCACGATTGGAAGCCATTACATGTCATACCCTAAAACCAGCATCACTCACAGGGGGTAATCGTACTGGACATTCATTACCTTATAACATCGCATATGAAGGGTCATTAAATCCTGATGACATGTGAGAGTCTACGTTGTTGTGTTACAATGTATCTTCCCCTCGGCACGTCATACGAATCATGTTAAGTGTACCGACATCTAGTAAGTTATAAGATAGCATATTGTTTCTTTTAACGCTTCTCACTGGTCAATGTTTTGATATAATGTACAACAAATGTTTTTTTTATAATATCATAAAACTAAAATACAACAATGAAATTTTTTGGGGAGAATTGTATCCTACTAAACTATATTAAGAATTTTTCAAATGATCTGAAAAAACACACTTGCTTGCAAAATATAATATTAAAACTTACATGTTTGTTGTCTGTATGTTTAAATGCAGTTCTCTCCCTTCAACTGACAAATGTTTGTTGTCTGTATGTTTAGATGCAGTTCTCTCCCCTCAACTGACAATTGCACTATCGTGCTTAACATGACTTTCTTAAATTGTAACTTGCGCTTTTAACGTTTTAAAATATGTAGTAAAGAATGAAAAAATAAAATCTAAATGTAGTAGATATATCATATCAAGAAATGGCTTTATCATATGAAGGGAGCCGCGGTGGCTCAGTGAGTTAGACGCTAGCTCGATAACCTGAACGTCCAGGTTTCAATCCCGTCAGTGATGCAGGTCGGAGGGGCTGACACGGAAAAAGCGCCTATTCGTTCGGATGCGACAATAAACCTGTGCTATTGGCTGTGCACGTTAAAGACCCTCGACAGTTGGAAATCGAAAATAAGAACAGGCTAATGCCGCTGTCCTGGCAAAATTTCCCTCATTGCACACTGCATGGCGTTTGTCCGTCCTCAGTTAGCCCATATAGGTGCAGTAAAAATAGGGCGTAAACTCCATTAATTTCACTTCATTTCTTCCATGTGTATGATATTGCATATGAAAAATATTAATAAATATTCTTTAACTATTCTACTTCCAATGAAATGTACATAAATAAAAACAACGACTTTTTAATCAGATGACTTTTCACTACCGAACATACGCTGGTTATTCCATTTTCACCGAACGTGAACTGGGAGCCGCGGTGGCTCAGTGAGTTAGACGCTTGCTCGCTAACCTGAAGGTCCAGGGTTCAATCCCGGCTTGGGTCGAGATGATACCTTCGGATTTTTCAACCCGGTTTCCCCCTGTCAGTGATGCAGGTCGGAGGGGCTGACATGGAAAAGCATCTAGTCGTTCGGATGGGACAATAAACCGAGGCCCCGTGTGCTATTGGCTGTGCACGTTAAAGATCCCCCGTCAGTTGGAAATCGAAAATAAGAGCAGGCTAATGCCGCTGTCCTGGCAAAATTTCCCTCATTGCACACTGCATGGCGTTTGCCCGTCCTCAATTAGCCCATATAGGTGCAGAAAGTAGGACGTAAAACTCCATTCATTTCATATTTACCGAACGTGAACTGGTTATTATACTTTTCACTCCCGAATATAAACAATTTATATGCCGATTTTCATGTTCTGTAAATTTCGCAGTATGAATTGATAATGCCACTTTTCACCCATAGACGAAACCGGATGCGCACTGCCCAGTATCGTCTCACGATTCTAGTATTCATTTGGTAGTAAAGAGTCGAATAGCTTTGAACAGGTCAACGGTTACGTAATATACAACGTTCAATAAAGCGATTTTTAAAAGTATTTTATTTAATTTTGAAAATAGATTTAGATTGGATTTTCTTCTTTAGGACTTGTAAATTCATATATTGCATTAGGATATTTTCAGTGCCATTATTAATCATACTAAAAAAAACACACACAGTTACTAATGAAGAAAGTTAAAATTGTATAAGGAGCAATTTTGATTCAAATGTATTGTGTTATAGATTATTCGAAAGAATAGATCGAGCATAGTAAGCTTGAGAAAGAATTTGTGTCGTATGCAAATTAGGTCACATGACAGAACTGGAGTTAAACAATGCAATTTTCAAAAGGTTATTAATCCGGAAGTTAAAACAGCACATCAAATATAAATTAGATAGATCTCATCAAGGGCAATTACTTTGTGCAGGTCACAAGATAAGAGCCTTAAACGTTTTGTCTATTACTGAAAATTTAAAACCGGAAATAAAAAAGATACTGAATCAAAATTAAAAAATCTGATTCTCGTTTTTTGATAACACTCAATTAAAGATTTTATAGACATCATATTTATTCAAATCGAACAATATCCCGTTATTGAATTTCGGTTTGGAAAAAAAATGGACAATCCAAGATGGCGACTTATCTAAAACATCTAGATCAGATTTGATCAATTCAGATATTTTGTATGACCATTGAAATTAAGTTGTATAAATAATTCCGGAAGTTGGAATTTCAAGTTTAAAAGCGAATGGCGTCAAAACCTGAAGTGATAACAAAATTTTGAAAACTGATTTTTGGTTGTCATCAAAATGTCAATCTTTCTGTATGTTTGTATTTCCATCAAAATAAATTAAAAAAAAAAACACGCACAGTTACAATGGAACTTGGCTAAAATTTTCAAATTCTAAAACGCGGAATTCAAATACATTGTGTCATATATCATTGGAAAGAGTAGATCAAGCATAGTAACATCGAAAAAGAATTTATGACGTAAGTAAATTAGGTCACGTGACAGAGCTGTTTAAAGTTAAAAATTGCAATTTTCAGAAGGGCATAAAACCGGAAGTAAACATTGGGAATCTAAAACGATTATATCATTGGATAGATCTCGTCAAGGGCAATAACTTTTGTTCAGGTCACAAGGTCACTCAAGGTCAAGGTCACAAAATATGAGCCTTAAAAGTTTTGACTATTGCTGACAATTTTAAACCGGAAATAAAAAAAAATCTGAATCGAAATTTTAAAATTGGCTTCCCATGTTTTGTTAGCAATCGATTGAAGATTCCATAGACATCATTTTTATACGCCCTCATCTCTCTATGAGGACGTATATTGTCGGCACCCCTGTCCGTCCGTCCGTTAGTCCGTCAACATTTGCTCGTAAACGCTCTTAAAACTAGAGTTTTGGACGGAATCAAATGAAATTTGATATGTGTCTACATATTCATAAGACGCAGATCAAGTTCGAATTTGAGCTATTTTCGATCGTTAGAAACAGAGTTATTGCCCTTGCCCCAAATCTGTCAGTCCGACCATCAACATTTGCTCGTAAACGCTCTAAAAACTAGAGTTTTTGATGGAATCAAATGAAATTTGAAATGTGGATACATATTCATAAAACGAAGATCAAGTTCGAATTTGAGCTATTTTCGAGCGTTAGAAGCAGAGTTATTGCCCTTGCCCCAAATCTTGAATATGCTCTTACTCTCTTAGTTTTCAACCGATTTTGACGAAAGTTAAAATGGATTTTATTGGACCTAAATCGAAAGGTTTGAGAAAGTTTAGTTTACTCCTGATAAAAATTAAAGCTTTTTCAAGATTTAGGCCTCTTACATCAGTTTTGAGGAGTTATTGCCCTTTAACCTGTATACAGTAAGTGCTTCTATCAACATCAATTGCTTGTAAACGCTCTAAAATCTAGAATTTTTGATGGAATCAAATGAAATTCGGTATGTATATACATATTCAGAAAACAAAGAATAATTTTGAATTTGAGCTATTTTCGATCATTAGTAGCAGAGTTATTGCCCTTGCCCCAAAGCCTTGAATATGCTATTACTATCTTAGTTTTCAACCGATTTTGTTGAAACTTAAAAGGGATGTTATTGGACCTAAATCAAAAGGTTTGAGAAAGTTTATTATTTTCCTTGCTCAAATTTAAGGCTTTTTCGTTAGGCGTATATGGCCGTGGTCCACTATCTTTATTCAAATCGGATGATTCCCTGAAATCAGTCATTTCAAAATGGCGGCTAATATGAAATATCTGTGTCAAATTTTATCATTCCATATTGTGTCAATAATTATTCCTATTGAAAATACCATTATGTTCGCTATCAAAATGTCTATAAACATGTAAGTTTTCAGATTGCTCGAATAAAATTGCAAAAAAAATGTCTAAAAAAGTGCTCCAAAAGTCAGCGACAAAATTCTTAAAGTGCATGTTTTGAAACTTTTATCTGAAAGAAAATCGATTAATGAAATAAACAAAAAAGAATCCATCAAAATCAACTGAAAAGATGAGGTGATAATGGCAAAAATCTTAAAACACTTTTGTTTTCCTATGTCATTTCCGGTTATGAGAAAATGCGTCATTTTATATTCATCCACTAATGAGCACATATTTATCGTGGGAAATCATGTCAGATTATGCGTGGCATGTGCAGTTTTAGCTGGGGATCGTGACCAGAATTCGAAAAAAAAAATAGTCATTATGAAAACAAAGCAGTGCGTTCGCCAGAACGTATTGCAATGATGTTTTCCAGGGAGTTCTCACTCTCCTGGAGCTCGTGATGTTACTCAGTGGCAAAGTTTGTCATCACAGAATTCATTTAAAAAATGCACCATTATTTACTTGGTATTTATTTCTCATATGATTTAGTAAAGGTGAGTATTCGAAATTTTATCAGTTGGTATTTTACCTTGACATGATGCTTCTAAATCCCATTTACCATTATCGTTACAGGTAGTTTTGACTTGCAATTGGTAGCCTGGTTGACAGGTGTACCTTTTGTTGTCCTCACACTGATATCTTGGAAGCCAAATAGTCTTGTCTGGTAGCTCATACTTGTCACAAACTACAAATAACAATTTATAACACACGTATAGTCTAAAATCAAAGGAGAACTTTGTTTGGTTTTTAAACTTTAAAAAGAAGCAGCTCAGTTGCTACACTTTCAAGTGTTAAGATACACTTCTGTTTTAACAGTGTAACAAAATAATGATAGGCCACACATCCGTACGTTTCCATTCGTACATTCTCATGTATACCGGTACCAGAAGTGAGTATAAAACATAACCAGGTGTATAACACCTATAGAGCGTTATTGATTCCATATTCTTCACATAACCCTTTGACTTTTTAAGGCATGTATTGTATTGTGCTCTCTACATCACACATTGTATTGGTTGAAAAACCTGATCCTTCCATTAAATTGGACAACGAGGGTCGTAACGCTTATGGGTTAGTTTAGGCCAGGCCTAGTTTAGGCCAGGCCTTTGCAACTGTACAACCGCCAAAGTGGATCGCGGACGAATGACAAATGAAATCGAAGTTAGGAAGAAAAGTAAAATAAAAAACCTAATACCGGAAAACTTTCCATCTCTTCCGTTCACTGCCATTTAAAAGTAAAAAAAAAGTCATTCATTTTTCATGTACTATTTCACCACGATGTAAGTTGTTACAGTAATTAACTGGAATGGTCAATGAAAAAGGGAGGTGTTGTACATTAGATTGTTTGAATAACTTCCCTCTCCTACCATCCTATAAAATAATTCGATAAGTGGCGCTTCATGCTTACTATTAAATCATTTTGAGAACACCTTTTTTTAGGTGGTAAACAAGAACTACGGATTGTGAACAAGAACTAATGGTAGTGAACAAGAACTAAGGGTGGTGAACAAGAACTACGGATTGTGAACAAGAACTAATGGTAGTGAACAAGAACTAAGGGTGGTGAACAAGATCTACGGGTGGTGAACAAAAACTAATGGTAGTGAAAAACTCAGGATGGTGAACAAGAACTAAGGGTGGTGAACAAGAACTAAGGGTGGTAAACAAGAACTACGGATGGTGGAAACAAGACCTAAGGGTGGTGAACAAGAACTCAGGATGATGAACAAGACCTCAGGATGGTGAACAAGAACTACGGATGGTGGAAACAAGAACTTAGGGTGGTGAACATGAACTCAGGATGGTGAACAAGAACTACGGATGGTGGAAACAAGAACTAAGGGTGGTGAACAAGAAATCAGGATGGCAAACAAGAACTACAGATGATGGAAACAAGAACTACAGGTGGTAAACAACAACTAAGGGTGATGGTGGTTAAAAAGAACTAATGGTGGTTAACAAGAACTAAGGGTGGTGAACAAGAACTAATGGTGGTGAACAATAACTAAGGGCGATGATCAACAACTACGGGCGGAACTAATAGTGGTAAACAAGAACTAGGGTGGTTAAAAAGAACTAATGGTGGTTAACAAGAACTATGGGTGGTTAAAAAGAACTAATGGTGGTTAAAAAGAACTAATGGGGGTAAACCAGAAATATGGGGTGTGAGGAAAATCTATGGGTGGTGAAAATGAAAAAAATGGTTAGTAAATTAGAGCAGTGATCGTAAACCAGAAGTACGGTTGATAAATAAGAGCTGAGTGAACAAGAACTACATGTGGCAAACCAGAACTATAAACTGCGGTAAACAAGAGCTTGGGTGATAAAAAGAACTTCAGGTGGGAAACAAGAGGTGAATGTTGTGGACAAGAACTACAAGTGGTAAGCCGGAACTAGGGTGCAGAACAGGAACTAAAGGTGGGGAAAGAGAACTAGTTGTGGTGAACAAGAACTATGAGTGGTAAAAAAGAACTAAAGTGGTAAACAAGAACTGCTAGGGTCTCAAAGTAGGTTTAGTGCAGCAGTCCTGACAAAATTACCATATATCTAATGCAGAGTCCTTGGGGTTTATAGGCCACATGTTTATCAAGACTAAATTTCATAGAACTGTTTCGAAAAATTATAGTGGCCAAATTGACTTTAGGTAACTATAAATGGCCATCCAATGGGTGATTATTAATTTTAACTAGGAGCTATTTTCATATACTGTATAGCCCTCAAGTTATGATATTTGTTTGCCTGTAGGGAAAACTGAAAATGATATAGAATTTCTGGTTTGATCAGCTAGTTTCACACGAGGGAAATGTTTGCTTAAATATAAAACGGTAAATTGTTGCTAAACCGGGAGTGGACTATTGCATAATGTACAAGAATTTTGCATCGAGTCTGTAGGGCTTATTTATGAACCGATTTACCTGAATTTGGTTTAATATGTTTATTGTTAAAATTGGTATATAATGCATCTAGAAAAATTTCAATTTTTAAATATGTCCATACATATAAAACAAGTTAATCAAAATGTTTCTATCATTTCCGGTTTTTCAAAATAACGTCTGGCGACCCCACTTCCGGTGTAAAATTCATATGTTGACAAAAAAACCTATATATTATATTGTCTGTCAGGCAAAATTAGTATGCACTTAGCAGAAAAACATCCAAACTAGAAGTGATGCATAAGCCGTCGTCTCAAAGTGACACATTTTAGCAAAAAAATCACTTGGTCCACCATTTTTTATCCGATTGTTATGATTTTTGTGTCTATCAAAACCTTGGAACTTTATCTAAAACTTTTAGGCACAGAATTTTTAAAAGTTGGTTGACATTCAAAAATTGACATTTTTTACAACTTTGGACGGCTGTATCACCTTCTCTAAATAACACAGAAAATTAAATATTTCAATTTTGTAATGCCGATTAAATTATCTATTTAACGATATATGACAATAATCCATTAAGATAGCTTGCCAGGCAAGGTAATATACGCCCACTGGAGCTTTGTTTGAAAAAGAACATTTGGCAGAAAACAGCAACCATCAAATATTCAACCTGTAGTCATAGGCCTACATTTTGTTCAGAACTTAAATTAGGTGTCGTTCAAGCAATTTTTTCTCTCGATTTGGTTAAGGGTTAAGCATTCATCAAGTTTAGTCAAAATCCTTCTCTGTTATGAGCTAAAAACTCAAACCTTTTTTATACAAGATGGGCAATAGCCTAAGTCATAGGGTTCGATAGGGTTTATTGTGTGATAATAAACTATTTCAATAGGTTTCATTAAAATCTAATCGTAAAAGCATTTGTGCCTTCTATAGTATTTACAACCTAAAAATCAACGCGTTTTAAAGAACAAGGGCAATAATTCATGTTAAATATTTTTCGATTCTTTTAATTTTCCAAAGGGTTCATTATCGGGTGATAATAAAAAATTTCAGTAAGTTTTGTCCATAAATAATTGTGACCTGTAGAGTGTTAACAAGCTAAACATCAAACGCATTTTGAAGAACAAGAGCAATCATTCCTATTAAATATTTTTTGATTCTTTTGATTTTCAATAAAGTTTATCCTTAGGTGATAATAAACATTATCAGTACGTTTCGTCAAAATCTGTAAAGAACTGTGACTTGTAGAGTGTTAACAAGCTAAAAATCGAAAGCATTTTAAAGAAAAAGGGCAATAATTCATATCTAATATTTTTCGATTTTTTTGATTTTCAATAGGGTTCATCCTTGAGTGATAATAAACAATTTCAGCAAGTTTCATCAAAATCCGTAAATAATTGTGACCTGTAGAGTGTCAACAAGCTAAAAATCGAACGCATTTTAAAAAAAACAAGGGCAATAATTCATATTAAATATTTTTCGATTCTTTTGATTTTCAATAGGGTTCATCCTTGGGTGATAATAAACAATTTCAATAAGTTTCGTCAAAATCCGTAAAGAATTGTGACTTGTAGAGTGTTAACAAGCAATTGTGGAAGGACGGACGGACGGACTGACGGACTGACGGACCGACGGACATAGGTGACGGCAATATACGCTCCACATTCCATGTGGGCGTATAAAAATAATGTTTTCAAAATATTGCTTTTTTTCGACTGAGGGTTCTAAGTTACATTGTAATTATCACATAGCAATATGATTTGTATATTCGGGATACTCAATTTTCTCTTTTCAACGATATGTGACATGATCAAGTGTTGTAAATCTAGAAAAGAGTTACATATTGTCTGATTTATTTAGAGTTATGCATTTTAATATTGTGTTGTTTAACCTTGTGTTGTCATTTTTTATATAGTAAATCTTATTTGATTCTCAGGAAGGTCCATTAGTTACATTATCGTAAGTGAACTCCTTATTCTTAAATAATGTCAGATTTATTATGTGTGTCTCATTTTAAATGTTATGAAAGCTTTGCTAAATTTTATAAATGTATTAGAAAGTTTATATGTCAATTCAACAATGACAAGGGAGATAACTTAAAACTCAAAAAGTACACAATAATAAGGAAAACTATTTAATTAAGCCAAATTAAGTAATGTAAATTATTTTATTAATTATATAGTATTTTCAATCTTAACAAAATGCTAGTTTTAATATTAATATTTTGTTTCGCATTTTGTTATTTTTATGTAATGTAATAATTGTCATTTTTTGACCATTTTTAAAGTTTCATTGAAATTAATATAGTCTAAAATGATTCTTTTTCGTCATAGAATTATATTGCTTGGCTCTCAACAAACTAAACGAGGTGAAACATTGGTTGTTAATCCTAATATATACATACAGATTGTCGTTGTTTTTGAAATGTTTTTTTGGTTTTTTTTTTTGTCAAATAAATACCTTTTAGTATTTATGTACAAATCTTTTCAAGGTCTATTGGTATAGCGTTACAGTAGGTTTAATACAAAAATTCAATCTGTGAAAATATGCATACAAGAATTAAGATGGTGGACCACAGCAATATGCGCCCACCACGGTATGCAGATGGTTAAACGAAAAATCCTTAAATGGCCATTCTGCTTTTTTGAGTATTTTTTTTAAGTATGCTTATTGTATCTCTATACCTTCTTGATCAAACTGAATTTGGTTTTAAAGGGTTAATTACAAACAGGGAGTACTTATTTTTAATTAAGCAATTTGACTTAGTTTTGGTGTTTGCCCTTTAAATGGCTCACCATTTTTAGCTGAAACCTTTAAAATACACAACGAAGGACCTTTATCTACAATTAGGCGTTTATTTTACTCAAATCCGTTCAGTAGTTTCCTATCAGCGTCCTAAAAACATAACATAAAAGTTAGCATGTTTTTAGCGATTAAAAATTAACGGCCGGATTTTTTCAGTTAAAACTTTCAGATACATTAAAGGGCACCAAGTTACAGATTTTGGTGTAAAGATTTCAAAAGTTTTTGACCTAAAAAAAATTCAGACTGTCCCTTTAAATTTAATCAGAAGTGAACTAAACTGTCTCAAACCTTTCGATTTAGGTGCAATACAACCTAACTCAAAATCTAAAAAAAACGGAGTTAGACCACTATTGTTCTGGGGGGCTCAAATGAGGCTATCAGTGTCAGCGATACACCTACACAGTTTAGAAAACCAATTTACAATCCCTTTCAACGTAAATTCTGCATTTTGCACTGAATGAGACTTTTTGAGAAACAGGCCCCTGATGTGTAAATCGTTTGGGTTTCAATGCCAATTTAACTTCTTCCCTAATCTCTTACTGATAACCGCCCTTTAATGTACGGTAGATAAATTATTACCCTAACTTACCAGATTTTTCCCAAAACCTTCTCATCATATTGGATTGGTGTTTAGCACTGACCATAGTTAAGGATCCAGTCCATAATATGACCAACAACAACATTAGATTAACATTAAAAATCATAATTACTCGATAAAATTCAGATTCTGACTAACATATAACTGATAGAGCAAGGGCAAATATTGAAAATCAGAAAATACGTGGGTTGATTAAATCAACCAATAATCTTGGTTAAACCTGAGGGTAGAGGCGGCGTGTACAACGTCATAGAGCCTTGGATGTGACACGTCTAATCTGGAAGCCATATTGGTAGAATAAGAAAGTCAAGAATATCAAGACTCAAAATTACATGTGTGGTAGAAGTCGGGGGCCCCAATACACTGCATAATTACTTATTTACATGTAAATGTAAATTTTATCAACAAAAAGTTGCCCCAAATTTGCATAAAAATTAGTTATCCCAACTAGACCCTTGCGCCGCCGCCGATTTCTTTACAGCCATAATCTGATAGTTGTGAAATCAAAGCGCCGCCGATTTAAGTCAGCTGATTTCTGCCACTTGTACATGAATTCAAGACGATCGTCACTTAGACCTACCATGCTGAACATGATAACTTTCATCCATGATAATTTAAAACTATTGCAGTTTGATTAAAATTTTGAATTGTGAGTTGATTATTCAGAAATAAATAACTTGATAACAAACACCAGTTGTTTATGATGCCTGCAGTGTATAATGTATGTTTAATGAAGGAAATCCGTTTTAGCCGCCGAAAACTGTTGATTTTTTTTGCTAGCCAACTCGGACAGTTCAAAACCGGCTAACCGAAAACAAATGGCTATCCAGCTCGATATAACGACAAAGATAGATGAGATTAAAATTGTGTTCCGCCGAGATACCACACTTGCCGACGTTATGCGTATGTTCACCTATGTTCTTTTGGCGACAAAACGTCGTGAATGCATCTTCACAAATTTCATTGAATACTAAAATATTTACAGCTCTTAGGAAGCTGTCTTGATCCAATGAGAAGGCTTGTGATAAGCACGACGAACATTCTGCACATTTATGTTATTGCGAAGCATTACGATTGTACACAATTTCCTTCGCACACCATCGCAAAGCCCAGTGGCATTAGGCGAAAAGTTGTTATGCACTGGCCTATGTGATCTGAAAGATTTTAATTCACAATAAACATATTTTCCTTTAGTACAGAATATGGTGTGTAATTCGGGAAAGCTTTAGAGGACAAACTGCTAAGCAACAACTCAAAGATCCGATACCAGATTTCCAGGAAAAGTGGGAATCCTTCCTCTTATTCTACTAAGGCTGATCTTAATGATAACGGTTTTACATGTAGGAAACCGCGGTAAAACGCTCCACCAGATTGTTCTTTTCGGTCATATATTTCTCAGCTATCGTCAACCAGAGATTACCAATATTTTTTCATATTTCCGCCACCTGACCACCACGAGAGAAACGTATACTAGATTAGAGGCGACTGAGTTTTCGCTGGAAAATAAAGTACCTTGGAAGATGCCTGAGTGCATTTTCCAACACATAAACAAACAGGGAGGGATTTGGTCCCCACACCTGTGCTTCAAATCATGAAATTTTGGAATCTGGCCATAGACAACAATGTCACACAATGTCCACAATATTTTTGCCGATTAACCGAGTCGGAGGGTGATTTGGTCCATGGAATGAACATTGGACAAGCCAGTAGTCCAAACTCTATTTCAGAGATGGTCTCGACCTCTTGTGGATCTATTCGCATCAGCGGACAACCGACAAACCCAGATCTTTTGCTCGTGATATCCTCACCCAGAAGCACTGGTATTACACGCTCTAACGATGTCCTGGGAGACTGGGATATGCATTCCTTCCGATATGTCTGATTTCAAAAGTTTTGCGACATATGCGTCAGTATCAATTACCGTTGATTGCTTCAAAGTTGCCTCTGAGACAGTGATACATGAATATTCAGCAAATATTCATTGCGGCGACCCATCTTCAGTTGCCAATTATACAGGACTTTCTGAGTCCATGACCTTGACTGGATGACCATTAAAGCAGACGTTTCCAAACAGAGGGTTTTTTGGAATCGACTAGACGAATTTTTGCTGCATCATGGGACAGTGGCACACTGAAGGACTACGCCTGTCGTCTTTATTCTATGATAGAATTCAATACCGAACAATTGCCGGCTACAGGTTAATGCTAAGATCTGTCCTTCCTATGGTTAACAACTGTCCCGTAGGCCAGCACCCTGTTGTATGTCGTCTTAACAAAGGGGTACTTTGTTCTAAACCACATAAGACCAAAGTTATTACTGAATGGGACTTACTAACTGTACTCACTTTATTTCAAGGCCGCCTGGTTAAACCATTGACGAAAGGATCATTGAAATATTTGACATTTGAAACTGTCTTTTTTAATATAAATTACTACTTACAGAACATATAGTTCCTTCCAATCAATATAATTGGTCCTGGTTCGATGTCGGTTTGTGTCGGATGGCATTGTTTTGTTCAAACAAGACAGCTACAGCACTATGGTGGCGAAATTGTCGTTACAGCATACACAATATGTTATAAGCTTTTTGACCCGAAACAGTGTCTTAAAATGTACCTTGATAAAACCCTTCGGAACGTACAGGGAAAAAACAAACAGGTATCTTTGCACCTAATAAGCATGTAAACAGTCAAACCATTCCTGAGTTAGTAGAAATAATCCAGATGGCATATGAATTGGAACTGTCGGTTAATGTGCACTCTTCAAGAACAATTGCCCTGATATGACCCCTTTAGAAGGAAGCATCACTGAAATCTATTATTCTTTACGCTGCAGATTGTCGTCGGTCTACGTTTTTTTAATTTCTACCTTAGAAATTGACCTAATATAGGAACTAAAGTTTTTGGAAGTTATCATTCCGGCGAGTTTCGAGGGGAAGTTTATTAAATAGTGTATTATTTAATCAGTACAAATGTATATTATTTACGGTATGGTTATTAATTATTAGTAATTATCAACTTTAACAGGAACCAACCATTCGATAATTTTGATTAATTTATCAAAGTAAATGAATTATTGTCATCTGTAATTAGTTATTATTCGTTTCTGAATAAGGATTGGTGAAATCCATACACCACCAGTAAGAAATATTGTTTAAAGTTTAAATGTTTTTATTTTATGAATGAGTTACCTAACAGTCATATTTTCTATCCCATAACTCCAGATTATAGAGGGAGGTAACATCTTAAGATAATTTAAAAAATAGAAAAAAAAAATATTGTTATTACGAAAACAAAGAAGTCCAATCGCCTGAACATCAAATGCAATTAAGATTCGGAATTACCCAACATATGCTACTTATCATAACATATATTTTAACAGGATTTCCTTGTTATTGCTTGACAGGATATTGTAACTTTAGAATGCGTATTTTAAAACAGAAAATCGAAATGTAGTTTCTACACAAAAAAAAAAACCCGCTATAACACGCCGCAGTTTGATAGGTAAACATTTTCTATTTTAATGCTTTTAATTTAATTAGAAAGCCATTTTTTTTTTAGATTTGAACTGAAAATGGTGGTCACAATGAGTGACATTTAGTCTCACTAAGTCGTATTTTTGACTTTCAAACGCTGATAATTATGGCTATACACAGAGATTCGAAGACTTGAGAGAGAGAGAGAGAGAGAGAGAGAGAGTTTTTAACACTATTACTGATTAACTTGACTATACAATTCGAGGTTCTGAGAATAAGGCTTGATTGGTCGAACGGAAATTAAACGTATCCCTTTAAATTTGGCCATGTCAGTTTATTTCATTCTGGTAGTAAACCGAAATATAAAAATGTAGGATCCTTCTATCTGTGAATGAGAGATGCATACAACACAAAATGAAAAGATTTATTGAATTCCAAACATCCATCTGCAGGTCGATGTTTTTCCAAGAAAGTCATTTAAAGTTATGGTTTATTTATAACATGAGGAAAAACCCTCAATTTTTGAATACTTGAGTTTCGGTATGAATGATATAATAGACCAAAATATCAGCTGCCTCTCCAATTGAGAGACAGGAGACCAAGCATGGTACTATCTTGAACATACCCCATTAAATTATAACCTGAAACATGTTGTTATTCAGAGTTTCATTCAGTGCGATCTTCAGACAACTGACTTATTTCAACCTGTGTCTCTACTGAAGCTCAACCTCAACAGTGACATATTCCGCTAAAACGCTCTGCTCGTTATACTAGCTAAGCTTTATTTGACCCTTATATTTTTAATATAAATGCATTTAGCCCTTTACAAAAATTGATGCCACACAGAATTTGTTCGTTTTACAGTTATCTTTATAAAATGAAAGATTATTTACAAGAATACTACAACCCGTTTTAAACTTACGATGAACAGTTTTGACATATAATATACGATATGAATTTTATAGATAATAGTAATGGGGGTAATACTTTGCGAATCTATAAATCTAAGATTCCATATACGCGTCATGCGGACATAAATGTCCCATGCGGATCCGTCATGCGTCAAATATGATTCCATATGTGCGTTAAACGTATGCGTTAACTTTCTTTTGACGCACGGACTTCTATACAGATTGATGCTTTGTCAAAATATGGCGGGGAAAAAGACCTGTGAATCCCCACAAAATACGTCACATTTGGGAGATCTCCGCGCGTCAATTAAATCTGATGCGTCAAAAATCGCTACACCAGGCGATTTTTTTTTTGACGCATGACGGAGACAATTTGACGGATACCGCTTCCGCATGTATGGAATCATACCCTCTTAAATCAACCATTTCGATTGTTAACGCATGACGCTGACGCATGACGCTGACGCATGACGCATCCGCATGACGCATACATGGAATCTTAGCTTAATTAGTAATTTCGTTCGTACTGCATAATATTCCAAATTGATGAAATAGTAATTCAATAGAATACTTGAAATATATCATTCATCGGTGAATACGAATCATTATGATACGTTTAAATTCGAAAATTTTAAATCCTTCAAGGCACAACTGATTATGAAAAGCATTTAATTGAAAAGTGTATCACATGGCTATTAGTAAAAGTTTAATCGAGTTTAATTAATTAATTTTAATCGTAAATAATAACGTAGCAAATAATCATCGTAAAAAAAATAACATCTAGAATCACTTAGACAATTCTCTATCCTGTAATTGTTTTGAAATACCTTTTTCAATTTTAAGTGATTTAGAAAGTAGCTTTAGATGAGAAATGCATTTTTGTAGAGAATGAAAAACAATATTGATGCATCTTAAAAGTTTAATAAAAAAAATTATTTAAAATAAAATATACGATCAAAATGTTGAATACATTTTATTAACAACAAGATAAAACCATCAGGGTGTAGATGAAATCTGACTTTTGGTAAACTCGTTAGAATATATTTTCAAAACAAGAAATTTTCTTTAATATTCGCTAAATTTTGAACGCGTTTTAAGGAACAAAAGCAATAATTCATATCAAATATTTTTCGATTCTTTTGATTTTAAATAGGGTTCATCCTTGTGTGATAATAAACAATTTCAGCAAGTTTCGTCAAAATCCGTAAAGAATTGTGCCCTGTAGAGTGTTAACGAGCTAAAAATCGAACGCATTTTAAAGAACAAGGGCAATAATTCATATCAAATATTTTTCGATACTTTTGATTTTAAATAGGGTTCATCCCTGGGTGATAATAAACAATTTCAGCAAGTTTCGTCAAAATCCGTAAAGAATTGTGGCCTGTAGAGTGTTAACAAGCAATTGTGGACGGACCGACGGACATGGGTGACGGCAATATACGCTCTACATTTCATGTGGGCGTATAAAAAGTAATTTTCGGCTATTTTTTTTAGCTTTTTTAGCTCGAGAACCAAATAAAGAAACCCACTTTACA